>OW240919.1:133184396-133312605 GCA_933207985.1 Pelobates cultripes | reverse complement strand
CCCAATTCTAAAGAAGCGCAACCTTGACCCTAACTTCCAATCCAACTACTGTTCTATCTCCCTACTGCCTTTTGCATCCAAGATCCTTGAAAGAGTTGTGTATGCGAGATTGACAGACTTTCTCGAGTCCAACTCTCTGCTAGACCCGCTTCAGTCTGGTTTCCCCGCTAAGCACTCTGTGGAAATGGCACTGACCAAAGTATGAGAGTATGATCTACTCTCTGCAAAATCTCATGGTCACTACTCTATCCTAATTCTCCTTGACCTTTCTGCGGCTTTCGACACTGTTGATCATCAACAGCTTCTTCTCATCCTCCGCAATATCATTCTACAAGATATTGCTCTCTCCTGGTGCTCCTCCTATCTCTCCCAGCGCTCTTTCAGTGTTTATTTCTCTGGCTCTGCATCTTCTCCCTAACTCCTCTCTGTTGGTGTCCCCCAAGGTTCAGTACTTGGTCCCCTAATGTTCTCCATCTATACTGCCTCCCTTGGTAAACGCATTAGCTCCTTTGGCTTCCAATATCATTTCTATGAAGATGACATGCAAATCTGTCTGTCCTCTCCTGATCTCTCCCTGTCCCTCTTGACTAGTGTTTCTGACTGCCTCTCTGCTATTTCTAACTAGATGGCTGCCCACTTCCTTAAACTCAACTTGATCAAAACTGAAAATCTGGTCTTTCCTCCCTCAAGTGTTGCTACTCCTGTGTCTGCCTCCCTCCAAGTCAATGGTGCTACCATCAGCTCCACCACGCAGGCTCGCTGCCTAGGTGTTCTCTTTGTCTCCATCCTCTCCTTCACGGCTAAGGTGCTGGTCCATTCCACCGTCCTTTCTCCCCTTGACTAATGTAATCCGCTTCTCAATGGTCTTACATGCTCCCAACTTGCACCGTTACAGTCCAGAATGAATGCGGCGGTGAGGATCATCTTCCTGTCCGCCCGCACCTCCCACGCCTCACCCTTCTGTCGGTCCCTACATTGGCTTCCTGTAAGATATAGGGCTCAATTTAAAATTCTGTTTTTTTGCTTTCAAATCTCTACCTAATGCTGCTCCCACCTATCTATCCCCCCTAATATACAAGTATGTCCCGTCTAGGCCTTTACACTCTGCTGAAGACTTACGTCTATCTTCTGTTGTTATGACTTTCAAAAAGGGGAAATTAGAGTTTTGTGGAACATAACTGCAGAAATACGTTGTAACTGTGTCTTTAAGAATTTAAAGGAAGAAATCGATTCCTCTTGGTTTAGAGACTTTAACTGTCAGTTATACAATAGCAGAGACAATTAAACAAGTAGCATTAGGTCATTGGCATAATATGCAGAAGTAAATAAGCATCTGAAGTATCTTTTGCAGGATTAGAATAATTACAATACAATAAAGTCCACAGATATAATGGCAGATATAGTAGCAGGCAATATAAACAAGATCTGTAGTTCTTCAGCAGAGATCGTAACAAACAAAATCAATTAATGTCCACAGTATTAGTGTTGAAGCAGAAGCAGGCAGAAGTAAACAATCTCCACAGAGGTTTGACATAAGCAGCAACAATAGATGAGAATTAATCCCCAATAATTAAAAAGAGGAGGCTTGCTATTAGTGATAATGTCCAAAGGCAATAAGCAGCATTAAACAATGTCCATGGAGTGTATTGTAGCAGGATTAGTAATCAATATCAGTGATACATTGAGGAGTTAATTGTAGAGATGAAACTAAAGAGTTAATTGCAGCCTGCAGCAATAGTTAGCCAGAAGGTGAAATTAGGAAATACTTCAAAGAAAGTAATTTATACTTATTTGCATTCAGGTTGTTTTTAGGAAGAAGATCTTCAGTAGTTAATCCTTCCTTTCAGAATACGTGAGAGATGATGAATCTTTGAATTAGGAGTTTTTGAGAAAGTAGGAACAAAGTTAATTCAAGTAACAACCGATGAGAATCAGGAGCTTAGATGAGCGTTCCCCTCACAAGACAAAATCACCAAGCAATTAGACTTAGGTGCGCCTTCCCTATATGGCAGGGAAGCTGCATATCATCATGTGGGCGGAGTTAATTTCCAAACGCGGAATTAACTGCGAAGAGCCGGCAATGCATTCAGACAGGTTCTAACATCTCTCCGTACTCCCACCTCTGATGCTCGCCTTCAAGACTTTTAGACGGCTGCACCGTTTCTGTGGAACTCACTTCCCTCCTCCGTTAGATGCTCATCCAGTCTCCACTACTTCAAAAAATCATTAAAAATCCACTTCTTCATAAAAGCGTATTAATTAAACTGTTAATAGCTCCTGACTGATTCCTCTCTTGCAACTGTCAATAGTCTAATACTATCCTTACCTTTTGTGTCACTTTACCCCACTCCTTTTAGCATGTAAGCTCATTGAGCAGGGCCCTCAACCCCTCTGTTCCTGTGTGTCCAACGTGTCTGGTTACAACTACATGTCTGTTCGTCCACCCACTGTAAAGCGCTGAGGAATTTGTTGGCGCTATATAAATAATAACATAATAATAATAATAATAATAATGATATTACTTTTGTTAAACCAATAATCAGAATATACAGAAAGCCACAAAATCTAATATTATAGTGCTCTACTCTGAAAGACCTTGCTTACAGACTAAATTAGCATTGATATAGAAAATTTACAAAATATGAATTGAAAATATACTCACAAATATTCTCAATAATCTTCCCTGTTTAATAGACACTCCTTGGTGTATGTATTAGGGCTGAAGAATTCTGTCAAATATGAAAGACAGGGACATATGCTTTTTTTCAAAAAAAATAAAAACTTTGACTACATGAAAAAAAAAAAATTGTGGTGATAGTTGTCCTTTAAATGCACAACTGATGTGGCACAGCTTGGCATACAATGTCAATGCCATATGTCCAATAATTCCCTGTGCAGGTTTTGTGGCTGTATGCAAAGAGAATATTAAAAAAAAAAAAAAAAAAAGTATTTCATAAGTTAAATGAGTAGCGGCTTTGACAGGGAATGTAATGACATCACTGATCAGTTATCTCCCGAATACAAAGTTGTAAGTAAATCTATTCTGTACCACTTGTTTGAACAGTTAATATTATCATCATTTATATAGCACCAACATTTTCCATACTATTATACACTTTTACAATGGAAATACAAAAAAGGCAAACAAATGAATGTAAACAGAAGTTAGCCTTGAAAGGGGTCCAGTACTCAAAACAAATGAGGAAAACAAAAAAATAATAATAATAATGTAAATGGAAGGGGGTGACTTTTGAATGAGCCAGCCCAAGCATAAAATCCATCATTTTTTTCCCCTAAAAGGCAGCAAAACAAAAGTGGCAGAACTGCTGCTAAGCAGTGTTTATCCATACACATGGGGAGATTTTCCAAGGCAAAAACAAGTGCTATTCTAGAGCAAGAACTAATTACTGATCAATCACCATGGAAATCAAGATTCTCATCACATAGTAATATAGCTCCTATTCTGCCTTGGTGTCTTACTTGTCTTGGTGTGTACTGTAACTCTGAATTCCGTTTAACCCCTTAAGGACCAAACTTCTGGAATAAAAGGGAATCATGACATGTCACACATGTCATGTTTCCTTAAGGGATTAACAGAAGATTTTGAAAATATTTGATTCTAAATTTTCTTTCCTGTATGTTCGTCCCTTCAGTTCAACATTTACAAAAAAAATAGATTTTTTACTGATTCAAATATTTCAACAAAATGCAATTCTTTTTAGGTAACGTAAGTCACCTTACACTAAGTTCCACTTATTTCTAGATATGTTCTATCTATAGTTATAGCTAATATGTTTCTGTAATAAAATCTGGATGCTTCCCTCTATAATGAAAAGTTTACATTTACTACTATATCACTCACAGGCCAAGAGATTCTCATTTTTATCTGTTACTATAACTAAAACCATTCACATCTACCATTTCTCTGTTTTTCTAAGGTTCTGGTAATCATTTTCACTTGCAGTTAGAGAATCTGCTGCTAATTTGACAATCTTTTATAGCCATTACCTGCACTTTCTCCTCCAAGTAGTGAGTGTGCATTGTTATCCATCTGTATCTAAAAATAATTGAAGATTCTTGTTGTAGCAGGTATTGTCATTCTCTATAAACAATACGGCAGAACAAAGTGGCAAGGGGACTGGGAATAAACACTGTATAGTATGATGAAGGATGTGTGATCTTTAGTTAGAGTTTCCCATAAATCACTGCTTTATTTTAAACCTTAACCTTTGATCCCATTATATACGAGCAAATGTAACCTGTACAGCAAGGTTACAGAAAACATGGAAATTGCTCTGAGGAATGTTATATAGAATGGAAGAATTGTGGACAGCCAATAGGAGGAAGGATCAACGTCTCTCTTGCCTTTTGTTTTTAGACAAGTCTTCCATTTAATGAATACATGCTACTAAATATAACAAATATATCCATGGGTTTCACTTTAAAGTGAAAAGAAGATAAGAGATACAAAAAATAATAGGTAAACGATTTGATGGAGCTGTAAAAATATATTTAAAAAAGTAATTTTAAGCCAAATCTTAAGCAAATGGAATGCGACGAGGAAAATGTGGAAGCTGTATAGGTAAATAGCTGCTTGGGGAAAAAAAAGGGAAACCAACTATTGGTTGGGATATGTTATAAACCACCTAATGTTAATTTTGACGAGGAACAACAGCTGGTTGAGCAAATTGAGAAAGCTGCAAATCTGGGTAACACTTTAATTATTAGAGATTTTAATTACCTGGACATAAATTAGCACAGAGGGACTAGTAGCTCAGCAAAGGGAATTATATAAATAATGCGTGCAAAATGGCAATTAGACTTGCTAAACTTCAAAATGAAAAAATGATAGCTAAAGAGAGCAAAACCAACCCCAAAGCATTTTTTAAGTACATAAATTCTAAAAAACCCAAAAATCAAAGTGTAGGTACACTAAAAACTGAAATGGGGTTTTAGTTCATGAAGATCAGGAAAAGGCAGGAATTTTAAATAACTATTTCTCCTCCGTATATATTAAGGAAGAACCCATGGCAATAGATGTGCAAATGATTGCTACTAAAAACTTGCAGAATATTTGTAATTGGTTAACTCAAGACAAGGTGCTGCAGCAACTAAAGAAAGTTAATATAATCAAAGCTCCAGTGCCTGACCGTATCCATCCACGTGTACTTAAGGAACTAAGTGTAGAAATAAGTGAACCTCTGTTTTTAATCTTTCAGGAAGTGTTCCGGAGGATTGGAGGAAGGCAGATGTGGTTCCTATGTTCAAAAAGGGTTTAAAATCCTTGCCTGGAAATTATAGACCTGTGAGCTTAACTTTTGTGGCTGGTAAAATATTTGAAAGGTTATTAAGGGATAATATTAAAAAATTCCTTGAGAAGAACATGGTTATCAGCAAAAATCAGCACGGTTTTATGAAACACAGGTCATGTCAAACTAACTTGATTGCGTTCTACGAAGAAGTAAGTAGAAGTATAGATCAGGGTTTTGCAGTGGATGTGATCTATTTGGATTTTGCCAAGGCATTTGATACAGTTCCACACAATAGATTAGTGTTCAAACTCAAGGAAATCGGTCTAGATGAAAATGCGTGTTCTTGGGTAGAACATTGGCTTAAAAACAGAGTACAAAGAGTTGTCATTAATGGTAATTTTTCAAGCTGGACAGAGGTGACAAGTGGTGTCCCTCAGGTGTCTGTTCTGGGACCCCTTCTATTTAACATATTTATAAGTGATCTTGAAGACAGCATTGAAAGTCATGTTTTTTTTGCATATGACACAAAACGTTGTAAAATAATACAATGCGAGCAAGATATTACTTTGCTGCAGAGAGATTTAGATAGACTGGGGGACTGGGCACTCAAATGGCAGATGAAAAATTAAAAATTTATTTAATGTTGAAAAATGCAAAGTTATGCACTTTGGCATAAAGAATACACAAGCAATGTATACCCTTAATGGAAGCGAATTAGGGATAACAACACACGAAAAGGACTTGGGAATTGTTATAGACAACAAACTATGCAACAATGTGCAATGTCAATCAGCAGTGGCCAAGGCCAGTAAGGTATTGTTATGCATGAAAAAGGGCATTCATTCTCGGGACGAGAATATAATTTTGCCTTTTTATAAATCACTGGTAAGACCACATATTGAATATGCTGTGCAATTTTAGGCACCTGTTCTAAAGAAGGATATCATGGCACTAGAAAAAGTGCAGAGGCGGGCTACAAAATTAATAAAAGGAATGGAACATATCAGCTATGAAGAAAGACTAACAAATTTAAACCTATTAATTTAGAAAAACGTTGCCTGAGAGGGGATATGATAACATTATACAAATATATTCAGGGCCAATACAAACCATTGTGTGGAAATCTATTCACAAACTGGACTTTACATTGGACACGAGGCCATGCGTTTAGACTGGAAGAAAGAAGATTTTGTCTAAGGCAAAGGAAAAAAATTTTTACTGTAAGAACAATCAGGATGTGGAATTCTCTGCCTGAATAAGTGGTTTTAGCAGAGTCCATACAGATGTTCAAACAGCTACTAGATGCATACTTGCAAAAACTGAATATTCAAGGATATAATCTTTCAATGTAGGATAATAACTGCTTGATCCAAGGATAAATCTGACTGCCATTCTGGGGTCAAGAAGGAATTTTTTTCCTAGGTTGTTGAAAAATTGTGCTTCAAACTGTTTTTTTTTTGCCTTCTTTTGGATCAACAGCAAAAAACAAATGTGAGGAAGGCTGAACTAGATGGACGCAGGTCTCTTTTGAGTTATGTAAATATGTAACTATGTAATGTGCAGATATAATGCTAGAGGAATTGTTGATAGGTTAATCAAAATATTGTTTTTTTTCAATATGTGCTAGGTAAAATAACAGCTTACTAAATCACTCACAATGGTAAATGGTGTAAGATTTGAAATTTACAACTATAGATTGCTCTAACTTGCATTGATTGCTAATCAGTTTGTAAGGTTGAGTGGTGAAATCAATGCATTTATAATAAGGCATTATTCGTAGAATTGTTTCCATGTGTGAAATGTAAGTGACTTCGTATGTGGCTTTAATATATCATAGGCTGCACATTATTACTATCAACTTACAATGAACAGTTCCTATGACAAAACAAAAAAGTTATACTCAACTAAAAAAAGGTTTTATATGAACATACTGTATATGCTGCTGAACTACACTGACAATCATAGCAGAGGTCATCAGTCAGTAATGGTTCACATAGAATCTGGCTTGATGAGAAAGCCTGTTTTCATTCCTAACCCTTTCATGGATAAGCCTTTTTAGAAATGTATGACCAGGATTTATATTGTTTAGACGTTATAGGGCATATTGGAAAGAGCAAATTACTGTTTAAAAGGTAAACATTTGCAAAATATGGTCTGCTGACATTGTAACATGAGTAATAATCACATAATCCAAAACATCCAAATATGAAACTAATTTGTTATGAAGAACATAATTGTACAGTGATGTAGTAATGGAAGTTTGAACATATTAATTGTATGTGTACGCACACAGATGTACACACAAGAAACAAGCAGGCACAAGGACAAAAACATAAGGCAATTAATGTCAAACTGCCATTACATGTGTGTATGGTGTCGCTGTATATGTGCAATATCAGTGTGCATATGCCATTGTCCCTGTGCTTATGTGTGCATACAGTGTTAATATGCCTGTAAGTTAGTGTTTCTGTGTGTGTTTGCTATTTTAGTATGTATAAATGTCAGTGTTCTTTTTTATGCAATATCAGTGAGTGTATATATGCTGTTTGTCTTGCTTGCGAGTACAATGTAAGTTGTCTTTCCCTAGTCAGCCCTATCACATGATCTCTCTCAAGTCAAGACCCTTTTATTGCCACTCCCCTTTTAACTCCCCTATTCCATCTACCTTTACTTCCTGGAGAACGATCTCTCTGTGTAGCATGTCTCTTTCAGTTTAGCCTCTCAGCAGATGGCAGGGCTTTGATTGGAGTTGATATGTACTACACTGTTGCCAGTCATGCAAGTTTCAAGCTCCACTGAGAGAGAAATTATAAACTGATAGCTCAATCACACTACAGAATTAACCTATCCTAGCAACCCACTTTTCTACCCTACCCTTACCTTTTGTGTCACTATACCCCACTCCCTCTAGCATGTAAGCTCATTGAGCAGGGCCCTCAATCCCTCTGTTCCTGTGTATCAAACTTGTCTGATAACAAATACGTGTCTGTAAGTCCACCCATTGTACAACACTACAGAACTTGTTGGTGCTTTATAAATAATAATAATAATAATAATAATAATAATAATAACCTATGTGCAGCTGGAGTTCTGGTCAGTTTTGAAGTTCTTTGAAAACCCCAACTGTCCTCTTTGCATCCATATAGGCTGCAAAATGGAAACCCAAAAATACAGATTTCCCATAAGGCCACCATAGCTTTAGTGAGGCAGCCATGAGAGCAGGGGCACAGCCAGTGGGGAGATAAAAAATCCAGCCCATTCTCATGCGAAGGGATTCCGTCACTAGCAGTGTGCGCACCGACCAGCTGTTGTGAAAATGAGACTACAGACCTACTTTGTCTCCTCCGGGTGGGCCATCGAGCTGCTGCTTGAATTGTGGATCAAGCTATGACATAACTGTGACATAAGCCTGGAGCGCAATTGCCCTTTCGTGCACTACCTTCTAGCTGGTGGCCATGGAGGTGCATCCCAGGCATTGTTGAGTATCAAGATGATGGATCACCTGTCGATCCTTTATGGCCCAACTCCATAACGACAGCACGACTACTAGTGGGAAAAATTCCAGGAGGGCTAATTTACTGATGAGCCACAGGCCCACACACCTCTAACCTAAGCATCTGTATATAGCTTCAACACAGTGGTCTTGACTGTCAACTGCTATAAAAAGGTCTTGCCATTAAATCTCCCAGGAAAACATCCTACACCAGCACATCCACTCTCATGGCCTGCGATACCTTCAGTAAGTGATTTCCTTCTTGGATGCCCACCATGGTCCTCGAATCAACCATGATCGAATGATCCGGCAAGCAAAATTAAGCCTCTTTACTAACGAATGCATTAGCCGAAGGGTGACATTATTGGCCCTCAACATGACTGCTAGCACCTCTCTCAAGACTTGAACTTGTCCGCGGGCAATGTGCACACCACCTGCACCATATCAATTTCCAAACCCAGAA
This sequence comes from Pelobates cultripes, assembly GCA_933207985.1. Classification (NCBI taxonomy): domain Eukaryota; kingdom Metazoa; phylum Chordata; class Amphibia; order Anura; family Pelobatidae; genus Pelobates; species Pelobates cultripes. Next base: position 133,303,397 of record OW240919.1, on the reverse strand, counting down.
AACTGAGGAACAAGATGTTGAAACCTCAGTCTTCCCAAAAGATTGTGCCAGCCTTTGCATCATCTGTAGGACTTGCATGGATTGTGAGCTTATACACAAAAAGTAGTCCAGGTAATGGACCATGGAGTCGCACCCAGAGCGTGATGTCCATTTGAGCCCACTACATACCCGGATTAGCCACCTAGCGGTGATGAAGTTTCTTGTCGTATAGACACCAGTCCAGACCCCCATAGATTCCATACATATACCAAATTCCATCTAAATAACAAAAAAGTAACTTTTATCCGGTGCTTTTTACCCAATAACACTGGCCAAGATACAGAAACCTTGGAACCAGTTCCCGAACATATTTAGTAACTTTCTGTTTTTCTTCTTTTTCTTCTCTTCCTCCTCCTTGAGTCTATCCTCCTTTTTATCATCTTCTTTCAGGTTAACTGACTCCTCCAGAGGAAGCAAAGTAAACACATCCAGGTGCTCAACCTTCCATATCTGCTCCAAGATGTCTGCCTTCAAATGAACTTCCAGGGACCTGATAAAAATATATAAGAATTAAGGTGAGCTGTGTCCGCACCCCTTCCAATAGCACATCCATGTCACTAATGTGTCCAAGATCAACAGCAGACCTGTTGAATCCACCAGCCCCAAGTGACTCTGCTCCGTGCACCCAAGCCCCAAGACCTTGTGAGTGAATTAGAGGGAAAATGATTGCTATCACCATGGTTGAATCAGCCTGGGGACCTTTGAAATGGCACTCCAGGATCCTTCGTGCCTTGAACCACCAAAACAACTGCATTCTTCTTCAGGTTGCCGGAAGCTTGCCGCTGTCCGTGTAACTCAATCATCATGCAAAAAGAAACAAACCTGGGGAGTGCTGCCTAATAACACCTGCCCCATCCCCTATGCCCAGCTTGCTCAACTCCACACTACCCTAGGACCTCCTGCTCCCTTTGGACCAAACCCTAGAATGGGACCTTCCATAAACTGCTCTGAACCATGTCCCTTCCTGACTCAACCCCACCTGAGGAGGCTTCCGACTGCCTAGCACTCATGCCGAGAATGCTCCCTTCTGCAAAACTGATCCTCCCAGGAAGAAACCCTGACACTTGGCAACTCCATACCCTGGAGAACTACATTGCTGCCTAGCCCCCCTCCCCCTCCCATGGTCAGGTAAATGGACTGCCACCAAAGCCTGTTGTTCCTTCACTTCTCCCTCCTGGCCACTGCTGCCTCCAGTAGTAGAACTCCAGCACTCCTGCTGCTGGTCTCACTCACCGGTATGCTGCTTCTCTCATCTGCCACATCAGCCAGTGCTACAGGCCAATGCAGACCTGTGGTCTCCCAGACACTGTATGCACCCTGGGGGCTTCTGATGCTGGAAATTACATGATGAGCCTCCTTGGATTCCCCACTTCCCACTGGACAGCGCTGCTGATGTCATTCACATTGCCAACCTGCTTTCCGACAAATCATCAGGACTCAGACTCTAGGGCGGCCGTGGCTTCTGAGTGTGGCATGATGCTGACCTCCCAACTGGCTTATGCTCCTCCATGAGGTGTCCAAGGCTCTGCTGGACTCAGCCAGCACCATGTTGCTGTGTGGATCACCTCCAGAAGCTGCTCAACAATGGTGTCCACCACTGGGTCCATCCTGGAACAAGATCAGGAAAGCAATAGAGTGGGATGGGCCACAGAACAAGAAGGGGACAAGGGACAATAAAAGTCCAGAAAAAGGGGGGGGAGGGGAGAATAGCAGAAAAGAGAGAAAGAGGAAGGCAAGAGCAGAAAGACCAGAACTTTGTGCAGGAAGAGACAGTTACAAAACTGTAACTGGAATGTAACTGTTACACCAGCCTATACATGCTCCTAATCCCCCTCACCCTTACTATATCCACCAATCTGAACAGTCTTGCTCAGCATAAGCATAACTGTCAAAGCCCCCCTCTGCCTTATTGTCTCTGTGGGACTGCATTAGGAGAGTTCAGCGCACTGGTGGACCCAGGTGGGAGCACTGTGACATGCACACCCATTGAGCCACCAGGTTGACACATAGGCTGCATTGGAGATCCACACATTAGAATACATTTTTCACATGTTTATTCTGAGCTCTAATTATGCCTGCTGGCATCTCTTGTACCTAACAATTCCATTGTAGTGCAAGCATCAGTTTAAGAAAATTGAGGGATGTGTCAGCAGCCAAACAAGCAAGAAAGAAGCAGGAGCAGCAACACCAGGACAAAGGCACAAAGGGCAGGAGCAGGAGGCAGGAGTAACACCACCAGAACAGGGCAGGAAAGCAGGAGTAGCTCTGAGTGTGCAGTAATATGCAGAGTGTTGGAATGTATTGCATGAGTTCAGCCGTAATATGAGCATTACGGAGCAACACCATAATGTTAAACAGAACATAATATATTATTGTGACAGAACCATCTGTCTGTCTATTGTGGTGGATTCGTCTATTTCTGCCCCCTTTCGTGTAAATGGCTGTTTCTATAGCCCAGCCATACGAATGACTGTTTTTCACTGAACAAATCTACCAAACGGATGGCCACCCAGGATAGAAGTGTGCTGCTGGTTAACCTCTTGATCCCAATTAGAACATTGTGGTTAGCCGCAGACACTTCTCAATTAAACCGAATTCAGGGTGGCCGTCGTTCGTATGTCGACCACGAGGCAGCGGCAATTTAAAAAAACACGAAAGCCCAGCGGTGTTCGGCACTGATTTCATGGAACTAAAAACGGACACTTTTTCTGCCGAACACTGCTGAAACAACGGGTCACCTGGCTCCCTCGACGAAAGCGTACGAACACCGGCAGTTCGGGAGTTTTACAACACATGAAAAGACTTAACCCAGATAGCCTTCCCATGGAGTCAATCGCATACCGAAAGACTGTAAGGATTTTGACTGCATGGCGATTGAACTAGGCGTATGGGATCTGAGCACTATTCGCCAATAATATGCCCTCAGATCCAGGCTATCTGGGCATATGTGATGCAAATGTGAATTACTTCTCAATTACCTCCAGGGCAGAGGGGAGGAAACCATATTGCATTGTGGGCAAAGCTTACATCTGTATGTCTGAAGTGTCCCCATGTCTATCTGTCATTACAGTCTCCCATTTGGTCCCCTAGGGGAGTGTCCACCAAGTGGGAGACCTGCATAAATACGGGCAGGTAGCCCACAGTAAAGCCAGATCCTGTTTGACCCTCAATGCAGAGCTTCTGTCTCGTTATTGGGGGGATTTATTATTTGCTCCTAGAGACTGATTATTGGAACTGAAAGCCGCTTGGTGGATATCGTTGTTCGGCGGTTAGCGGCGGTTCGTGGATTTCTGTTCGGGAGTTTGGAGACTTTCACGGATCCCGGTCGGAAGATTACCTAGAGTCCAAAAAGCCTTTGAGTGCTCCTTTATCAACCTAAACTAACTGACAATGAAATCATAAATTTGACTAACTATAACTTTCAGCTCATGGATTCACAGTTTTTATTATTCTAACCCTAATCCATAAAAGTAGTGATAGAGTGGTGATGATGCCAAGTTTAAAATGGTGCCATTTAAATCCAATAGAAATATAAGTGAATGAAAATAAATGAAAGTCTGAATCAAATCAGTCGCATGATGTAATCCATGCCCCTTTCCAACAAAACAGAAATATATTATTTTATTGACTAATTATGGTTACTACAATTATAATTATCATATTTTTAAATTTCTTCTTTAACGTAACACCTCCTCTTTATTAAAGCTTCATTTTTCTTATTTATTGCCTGGGGATATTATGCAGCAAATACTGAGTGAAACTGTTCAACTTTATAAAAGCCAGTACGGTTTATCACACAAAGATAGATTAGAACATTATTTGTGTGCCCTAGAGTCTGCATTACATTTTCTGGAGCCTTTAATGCTAGCAGGTTTGGTTGACCTTCGTAAACAAAGAGGACTTAGTAAGGGATGCCTGTAAGTATTATTTAACCCTATATTTACCATAATTTCATAATTTTATCCCTAACACATGCATTTTAATTGTATGCATCTTTAATACACAAGGATACAAATGTGCTTTTGAAATACAGAAAACCTCAAAAAAAATCAGCAACCAGACAAAGCTGACCTCTCAATAATATTATTTACGAACACATTTATGTAGTTAAAGTTTTAAGCAATGCAAAATCACTTGGTAATGCAAGTTGTGACATTGATGGATGAAATTTGGCTTGTTTTTCCTGCCAAAGATGCTGACTGTCTAAATGTTTTATTCATACAGCTGAGGGCAGGAAGAGACACCAAAGATTTAAGAATATGCTAGACGTGCTTTGGTATCCCAGACAGGTTGCTGTCAGTAATATTAGCTACGATGCTAAAATGTAAGAAATTCGATCGTCATTATCCAGTGGAAGTGACACAACAAGGTAGAGTTGCAGGCGTTTGCAAACATATCACAGTAATTGCTTAATATCCTAATATTTTCTAGCAAATTTAACCATTAGTATAAGCATTATTTGTGTAAAATGGGAAGACCCAATGCATGGGTTGATATGTGAGGCAAGATCGACTCCAAATCTAATAGAAGTTGAAAAATGTGTCCTAGCAGGAGAGGTTATTTTTCACCTTTGGATTAAGATGCAGTCTGATCCTTATTTGAAATTTATCACTGGATTAGGTCATTTATATGCTTTGTATTTTTGTTCAAGTCTTTCAGTGCTCATCAGTGTATTTTAGAAACAAGGGAACCAAGGCGTATGGTATTGTAGCAGGTGGTAATACCTATAGATGCCAAAGTAATTTGTTAGCACCAGTGTCCTGTGCAAGGATGTACAGTTTGTTCCCATTTGTAAAAGTTGTCTTGTATAGCCATTTTCTTGTTATTTTAGCCATTTTCTTTGTATTTCATTCAAAATGTATTTTTGTTAACAGTAACTGTTGATTGTAACTGTTCATTGGCAAGAAACCTTGCTAGCTGCCTCCATCCTCTTTAGTTTCCTCTCATCTTTCTTATTGTCTCCTGCCTTGCAGATGCTCATCCCAAATGACTGGTAGTTAAACCACCTCCACCCACAATGAAGCCACTTCAGGGTCGTCTTTCTCTATGGGCACGCTGGACAGGCATGGGGGCCCAACTGTGCTGCCCAGCCAACAGGGGAGATCCTTTGATCTCCCCTGCTGGCCTTTGGAGAGCCGGCCCTGCTTTTTTGCCGTGGGCTTTCTCTGGCCAGTGGGAGAGGGGCAAGAGGGGCAAGAGTACCCGGAGGCAGGAGGAGGGACCTGGGAGGAGATTGCTCCTCCCGCGAGCAGGCTGTGTGGAGCATTGCTGCACGCTATCATGGTAACACTCCACACAGCGCTCAGCTTGGGAGGAGTGAAGATAGCCTGCAGCCAGTGTCCCTCCTCTTTCACCAAAGGTAAGAAGAATGGGTGGGGGGAGGCATGAAGATTTCATTAATAATGCACACTTATTATTTAAAAAACAAACCTTTGCCCCATGCACCCCTCACACTCTGCAACATTCGTACACCAATCACCCCTCACATATAGCACCTTTCTCACACACACAGCATCCCTTACACACACAGCACACCTTACACACACACACAGCACTATCCCCTCACATACAGCACCCCTCACACACAGCACCCCTCACACACAGCACCCCTCACACACAGCATCTCTCACACACACAGCACCTCACACACACCACTTACCTCTCACGTACAGCACCTCTCACACACACAGCACCACTCACACATACAGCACCTTTCACACACACAGAACCCCTCACACACAATTAGCACCTCTCAGACACAGCACATTTCACACACACAGCACACCTCACACTCAGCACCTCTAACACACAGCACTCTTCACACACACAGCACCCTTCACACACACATCACCCCAACACACAGCACCCCTCACACTCATATTGCCTTTCACACACACAGCAGCCCTCACTTACAGCACCCCTCATACACACAGCAGCCCTCGCTTACATCACCCCTCACACACACAGCACCTCACACACACAGCACCCCTTACACACAGCACCCCTCCACACAAACACAAACACTGCACCCCTCACTGCAGTCTGTGTGTATTCAGCAGTCTGTGTGTGTGTGTACTCAGAAGTCTCTGTGTGTGTTTGTGTGTGTGTATTTAGCGGACAGTGTACGTATTTTTTATCCCATTTTGAGAAAGCCACATCGTCGAAATGCATATTTGGATATTTTATATTTACTTTTACTACTAAATAAAGGAATTATTTTGGACAAATATACCTGGTTCGTGCCAATTTCCTTTAAATTTTATTTACATTTAAAAATATATTTGAGAATATATTTCTTTTGCTACTTGGCTTTTTACTACTAATCAAAAGCAATCCGAGGTAGGAATTATAACACCAGAGCTGATACCATCGAGCAGTAAGCCTGCCCTACGCTGTTACTCCAAGTAAATCCGAGGTGGGGATCATACCACCAGTGCTATATCAATAGAGCAGTGTTTCTACTCTACACTTGTGAGTATTACTCTTATCACTCTTTTATACTCTATTTTATCACAATTGAGAGCACTATTGTTGCCTTTTATCTTCCTTATGGAGATTTGGATTACCAGATGGTGCTGACGGATACATCTTCTCCCAAAAGTGGGATTATACCGCTGTATGCTCTTCACACCAGAGCTGGCCATAGCTCTTTAAAATGTGAGTTCTCTACCTCTTGTTACTTACTGCACTTTTGGAATCTAGACGTACTGCACTATTGGTTGCTTTCTGCCTGTTCTCTGTTTCATATATACAAACTAACCACCTGAGACGTATCCACTCCCATTGAAGAGAATACGTCTTACAAGTTTCCCTGATTATCTACTGCTACTCTAGCGAGACCTCCTACCCTTTCTAAGACTATTTTATTCGTATTGGCGCAGCCCTACTCCATCTTTTTAGTGTACATATTTAGTAGTCTGTGTGTGTACTCAGCAGTCTGTGTGCATGTATTCAGCAGTTGTTGTGCGTGTATTCAGCAGTTGGTGTGCATGTATTCAGCAGTCGGTGTGCATGTATTCAGCAGTCTGTGTCTGCATATGTTCAGCAGTCTGTGACTGTATTCAGCAGTATGTGTGTATGTATTGTATATATCTATTGCATTTGTTGTAGGTACCAATAAATATAAGCGTAATTTCATCGATAATTTACATTTTTATTCCTGTTAGTTGTTGTGTAGGTGGGGTCCCAGTGCACTGCTTTGCCTGGGAGCCCATAATGCTGTTAAGATGGTATTGAGCACTTACCTCAGGCATACTTGTAATCAAAATGATTCAACTCCCATCGAAAATTAGGTTTATTGTCATATTTACAGATTTTCAGCTGTTTGAAATTAACAAATCAAACCAAAGCAATTGAAATAGCTCAACACAACAAATGCTTTCAAGTGGTTTCCCCAAATTCAACTGAAAATGCGTTGTGTTGAGCTATTTCAATTGCTTTTGTTTGTATACAGCTAAAAGTCTGTTGACCTCACACAGTGGTCTAATTCATCAACTCATAGAGCAGGAAACACTCTTGTCTTCATCTTCACCAACCTCTGTACCACCTCATCAGTCTTGCAGATACCTCCATTGTCTTGACCTACAGCAATTCTCCACCAACCTCCAAAGTCTCCTTTCACCAATCTTAAATATCACCTGCCCTAACACTGCAACTTCCCTCTACAACTCCATGCTCTCCTCTCAACTAGACATCATGGCACCTCCTACACGTAAAAGCAATTAGCGCCCCCTGTTACAACTCTGCTCTGGTCACTCTGTTGAAACAGCTATGACCAAAGTATACAATGATCTTATCACTGCTTAATCCTATTGGCCACTACTCTAACCTAATTCTCCTCGACCAAACTCATCAGCTCCTTCGGCTTCTAGTATCCTTTCTATGCAGATTTTTCTGTCCTCCCCGGATTTCTCACCACTCCTCTTGAATCATGTCTCTGACTGCCTCTCTGCTATCTCCAACTGGATGGCTGCTCATTTCCTTAAACTGAACCTGTCTGTTACGGTTGCCTCCAGGCTGGCTGGAAGTTAGACCGTAGAAAGGATGCTCCTAGCGCTCACCAAAGGGCCATCAGCACCATAGACACCATAAGTATTGCGTAGACCACCATAAGTACTGCAGACTCAACGAACCACCGCTGCTGGGCTAGGATCTTGCCGTCTGCTATCCACCCTGGACCTACGACCAGGCTCCAGGTTCCAGTAGGTGAACCTCTTCCTTCTGTAGAGCGAAGCAGGAACAGGAACAAGAGCTCTTACAAGAGCTCAGTAGTTAAGGGAGTATGAAGAGCATAGCAATCCCTGTAGTGATTATAGCTGTCCCCTACAAACATGAGTCAAGGCTGCAAGTAAGAGGGTCAAGTCATTCTGTTTATTGTCACACAAAGAACCTTCTTTTATGCAGGTTTCCCTTAGATAGGACCACCCACAGGGTTTTACCCAACAACCAATAATAAACGTACATTACAGAAACACTCCCAGCAATTACACACAAAAATCCTCCCCTCTGCCTGTGATCTAATTATGGTACACAATGGGTTAACATAATTAAACACAGGCAGTAAAAATACAGTTTTTATCCATACACTGTAACTTTAAAACTACACATCCAATCTTCATAACAGTTAGCACACTTAAAACATAAACATAACCAAAAAGCAGCCAAATCCATGCAGGGGTTAAAAAGTTAGCTTGAGGTCCCTTTATGACCGACCGCAAGCACATTTTCCTGCCCATAACAGTTCCACAGATTTGGGCTGTGCGGCCGGTCTATTTCAGGCTGAAAAAACGAGTCCCATCGCTGAATGTCTCTGCACCTGTAAAACCAGTAGGGGAGAAGGTAGAGCTCAGCGGTGTTCGCGGAAATGTGTAGCCGATTTTAGTTCCATGAATTTGTCTACACATACCGCTGACCTCGTTCGCATTAACAAAGATGGCTGCCGCCACGTGTTCGGCAAATGAACAAAGGCCACCCAGCATTGTCAATTAAGCTGCGGTTAACCGCAGCTTCTGGGAGGTAAATTGCCTGCACACTTCCACTTCTGGGTGGTCTGCCTGTGTGGTACTTGGTTCAGTAAGCCCCATTTACTGAACCAAGTGGGAAATAGCCAGGCACAAAGAGTTTTAACCAGGTCTGGGGACACAGGGGACACCGTCTTAAAGGGGTAGTGTCCCAAACAAGTCTGGGGATACGATCTTAAAGGGGCAGTGTCCCAATCTTCCTGACGCCCCAAAAAGGTGCTTAAAGGGCCAGCACCAGTCCCATAAAGAGTCCATAAGCCCCAATATGCCCACCAACAGTCTTAAAGGGACATACACACCAAATAAAAGTGCATACATTTTCACAATCTCCCAGGGGCCATAGTCATGTGGAAGGAGGCTGGCAAATAGGCTTCTCCACAACCCAGGGAAGCAGGGCAATTTGCCATTTAAAGGGGCAGTTACAAACAGCAGTTTGTAACACTGTCCAAAACAGAACTAGTGGTCTTCCCTCCCTCAGGTGTTGCTACTCCCTTGTCTGTGTCCCGCCAAGTCAATGGCACTACCATCCGCTCTACCTCTAAGGCTCACTGCATGGTGTTCTCTATGACTCTGACCTCTCTTTCACCCCTTATGTCCAATCAATCGACAAATCTTGCCGCTTCCATCTCAAAAACATTGCGCACATTTATTTAACCTATTGAACACCTGATATGGCAAATAGTGATGTTGCGAACATAACATTTTCGGTTCGCGAACGGCGAGCCGCCATAGACTTCAATAGGCAGGTGAATTTTAAAACCCACATGGACTCTTTCTGGCCTCAATAGTGATGGAAACGTTGTTTCAAGGGGACTAACACCTGGACTGTGGCATGCCGGAGGGGGATCCATGGCAAAACTCCCATGGAAAATTACATAGTTGATGCAGAGTCTGGTATTAATCCATAAAGGGCATAAATCACCTAACATTCCTAAATTGTTTGGAATAACGTGCTTTAAAACATCAGGTATGATGATGTATCGATCAGGTAGTGTAAGGGTTACGCCCGCTTCACAGTGACAGACCAAACTCCCCGTTTAACATCAGTTCTATGTAAACGGGTGCTGATGCATGCTGTCTGACTGTGCCACTAGCTCCTTGCGAAGACCTCCCCCTGCTTCCAACTCGTCTCCTCCTCCTCCTCTCTGTCTCCCCATCTGAACTTTCCCCCTGTTCTTCTTCTCTTCTAGCGGGCACACATGTGACATCCACGAACGCATCGTCATCATCAACCGCTTCACTTGTATCTGACAACTCAGCAAAGGAAGCAGTAGCGGGTACAACATCATCATCATCACACCGTACGTCCATGTGTGTAATGCTGCCTGACTGAGACATATCCCTGTTATCTACATCCTCTGGCAATAATGGTTGCGCATCACTCATTTCTTCCAACTGATGTGTAAATAACTCCTCTGACATACCAAGTGAAGCTGCTGTGGTGCTAGTGTTGGTGGTGGCGGCAGGCGGGCGAGTGGTAACTTGAGAGGTGCCCGAAGCTAAGCTGGAGGAGGATGGTGCGTCAAGGTTCCGAGCGGAAGCTGTAGAAGATTGGGTGTCCTGTGTTAGCCAGTCAACTATGTCCTCAGAACTTTTCAAGTTCAGAGTACGTGGCCTCTGAACAGTGGACATTATTCTAGGGCCAAAGGGAATCACAGCACCACGACCACGACGGCCCCTGCGGGGTGACCTGCCTCTGCCTGTCATTTTTTTCGATTAGTGGGACTATGCGTGCAAGCTACTGTGACAACAGATATGACTGGCACTGTGCAGTGGCAGAAGTTGGCAGAGTAGACGCTGTAGGCCTGACACACACGCTTGCAGACAACTAACTGCTATTCAATCTATTACAGTAAAAAACATTTTTTTTTTTTAAATGTACACTACTGGTACACCAGATATGAGTTGCACTGGTGTGACACTGTGCCCTGGCATGCCCTGAAACGCACACGCGTGAAGGAAACTGACTGCTATTATATTACAGTCAAAAAAGTTTTTTTTTTTTTTTTTAAATGCAAGCTATTGGGATACCAGTGAGTGAGTGGTGGCACTGGGCAGGCCTTGAAACGCACACTCGTGAAGGAAACTGACTTACAGTCAAAAAAGTTTTTTTTTTTTTTAAATGCACGCTATTGGGACACCAGTGAGTGAGTGGTGGCACTGGGCAAGTGGGTACAGTATATGCTGTGAGCCTGACACACAGGCTGGCAGGCAGGCAGCTGCAATTACATTACACAGAAAAAAAAAAAGCAGACTGATGTTCTAGCCCTAAAAAGGGCTTTTTGGGGTGCTGTCCTTACAGCAGAGATCAGATGAGTCCTTCAGGACTGTAGTGGACACTGAATACACTAGCCTAGCTATCAATTTCCCTATCAAATCAGCAGCAGCTACACTGTCCCTCCTCTCACTAAGAATGCAGCTTCACAATGAATGTAAAATGGATGCTGTCCAGGAGGTGGGAGGGACTGGGAGGGAGGGTCTGCTGCTGATTGGCTGGAATGTGTCTGCTGACTGTGAGGTACAGGGTCAAAGTTTACTCAATGATGACGAATAGGGGGCGGACCGAACAGCGCATATGTTCGCCAGCGAACCGTTCGGGACATCACTAATGGCTGTCCTCTCTCGCCTTTACTACTAAAAGCCACTTCTAAGTGGTCTTACATGTTCCCAACTTGCCCCGTTACAGTCTATAATGAATGCGGTAGCGAAGCTTATCTTCCTTCCCACACTTCAACCTTCTGTCAGTCCCTACACTCGCTTCCTGTAAGATATAGGGCTAACCTTAAAGACTTATCTAGGGTTGCACCATTCCTATGGAACATCCTTCCCCTTTCTGTTAGACTTTCACCCAATCTCCACTCTTTCAAAAAATCTTTCAAAACTTCTTTAGGAAAGCATATCAATTAAACTGTGAACAGCTTTCCCTCCCCGCACCCTGATTCCTCTTCTGAAACTGTCATCAAAACAAAACACTTATGAATACTATCCTAGCAACCTACTTTTCTACCCTGCCCTTACCTTTTGTGTCACTATACCCCACTCCCTCTAGCATGTAAGCTTATTGAACATGGCCCTCAATCCCTCTGTTCCTGTGCATCAAAGTTGCCTGGTTATAAATACGTGTCTGTTAGTATACCCATTGTACAGCGCTATGGAACTTGTTGACGCTTTATAAATAATAATAATAAAGAGACACGCTAAGGGAAAGGCGGAGCAAGCGGCCATTGTGCTTAGTCGCACTCTTTGAGAGTTCAGATAACAGCATTTGATATAACCTAATTATAGACAGTCCAGGGGCATAATCGCGAGTTCTGACTATGGCAAGATTGCCTGGACAGAATGGGAAAGAAAAATCATAAGCCCCGACTGAACAGAAGTGAATTATCCCATAACATTGGGGATCTTCCCCATACTAGACTGCGGCCAGAGGCATAGCTAGAAACCACAGAGCGCCTGTGTGAAAATTACCCCCCATATGTCTTACCGTGCTTCCATGTGTCACATTCATGCACCCCAGCCCCTCCATTTGTCTCATTCATGTCTTACAGGGTGAGTGTGGCATGGGTGGGGAAGATAAGTATGACAGAATTGGAATGGTTAATGTAAAAAGGGTGAGTGTGGCAGCTTGAAAGGGGGTGAGTGTGACAGAGTGATGGAGAATGAGTGTGACCGGATTGGGGGGTGATGAGTGTGATAGGGTGGATATGGAAGAGTGATGGGAGGGGAGTATGGCATGGATGATTGCGAGTGTGGCAGTGTGAAAGAAGTGGTGACAGTGTGTGTGGTGGGGTGACAGTTACACAGACACAGAAGTGCATACAGTGACACATATGCAGATAAACAGACAAACACACTTTGACCTACATGCAGATACACAACATATAACACATACAAATATATACACGGACACACATGCTGATACACAGACACACATACAGATACAGATGCACAGATACACACACTAACACACATGCAAATACGCAGACACACAAACTAACACTTAGATATATATATGCACACAGAAACACATGCAGATACAGACACACAGAATGACCCACAGTCAGATACCCAGAAGGACACTCCTACAGATACAAAATACGACACATACAGATACACAGAGACACACTGACACACATGCGGATACACAGACACACATACATACAGATACACATACAGATACACAGACACTTAATGACAAAGATTCAGACACACACATCCATACAGACACACATGCACAAACACACTGAGGCCCACTCCCTCTAGCATGTAAGCTCATTGAGCAAGGCCCTCAACCCCTCGGTCCCTGTGTGTCCAACTTGTCTGTTTACAACAACATGTTTGTTCATCCACCCACTGTAAAGCACCTCAGAATGTATTGGCTCTATATAAATAATAACATAACATAATAACATAACACACACACACACACACACAGAAACACATGCATAGAGACACACACACAAGGACACAGATACACAAACACACAGATACAGATACACAAACACACACACATGCAAATCCTTTTTAGGTGCAGGAGGGTGACTTCCCTGGGATAGAGTAGTACCCACTCTGACTCCCTCCTCTCCTTTTCCTCTCTTGTGGCGCTCTGTGTAAGATGGGAGGAGTGACTGGAGCTGTCACTTCTTCCCAGTGCTCTGACCTGATAACAGGGGCCCGGTCGCGCTGTTAAAGCGCTGACCGACCCCTGGAAATACATTGCATTTGGTGGCCTAAGAACATGGGCCACCCAATTGACTCCTGAATGCGCTGCCCCGGTGGTTGCGACTCATGTGACTGAGGTAGGTCCACCACTGGCTGTGGCCTAAAATGGCAGCCCCCATGAAGATAACTCCCTCCTGCTTCTCAGAGGATTTGGAATATGATGCCCCAGACCCGATCCCTAAAGTCCAGATGCCAATTGTGCTGACCAGGGAAAGGAATAGCCTGGGAGAGGATTATAAAGCACCAGTGAAAAATAAATGATCTCAAAATCTTAATGTATGAACTCAGCAAAGTGTTCCAGGCTGACTGCGCATTGATCAGGGCAGAGATGCATACTCATACAGGCAAGATTAAGGCCATAGAAGAGGAATCTACAGAATCCTGCCAGGTTTAGATCAACAATGCTTTACTTACCCAACAACTATCGCAGCAGCATATATGCCTCACATGCCAGGTGGCTAGTCTGGAAGATGCCATGAGACGGCATAATATAAAAATCAGAGGTGTGGAGAGTACTGTTAGTGTGGAGGAACTCCCCCAATATGTTCACCTAAACAGGTGAAAATGATCCTTATGGATGGAATATTCTGAGAAGACTGCTATCCGGAACCCCCGGCTGCTCCTCAGTGGGATGTTGTCGTGGCGTTCAGCTCCATGGCCGACAAAAAGGTAGTGATAAACGCGGTCTACCTATGAGCACTACTCGCAACCCATGATGGCTCCCATGATGGCTCCCTACCTGCAATCTACCAATCTTTTGGCCTGCAAGATCAGCCCTCTCCTCCACAGGCTTCCACCTCAGCTGCCCACTGGGACGTTGCCAATGTGGTGCTGTTCACACCTAGGAGTGCCATTGTAAATCAGTGATCCAAATCAGTCCTGCTATGCAGTGTGGGAACTACCACTGACTTCTACCGGTCGCAGCTGCGACCCCTGCAATCGCGGTATGTACGCCACTGGGTACAGGATACCCGTTTGGGTCCTCTCGGACACACTACAAGGAGGTTAGGAGGAAGGCAATGGAAGAGACCACAAAGGCATGGGGCAGTGGAAGAGACCACAAAGCCCTCTGTGTGTCTGTAAAGTGACAAAAGAGGGCTTGGGGGAAAGGGGAGGAAGAGCAACACAGAGGGTCTGGGGAGGAAAGACACTCAGAGAGGCTTGATGGAGAGTCACACAGAGAAGTCATGGGGGAGGGGAGAATCAGACAGTTTTGTATTTAGGGGGTGCATGCAATGCAAAAGATACATTAAGTGTGTGTGTGTGTGTGTATAAGGAATCCATTGTGTGTTTTCTGTGTGCAAGGGATACATGCAGTGTGAGTAAGGGATGCCTTGTTTGTATGTGAGAGAGAGTTTGTAGGTAGACTTGGGGCTGGATTTTGTGGGGGTGATAGAGGATTGCAGCTATTTTTAAAGTATTTATTTATTTTTGCTACTTTATGTGCTGTATTATGAATAATATATATTCAGCAGGATTCTTGATTGATTTAACACCTGATTTATTACCTGCAACTTTTAACTTTTACATACTACAGGGAAACGCTTTTGTATATGGTGGATATTGTATGCCTATGTATATATACATGGCCTGCCCAGAAAGTATCCAGCCCTGAAAGCCTTCTGAATCATCCAAATAGTTTCTTTGGAGGATAATGCAAAATATGATACTGATTCTTTGCTATATTCAGTCATTTGGAATGCGACGGCCACACAGTACACACAGGGCCATCTATTGGACCCTGGGCAAGCATTTGCTTGGGCCCCCTAGACTCTGCCTTTCCCCCACCATTCCCAACCCCCCCAGCTCCCTGGCATGCAATCATGGCCTCCACCCCAACCCAGTGATGGAACTAATATAGAGAGGGTCTGGTGAAATAATTTTTTGGGGTCTCCCCTCTAGCGCAAGAGTGGAGAAAAGATGGATACCCATCAGTCGAACAACTCCCATGCCAGATGGGATCTACCATTTAGCCATTCTTGTAGGGCTGTATTTGTGAGTAGTGTTTGTGAATTTGAATTAAGCATTTTTTTTGTATATATGTATGTATGTGCATGTAGGGGTGTATATGTATGCACTGTTACCATTGGAATGCAGTGGTGTTGTTATGTGTAGTGTTTGCGTTTTAATGCAAGGGTGTGTGTTTGTATGTAGTGTTGGCTTTTAAATGCAGGTGTGCTTTTGTGTGTAGATTTGGTGTTTGTATATAATTTTAGCATTTTAATAAAGGGGTGTGTTTGTATGTAACGTTTGTAATTGCATGCAGGGGTGTGTTTGGATGTAGTGTTGTCTTTTAAATGCAGATGTACATTTGTGTGTACTATTGGTGTGAGTGAAGGGCATGTTTGTATATAATTTTGCAGTTTGAATTCAGGGGTGTGTTTTTATATGATGAGTGTTTACCTGGATGTATGCATATACATACTAACACAGATATACATACACATTGACACAGGAGATACACACCTAAACACACTGATACATGCACACACCTGGACACATGCACACACCTTTACACACAGATACACACAATAACACAAACGCAATGGCCTATACACACTCGCACATACACACGCTCAGATACACACTTTGACACATAGGAGTGTTTCTGTGTGCAGTGTTAGTGTTGGAATGCAGGGGTCAATTTGTGTGCAGTGTTAGCGTCTGTGTGTGCAGTGTTTGCATTGGAATGCCGGAATGAATGCATTGCCACATGCATAGATACACACATATTGACACACTATATATATATATATATATATATATATATATAAAAACACACACACACAAGTACACATACATAGGGATACAGTCACACAGATACCCATAAACACAGAGGTACATACATAGACACACAGCTAGATACACAGCCAGATACACTCACTGACATAAACACAGCCAGATACACACATTGACACATACACACACCGCTAGATACACTGCCAGATACAGTCAGATACACATACTGACACAAACACAGCCAGAAACACACACAGCTGGATACACAGTCAGATACACACACAAACACACACATACACACACACACA
This sequence comes from Pelobates cultripes, assembly GCA_933207985.1. NCBI lineage: Eukaryota > Metazoa > Chordata > Amphibia > Anura > Pelobatidae > Pelobates > Pelobates cultripes. The sequence goes on along the minus strand of OW240919.1, from coordinate 133,286,569 downwards.
GTCATATACACACAGAGAGCCAGATAAACACACACATATAGCCAGATGCACTGACTCAAACCCAGGTATTATTATTATCGCCATTTATATAGCACCAACAGATTCTGTAGAGCTTTACAATATTATTAGGGGGAGGGTAACTATAAATAGGACAATTACAAGAAAACTTACAGAAACAACAGGTTGAAGAGAGCCCTGCTCAAACGAGCTGACAGTCGAAGGGGTAAGAAAGGGGCGGATGCGGGCAATGTTTTTCAGGTGGAATTGGCATGAATTGACAACAGGTACACACACATATATCAATGTACATCATATATTAGCCACCCTCCTGTCTCCTTACCTTTTGGGTACAGTAGGGTGGCTTCCCTGGGATCCAGTGGGAGCTGGATGGCCAAGGCTGATGGGAGTCTGACTTCCTCAGTCCCTCTCCTCCTCCTGTGTATGCCTCCTAAACCTCCCCAGCGGCACTCTGTTACTTGGGAGGAAGTTATCTCACCTCACTTCCTCCCAGCAGGCAGTATGAAAGGGGCTGGTCCTGAGCACTCTTAAAGGGCCAGGGGCCCCTTATTACATGGGTTGGACACAGGCAGGGAGCCCATGGGGCAGCTACTTTGGGCCCCCCAGTAGTAACTGGGCCTGGGGCAACTGCCCTGTTTGCCCTCCTTTAAAGACAGCCCTGAGCACACATGCTCACTCAATGGCATCTAACAGTCCCACAGACGAATTCAGTGAAGTCGTCATTATTCACACATCTGCATTCCAGTCCACTCTTCTTAACTGCTAGCAGTGGCATATATACAGGAGTTGCAGCTGCAACCGGGCCCCCTGGAGTGGACCCCTGCAACCAGATGCCCGCCATCATGTGTTACGTCCCTGGGGCCGCATGTTTAGGGTCCATCGGGTGGCCCATGCTGTTAGGGCCACCTGATGGCTATGGATTTTCCTTTAACAGCGCTACTGGGCCCCCTTTGATGACATCACAGCTGGGAGAAAGTTACTGCCCAGCTTACAATGGGAGCTGCACAGGAGGAAGAGAGGAGGGAGTCAGACTCCCATCAGACTGAGCCACCACTGGACCCCATGGAAGTCACCCTCCTAAAAGGTAGGAAACAGGAGGGTGACTAAAACATTTTTTATATGAGTGTGTTTGTTTTTATGTATGTGTGTGTCTATATGAATGTTTCTCTCTATGTATGTGTGTGTGTATCTGTCTGTGTGTCTTTGTGTGTTTGTATGTATGTGTGTGTGTTTGTATGTGTGTGTCAGTATATATATATGTCTCTGTGTGTGTTTGTATGTATGTGCCTGTATATGTTTGTGTGTTTGTATGTATGTGTGTGTGTACAGTAGCATATACAGGGGTCGCAACTGTGACCAGGCCCGTCACTCCAAGGGGCCCGGCCGCCCTGCGGACCCTGTGACCAGGTGCCCGCCTTCATGTGTTGTGACCCTGGCCCGAGTGGTGTACCTGCCAGGGGGCCCATGGATTGTGTGTACGCCACTAACTGCTAGCTTACATCGATCTCGCACAAACCGTTTTTGTTATATTGACAATGGCTGAACCTTTTCCTGACTGACCTCGTATAGGGAAAGCTATTAGCAGTAGAAAGTGGGAAGTGCTCATGCCATTGTACAGAACACTGGTGAGACCTCACTTGGACTATTGTACGCAGTACTGGAGACCGTATCTTCAGACTTTGGAGAGAGTTTAAAGAAGGGCTACAAAATTGGTTCATGGATTGCAGGATAAAACTTATAAGGAAAGGTTAAAGGATCTTAACATGTATATCTTGGAGGGAAGATGAGACAAAGGGAAAAATTATAGAAACATTTATACACATAAAGAAATCAACATAGTAAAGGAGGAGACTATATTTAAAAGAAGAAAAACTACCACAACAAGAGTACATATTTTTAGGTTAGAGGGGCAAAGGTTTAAAAATTATTTTAGGAAGTATCACATAACAGAGATGGTAGTGGATGCATAGAATAGCCTTCTAGCTGAAGTGGTAGGGGTAAAACACAGTGAGGGAATTTAAGCATGCGTGAGATAGGCATAAGGCTCTCCTAGAATTAAGATATAAGTCTAGGGACTAATGAAAGTATTTAGAAAATTGGGCAGACTAGATGGGTTGAATGGTTCTTATCTGCTGTCACATTTTATGTTATATAAATACACCCTGTTCCAAATTATTATGCAAATTCTATTTAAGTGTCACAAAGATTAACTATTTTGTTTTTCAGTTTAACTCATGGATGGCATTGTGTCTCAGGGCTCTTTTGATCACTAAAAACAATCTCGGACACCTGTGATAATTAGATTGCCAGGTGAGCCCAATTTAAGGAAAAACCACTAAAGGAGGGTGTTCCACATTATTAAGCAGAGCACCATTTTCATGCAATATGGTGAAGAAAAAGGATCTCTCTGTTGCCGAAAAGAGTGAAATAGTTCAATGCCTTGGACGAGGTATGAAAACATTAGATATTTTGTGGCTGATTCAGAGCACAGACGGGTTTGTGCAGGTAAAGGGACATTGAGTAAGATTTCTGCCAGATCCATGCATCGGGTCAAGAGAGCAGCTGCTAAAATACCATTACAAAGCAGCAAACATATATTTGAAGCTGTTGGTGCCTCTGGAGTCCCACGGACACCAAGGTGTAGAGTCCTCCAGAGTCTTGCAACTGTGCATAAACCTTTTATTCGGCCACCACTAACCAAAGCTCACAAGCAGAAACGGCTGCATTGGGCAGAAAAATACATGAAGACTAATTTTCAAACAGTCCTGTTCACTGATGAGTGCCGTGCAATCCTGGATGGTCCAGATGGATGGAGTAGTGGATGGTTGGTAGAAGGCCAACCTGTTCCAACAAGGCTGCGACGTCAGCAAGGCGGTGGTGGAGTCATGTTTTGGACCAGAATCATGGGTCAGCCCCTTTAGGGTCCCCGAAGGTGTAAAGATGACCTCTGCAAAGTATGTGAAGTTTCTGACTGACCACTTTCTTCACTGGTACAGAAGGAAGAACTATGCTTTCCGTAATAAAATCATTTTCATGCATGACAATGCAACATCTCATGCTGCAAAGAATACCTCTGCATCAATTGCTGCTATGGGGATAACAGAGAGAAAGTCATGGTGTGGCCTCCATCCTCCCTGACCTCAATCCTATTAAGAACCTTTGGAGCATCCTCAAGCAAAAGATCTATGAGGGTGGGAGGCAGTTTACATCCAAACAGCAGCTCTGGGAGGCTATTCTGACATCTTGCAAACAAATTAAAGCAGCAACTGTCCAAAAACTCACAAGTTCAATGAATGTAAGACTTGTGAAGCTGCTATCAAATAAGGGGTCCTATGTTAAAATGTAACGTGACCTGTTAAAATGTTTAAAAAGTTAAAATGTTGTTATAAGTTTAATTGAAAGAGCTTTTGATTTCAGTAAATGTGCTACAAACACAACAAATGACAATTTTCAGTTCTTTACAACAATAAAGTGTTTTGAAACTTACTGTGCATAATAATTTGGAACAGTGCATTGTAAGTTTTTTATGTTTAAAAAAAAATACTGTTATCATTAGGAGGTTTGTTCAATAAAATTTGAATTGTACTCTTAATAGTTGATAACATGAGAATTATGCTGACTGTTATTTACATCAATTATTTAGGTAAATGAGAAAAATAACATTTGAATAATAATTTGGAACAGGGTGTTTATATATATATATATATGTTTAGTGCTAAAGTGCATTGTCATATTTACTCCTCTTTCTTACAGTTCATGCAGGAAAATAGTATATCAAATTGCAGAGACTCTTACTGGCAAACAAGTATATAAGATAAATAAAAAATAAGGGGCGGAGCTAGCGGCGCATCAGAGCAGTCACGCTTTTGTGAGCTCCGACTCAAACTTAGTCTAAAAGAACCTTTTTTATGGTGAAACCAGACCCAAAAGAACCAACACACCTAACTAAGCTCCACCACAGACAATGGGCCAAAAAACTAAGAAGGCAAAAGCAGAAAAAGGCACTCACGGTAGAGATATCGGCGACATGCTGAGGAACACACAACAGGCCGCATGGTCCAAGATGGCGGACAACCTCGCCTCATACTCCTCAGAGGAGTTCACCACAGACTTCATGGAGAGAGCGACCTTTGGACCCATACCGGATTGTAACACTGCACCTAAAACGACCAGGGAATTGGTCACAGCAGACCAACTCAAGAGAATGCTGGCTGAACTGCGCAAGGACCTGGTGGCAGACATGGCCAAATATAGAGAGGCCATAGTCCAAAATCACTCAGCTAGAAGCTTGCTCGAGTACACAGGACTCCAGATTAGCCAAAGTGGAACAACGAATGGTGGACCTGACGAAACAGCAGAACGCCACCACAGAACGGCTAGACGCACTAGAAGATCAGCGAAGGAAGTACAACTTAAAAATCTGAGGGATACCCGACTTAGTTGGCCTCTCTGATTTACCTCACTATATCATGTGGTTCCTGGGGGCCCTGCTTCCACCAAAACAAGTAAAATCCCTGAGATTAGATGGGATGTTTCGACTACCAAGGCCAGCACGAGCTCCAGCAGCTGCACCTGCAGACCTCATACTGTGCTTCCAATCCCTATTAGACAAAGCTACTCTCCTAGCTGCACCACGAGACAAGACACCTTTGCCGTTTGAGGGCACAACTCTAACAATCTTTCCAGACATCACCAAGAGCGCCCTTACCTGGCGGAAATCAATGCAGCCTCTCCTGCAGCACCACCAAGCCAAAGAGATGCCCTATCGATGGGGAACACCGCAAGCTGTATTCTTCACCCACAATGGGATAACCCACAAAGCGCAGACCTTCCAGGAACTGGAGTCACTCCTCATATCTGTGGGCATACTCCAAGCGGCACCAACGAGAGGTACAGGACGGTCCCAGCTAAACCCTGCTAATGTACGAGAGTTCATCGCCTACTAGACACCCCACCTGAGGCACTAAGTACAGCCCAAGCTACGGGGACACTGTTATTCCACCACCTAAAAATAACATGTTTTGCACAGTTTGAGACCGCTGCTAGAAGGTCTATAAGTTAAATTTCCTTTGCATTTCTTCATTGAAAGTTATAGTTTTTAGCTTTACATTCAATCGAGTGTAATCCCTGCTTAGTGATCTAGGTCTACTCTGTATCCCCCCCCCCCCCTGCGGCTGAATCCACGAGACAGCTGGCAGAACACAACAGGCTGTCCACAAGCTCCCATACACGTAGGCCATCATAGCTACAACTACAGCTTGGCTTTACTAATCAGCGCACACAGGGCCGGACTGGGGATTCCAAAGCAGCCCTGGAAAAAAAATCTATGCCAGCCCCATAAGTCATTGCGCCATATATTGTCGCATGTAATATGTAAGGCTATGTCTTGCCACCCTAGATGATTGAGATATATATATCTCTTTTTTTTCCAATATAAAATATTGGTTCTTTCAGAGTAAAATCTTTAATTATACAGTAAGCATACTCACATGCAGACACAGACAATCTCACTGACACAAGCTGATTGATACACAGCCTCATAGACAAACAATCTCACTGATATACATAAGGTCATTAAAATAAAAACACAAGCTCACTCAGTAGCAGGCACACACACACACACACAAGCAAGCCCACTCACTAGCAGGCGCGCACACACACACACAGCTTAATGTAGTGGCTCTGGTGTCTACAGCCTGTCCCTGCAGGCTTTTCAATGTAAACACTGACTTTTTATAGAAAAGGCAGTGTTTACATTGCTTCCTAGTGACAGACACTCAGACGGTCACTAGAGGTGCTTCCTGTGTCAGTGCGGATTGGCTGAGATCATCAAGCTTGATGATCTCAGCCGTAGAGGCAGGGCCAGTTGAGGGGTAAAAACACACATACACACACACACATACCATGACAGACACACACCGTGACACAGACAGAAACACAGACACACCATGACAGACAGACACACCATGACACAGACAGACACACACACACCATGACAGAGACACACACATACCATGACAGACACACACCGTGACACAGACAGAAACACAGACACACCATGACAGAGACACACACACACCATGACAGACACACCTTAAAAAAGACACACACAACTTGACACAACACACCATAACACAGACCGTGACACAGACACACACGACACAGACACACACACCATGACACACAGACACACACCATGACACAGACAGACCGTGACACAGACAGACGCTCACACCATGACAGTCAGAGACACACACACCATGACACAGACACACATTGCATGACACAGACAGACACACACACACCATGACACAGATGCACACACCATGACAGACAGAGACACACAGACACACACCATGACACAGACGCACACACCATGACAGACAGAGACACACAGACACACACAATGACACAGACAGACACACCATGACACAGACACACCATGACACAGACACACACACACCATGACACAGACACACACACACACATACACTCACACTGACACATACAATGTCTACCTGGGGCTGTGGGGAGCTCCCTTGGCGGCCGCAGGGGGAGCTGGCTGTTCTGCCTCTGCTCCCCCTCTCCAGCGCACTGCTTACTGAGACCGGGGCCGGAATATGACGTCATATTCCGGCCCGGTCTCTTTCTAGCGCGCGAGGGCGGGGGAGCAGAGGCAGAACAGCCAGCTCCCCCTGCGGCCGCCAAGGGAGCTCCCTCTGCGGCCGCAGGTGAGCCGGCTGTCTGCCCGGCCCCAGGTGCCGACGGCCCACCGGGAAATTTCCCGGTATCCCGGTGGGCCAGTCCGGCCCTGAGCGCACAGCCACATAGGAGTAACCTCTCCCCACACCAGTCTTTCTCTGCCGGTCAATGGTCGAGCTCACCCTAAAGCACACACACAGCTACCCAGCAAGGGGGACCCCCCACGTGTACAACACAAACTTAGAATAACATCTAGTTAACTCTCCCACGTGGGGCACAAGAGATGTTCACTGTTTATGTTTATAATCCTGCAACCTATACACAAAAATGTGCAATGTATACTAATGCCCAATATTGTCTTGAAATGTTGACACCTTTGCTAGTAATGCTGTTGTGGCATTGCTTGCTATTATGTATCCTATGAGCACAATAAAATAAAGAATAAAAAAAAAACAAAAAAAAACAGAAAAGTCTTTGTTTTTTAAATCAGTCTGAATCAGAACTTGATGTTGACAATATAAAAGAAAAATGAAAACAGTCTTTGCTAAATATAATAGGTTACTTCACCTTGTAAATTAATTAGCCAATTAGTAGTAGAAAACAAACAAAGTTCATAGCAGATTGTTGAAATATAAGAAAGTAACAGAAAATGGAGATTTATCCAAGTCTTGAGGCAAGTCAGTGATTCCTGCAGAAATAAATTCTCATATGGAATTAAACAAATGTACAGGCTTCAAAACTATCCAGCTGTAACTGAGTGCAAAAAAGATAGTTAATTTAGCTTTTAGCAGCTGAGTTGGAAACAGTGGCGTACACATGACCCATGGGGCCCCGGTGCGAAAATTGATCCGTGGGCCCCCCGCGCTTACTCGGCGCAGTCGGGGCCGCAACACATGGCGGCAGGCACCTGGTCGTAGGGGTTGCAGGGCTGCGACCCCGCGACCGCGGTATGCACACACAGACACCCAGATTACATCAGCTCAATGAAGTGGTCTGGGTGCCAGGTCCCTCTAATTTTAACCCAGCAGCTGAAAACATAGCAGTTTCAGAGAAACGGCTATGTTTCACTGAGGGTTAATCCAGCCTCTGGTGGCTGTCTCATTGACAGCTGCTAGAGGAGCTTCCGCGATTCTCACTGTGAAAATCACAGTGAGAAGACACTGAACGTCCATTGGAAAGCATTGAGTAATGCTTTCCTATGGGCGGTTTAAATGCGCGCGCGCCTCTTGCCGCGCATGTGCATTCGGAGCTGAGAGGCGGAGGGATCCCCAGCACCAAGGGAGTCAGACGCTGGAGAAAGGTAAATGCTGAAGACACACACACACACTCTCACGAACAGACGCATACACTAGCTAACAGACACACACATTTACTGACAGAGACACACTCAGCGACAAACATACATACACACTCACTTACAAAACATACACTTTCACTGACAAACACACACTCACTAACAGACATCAAACACACTCAGTAACAGACACACACAGTAACACACTCACTAGCAGACACACACCCAATAACAGACACACTCACTGACACACACACTAACACACACACTAACACACACACAAACACAAACAAACACACTAACACTCAAACACACACTAACACACAAACACACACACTAACACACTAACACACACACACACACACACAAAGACACTAACACAAACACACTAACACACACACACTAACACACACACACAAACACACACACACACACACATATTTTTTTTTAAATTTAATCCCCCAGCCTCCTTACCTTTTGGAGTGCTGGGGGGATTCCCTGGGGTCCAGTGGTGCTGCTGGGCGGGCAGGCTGTCTGGGTGGCCGGTGCGCGAGGGAGCACTTCCCCCTGAGTGCTTCCTCTTCAGCTCCCTCACGCGCCGCATAGGGATGCCGGAGCGGGAACATCCGGCTCCGGCATCAGTGCGATGCGCGAGGAAGCACTCAGAGCAGAGTGCCCCCTCGCGCGCCGGCCACCCAGACAGCCAGCCAGCCCGCCCGCCCGCCCGCCCGCCTGGGTCAGCAGGGCCAGCCTCGGGGGGGCCCTGAGGTGGCCGCCTCCTGGGTCCCCCAGGAGAAGAGGCTGGCCCTGTGGGTACATACTGGGTCGCAGCCGCGACCCCTGCAACCCTGGTATGTACGCCACTGGTTGGAAACATTTAAAGTCCAATGGAGGAAAAGTGAGTAAAAGGATCAAATTTGTAAATTCTGCAGGTATTCCCTATGAGATAAGTGGAAAATCAGTTCTGAGTTGAGCTGGAGATCTGAAAAATTAGTTAGTAGAAATATGCAAGGCTCAGAAGCATAACAGGCTAGTGTCAGCTTATTAAAGAGACACTCAGTGGCGTACATATCGCGGTCACAGGGGTCGCAGCTGCGACCAGGCCAGTCACTCCAGGGGGCCCGGCCTCCCTGCAGATCACTGCGACCGGGTACCAGCTGCGACGTTTTGCGGCCCTGGTCCTCGCGGCAAACTGCCGGGGCCGCATGTTAAAGAGTTCATCGGGTGGCCCATGCTGTCAGGGCCACCCGATGGATATGGATAATAAGGGGGCCCGGTCAGCGCTGGGCGCTTTAACAGTGCGACCAGGCCCCCTGTTGTGATATCACTGCTGGGAGGAAGTGACTGCCTGGTCACTTCCTCCCAGCATACAGAGAGCCTGCGTGGGAGGAAGCAGGAAGGAGTCAGAGTGGGAACTCTCACTCCCATCAGGCTGAGCCACCACTGGACCCAAGGGAAAGTCACAAAAGGTAGGAAACATTTTGTGTGTGTGTGTCTCTGTATGTGTGTGTCTGTGTCTCTGTATGTGTGTGTGTGTATGTATGTATGTATGTCTGCATGTGTGTGTCTAAGTATGCATGTGTGTATGTCTGTATATGTCTGTCGGGGGTGTGTGTCTGTCTGCATGTGTGTATGTGTGTGTGTCTCTCTGTATGTGTGTATGTACGTGTGTGTGTCTCTGTTTTGTGTGTGCCTGTCTATGTGTGTGTGTCTGTGTCTCTGTATGTGTGTGTGTCTCTGTCTCTGTATGTATGTCTCTATATGTATGTCTGCATGTGTGTGTCTAAGTATGCATGTGTGTATGTATGTATGTGTCTGTCGGGGGTGTGTGTCTGTCTGCATGTGTGTTTGTGTCTGTATGTGTTACAAAAGACTCGAAAGGACTGTGTTACTGTTAAAAACCGATTGATACTGTTGCCACTGTATATGTTTTAAGCCAAGGAAAACGCGAATGGATTACACGAACCCTTATAAAGACTCCATTCGTGATACGAACGAGGGACCCCCCAAATGCTGGCGTGTGCCTCCACTTAACCTCGTCACCCCGCAAAGTACCGAATGGTCAGCCACCCGACCAGCGGAGTGTGGCAGCCATTAACCACCCAGGCGGCTGCGCTCTGCGGTTAGCCACAGACTAACTGATAGGCCTGGGGGGATCGACGTTCGCACCCAAAGTACCGAAGGGAATCTACCGAACAATCAACCGAACGGTGACCCCCTACAGTGGGTCGTGTGGCGATCATTAACCTGTGGTTTCTGCGGTTAACTGCAGCTCAAGTACCATTCTACCAGGTGGTCCTCGTTCATGTACCGAACGAGTTCCACAACCAGACAGACAGCGGGACTTCGCATGAACTGATACCCGAGTTTAGTTCCATGAGTTGAAAGCGAGGTCCCGCTACCCGCGAAACCATCTGAAAACATGGCTGCCAACAGAGACTCACAATCCAAAATGCTGAACGGACTTTATACGGCAGAAATAGCCCATTCTGTTCGTGGAATTGGAGCGCCATTCGTAGGTTTAATGTATCCGAACGCGAGCCATTAAATGAATGGTGGAATGAACTGTTTTCCTTTATTAATGTTAAAGTTATGGATTTTTATGCAGTTTTCGGGGACATAATAAAACGTGGTCTTTTGTGCGTTTGGAGATAATTAGATTGTATAACCATTGGCCTCATTATCTCCAAGCTGGGCGGGTACTAATTCAAATAATAATTGGATATTTGTCTGTACTGTACCTGTATTCCATCAGGTCCACAGGGGGCTGTCCTTGGACCTGAGGAATCACATAAATTGCCATGTTATGTGCCATTAAAGCCAGTTCATTTTGACCCTCAACTTGCAGCCTCGACTCATGTTGTAGGGATCCGGGATATTGATGCTTATACCGTGCTTGGGGATATTCTACACTTACAGCTTACTACCAAAAGACCTCCGTTCGACTCTCTACAGCGGGAACCAGGACATCCAAGCGATCAACCCCCCTGCTAGACCGGGGGCAATCGTAACAGTATGTATGTGTCGGGGGGGCCACAGTCAGGGGGGAGAGAGTCAGGGTACAGGGAGAGAGAGGGGAAAGGGGAGGGGGCTGCCCATGGATCTGTTTTGCACCGGGGTCCCATGGATTGTGTGTACGTCACTGGAGACACTATTGGAATTCAGACCACTTCAGCTCATTAACGTAGTCTGGGTACAGTTTCCCTATTGCCCTTAGTGCTGCAATGCAGCTCTAAGTCTGCTTCCCTTCTGGATGGCAGCCACTAGAGGGCTTCCTGGATTGAAACAAACCTTTGGTCTGGAATCTGACGCTCAACGTACTCATGCTCTGCATGAAGTCATCCAGCCTCCGATTTTTTCCTATAGGAAAGCATTGATTCAATGCTTTCCTATGCGGGGGTCTAATGTGCACTCAGCATTTGCCACGAATGCGTATTAGTGCCCACTCATTGAGGGATGTCAGATGGGTGAAGCCTCTTCCCAGCGCCGTGGGACACTGACGCTGGGGTAAAGGATTTTTAACCCTTTTTTCCTTGCGGTGGGGGAGGGGTTGTACGAAGGAGAGGGAGCAGGGAGAGCTATAGTGCCAGGAATACAGCTTTGTATTCCTGACACTATAGTATCCCTTTAAGAGTGCCCAAGTTCATTGAAAGGGGAGTCTTAAATGGACTGTTTACTGCCAGTGGACCTGTGAACTTAAAGTGAAAGAACAGAATTATTTAAAGAGATTTTAACATAAAAATACATGCTTCTGACAATTGTATTGTCTGTGATGGAGTCTATATTTCCTCTAGATTTTTTAGAGAAGCGGATGATATTTAACCCCAGGAGGAGTATGTGTTTTGTGCAACATATTGAAACCTATGGTTAGATGTGGGGCCTTGGGGTGGAACATTCGGAGAGTAGGGTGGCCAGTACTCTATTCCACAGTTTTTAGACAACAGAGAGAAATAAAGTCCAGGCCAGGAGTTCAGACTGACTCTAACACACTGATCAGCTGCAGGCAATGAGCAGCAGCAAATGAAATAAATCCAGCACTGGTAAACCGGTAAGAAAGACTTTTATTTTGTTTTCTCGTTTGAAGGCTGGAAGCAGCATGCTAGGCTGCAAGCAAGGACTGGGTGCAGCAAACTTTGACATTTTATAAGGTTGGTGAAACCTATCTTTTATTTAGTTTCAACCATGATAGTAAGGGATATCTATGTTAGTAAGAGCTCTTACTAATATAGATGAACATATGAAGATATGAACTTGTATAACTTGCAAACTATGCTTCCAATGGTGTCTCTAGTAACATTCAATGCTTTATCTTTGTGCATCCTGTTCCTTGTTTGTGAAGGGTGATGATCTCTTCTCTTAACTTTGTGGACAATTTTTTTGCATATTTCTAACATGCAACCAATAGCGCACTCTACAAACCCTTAGCAAGTTCAGGTATTTCATGTGTTCCAGCTCAAGCACACCTGATGCAATTAATGAATCCCTTGATTAGTTGCATCAGGTGTACTTGAGACAATGCTTTTTTGCATATTTGTGCTGTTGTGAGATTCTATTCAGGTGGTTGAATAATCTTTTGATTGGCAAAGTCATTTTCAGTTGAATTTGGGTAAATTATTTGAAGCATTTGTTGTGTTAAGCTATTTCGATTGCTCTTGTTTGATTTGTTCATTGCAAACAGCAGAAAGTCTGTACATTTTGACAATAAACTTGATTTTTAATGGAGGTTGAATAATTTTGACTACAACTGTAGCTCTTTTTAGCCTATAGGGAAACCTACCTAAGGTTCTGGTAAAATGCTCTTCTTAAAGGGACACTATAGTCACCAGAACAACTACAGCTTATTGAATTTGTTCTGGTGAGTAGAATCATTACCTTCAGGCTTTTTGCTGTAAACACTGTCTTTCCAGAGAAAATGCAGTGTTTACATTACAGCTTAGTGATAACTTCACTGGCCATGCCTCAGATGGCTGCTAGAGATCTTTCCTGGGTCATGGCTGCCAAAAATGCATCCAAACATTCAGTATCTCCTCCCTCTACATGCAGACACCGAACTTTCCTCATAGAGATTAATTGATTCAATTCATCTCTATGAGGAGATGCTGATTGGCCAGGGCTGTGTTTGAATCATGCTGGCTCTGCCCCTGATCTGCCTCTTTGTCAGTCTCAGCCAATCCTATGGGGAAGCATTGTGATTGGATCAGGCTACCACTTCTGAGTCTAACAGCATACAGAGTTACAGCTTCTGGTTTGAATACAGTAAGATTTTTACTATATTTATGGAGGCATGAGGGGCCCAAGGGGGCTAGATGGTGGTTTTAAGACTTTAGGGCCAGGAATACATGTTTGGGTTCCTGACCCTATAGTGATCCTTTAAGAAATGTTTCAAGAATCATTACTTATTGATTTACCCCTATCTGGCAGACTTTTCTTTATTGCCATCCCTATCTATCTCTGAGCAATTAAGAAAATTTACATTTACTTCCCCCTATCTACCCTTAAGCTTGTATAATCTTTTTTAATTGGTGCAACCTCTCCATTCTTCTTATTACCATATTTTTTTTAAATAAACTATTTGTCATTTTTCTTTATATTTAGAAGGACTTATTTGTGTCCTGTATGCCTTGTTTGGCATATTCGACATTAGGTGTTTAATGTGTATATTTCTGGGTTATCTCCTTTTTATAAGACCCTAAGCAAGACAATAAATTCTCCTTGTGGATATTATTTTGTAGGATTTCTGATTTAATTATGTCTTTAAAATATGATTTCTTTTTATAATTTTAAATTTGAAGGGGAAAATATATATTTGTACAGCTGATTTTTATTGAATCTTCGTGTCATTTCTCTGGAATTATAATGAACTAATTTGCCTGCCAACGTCCGAGTGGATAAGTGTTTTGAATATTTTATTATCTCTATTAATAACTTATTTGAAATGGTAGCAGACTTACAAGAGCTAATCAGATGAATTCTTAAAGGAACTGGGGCTATCAGAGAAAAATTCTGATGGTATTGAAGTTACATAAAAAGACATTTCATTTTAAAAGCCCAAGGCTAAAAATTTAAACGGGTTAAATACACTATGGTGGGAACACAGTTGAATGCATTTCTGGTTTTAGTGACATGAGTGGGTATTATAAAACGCAGCTATGAGACAGAACATTTGATAAATGTCTGGGAATATCAGACGAAGGCCTGTTGTTTCTTTAAAATATAATATTGTACCATAGCAGTAAAAAGTAATGTCAGACAGCGTCAAAGAACATAAAAACATATCTCTGCATTATGACTGCGTTACTGTCAGAACTATTGATTATTTTCAATAAAGATCTTTCGTGACAGTTGTTGATGTTGGATGCCCCATTTTGCAATAAACTTCTTGACACATTGCACTGTCGTCTTCATAAATATACTGTTGATTTTGTTTTTTATTCAGTCCTATGGTGGGTGAAAATACACATTCTCTTCGAGAGAAAGTTTTTAGACTATTGTAGTCACAGAGGAATCTGTAAGGTTTTTATCTGTAAGACCCATTAGCCTGCTATTTATGGTGTATTAAATGTGCCAGATGTGTTTTCACAGATGAATAGTAGACCTTTACATTTGAAAGTGTTTATCGAAAGTCTACAATTAAGTCTCTTTTACTTCCTGTTGTTGGTGATAGAAAATAAATATCCCAAATCTGAATCTCTATTAGTTTTGTTAATTAAAAATATATTTAGCGTTTTTAACATTTAAATATTTTTGGAACTTCAAATGCTAATAGTTTTAGGTAGTAGGTTTAACTCTCAGGTTCCTTACCCCAACAATCTTTGGATTTACTTGCCTCTGTATTCTTAATCCCCAAATCTCTAAAGTTTAGCACACTGTACCCATATGCATTTTACCCTTCATTTTTTTAAAATTTCCAGACCTATTACCCTTAATCTTGGGTCTTCTTAGCACCAAAATCTCACACTCAAAGTAACCATCTGTATGTACCCTGGGTGCCAAGGATTTTCAAACCTTCCCAGATGTTCTAATCTCAATTTAGTCCACAAGATTCTTACCCAAATTACCTTGGATTCTTACTATCAGACATCTGTCTTATCAAATCATGTCTCTTTCTTTCTCTGTATTCTGCCTTATTTACCCTGATTTTCTAGTTCCAAGATCCCTTTTTCCATTGCTTTAATTTTACATCTTTCTCTTGTTATTTTTTTCACTTTTTCCATTGATTTGTCCTGTTTCATTGCTGTGTAAATATTTTAAAGGGGTTAAATACCCTCCTTGCCTTATAGTGCTCATTACAAATTTCTATTTTCACTTATCTCAATCCATCACATTTATTTATGCATTTCTTTATGTCTCATTCTTTACCCCGCATTGCTTTCTAGTCACACAAGTGCTATATCTCCTTGGTATTCCTTGAACATGGATTTAAAAGATCCCTAGTGCCTCAGACAGTGGCTGCAGAGACAACTTTCAAAGCTCACTCGAATTCTCATGTGCCAAAATGCATTACAGAGACTTCTTACACCATATTAGAGTTTAAGTATAAATGGAAGATATCTACATAGGCATATGTATACTACTGAGGTTTTATCATTTAGTGCTGTCTTACTGGCTCATAGAACTCCAAAATGGCCCAAAGCTCACTGCATCCTGATGGCAAAATACCATTGAGGATGGTTTGAGATTCACTGATCTAAAGGACATAAGTTATATTTAGGTAGAGGACATGCGATAGATATTGATATATATGTTTATCAGTGTATGTGGACCACAATCCCAATCTGATTCATAAAGTATACAGAATTTAAGAACATATTTTCAAAATGACAAAAAACAACAACAAAAAAAAAAAACGATTAACTTTAGGTGTAAGGAGAACAAAAAAACGTTTAAAGTTTAGGTGTAAGGATAAGCATACAATACAGAAAGTGTAATATTTCTTTTATTATTCATTGTGAGCAAGATATTATGCCCCTCCCTACATCTTAATGCTGTCAAGCATGAGTTATTTTTGCTAGTTTTGTAGGATATTCTTGGCTTCGACACATATTTACGCTATGAATGAGCTACAATAAATTTCTTCATTTCGTGTAAGAACAAAGTATAGTACAACAAATGAGAGTTTATAAAATGTTTCCAATTTATATTTTTATATTCTAATTGCTTATTTATTGTAGTAATAACAAGCAATGTGGAGACAGCTTGCATTTCAATAGTTTTCCTTGGGTTTAATTAATGAGAGTGTCAAAAAAATTTTGATCTTCAAACTATGTAACAGTGATATAGTCTGACAGAGATCAAGGTGTCCTTCTTAGATGCGGTTTATTCAGATGAACATTTTAACTCATTCCAGACTATAAATGTTTGAAAATCGTATCTGAAAATCGGTGGGGAATGGTGATTGTTTGTACTTTGAATATACAATAAATGGAGATGTAGAATACATTAGGTGGACCACTTCAGACAGACAGATCAAAATTGAGATGAAAAGATGTTTTTGACATTAAAAAAAACATGTGTTGTGAAATTCAAAGGTGAGATGATAACATGATTAATTATACAATAGAGCTTAGTGGTACTTTATGCATTTTTATTTACAGATGATATC
The DNA here is from genome assembly GCA_933207985.1 of Pelobates cultripes. Classification (NCBI taxonomy): domain Eukaryota; kingdom Metazoa; phylum Chordata; class Amphibia; order Anura; family Pelobatidae; genus Pelobates; species Pelobates cultripes. The sequence goes on along the minus strand of OW240919.1, from coordinate 133,269,953 downwards.
ACTTTTTTTTTTTTCACTTCACCTCGAAGCAGTATAATGGATCTTGATGAATCCACATGGATTTTAAGTAGTTTTGAAAATGTGAAAATAATCTGATATCTTGATAGATACCCACTTGAAATTTACATTTTGTTCATATAACCCAAGATGATAAAGGTATATGGAATTTATGCAAATTAACCAAAATATTAACAGAATATTACTGTGAAGCCAGTAACAATAACATGATGGATACTGAATTTTAAAATCCAGGTTAGGTGACAATATATACAGCATTACAATTTTAATATGCAGCACTTTCTACTGAAAATTCATGTATGGACATTACTGAAAAGTGTTCTATTAAAAAAGAAATTTGCAAGAGCTCCGGCATTAAAGGTCAAGAAAGGATTCCACTTCTGTATGCATTGATAACCTTTTGTTCTTGTGCAGTGTAGTTCAGTGTGGTATCTATAAAGATACCCTTGTTTCATTGTTGCTGAGCAATAAATTGGTACAGTAATAAATTAAACTACTGACCACATACTCAGAGTCAGCGTACTTGATTGTGTACTGTATGAAATATTTCTAAACCTGGAGTTAATTAGAACAAAGACATTTTAAATGGATCTTGGTTCAGATTTACCAGCTGACACTTAGAACTATATATTTAATGATCATGTTTTTTTTCAAGCTTATGACTACTGTGTATCAGGAAACAAGCCTTCAGGCCAAGAAATATCTAAAACTAAATCAAAGGAATCTAAAAAGCAATCATCACTCCGTGATCGAGCTACTTCCAGTCAATCCTATCGCCCTTCAGCTGTGATGCGCGGTTAATATCTTCTGTGTTAAAGCAATTTGCAATGCATAGACTAATATGAACGATCTATCCAATCACATTGAGATTACAGCTATGATGAAAGTACTTGCATCTCCAATGATTTATCTGCAATGCTGCAAAATGTTTTGTTTTTTTGTGAATTACTTATTTATTTTGCACCTCTGAATTTACTAGTTGTGTTGGAAAACTCCAAGTACCATAGCCACTGCAGCACATTGTAATGGTTATAATGCCAGGAGTACTCTTGCAGATTCCCAAGGTGGTAACAGAACCGTTTGCAAATTATCTGACAACTTAACTGTGACCAGCACCAAGTGTACCCTAGGTAAATTATCAAACCATTTGCAGAAATGACTATTTTAGCGGACAGAACAGAATCAAGAGGAAGGCAATATATGAATAATAATTTATTTCCTACTTGCATAGGAGGCAAAATTCATACTGTTGAAACAATATATCTTCCTGGCTCCTGTTGGGGATACAATCAGCCTGGGCCCTTTGTGGATGATGGATATTTGCCAACTCATACAGAGCTCTGGAAATTGGAAATGAATAGCAGAGACATGTTTGATAACCAATTCAAATTGTATTCATACTTCAGTTATATTTATACCCCATTTTCATAGCAGGATGGGAGGGGGAAAAATGAGCATATGGGCGTGACAATGACATTGTTTTTCACAAGTTATAAACAGCTGTTTTTAGTTATAATTCAATGTTACATAATGTATGCATATTGGATAAAACCCAGATGATTACAAATACCGAAATCTTGGACAATTAACAAGGTCATTCCAGAATCCTTATCATGTCATGTCATGTAAATATCCTTTTCCAGGAACATAACACAATCATGTTCCAATAAATAGATAAGGTTTATTTCCGAGAATTGGAGATACAATTCCAAATTTATTCTTGGGTCAAATTAACCCTTATATGAATAGCTAGGATATTGAGCATAATGGATATTCGCATCTACAAATCCCCTCTTAGATCATATCAAGATCTACCTTACGGAATATCCATGGGAGGCCTGCGGCAGAGAAACCAAAGGAGGTATATTCAGATGTGCTAATCACGTCTGCGGGACTTTCATTATTTCATTTTATTTTCTATGTAAGGTTACATCTGCTTAGTCAAATAGCAAGTAGGCATAGGCAAGCTCTAAAAGTTTTAAGTCACATCCAATGTGTTGTTGGATTAGGAAGGGGACCTATAATAAATTCACATTTAACAAGAATACACCCTACTTCTTCTGGTTAATAGTCTAAGAAGCATTTAAACTATTAAACGATTTACCCGCTGTGGTAAGCATACCAAATTATTTATTTAAGAGTAGATAAGGAATTATTTGAAAATGAACTACCAAACTTGGCTCTTCAGGATGACAAGGCATATGCTCTAGTTGGAATCTGAATTTCCTCCACTTCCCCACACTTAGTGTCCTCCAACCCACACTAGTTTGTTTGGGAGATTTGCAAAACGTTGCAAAAAGATAGCAAAAGGTAAACGTTGCTCCAGTGCCTGTGCCCATAGGCTCCAAGTGCTGCCAGGGGGGCGCAGAATGTAACAGTCAGCCAAAACTCTGTGATCAACAAAAAATGTTAACCAAATTTTGGCTCAACCAAATAGACATGTCATCCAAATTTGGTTTAAACAAGAAAATTTTGAGATTGACCAAATTATCCAAAACAGCCATAATTTTGTCTGTTAACACATCTAATACTTACTACTAGATGGCTAACTATGTATTCATTTTCTCATGAACTTGCCTCTCACACAATGCATATCTCCTAAAGCTCATATAAACTTACCAAAAATGTAAAATAAAGAGTGTCTATCTGCTTCTAACCAAACCCACCAGTAATTTATTGGGTTTTATTCTATGAGTTGAATGCTATCACCATGTGTTATTGCATATCATTGAACAATTGCAATTAAACTGATACTGAAACAACTCCTGGATAACTTATAAATACTCCAGGGGTTATTCACCAATCAACCACAACATTAAAAACATCTGCCTAATATCATGGCGGTCCACCTCGTGCAGACAAAATAGCTTTAATACTTCGAGGCATCGACTCCACAAGACCTCTGGACATGTCCTGTGGTATCTGGCACCAATACATTAGCAGCAGATCATTTTAAGGCATGCAAGTTGCAAGGTGATGCCTCCATGATTCGGTTATGTTGCTCCAGCACATTCCACAGTTGCTCAATTGGATTGATATCTAGAGAATTTGGAGGCCAAGGCAACTCCCTGAACTCTTTGTCATGTTCCTCTAACCATCCCTTTGTAATTTTTGCAGTGTGAATTGGTTCATGATTCTGCTGAAAAGGGCCACTGTCATCAGGTAACATCATTGCCATGAAGATGTGTATGTGGTCTGCAACAGTAGGTGGTACATGTCAAAGTAACACCCATACGAATGCCAGGTTTCCCAGCAGAACATTGCCCAGAGCATAACATGCTTCTTCCTCTAGTGTATCCTGCTACCATCTCATCCCCAGGCAAACCTATGTACGCACACCTAGTAATCCACCTGATTTAAAAGAATAAGTGATTTATCAGGCCAGGCAACCTTCTTCCATTCCTCCATGGTCCAGTTCTGATGTTAACTTTCCCACTTAAAGGTACTATTGGCAGTGGACAGATGTCACTCTGACCGGTCTGTGGCTGTGCACCACCATACACAGCAAACTGTATGTTCTGACAACTTTCAATGCTGGTTAACATTAAGTTTGTCAGCAATTTAAGCTATAGTAGCTCTCCTGGCCAGGCAGGCTATATGTCAGTTCCCACATGCATCAATTAACTTAGGGCACCCATGACCCTGATGCCAGTTGTCCTTCCTTGCCCCACTTTTAGTAGGTACTAACCACTGCATACAGGGAACACCCCACAATACTTGCTCTTCTGAAGATACTCTGACCCAGTTGTCTAGCCAACTAGCAAACTTTTTACTTGCCCATTTTTCATGCTTCCAGAACATGAAATTCAAGAACTAAATTTTTACTTACTGTTCCCCCACCCTTGACAGGTTCCATTGTAACAATATAACTTTTTTTTACCTCACTTGTCAGTGGTATTAAATCTGTGGTGGATCAGTGTACGTGCTATGGTAACAGAAGCTATGGTGTTACATCTTGCTGAGAAATTGTGCTGATGAGCTCTGACAAAAAAATAAAAAATAATTTTGCTCTTCGCTGAACTAATATAATGGCATGCTGATAATGAAGAGAGGTGGACATAGAATAAAAGAAGGAAAATTAAGTTGGAAAACTGCACTTTCCACTTTTATTTTTACAAGGGGCAAAAAGTGAGTTTTTGTCCCATAAATTAAATCTTAGGAGCCATCCCTTCCAAGTGGATGTGGATACAGCATAAACACAGCACCATGACTGTAATCATCAGTTTAGTAAATATGCAGGTCTCCTCCTTACACACTGTAGTGTAGTTGCTGTCTACAGAAAACAGAAGTGAGATTAAAGGAGCACTATAGTGCCAGGAAAACTTGTTTTCCTGGCACTAGAGGGTCATTAGGTCCCCCTCACCCTCAGGGCCCCACTCCCGCTGGGCTGAAGGAGTTGCAACCCTTACCTTTCTCCAGCACCGGGCTCCCTCTGTGCTGGGGAACTCTCCACCCCTTGCCGATGTCAGATCCGAATGTGCATGCACGGCAAGAGCCATGTGCGCATTCAAACCTCCCATAGGTTTCCTATGACATCCAGCGTCTTCTCACTGTGATTTTCACAGTGAGAATCGCGAAAGCGCCTCTAGCGGCTCAGTGAGACAGCCACTGGAGGCTGGAATTACCCTCTATGTTTTCAGCTGCAGTGTTAAAACTAGAGGGACCTGGCACCCAGACCCCTTCATTGAGCTGAAGTGGTCTGGGTGCCTTTAGTGGTCCTTTAAATAAGATAATTTATTTTAATCTGTCAACTCTGTTAATACTATATGTACATTTTTGGGCATCACTGCTTCAAGTAACATGCCACCTGTTTATAGATCTTTGAAAGGTTGAATTCCAATTTCTGGCGCTCAGGCCCTTGTGATCTCCAAAATATCTCCACTACTTCTGGCTCAGCTATACTGAGGATGTCTTAGGACGAGATAAAACAAGTTGTTATGTATGCACGTTTCCTTTTTGGATCCATGATTTGAATTTGACTGCAGTCTGACCCGGCAATTCTCACTTTAGTAAGTAACCTGCTGGGATTTTCTAGACTCTGTTGGAGAGAGAAAACAAGGGACATAGCTCTCGCAGTTGGTGAGATTACACGATAAAAGGGGATCAGTAGTTCTAGTTGTGCCCCCAATGTTACATCAACCACTGCAATCTACATGGGTTATGAGTGAGAAAGAAGTGGAGAGGATGATACTAATTGGGCAGTGACATTAAAATATAACCATGTATAAATATCCTAAAAGGTAAAATGTTGCAAATACAGAACTAATAAAATAAACTAGAATTACAACATTGGTTTAAATGTAATATAATGCCTACTCTGAAGATCATTACTATTGCGTTAAAATAAGTTAAAGAATCACTATAAGGTCAGGAACACAAACGTATTCCCGACCCTATAGTGCTAAAACCACAATTTAGGTGGCCTGCCCCCCCCCCCCTTAGCCCCTCTATAAAAGTTTAGAACTCACCTCCGCCCCCTTTGTGACATAATCAAAATGGCCGATGCTTAGCCAATCCAAAGCATTGGATTGGCTAAAATCGGCACAGGGGCAGGGCCAAATGCTGTTTTGGCCAATCAGGACCTCATCATAGAGATGCATTGAATCAATGCATCTCTATGAGGAAAATTCAGCGTCTCCATGCAGAGCGTGGAGACACTGAATGGCAGGGCTGCATACTGTGCAGCCCTGAACCAGGAAGCCCCTCCAGTGGCCATCTAATGATTGACCACTTGGAGGTGTCCCTTGGGGCAATGTAAACACTGCCTTTTCTCAGAAAATGCAGTGTTTACATGAAATGCCTGAAGGGAGCTATTATACTTACCAGGAACCACTACATTAAGCTTAATATTTAAAGCTATAAAAATAGGATATTACGAGAAGAAAAGGATACAAAACTGCTTTATCTAATACATGTTTTATTTTATTCTTCAGTGTTTAAAATGTATGATTTCATTTAAATAAAAAAGATGTCAGACTCCTGTTCAACATATTTTAGTCATTAAAAAGATTTTTTATTTTTTTCCTTTGTCTAAAACAATTTTACTAGCATTTTAGTATTTTAGACGAAACTCTTAGTTTTTAGCTAACTGCAGTAAAAGCGTTATTATTTTTATAAATGCTTTAAAATGTTATAAGTAAATAAAAGGGGATAATGATAGAGCAGAGTTATAAGTGATAGGATTTGGGGAATGCAGAGTGCATTTCAAAAGCATTTAAAATATAAAGCTTTTGTATTAGTAATGCAGAATCTACAATAACATAAACAGCAGCAATTAAAAGATCGGAGCAGCGAACATGGCTGTTTTTTTTTCCTGAAGGATTCGACAGTCATTTTTATTATGTAAACTGTTGGTAGATTAAAATATTCAGGATAGATCTATGGAGTTTATTTACTAAACTATTCATTTTTTTCAAGTGATTTTAACAAATCAGGCTTAAACTCAAGAAAGCTCTTTGCAAGGCATCCCAAAATTTTTTAAATTTTATTTATACTAACAGGATTATTCGCTGAATTGAAAATCCAAAGTGAATTTAATGTGAATTTTTAAGGTCAAAATAGCCAAACTAGAACACAATTTAAGTCATCTATGCTGTTAATTTGGCTAAACTGGAATTAAACTTATAATTCACCTTTAAATCACTTTGAAATCTCACAAAATCATGTTTTTTTTTTTTGTTTTTTTTACTAAAGTAAGAATTCAATGTAATTTAAATTTTAAAGTCAAAATAGTTATAGAGTCATGTATGCTGTTAGTTTGATTGCTCTGGACTTAAACTAGAAATTCGTTACTAGAAAGGGTTACGTTAGGGCAGGTTTAATCTTAATGTTTTTTTTTTGTTTGTTTTTTTTGAAATCCAGCAGCAGAAACCGTGTTATTTTTTTTTTTTTGCAGTGCAAATGTGTTATAATAGACAATCCACTTAAAGATTTTTTATTTTTTATTTTTTTTTAAATGCAGGTTGTCCGATTTGCAACCAGTGGTCTCTTTATAAAATACATATGTACATGGTCTGTTTATTAAAAATATCTAACTAACCATCAAGAGTCAGAAATGAATTCCATAAAATCATGCTGACATGGTCAAGAGATTCAGCTATTGTCACAACTGTATTATACAGAAGAGAATCTCTAAAGGGTCGACCCATTGAACCTTGAAATAGATAAGCTAATGCAGCAAAGGACAATATTGGGTTCCATTCTGATGTGTTAAATACAGAAAAGTGAGGCTAAAGTGGACACAGGTGCGTCATAACTGATCCATCCTGTCATGTGTCAAAGATCAGGCCAGTGGTGAGAGGTTATTTGCATGGCAAATCATTTCTGGTCATCCATTAAGCCCTTAAATAGCAAGATACTATGATAAACATTATGTTATGAACACAGTCTAGTCATCTTTTACTGGCCAATTCCAGCAAGACAAGATATTGAATCACAAAGCACTCATCATCTCTATCATCTCTATCTGATTCCAGAAACATGGCTGTAACAACACTGACCTCCACGGTATATATTTTTTTTTTTTGACAATTTTTATTGGTTTTAAAGTTAGGATACAGAAAGCGAAGGGGGAACAAAAAAAATATACAGTACAGCATTGTCGGTGTATTATCACATCAAGTGAATATCATACAAGTTTACACACAAAGTACAGTATGACATTTTTATCTAACATTTGCATGCTATCAGTAGTTCACATAATGGCATTAAAAGGTTCAACCTTATTCTCTGTGTGTCCTCCCCTGAGGTATTCAACATGGCGGGGTATGCTAAATTTGCCAACTATTTGACAACGTGTCCTTTGTGTTGTACAACAATACGGTGGTGGGTCTAGAGAGGCAGACATAGGGGTTGAGGGGAATGATAAGGCGATGGAAGTGTGGTGACAGTGTCTGAGTTGCGCCATGTAACCTGTATCGATTTGTATGAGCAGTAAAAAAAATTTTTTGTATCTATTTTCCCCCTGCTGTGAACAATGTGGTGTAAGGCATTAGTCAAACAACCTTTCTTCTATTGTGTTCCCCTCTATAGTGGGGGTCAGCGGCCTCGAGACTAATCAACATGCTCTCCAGGTTGTTGTGACTGCTCATTACCTTTAACCTAGGCATCCCATATTTTTTTTAACCTCTGCTATTTTTCCACTGGGTCTAATTTGGGTGCATGCCATGGATACAGCAGCTCCTCTTTTGTTGAGGGTGTGACTGACTTCCATGCTCTGGCTACCAACATATCAGTCGCAATGAGCACATTTTATAACAAGAGTTAGTCGAGTTTTTGGAATTCGCCAAGGGTCAGAAACAATAATCCCAGTTAAGGTTTAATTGTGAATTCCCTTGCAGAAGGCTAGGTTGCGTCTGTTCGACCATCCGCCAGGAGGGTTGTACTGGGGGTTTTGTCTACAACATATGGTTTTTGCTAGCTTCACACATCCAGCATATATCTGAGGAATTAGGGTAGATTTAAGCCAGTGTGTCTGGCACCATATACCATCTCTAGATCTCTAGTAGAGTTTACGCATTTGTTCCAAGTGAGAGGCACACACTGTTCTACCCCAGTGTCCCTTAAAAGCTTTTTTCCATTGTGTATCAGTGAGTGTGTGACCAATGACTGCTTGCCATGCTAGTCGTTATGTATCGGTCTAGGCAATGAATGCGGCATTCAGCATGTGGTAATTCATTGAGAGTGTTTTCTTGGGTGTGATTGGCGACATTCAGACCTGTTCAAAAGTGGTTCAGTGGCAATAGACCACAGTTCGCCATGGCATATGAGTATCTATAAGTGTCCCATACTGAAAGCAGTGTGTCAGTGGTAGGCAAGAGGTTCACCATTTCCGGTCTCTGTGTTTTTGGCAGCCAAATCAGGAGCGGGAGTTTCCTCCTTTGTGCCCAATAGGCTTCTATAACTATTTATTGTGGGGGATGGTCTGTATTGCTTGATATTATAGTGGGCAACAATGCGGTTTTATAGTAGAGCTTTATGTTGGGGAAGCCCAGCCTGCTCTCTTCTACAGGAAAGAGGAGAGGTGTGTCAGGTGCTCGCTTCAAAACAAAAAGAGTAAATAAGCAGCAGTAACTAGTGCAAGGATTCCCAGCCTTGTAAAGTGACAATATAAAAAAGGAGAGGAAACTGCGCTTTAAATAAATTCTTACATACATACACTTGATGTCCCTTAGTCGGTATGGATAATATATCCTCAAAAAAACACAAAGAGGGAAATACAATAGTGCAATATGTTATAATAAAAACCAGAATTACTGTGTAAACTGAGGTATTTCAAACTCACATTTGGTAGAGCTAATCAGGAGCTCTACCTTAACTTGCACGGACGGTACAATCCCCGTCTCAGGATAGAGAGTTCAACTTTTCAATGCTCCAATGGTGTGGTGGCATAAAAATAAAAACAGAAGAGAGAGAACTCCAATAGTGTAGTAGTTCTAATTAAAATGTGGAACAAATAAAATGAAGATGATTATACTCACATTTATTAGAGCAGACAACTTGCTCTAGTATAGAAGGCTTGCAGTGGTATAATCCCCACTGAAGGATATATGATACCAGGAAATGATGAGGAAGGTGAATAAAAATAAAGTAGTATATCACTTTAAAATTATATTTAATGGCAACAAGTATTTGTAATATAATAAATAAAAAGGGCTATAAAAGATAACACTTTACGCGTTTCGCCTGTTCGGCTTCATCAGAAGTGTAAAGTAAGTGTCCTCAAGTTCATCATTAATATATAAACTTACATAAGTAGAAATGACTTCCTGGTGTGTTGTGGAACGCACGCGGCAACAAACCGGAAGCGGCGCGGCGTCCACGTGTACATAGATACCCGCCGTGGAACGCACGCGTCGCACCGGAAGTGACGCGACGTAACCACAGGCAGTTTGAATACATGCGTTTCAGCAGTGGAACGCATAGTGTCCGCGGCATGTTTCTATGACGACTGGATACTTTCGCGGCGATTACAGATGCCAGAAATCCTCTTGTGAAGAAGGGCCAAATGTCTGAAGATATAAATTGATGCGTTCCAACAATGGAGCATATAATAGTCATAAAATGATCTTGTGTTCATGAAAAGTCTCTTAAAACATGATCCAAAGTTGAGTTCAAATGTCCATATCATGTAAATCTCAGCATTTTAAACCGAACACATAAAGAAGAAAAATAGAAAAAAATAGAAAAAAATATATATACATCATAAGACAATGTCCGACTTTAAATAAGATGTACATGTGTAAAAAAATATATTAAGAATGAAAAATACAGATTACATATAAATATGACTTGATGTATAAAATTAAAATTAAAATTAAAAATATTTTCTTAAAAAAATACTCTTAAAAATTACAAAAATTAGAGACAGAATATATATAAAAACATTAGGTGCATAAGAAATTGGAGAAAGCCCAGGGATGGAATATATTATAATTGGGTATAGACAATTTGTTAGGTCAGTTGAGAATTATAAAAAGTTTTTAAAATTATTTTTATACAAGAAAAGTGTGTTTATAAAATACTATTTTTATAAAAAATTAAACAGATCAAATTCCACATTTAGTCCATCTGGGTGTAGGGTATTCATATTGAAAACCAATTCCATCTCTGTGCGTCCAATTTTCTTAATGTGGTCGCCTCCTCTCCAATGAGGTTTTACAGTGGTAATACCAATAAAAGTGAGATTACTAGGATCATTGTTGTGCATGCAGAAGTGCGAAGAAACAGAATGATTTTTAAAACCTTTTTCTATATTTCTACAATGTTCCGCTATTCGTATTTTTAGAGGTCTAATGGTTCGTCCTATATATTGGAGGCCACAAGGGCACTCCAATAAATAAATTACATTTTTACTATTGCATGTGATTATTTCTTTAATATTATAAGTCTTACCATTATTGTTTGATTTGAAATTACTTCTCAATTTAGGCATAGGTTTAGTTTTTCGACAGGCAACACATATATTACATTTATAAAAACCTTTGGATTCGTTTAAAAAACTAGCCCCTGTGTATTTTGTTTTCGGTTTCGTATAGTTTTTTGTGAGGTGCATCTTTAAATTTGGTGCTCCCCTAAAAACTATTTTTGGTTTTTCTGGTAGTAAATTTTTTAAAATAGTATCTTCTTTTAATAAATTCCAATGTTTATTAATAATTTTTTTAAGTTCTCTATTTCTGTTGTTGTAGTCTAGTATTATAGGTAGTGATATATTTTGCTTCTGAATTCTTTTCTTAGATAACAATTCTTTTTGATTAATTGACAATGCCTGGTTGAAAGTAGATTGGACTATATCTTTATTATATCCTTTTTGTAGAAACCTTTCTTTGATTGTTTCAGCTTGTTGTTTAAAAACAGGGGTTTCTGTACAGTTTCTCCTCAGTCTTAGCATTTGGCTTTTTGGGATGCTATCTAACCAAACTTTGTTATGACAACTTTTTGTGTCTATATAGTTGTTGACATGAACTTCCTTAAAATGAGTTTTCGTGTAAATTTTTTTGTTTTTAATATAGATGTTCAAGTCTAGGTATGTAATTTGCGTATCGCTTATTTCTGAGGTAAGAACTATCCCCTCCTGGTTAGTATTCAGAAAGGAGATAAATTTCCTAGCTTCCGTGGTAGATCCTTTCCATATAAACAGGAGGTCATCTATATATCTTGTGTAGGACACCAGGTTTTGCGTCCAGCCATGCCCCCTCCATATATATCTTTTTGTTTTGAAGCGAGCACCTGACACACCTCTCCTCTTTCTTGTTATACCACTTCCCAGTTGGGTTGCTCCACAAAATCTCAATCAATATGACACTGTTTGAATATCGTGATAATTATAATATTGATCTAAATGATATCTTTAATGATCTCACTGACTTAGATACGATAGAAAATAATGAACCACTAATCATGTTCGATGATCCAAAAGAATTATTGAGAGAACTAGAGTTTTCCTTAATCAAAGAAATGAAACTAAGATGGGAAATTGCGACCCTCAACAAATATGTTGAAGATAAAATCACCCCAAGAGGTCTTAGACTTTTCAAAATGCCGACATCAGACACAGATAACAAAACCTTTATGGAAGAGTGGTTTAACCACTTAGAGTTTTGTACATTCGGCCTTATGAAAAGTCTGATTAAGGTTAAGAGCGAAAGACTGCTTAATTTAGATAAAAAAATTAATAGCCTAAGGGACCAACTAATCCCATTTGCAGATACTGAAGAATATTTTAATCAAACACAAAATATCAAAAAAACTGTGGAAAAAACAGAAACAGATATTAAAAAAATCAAAAAAAACAAATACAACAGAGACAAATATGACTATGCAAATAATCAAATACGCACTTACAACACAAAAAAAGCACCGAGACAACAAAAATGGAGAAACACAAATTATCCATATAATCAAAACACAGAAAACAAAAAAAGTTTCAAACCAAAATATTCACAATATAGAGACGACAATGAGAGATCTGAATATTCACATTATCGAAAAAAATCACCCCGTAAATTCACAGATAGGTTTACCACCATAAATGACACTAAGATTCACAACACCACTAGTGGAGATTTTTACAATAAACCCAAGCAGATTTATTACAAACCTACCGATTTTAAAACAAAAGAAACAACATACAGAGTTGACAATATGAGAAATCAAAGAAAAGGGAGACTACACAATCCAAATGAATCACCTATGGTAGTTAGACCTAAAACACACAAATATACACATATGCCCAGTTCTCCAGTACACAAGTCCAGGGACATAGATAATCCTTGGGAAAAGGTAAATCACAATAGACACAATAAATATATAAATCAGAAACATAATTCACCAAATGAAATAATCACTAAAAATAAATACCAAGCTCTCTCATTCTGTGAACAATTTGACGAAACCTCTTTTTTAGAGATTCCATTCAACCAAGACAGAAACACCAATTGTCTGAATATTACACCCATAAAGAGCAGAAAAAGAATCCTAGAGGTAGAAGAGCAGGAAGAAGAGATCAAAAAAGGAAGATTTTAAAAACAAATAATGATGCCTCTCCTACAGGTATATTTAATCTTTCAAACAAAGTTTTAGATAAATCTCAAATAAATATACTAAAAAGAGGCCTTAAGTTTGCCCCTACTAGAACGTATAATTCTTTTCTAACCTATATTGACATAAACAAATTTGTCAGAAATGCTACTTTAAAAAGATTTTTTGCTTCCAAAACACCGACTACGCAGAACATACAAGAGAGCACACACGTTATTACTGACACTAATACAGACAAAGACTATATAAGAAGCAATCTAAAAAAGAAATCCACCTTTTACCCAGCCCATCTAAAATCAAGTGCATTAGAGATATTCGAACGTAAAGTCCATAAAGATTTAAAAACCCTAGAACATAATAACAAATATGTTAACCAACCCAATCTAAATAATTATGAGAGGAAATTACTGAAAGAGTTGTATAACGATGACTCTATTGTAATCAAACCTGCAGATAAGGGAGGGGGCCTTGTAATTTTATCAAAGGAGCAATATGAAACTGAAGCCTATAAACAATTAAACGATGACAAGACGTATACAAAACTTCATAATAACCCAACATTAGAGATGAAACAAAAATTTCAAACATTTTTAGACGAAGGAAAAAGATCTGGTATCCTTAATAAAAATGAGTTTTTATATATCAATATCCAACATCCTCGAATCCCCGTCATCTATTTCCTTCCTAAAATTCATAAAAACCTTACTAACCCCCCTGGCAGACCGATAGTATCCGGTATTGGATCCCTGTTTTCCAATTTATCTGAACATATAGATATTCTATTACAGCCTTATGTTGCTAAAACAAGATCATACCTCAAGGATTCTATCGATCTATTAAATAAGTTAAATAATATCCAATGGGAAAAAGATCTTTTGCTGATTACTTGTGATGTTCAGTCCTTGTACACGATCATTCAACACCATCAAGGTTGCAAAGCAGTGAGGACCATTTTAGAAAGAGAAAACACAATGCCACAAGACCAAATAGATTTTCTAATTGAAGGTATAGACCTAATTCTTAACAACAACTATTTTTGGTTTAAAGATGGTTTTTACCTACAGAAAAGAGGCACTGCTATGGGCACCAGGTTTGCGCCCAGCTATGCTAACCTCTATATGGCTGAATGGGAGGAAAGATATATATGGAGGGGGCATGGCTGGACGCAAAACCTGGTGTCCTACACAAGATATATAGATGACCTCCTGTTTATATGGAAAGGATCTACCACGGAAGCTAGGAAATTTATCTCCTTTCTGAATACTAACCAGGAGGGGATAGTTCTTACCTCAGAAATAAGCGATACGCAAATTACATACCTAGACTTGAACATCTATATTAAAAACAAAAAAATTTACACGAAAACTCATTTTAAGGAAGTTCATGTCAACAACTATATAGACACAAAAAGTTGTCATAACAAAGTTTGGTTAGATAGCATCCCAAAAAGCCAAATGCTAAGACTGAGGAGAAACTGTACAGAAACCCCTGTTTTTAAACAACAAGCTGAAACAATCAAAGAAAGGTTTCTACAAAAAGGATATAATAAAGATATAGTCCAATCTACTTTCAACCAGGCATTGTCAATTAATCAAAAAGAATTGTTATCTAAGAAAAGAATTCAGAAGCAAAATATATCACTACCTATAATACTAGACTACAACAACAGAAATAGAGAACTTAAAAAAATTATTAATAAACATTGGAATTTATTAAAAGAAGACACTATTTTAAAAAATTTACTACCAGAAAAACCAAAAATAGTTTTTAGGGGAGCACCAAATTTAAAGATGCACCTCACAAAAAACTACACGAAACCGAAAACAAAATACACAGGGGCTAGTTTTTTAAACGAATCCAAAGGTTTTTATAAATGTAATATATGTGTTGCCTGCCGAAAAACTAAACCTATGCCTAAATTGAGAAGTAATTTCAAATCAAACAACAATGGTAAGACTTATAATATTAAAGAAATAATCACATGCAATAGTAAAAATGTAATTTATTTATTGGAGTGCCCTTGTGGCCTCCAATATATAGGACGAACCATTAGACCTCTAAAAATACGAATAGCGGAACATTGTAGAAATATAGAAAAAGGTTTTAAAAATCATTCTGTTTCTTCGCACTTCTGCATGCACAACAATGATCCTAGTAATCTCACTTTTATTGGTATTACCACTGTAAAACCTCATTGGAGAGGAGGCGACCACATTAAGAAAATTGGACGCACAGAGATGGAATTGGTTTTCAATATGAATACCCTACACCCAGATGGACTAAATGTGGAATTTGATCTGTTTAATTTTTTATAAAAATAGTATTTTATAAACACACTTTTCTTGTATAAAAATAATTTTAAAAACTTTTTATAATTCTCAACTGACCTAACAAATTGTCTATACCCAATTATAATATATTCCATCCCTGGGCTTTCTCCAATTTCTTATGCACCTAATGTTTTTATATATATTCTGTCTCTAATTTTTGTAATTTTTAAGAGTATTTTTTTAAGAAAATATTTTTAATTTTAATTTTAATTTTATACATCAAGTCATATTTATATGTAATCTGTATTTTTCATTCTTAATATATTTTTTTACACATGTACATCTTATTTAAAGTCGGACATTGTCTTATGATGTATATATATTTTTTTCTATTTTTTTCTATTTTTCTTCTTTATGTGTTCGGTTTAAAATGCTGAGATTTACATGATATGGACATTTGAACTCAACTTTGGATCATGTTTTAAGAGACTTTTCATGAACACAAGATCATTTTATGACTATTATATGCTCCATTGTTGGAACGCATCAATTTATATCTTCAGACATTTGGCCCTTCTTCACAAGAGGATTTCTGGCATCTGTAATCGCCGCGAAAGTATCCAGTCGTCATAGAAACATGCCGCGGACACTATGCGTTCCACTGCTGAAACGCATGTATTCAAACTGCCTGTGGTTACGTCGCGTCACTTCCGGTGCGACGCGTGCGTTCCACGGCGGGTATCTATGTACACGTGGACGCCGCACCGCTTCCGGTTTGTTGCCGCGTGCGTTCCACAACACACCAGGAAGTCATTTCTACTTATGTAAGTTTATATATTAATGATGAACTTGAGGACACTTACTTTACACTTCTGATGAAGCCGAACAGGCGAAACGCGTAAAGTGTTATCTTTTATAGCCCTTTTTATTTATTATATTACAAATACTTGTTGCCATTAAATATAATTTTAAAGTGATATACTACTTTATTTTTATTCACCTTCCTCATCATTTCCTGGTATCATATATCCTTCAGTGGGGATTATACCACTGCAAGCCTTCTATACTAGAGCAAGTTGTCTGCTCTAATAAATGTGAGTATAATCATCTTCATTTTATTTGTTCCACATTTTAATTAGAACTACTACACTATTGGAGTTCTCTCTCTTCTGTTTTTATTTTTATGCCACCACACCATTGGAGCATTGAATAGTTGAACTCTCTATCCTGAGACGGGGATTGTACCGTCCGTGCAAGTTAAGGTAGAGCTCCTGATTAGCTCTACCAAATGTGAGTTTGAAATACCTCAGTTTACACAGTAATTCTGGTTTTTATTATAACATATTGCACTATTGTATTTCCCTCTTTGTGTTTTTTTGAGGATATATTATCCATACCGACTAAGGGACATCAAGTGTATGTATGTAAGAATTTATTTAAAGCGCAGTTTCCTCTCCTTTTTTATGCTCTCTTCTACAGGTCTGTGTAAAACATTTAATTCCACTCATATCTTCCATTTAGCCCATATGAATTGGGCGAATAGCTTCTGCATTTTGGACTAAATATGATTAGTCGGATTTGAAGTGTCCGAAAGAGAGATTGAAATTTTGGTAGTAGGGTCATTTTGACAGCAGCAATTCTGCCCACCCATGAAAGAAACTTGCCTTCCCAGGTTTGTAGTATATGTGCAATTTCCCTTTGTAAGGGTTCATAGTTATGTTAAAATAGGTCTTGTAGGTTTTTCATAAGTTTTAGTCCCAGAAAGGAGACATAGTCTAGTGTGAAAGATTGTTGTAATGTGTGCAGTGTGTTTGCATCTATATCTATGCTCATGGCTTGTGTCTTAGAGATGTTGAGCTTGTAGTAGGAGTTTTGACCATAGGTTGGGATTTCCTCCAGTAAGTTCGGTAAAGATACCTGGGGTTGCATCAGTGTGAGTAAGAAATCATCAGCAAACAAGTTTACCTTATATTCCCGGTAGCCTATATGTCGGGGTTTTCTGGTTGCTAGTGGCTCCAATGCCATGACACACATGAGAGGGGAGAGCGGACACCCTTGTTGTGTACTGTTCGTTATAGTGAGTGGGTCTGATAGGAAGCTGGCATTGAGCACTCTTGCCACTGGTGTGCTGTATAGAACTTTCTCCGCATCAAAGGGTCAAAGGCCTTCTCCACATCTAGAGATACAATGAGCCCCAGAGATATTTCATATTATACAAGATATAAAATACTTTCCGTGTATTCTCGGAACCCTGTCTACCTGTCACAAACCCGATTTGGTCGGTGTGTATAATATGGGGTAAGATGGATCCTAATAGTTTGGGAAATAGTTTAGCAAATATTTTCGCATCAGTATTCAATAGAGAGATTGATCTAAAATGTTGTGGGCGGTTTGCCGGGTTTGGATAGTGTGACCATGTGGGCCAGGGGAATATTTTTTTGTCTAACATTTGTTGAGAGATTGCCTCATTGAAGGTGGCAAGCAGGTGTGGTGCTAAAATAGATTTAAATTGTTTGTAATAGGAGTTTTTGAAGGGCCGTGTGATTTACCTGCTGGCAGTGATTGTATTACTCTAATGATTTTCTCCTCCAAGATGGGGCTAGTGAGGTGCAGCTGCTGCTCAGGGATGAGGGTAGGCAATTGGATCTTCTCCAAGTATTCGTGTATGTTTATTTGCAGTGGGTTGGGATATACTTGTATCTTATCCAATGTTAAAGAGCTCGCCGTAGTATGAAGTGAAAGCATCACTAATGGCCTTAGGGATCAAGATTTTTCCCCCTGTTTAGGACATGAGAAATTATATTTTGGAATGGGCTTTCCTTTCTTTTAATCTGTGGGCCAGTAGTTTGCTTGCCCTATTAACCTGGGAAAAATTAGTTGCTTTTAATTTCTGCAACATGTATCCAGTTTTTGCTAGGGAGTGTTGGTGCAATTGTTTGGTGATGGTTTGTATTTGAATTTTTTAATTCGGGTGTAGGGTGCAGTTGATTCTGGATGTTTAGGTCATATAGTTTTGTCCTCCATTTATTAATTTGGGCTTGTGTTGTTTTACGTAAATAGGCTGCTCTGTTTTTGAGGACGTGTCCAGCGTATTGATTTCCTGATGTTGTTGTTGGGTATGGAGAAAGTTAGTGAATGGTGTGTCGCATAGCAAGGAGGCATTAAGTCTCCAAGGGTTGGGGTTTTTTAGATAATTTTTTTTGACTGGATTATGGTCTTTGAAATATCTTGCAATTAACAATTTGGTTCAGTGTAGACCCATGGATGCAAAATTAGTCTATGCTGGTATAGGCATTATGTATAGAAAATAGAAAGGAGTATCTGGGGGTGTGTGTGTGTGTGTCATAAACACACCCCAGATACTTCATCACACTGTTACCACAGGCTCTGAGTCCACCATATTTCAAAGATGTTCATTAACAATTTAGTTTATGGTGGTGTGTCCTGGAGTCTGAACTAAGCAGAGACAACGAACAGGCCTAACGCTGAGCATTAAAAAAACAAATTGCCCAAAAAAAGACTTCATGTCACAGCCTAAGGGCAAGAGAGCTATGGACAGGCAGGACAAAACTAATTTTATATCATAAACACACCCCAGATACTCCTTTCTACTTTTTAATACATAGGACCTCTTGTCCCCAGGATATCTCGATCTCCCTATCTCTCCCTATCTCTATCTCTGTCGTCAGTTTAGCAGAAAGCTGATTCAGAGATAAGTCCCCGTTATCAGGCCTTTCGTCAAGGTAGCGCAATACAAGGGAAACATCCCAAAATGAGAAATAGCGAGAAAGAGGTGGCCTCGAAAGGCTACACACTGCGTAACCGAGGACCGAGGGGTCCTTACCAATACCAGAACCTTGGGAAGGTACATGGGCCATCAAGATAGCCAAATGGAATAAGTTAATAGTCCTATACGACTTACCCGGAGAAAATAATTCAGCCAGGAAGTTCAGGACGGCCATGATACAGGACGTAAAGGGATCCAAATGTTTCTCCAGACACCAACCATGCCAGGATCACCAGGCATGCAGATATGATCGTCTCGTGCCAGGTGCTCAAGAGTCCCAGAGTAACTCTCTAGCCATAGGCCTGACATATCCCAGGAACCCCGGAAACGGTCCAGGCCACCAGCGACAGACGACCCTCTAATACCAACGGATGTGGTTTCCAGGTGTTCTATCAAAAAACCCTACCCCATGAAAATTCCCTACCCTAATCACGTCCGGTGACGCGGCCGCACTGGAAGTGATGAGGAACAGCTCTAGGACGGGGGTGTGGGTGCAGTATATTGGGACGGTGGGGGTTTCTGTACAGTATATGGGGGGGTTTCTGTACAGTATATGGGGGGGTTTCTGTACAGTATA
This sequence comes from Pelobates cultripes, assembly GCA_933207985.1. Classification (NCBI taxonomy): domain Eukaryota; kingdom Metazoa; phylum Chordata; class Amphibia; order Anura; family Pelobatidae; genus Pelobates; species Pelobates cultripes. The sequence continues at coordinate 133,250,263 of OW240919.1, read as the reverse complement.
TGGGGGTTTCTGTACAGTATATGGGGGGTTTCTGTGCGTATATGGGGGGTTTCAGTATATTTTCTGTGCAGTATATATGGGGGGTTTCTGTGCAGTATATGGGGGTTTCTGTGCAGTATATGGGGGGCGGTATATGGGGGGTTCTGTGCAGTATATGGGGGTTTCTGTGCAGTATATGGGGGTTCTGCAGTATATGGGGGTTTCTGTGCAGTATATGGGGGGTTTCTGTGCAGTATATGGGGGGGTTTCTGTGCAGTATATGGGGGGGTTTCTGTGCAGTATATGGGGGGTTTCTGTGCAGTATATGGGGGGTTTGCCAGCATTATGGGAGATGTAATTTACAGCATCTGGACTGCCCAAGGTTACCTACCTCTGAACTAGGCCGTAATCACAGCACACAATGTTGAAGTCGCTGTGCAAACAGGAGCAGCTTGTCACGAGTCAAATCGCACTTCATTACTTATAAATTCAATACTCCACCCTGGACGCGGGCCTCAAACATGGGCTTCTTCATTCCACTTCATGTACTTCGTGTCCCATAGGAGAACATGCTTGTCAGAGTTGTCACACATACAAAAACAAATAAAAAACTGGTTAGAGTAACTGGCATAACAGACACAGTGCATGGAGACTTGCGTGCCACATACATACAGCAGACAGACACAAAGATTGTGGGAGCCACACCGGATTAAATATAAGAATTAGGAGTACTATACATACAGAATGGACAAAGAGACGGAGATTACTGAATTCGGTGAAGAACGGATTTGGTTGCAGATGTGGGGCAGTCCCTCTGGCTGGGGTGCAGTTTCTCATTCTTCTTTGGTGAGTGACTAGATGGCAAAAAGCATGCCATGGTATATGATATCTAGGAAATAAATATTTTATTGTGAAACTAGGGTTGTACAATTCACAGGCCACACGTACTGTACAGCTCCCCATCTCACGCACATCCCCCAAATATAATACACTGCCCCCCCACATCTAACGCACAGCCCCCCATCTAATATACTGCCCCCCACATCTAACACACAGGCCACCCCAATATACTTCGCAGATCCCCCAATATATTGGGCAGACCCCCCAATATATTGGGCAGACCCCCCAATATATTGGGCAGACCCCCAATATATTGGGCAGACCCCCAATATACTGTGCAGACCCCCCATATACAGCACAGACTCCCCTTCCCCAATATAATGTACATTAACACCCCCACTCCCCAATATAATGCACAGAAACCCCCCACTCCCCAATATAATGCACAGAAACCCCCCACTCCCCAATATAATGCACAGAAACCCCCCACGCCCCAATATAATGTACAGAAACCCCCCCCAATATACTGCAGTGTTGGGAGCAGGGAGAGACTGACCTGTTTCCAGACAGGATTTAATCCAGTGATCTGAGTCTGCGCGTGCGCTGTATAGGCGTAGGGAGATTTCACAGGACAAATGGCCATCAAATTTTCCTACCCCACACCGCGCGTGACGGGATGGACGTAACGCGCCCCCTGCCCAGTAGTGCGCACGCGCTGTGTACCACCGCCGGGAGTACTGTGCCGCACGTGTGCACTGTGATGTTATTTTCCCCTACCCTGTATCCCCTGGTAAGGCTCCCTGTGCATGTGCAGTGACGTCTGGTGGCCAGCTGGCAGGTATGGCACATGCACAATAGGTACCCCCTTCTCCCCAGCTCTAACTGTGAAATTTCCCTACCTGAAGGTTGTGCATCTGCGAGATGCGGCACACCTCCTCCTCCATTGGATGAACGTAACTTCTGGTGCGGCCGCGTCACCGGAAGTGACGAGGGTAGGGAATTTTCACGGGGTAGGGTTTTTTGATAGAACACTGGCTGGATCTCGCAGGAGAAGCCTGGAGACAGGAATAAGTAGCGGGTCTTCGTACAATAACTCCAGCAGTAGAGGGAACTATTGACTCCTCCAAAGCGGTGCGATCAGGAGAAGCGACACAGGAATTGATTTGATGTGATGTCTGGAAAATCATGGAGAAGGGGGAAACGCATATGCCACCAAGAGGAATGCGTCCACTGCTTAGCTGAGGGGATCTGGGAGCCAACAGAAGAATAAGTCAGTTTCACGATTTGCCAGATCCAGGTGTGGGGAACCTCGTAGGGAATCCAGCATCTGAAACACCGAAGGGTATAGTTGCCAATCGCTGGCATTTCTCCAGTGATGAGAAAACCAGGCCACCACTAGATTTTTACGGCCTGGAAGGTATTCTGCTACAATCAATAAGTTCTTGTCCAGACAGTACTGGTAGAGATCTCTCATCAGATCCAACAGAAGTTTGGAACGGGAACCTTCCAATCTGTGGAAGTCATTGTCCATGCGTAGAAGCAGCGAGCAATGACTCCTCCCTTTGGTGAAACTCTGGTGAATGACCTGGCAATCCGTTCCAGACAGTTGATGTGAAAATCTTCTCCTCTGGAGTCCAGAGTCCTCCTGTCGCCACGCCATCGCAAGCAGCGCCCTAACCCAGACAACTGGCGTCCGATTGCAGGACGAAGTCCAGCCAGGATCCGAATATCACCTTGCCGTTCCAGGCCTCGATGCGTCAAAGCCACCAGTAGAGTTCTAGGAGACCGATGACCTAAGATAGTGCGCCGACAGGTGTTGGAGAGCCCGATAGTGTAGGGGTCCTGGAAATATGGCTTGAATGAAGGATGACAGCAGTCCTATTGTTCATGCTAGATCCTTCAACGTGACCTGTGAGTTGCATAGCAGACATCTTATTTTCTTCCTGATAGAGGATACCTTGGACATCGGAAGGCGGAGCCCTCTCTGAATCGAATCCACCACGAATCCCAGGAACTGGACCGACCGAGAGCGAGTCAGTTACGATTTTCTCCACGTTGATGACTAACCGGATCCTGTGTCATCAACAGAATATTGTCCAGATAGACGATCGATCTGATCCTTCTGGCCCTTAGAGTCACCATGACTGACTTCAACAACTTGGTGAAGCACCAAGACCGAACAGAAGGCACGTGAACTGCCAGATGCTCCCTTCTCAGACTCATCTGCTCTACATTTGTGAGTGGAATACTTTATTACTCCATCACTTACATTGCATATAACAATATTACACCATTTTTTCCTGTTTTTTTTCTCTTGTATGTTCTCCTTGTATAAATACCTTATTGAGAAATAAGATAAAGATGGTATCGTGTGAGTTGCAATAGAGTATTGCCTACAACTATTCTGCATGTACTTGAATATTCACCATTTGCACTTTTTATAGTGCCACTTGAGTCTGTTTGCACTCTAATAATTAAATACATGCTACAAGATTGGCTACATGCAAGATACATTTTAACATTAAATGTGTTTTGGTTACATAATCTGCGTTAAGAATGCCGTTATTCAGAACCTTTATTAACTCCCCCTTGGTGAGTTAATAAAGCTTTACGCAAAAGGAGCTGTGTTTTCTCTAGACTGTGTAAATGAAAGAAAATTAACCATATTCAATTCCAGTATATTTATTAGTGGGAGCTTTTTCAGCCAATTATAATTTCCTCTCAAACAAAAATTTTATATGACTTTATTATCATACAGTTTGTATTGCAGAGGGTAATACATGCATAATGCATTAGGGATGTGCATTGGAAAAAAAAAATGGGTTTGAAAATTAGGGTAAGTAAAGAAAAAAAATTGCCTGCTTTAGAAATTCGGACCAATGGCATGCAGTTCAGTTCTGCACTTCAGAACTGCCGAATGGTATTCGGTTCTGACTTTTGGCATCCGGGCAAGTGGCATTCAGTCATTCTGTCCTGTCCTGACAACCAAGATATTATTCTGTTTTATTTCTGCCATACCTGTTTCTCGCCTCTAGTGGCCTCCCTAGCCACTAATCATCCCAGTCACTCTCACCTGCATAGTGTGATAATCCAAGGTCTGCTATAAAAGGCCACACCCGTCAAAACAAAGTGTCTTTACATTGTGAAAATCAACCATCCTGATTCATCCAAACATACTGGACTTTGTTTTCATATTGATTTCCTCCCAACCTGCCTGGATATTACAGATGGTATTATTATTTGCAAAAGAAAAAGAAGGGGAGCAGTCAAGGATAGGGGTTTAGTGTAACACCCTCATCCCGTACCTAACCCACAAAAAAAGGGCACCTAGACTGGAAAAGTAGGGGATAACCCTAGGGAATACAGTAAATAGTAGAGGACCAAAGGTGTCACTTGAATAGAAAGTGACCACAAGGTTAAATTTCCAATCCACTCCAATAAGATCTTAAAGGAGAAAATAATAAATAACAAAATAACTTTATTAGTAACTCTAAAAAGTACTAAGACAAATTAAACAGTGTAGCCTGATATGGAGGGGGAACAGCCCTGAGTGAGAAGCTCAATAATAGTTAATAATAAAGCATACCACACTAGTTCCAAACGGGTATGGATTGGCAGTACGAGAAGTAACTGAAGAGATCGCAATCTCCCCCTTTATGTGTTTAAGCCCTCATGGAAGTATAAAAAAGAAGGGTATATACAGAGAGATAAGTAATAGGGATATAACCAATTAAATCCACCTCTCTAGGGTTACCAGAGGTCTGTGGTAAGGGTATCCCTAGTCACTAGACCTTCAGCCTCATGTAACACCTTCATAGATATTCTATGCTTAAATTCAGTTTAGGGAAGAAAAAAAAATTCCCTTAAATTCTCAAATAGCTGTCTAAATACCAAGTGATATGCTCAATAGCTAATGATTGGTAATAAAGCATGCCACATTAACTCCACAGGATACAAATGTAACGATATGAGAACTAACAGAAAAAGTAGCAATCTCCACCTTTGTGTTTATAAGCCTTCATGGAAATCTATATAACACTGGCTACAACAGAGCCTAGTGTAATCATCCAGAGGCAAAAGTCAAAACACAAAGGAATAGTGAGAGATATGCTTAAACAGTGAGAAATAAGCACATGAAAAATATATAAAGTGAAGGGTATATATACAAGGAGATAGGTGATAGGGATATATACAAATGACTCCATCTCTCTATAAATACTGGAGGTATCTGGTAAAGGTGTCCCTAGTCTCTAGACCCAAAATCTCCTGTAAACACCTTCATGGGTGTTCTATGCTTATACTCCATCTAGGGTAATTCCCTCAAGTTCTCAATCGCTGTCTAAGTACTAAAAGACCAAAAAAAAAAAATTAAAATAAATAAAGTGAAAAAAGTGCGTGCATAGTGATAAGATGCTCCATAACGGAGAGACCCGTGAAAAAAACCCAACGCGCGTTTCGGCGTGATAATACACAGTCTTCAGGGGCAAACGTGAATGTGACTACTCACCAGAATTGTTTAAATATGCTATGCCTTAATCAGCCATCCGTAAAACATGTTAGTCAGCGTGTGCATTAACCAATTGGAAAGGGGAGTGGGCGCTGCTAACTGCTTGCATCACTGGGAAGAGCCCACGTGAGTTTGATGGACATGTAGTGTTACATCCACCTGATTGCATATCTGTATAAGGGAAAGCACCTACTCCCAGTTACTCCACGACACAGGCTTACATTCATCCATTAAATTACCCCCAATAAACTCATAATATATTTATAAAGTAAATCTGAGCAGGGGGCAAATATGTTACATTATGGCATGAACTATTGAAGTTCTAAAGTACAAATGTACATGTGAACATTTCGTATTGATTAAGGAATCCTTCATGCAAGGTGAATGGAGACATTTTAACATAGATATACAATATTTAAGTTGGTGATATGAATTAAGGTTATTAATAGAGAAATAAGGTAAAAATAACCTTACACCTATACTAATACCCATCTGTATAGTATATCCAAATAGAGTCTTTGCATGAGATCACACTCAAACGGTTACATATTATCTAAATGGAAAGATTGGATAAGCTCAAAGTGATTATAGTACCCATGGAGAGGTCTGAAAACATATATACATACATGACATGTATGTTTCCATCCATACACATATCATAAATACTCCAAACAACCCTTGTATATACTACACAAGGGAAATGAGCACAAGAACATACTATGCGATAGTTAGTCCAGTAGCCTTAGGTATAACCTTAAATAAAGCAGGCAAAACCATATATATATGGTTTTGCACCCCTCCCTGTCACAGGTGCCTCATCCCAGGGCCCTATTTAGCCTTGTACTGCAGAGAGCCCCAGATGGAATTTCTTTCCCCAAGTAGGTTAATCTCATAAGAGCAGACATTAGGTTGTTAGTGTAGGACCTGCCAAAGATGGGGTACATTGACGTTGTGGCAGGCTTATGCACTGTATGATCATATAATGTAACTAAACCCCCATTATTTTTGCCTAGATTAGGTTTTTAAAAAAAACAAATAAAATCTTTCAACATTGAAGTTGCTGTTTAGTGGATAGGTGAGTGCGCTGGATCTTGTGTAATATATATATATATATATATATATATATATATATATATATATATATATATATATATATATATAACCATTATAAATAAGGTGGCAATTAATTACAGTGAGAGACAATAATAAAGTCCTAGGGATGTGTATATGTGTGTACATAGTAAGCTTAATGTTTAGAGATCAACAGTGAGGACTATCTTGAGTTATAGTCAGATAAATGGAGAGTATGAAAACCCTTCATTTAAACCATTTGGAGATAAGGTCTTGAGGCGATAGATCCAGAAAGCCTCTCTCTGTCTTAGTTTGGTATCCCATCCACCTTTAAGCGGGGCTGTGGTATAAGTTACAGACCCGTGAATCGCATGCCTGCTGATGAGTTGTTATGGTCAATTTGGAGATTTCTAGAGACAGGAGTTTCTAATGGTCTCTTTACAGAGTTTACATGTTCGCGTATCCTATACTTGAAGGGGCGAAAAGTTTTGCCCACATATTTTAGTCCGCAAGAACATGTAAGCAAATACACCATACCTATTGAGCAACAATTAAAGAAAAAACAAGATTGAAAATTTTCCGTGTTACTGCTGTTGGAGAATGTCTTAGATTGTCTGTTAATGAAGGGGCACGCACTACAATGTCCACATTTAAAAGTACCCATTGGTAGATATTTCTTAAAGTAACCAATTGAAGTAGCATTTGAAAAATGGCTTGGTGATAAAAGATCCCTCAAATTTCTATCTCTATGTGCCGTGATGGAAGGTGACGGCGTAAGTACATTTTTTAGGTGTTTATCCGAGGTAAGCATTGGCCAAAATTTGTGTAAGATATTTTTTACGTTATCCCAGCCGGCATCGAAAGTGCCAATGCATCTTATGGGGTTAGCTTCCACCTTCCGGGTATCTTCACTAATTAATTGGTCTCATTCCGTATTTATGGCTCTCAGAAAGGCCTTCTTTAAGACCCTGTTGGGGTAGCCCTTTTCTCTGAACATATGGCAGAACTCATTGGCTTTACACTTAAACTCCTCTATAGTGGAGCAGTTCAGGCATAATCTCAAATATTGCCCGATGGGAATACCAGATTTTAAAGGTATTTGATGGTGGCTAGTCCAACATAGGAGATTGTTGGATGCTGTTTTTTACACTAAACCCCTATCCTTGACCGCTCCCCTTCTTTTCTTTCAGTAATATTGGTGTTATTCACCTTCAACAGTGATACTCATTTCTGACTATTGCTGGTTTCCTCTCAAATAAACCAAATGCTAGTACCTGTGCACTGACGTTTTTAACACAGAAAGCTCACTAGAGGCCCTATCTCCCCCTAATATTCATAGTAGCTTAAATAAATTAACAAAGCTATTTAAACAACAAATCAAAAAAAGCTGGGAGGTATCCACACTTGAGAAATACCTCTCCAAAAACATTATACCTAGGGGTCTCAGAGTACAGATCACCCCAGCAAGACAAGGAGAGGCAGATGATTTCTACAAAGATTTCTACAAAGCGTGTGTATTTTTTTTTACCAGTTGTCTCTAAAAGCAATTTTTTTCAGTAGACTTAAACAAGTAAAGGTTAAGTCTAGGTCACAACGTTTAACATTGCAGTTACAAAAAGGCATTTATTAGTTTTTCAATACTATGCTAACAGCTTAAAATCCAACATTTTCTTAGTTTCAGTACTTGATTTTGACACTTTTCTGCTCCCTTTTTCCCCAGCACAAACACCCTTGTTTGTTCTGAATAGTGATCAGTCAAAACATCTAACAGAAAACCAATGTGGACGTGTGTACACTGCCTAATATAACATATCTTATCTTGACAAGTAGCTATATTTTACACCAAAATTAGTTGGCAATGAACAGATACTACAGAGCAGGACAGGGACAGGGATAGGGAAATATAAAGGATCCCCACAACCCCCTTACAAGTCCTGAATTAAAAACTGGTACTGATGTTGAATGTAAGATAGGGGGAAATTGATCTCTTTTCACAGAGTGTGTAGAAAGGCTGTGTGATTTGACAGCCAGGGGAAGTGTCTAGGTGTGCATTAATAGAATTATTTATTTCTTAAACATCAGAGAATGGAGCAGTGAGAATGTAACGGTACACTCGCTACATCAAAACCACTTCATAAAGATTGTTATTTCGGTGCTTAAATTATTTCAGAATCTACCTCCACCAGATGTTGTTGGCTTTAACTCTAAGATATCTTTGTTCCATATGTAAAATTGGACCATGATAAATAATCAGTAGCCATACTTGTATGTTACAAATTTTATCGAAACAGTGCATGGTTTGTTAACTAAAAAAATGCAAAAACAAGTAAAAAGGCGCTGATCTAATAATAAATAAAATCTCAATTTTGCAAGAAAAATATCAAATAATTAAAAAAAATCTTCAATATAAAAGGCAAAAGTTGCACCTTTATTTCTTTCATTTATTTATTTATAAAATATTTTACCAGGATGGATACATTGAGATTTCTCTAGTTTTCAAGTATGTCTTTGGTCCACAAAACATTGCATTGCTACAATAGGATACAATATTACAAAAAAAATATACAAACTGTAAATATATATACACATACACACATAAATTTAATACATAACAGGTAATATATTCGTTAAAGTGTGATAACCCATTAAAGTACACTTGTAAAACATATAATCAAAAAAGGTGTGCTATACCTTTAAAATTGTGAACTAGTAATATATATACACTAAGTGCAAACAACAAATTCAAAATGCAATACAAAAGGAGTGCTGTTCAGTATTCAAATATTCCATGTATAAAGTGCAAAAATAATTGCATAAAAGTGTAAAATTCATATATACTGTGAAAATATTTAACGTGCACCAAGTAAGTAAGTAACATAAAAAACAGAGAACTTTTATCAAACTCAGAAGTACTGGAACAAATTAACAGTAAAAAGAAAGATCAGTAAAAGTCTGCTCTAACTATAATAGCTCTTATCCATCTTAAGAAGGGACCCAGATATGGCAGATAATCATGGCAGCAGCAGGATGAAGGTAAAGCCTTAATTTACAAATTAAAAACCACGAATATGTGATGAGCTCCTCCACAGAAGAAATACATCCACTTGTATTACCATAGTCCTCTGATTCGCCCTGTAGCACTTCCGATCCTTCGAGTTGTAGACACTGTGGGATTCTTCCGGGAGGTGGCGCTTCGAACGTAATACATGCCTTTGCATGATGACGCGTTTCACTTCCTCGGCTTCCTTAGATCAATCCCATCATTCTGTTGTCCTTCCATATTTAAGTCTGCACAAAGGGGCATGGATAAATTAAGTCATGTGTATTTGCAGTGTTGGTTTCCATAGGTGACCTTGCAAACTAGTGTCATTTACGGAATAACTCATTTGCGTAATAATTAATTTGCATGATTTATGCAGTTTAACTGTTTTTAAAGTTATTATATGTGTGTATTTTTTACAGCACATTCAGCAAACAAAGTTCTTTTCAAACAGTTAAAGAGCAGAGCATAATGGTCTTCACCTTCATTTCACTTCTTGCCATGTGTTTGCTCTATGAGGAATTATTTCAAATGACAAGTCTGATAAGTGAAAGAATTTAGCATAAGTAAGAAGCAGCTGAACCACCTGAGTGTCCCAGATGTTGTCTTATGAACACCTAACATATTGGAACTGTTTTGATTTATATGTAAAGGGAAGAAATGGGAAATAGTACAGAAGAAAAACACTCAGTGCACAAATGTAATAGAAGGCTTGACCTAACCAAGCTGTCGGCAATCTGTTTGCCTTATTATCCATCACTTTCATGGTGTTGAAAATAGAACACAGAGTTACTTCTAATGAGAAAATGACTAGCCATGGAAATCTAAACGAATGGATAGCATATTGCTTTTAGACTACGGAGATGTGATGGAAAAATAGAAGAATACTTTGTTATTGAAAATGAATGATGATTATGTTATATCTCATAAGCAAGATGACAACCATGGATCCAAATTCAAAAATGTAATTAGGGATAATGCACGGCAAATTTGTGATAACAGATCAGGTTGGGATATATAATTTTTCAAATGAAAGATAACTTATATAAACAATAAATCAACTCTCTTTCGATAAGTAGCATTTTTTTCTTTTACATAATATTTAATTTTTGGTCATATTATATAGTGACCAGAAAGTGAGCAGGATCATGCGATAAAAGCATATGTGAGAAAAAATTATTTAAAACCAACCACAGTGGCATTGATCAGTTTCAGAATTCCAAATTCCGTTTTTAACCATTTATTAGGTAATGGGGCTTTATTCAGCTATGCATCTCATCCTTATGCCAGGTATCTAAAAATGAAATACAAAAAGAACATAGTGTTCTCTGTAACAATATCAATGTAGGAATAATCAGACTGAAAACACTAACAAGCGTAAAAAAAACATGATTGCGTGTATTCCTATAAGGAAACTCTGAAATCTTCTTTCTGTGTTGGCTAGATCTTCAGAAAGGTATGGAGAGTCCGTGAAAGCCTATGTTTGGGACCGACATGCGTTCCTAGGCTTGGTTTCCTGCGTTTCACCACTTGTGCATTCTGATTAGACTCATGTGAAAGCTTTGCCAGGTGGTAACTCACTATCAATCACTCAATCATAACTCCATTTAACGTGTTTCATGACTCAAGGGCTACCTCATCAGATACTTGAGTTCCTTAACTTTATCTGGTTATTTCTAGCAAGAAAATAGATCAGCAATAATTATTAAATTTAAAGGAACTCATGTCCCTAACAGTACTAATATTGAAATAGACATTCACATCTATTACGTTTAACATAGAGGTCTTGGGATAATGGCACTATGAACAATATATCAACACAATGTTTCAAAACCTATAAAATCAATTAATAAAACAAATTACTGGTGGCTATTTTGTTAAAATAAAAAAAAAATAATTGCAGTTTTGTTGCAATCAATATGAAAATATACATATAAATACTGCTAGTAAACTTGACACAATACACCAGAAAAATGCATGCATACATTAATAAATAAATGGAGGGGACTCATGGTTCTATTACTGAAAGTAGAGAAAAAATTGTTAAAATGTTTAATAAAAATCTCAATTAGCAAAAGGATTTAAAAAAACACTAAAAATATGTTTTAAAAACATATACAGGAAACTAATAGTAGTAATCAAGCTACAACAACTTTTTTTCAGAATTCATTAAAATTTGAAAAATAAAAAAAATTTAAATATAAAAAAATAATTACAACATGGGGAAGATAACCGAAAAAACAAAAATCAATATTCAAACCTTCTGGTTCAAAGGTGTGTAATTTACAAATCCAAAATGCTTCTGCTTTGTCAAGCTCTCTTTCTAAGTCTCCTCTTCTCCAGTGGGGCGATACTTTTATAATAAATCTTATTGGTGACATTTGTCACCAGAACAAATGCAGCTTAATGTAGTTGTTATGGTGTCTATTGACTGTCTCTGCAAACATTTAAATGTAAACACCGCCTTTTCAGAGGAACAGCTCTAGTGGCAATCACTCAGACTCATTCAGCGTCTCCACACTCTGCATGGATAATTGAATCAAGGCATCATGAGGAGATGTTTAATGGTGCAGCGTGGTGTTTTGTTGTGCATGCGTGATAGTATCCCAATGCTTTCCTATGGAAAAACATTGGATTGGCTGAGATCATCACGTTTAAAGACTCAGCCAAGGGGGTGGAGTATGTGCAGTGAGCAAACACCCTTTTTAAATTGCTAACAGGGGGACTCAAATACTTTGTTCACAGCTATAGTGACAGGAATACATGTTTGTATTTCTGTCACTGTAGTGTTCCTTTAATAATTTGTTCTTACTGAGGACAATTTTTACATCCAGGACATTTTCCACATTTGAAAATACAGACTTTGTAATTCTGAGTAGAGTAATGTATATTTTGTCACTGTATGAGCTAACAGGTCTTTAACGTTTAGAATAAATGATTTTGGGTTTGTTCAGTGCTGTTTTTTTTCCCCTGAGATTTGCATCTGTCTTATATCTGCTCCCGGTCTCCATATCAGCTTTACTGATTGTTACAAGTGTTATTTCATTAGGTGGTTTTAAATGGGAATGTCTTGACTAGTGTTTTCTCAAACAGTCCTCTCCACTAATGTATTATTCTACAGTTCAGTATGCTTACTAATATTAATTATGCCTAACCATAAAAGATCTCATGTTCATATTGACTCACAACAAAATGCTCAACATGCTCACTCAAACACACACACACACACATACGCTAAGACCTCTGCATTCTCACACTGACAGCTCAGGATGCTCTTTCTGATCAATACGTCCTACAGGTTGAATCGGCAGTTGGTGCTCAAGCTAAGATTTGCTATATATATATATTCACAAACCTCAACACTACTGCAGCATGCAGGTTAATGTTGAGGAAATATGATTTCCTACTAATTATCCATATGTAGATCTATAGTGTCTAAAACCGTGTCAGATTAAAAAAAAGTTCACTATAAAAAAAAGTATTATGCTACATACATTATATACTGATAGACTTTCCTTTACAGTCTTTGGAACACAATGATGCTTATTCAGATGAAATTTCACGTTCTTGTAATGTCTGTTTTGCCCTAAGTGTTCTTTTGAGCAGCTGATGGAATATGAATGGTTAATCTTTTCACATTCGTGCACGAGATATCACCATGCTGTTGTGGCATTTATCAGTAAGTATTATTATGAATATATATATTTCCCATTGAGACTACCAATCAACACATTACCCTTGCTATTTAATTAAATAATGATAATAGCTTTAGACGCCATAGATTGTACTAAGGTAACTGTCGAATGAGAATCAGATGTGATATGCTTTTATATGAAGCTTGACTGTGTTTTCCCTGAGTGATTTACAAAATATTTCTTTGCACATCATATAACCGGTACAAGAACCACTGTGTGCGTCAAGACCAAAGTAATGATCTCCAGATGGGAATTAAATGTACTAATTAATTGTGGAGTTGTGTTAACTATTCACATCTGTGATCAACGCGTATAATTGACCCTACCACCTTGAGCCTTGCAGCCTGGCTGATATGTGTAATGTTTGTGGAACTGATGATTGAAATAATCCTTTACATTTATTTTGTAAAGCATTAAATGATTATAGTGGAAAATATTGATGGCATACAGAAGTTCACTTTTTTCAAGGTGGGAGGTCCAACCTTGAACCTGTGTCTAATCAACCCTTGAAAAAATAGCAATAACTAAATATTAAATCATTAATTCACAGTACATACTAGTGAAGTAAGCATATTGGCTAGACAAGTTCAGGTAAACAAATGCTGATTTTTTTTTTTGTGTAATTTAACTATTTATTCATATATTTTCTAGTCTTTTGGTGCATTAAAGAATTGGTATTTAGCATATTTTTAAAACAAAATGACTTTTAGATTATTATTGATATGTAGAAAAAGTCCAAGCTTTAGAGTTTTTTTTTTTATCAGAAATGAAATACCATAACAAGCTTTGCCTATTGCTACATCAAAGCATTTCAGTGTTTGTGTGTTGTTTATTATGTTAATGTTAGTTATAGGCTTTTGGATTTTTCATGTCCAGAGCATATATTTGATATAGTTACATAGTAATCTAGGTTAAAAAAAAAAGACTTTATTAAGTCCATCATATTCAACCTTTAAAACCCATTCCTTTATGCTGTTGATCCAAAAGAAGTGTCTCCCTAAGATAAAAGGGTAATCCAGACGAATACCCTGTGTTCACTGTTCAGGGGTATCAGCTACACCTCAATAATGAAGGGGAGGCTGAAATGATTGTCCATGGCTGCTGTATTTCTTGTGCTGAATGAGTTTGCTGGCATTTTAGAACTGGAATGCCCTTTTGGGATTGATAAATCTGGTATGCAAATAGTATAAATTCTCTCAGTAATGACACAAGTGAACAAAAACATTTTAGAGGCCTGAGTGGGGAGCTATTGAGTTTCTCTAAGCTTTTGGCCATTCTCTAAAATCTATATCTATATCTGATAAGAAAAACTCTTTAGGTGGATAATTCTGCATATATTGTTCTTGCTCTAAACCCTTTCCTCTACTCTTTTTCTAGTTCTGGAATATCTTTATTTTTTTAAAGCTGGTCCCCAAAATTGCAATTCAAGGTTGAGTCTTACCATTGATTTATAAAGAGGCATAAAATATATTTTTATGATCTGAATCAATACTCCTGATTATATATGACAGCACCTTACTTGTCTTTGCAATTACAGACTGGCATACTGTTGCATAGCTTGCTATCTATCATTATTCCCAACTCCTTTTCTTTTGATTTTATACCTTACTCAATCTCATTTAGTTTAGAAGTGACTTGTAGGTTCCTTATTCCAAAATCCTTACTTTGCAATTATCTATATTGCATCTTATCTGCCACTAGCGTACCCAGTCCCCCAATTTATCCAAATACTTTCTACACTATCTGACATCTTTATGCTTCATTGTCCCTTCCGCCATACCTGTAAATTTAAAGTCTCCTCAAAATGTCTAGCCATCCTTTCCCCCAGAACAAAAGACCCTCCGTCATTCAGTTGAAATCCATTGTACCCAAAGATTGTACCCAGGCATAATATTGTCCCAGTGCTCTAGAATCCCAAAACATTTCTTCCTACATCAACACTTCAGACATGCACCAATGGACTTCAGACAACCTTCATATTGAATGTACCATATCACCCTATGACCCCCTGTAAAATTTGTAATCTTTTAAATGGTTGCCTGAGGTAGCTTTTAAACAGTGGCAGTAGACGATACATTAACAATACAGCAGAGGGGATTAAGAATGTAAGCTATACATTGTTCTTTTAAATAGTAATGTTTTAGCTAGAATAGTGCAGATGTTAATGGTAGTGTAGCGGTTACTGTCTATTAATTGTGTAGTGTAGGAGTTAAAGAAACACTCTAAGCTCCAAAATAACTTGAGTTAAATAAGTAATTTTGGTGTCCAGATTACGCAAGTGCAGTCTCACTACTCATTTTATTTAAAAGTTTCAATCACATTATTTATGCAGCCCTAGCCGCACCTCCCTGCATGTCTACCCTTTTACACACATTCTAAAAAAAAAGTCTCACCTTTAAATGTTCTTTATTGCACAGTTTCATTTAGAAGTTCTTATCTCCTAATATATTGTGTGCAAGAGCTTGCAGCAGCCTCCTGTGTGGAATTAAAGTTTATATAATAGAGAAAGAGATAAGAGTTTAATGTAAAAGTAGACATGCAAAACTTTAAGACAAAGCTTAAAGGGAAACCTTTTTACGTATAGGCAAGGTGAGTTGCAGCAAGAAGAGATATAGCTATGGCTGCATAAACAAGTAATTTAACACCTAAACAGCAGAGAATTGAGCAGTGAGACTGCAGGGCCATGATAAATACCATAACTGCTTCAGTAAGCCACGTTTATTATGGTGCTTTGAGTATCCCTTTAAGGGGAGAACTTACTGTAAGGGGTAACAGGATGTGCTAAAGCTACCTAATATAGGTCTCATATGTCTGCCCATTACCTCTGCTGCTGTCATGCAAATAGTGGCAAGTGTCGCTCAGAAGTGTAATTTATGTACACTATATATGTCCTGGCTCGTCCAAAGAATAGGGTCCGTGAACTCCATGGAGGTGACCTGTTATTCCTCATTCTTTACATCCATGCATTGTAGAGTTTGAAAAATGATCTGATGCATGTTAAAATATTGATGATAATTTTGTAGATTTTGCACAAACGTTACATGTGCATTCTCTGAATAAAAGTCAATGATGAATGATGCTCTAGAAGTTGAATCTAATTTAAGAAATTTCCTGCAGCAGTTCTATTCAAGTTTAGAAATAAATTACTGTTAATTAAGTATATTGCTGAACTTTAATTAGTAAATATCCAGCCTTAATATGTTCCATTGTGAAACTTAGCAACTATACTTGCAATATATCCCAATTACAAGACAAAGAAAATGTACAAACAAGATAGAAAAAACAATAACTCTGTCCATATATATAGTCATTTTTTATCTTCTTTTTCTCAGAAGGAACAAAATTACGTTTGTGTAATTTTATAAGAAAATTGCTGCTAGGTGCCTTCAGGGCCTTGGGTTACCAGGGAAATGATAAAAATGTGTTGAACACATTAAAATATAATTGCTGGTCTGTGTTTTTGTACACAATTACAATGTTTTTTTACATTAATTATATGATTTTGTAATTTATGAGAAGTCTGATTCCTGTCATAAGTAATGTTAGAATTTATAAATACCTTTTGTTTGTTTATTCAATATTTAATCATTTAAGTTGTCAATCTTATTGTACAATTACAAGAAAATAATGTTTAGCAATTCTATAATAATAACCTTAAGAAATACTTGTTACAGACACCTCTTGTATTGTATGTTCAAATCCAAGTGACACTGTAATAAAGGGAATGAATAGAAATATTTTATACCAGCTTCATCTTTAATTAAAAATAACTTTATTTTTTGTATATGATACTGTTGCAATGCTCAACTTCTTTGCTGGCTTAATGTGAAGGAAGAAATCCATAAACCTTTTTATTTTACTTATCCATGGGTGAATAAACACCCGTTTTGGTTAGGAGCCATTTTTTCCCCTTATTTCAGTATTCTTTATGATTCGGAGCCTACTCTGAGTTGAAGTGTGTGTACTATTCCTGTGGAATTACAAGCTTGTAGGCATTTTCCAAGCAGCTCAATTGTATGGGATCACAATCTGCAGGGTCAACTCATCTACCAGGCACCAGTAAGCTTAAAATGCCCAGCATGAGAGAGATTTATATTAAAGATCTCCTTCAAAATAATAACTTGTTGCTGTTTAATAATTTTAAATCTAAATTGAATCTTTCCGATACAGAGATCTTTTCTTATGAGAGTAAGAGGATTTCTAAATGATTCTTTGTTAAGAAAGGACTGTGGTATAAATTTGGTTTATAAGATTTTTGAGAAAAAAACAACAAAATCAATATGCTCTATTGCAATTGATTTGATTAGACAAATTTACTCAGATGTTTATCCCACAGCTAAAAAACAATGGGAAAAAGATCTTAACATTATGTTAACCGATAAGGATTGGTGCACACCTATGAAATTACTAAGAGAACATATACATTGTTTAAATTTAATCAAAACTTTTTTTAAAGTTTTCCATAGGTGGTACTTAGTACCAACGAGATTAGCTAAAATATCTACATCTAATTCCTCCTTATGTTGGAGATGCCAAAAGCATGATGGAGATATGTTACACATTTGGTGGAGTTGCCCAATAATCTCTACTTTATGGGATTCAATATACAGTTTTCTAGAGTCTTTTTTAGTATTAAAATAAAAAAATGCCCACAAATAGGTTTACTCCATCTTAAGTGGGATAGACTCCCGAAAGATCAATTAATATTGACCATCCATTCTTTTATTGCAGTGAAGATATTAATTGCAAGAACTTGGAAACAAACTGTTATACCTGATAGAAAACAATTTATAACTCAATTATTGTTCCAGCTTGAAATGGAAAGAGTTGCATATTTTAATAATGATAGAAAATATATTCTTCACTTTGATAACCTGATATCTAAGATCAAAGAACTTTTTATTGACTCAATCATTTTCTCTCTCTAACATATGCAAAGATATTGGTCGTTTTTTTGTATTTTTGTTCTTTCATCCAAGTATTGTTAAATGTTTGTTATGTCTATTTTGTATGTGTTAAGTATTGTATTTATATTGGTAACCACAAATGTATTTATACGTATTTATGAATATCTTTTTGACAATGAAATGGAAAGAAAATCTATTTTAATAAAGAAAAAATTTATACTAAAAAAAAATGCCCAGCATGGGTGAGTGACAGTGAGATTGTGTGTGTGTTTTTTTTATTGCATTTGAGTGTCAGTGACTGTCTGCATTAGTGAGCTTGTTGTGTATCACTGAGCTTGCATGTGTATGCCAGTGAGCAGTGGCATCTCCATTATTCATATTTATAGAGGGCACACTGGAAGCCAGGGAGAAAAATAGGGGGGTGGTTATAAAACGTGTGTGTGTGTGTGTGTGTGTATGTATATGTGTGTGTGTGTGTGTGTGTATATATATATATATATATATATATGTGTGTGTGTGTGTATGTATATATATATATATATGTGTGTGTGTGTGTATATATATATATATATATATATATATATACATACACACACATACACACACACACAAACATGTTTTATAACCAGCCCCCCTACACGCTCCCTTAGTCCCTCTGCAAATTGACAAGCTTACTGCCCAGGTTACAAACTACATGAAATCCTTTAACAAAATATGGCAGCCCTGGAAGGAAAGCCAGATGTGCTGATTGGGGATCTTGTGGAGCTTGAATTTCTATATGGGGGTCCTGCTACAGGAATCAATTTTACACTATTCATTAATGTTCCTTTCCTCACCTATCCCTCGTTTTAACACATTTCACTTATTTGCTTAACTGAACAAATGTATAATTGTATCATTAATGGGATCTGCTTTTGGTCTTCTGCATCCAAAACATATATATATAGTTAAATAGTCAAGATGGATCAAATCTGAAGAGATCTAGATATTTTTTTCTAACTAAGCAATTGTATTAATAATATTGCTAGTGAGCTTTCTAGTCACCCAACTTGCTGATATGTCATTAGATGCTAGAATCTCTTACAGAGCATATCATTATTAACAAAAGAAATAAAAAAGTATACATTTTTTTTTCATTGTATAATGGTGGTACAAATCAGCCTACAAATCACGGGTATATTTAAATAGGAGCTATATTTTTATTACATTGCACTGAGAATGTTGAATGTGATTCAGGAAACAATTTGTATACAATTTATCTATATCTCCGAGTAATGTAATACATTTTCATGGGGAAATCACATTTATTACACATTTGAATTATACTTCGTTGTTCAAGCAATATTACTTTAGATTGAAATAGGCACATATGCTTTTATTAGGTTTGAGGAACATTAGTTTTGGAAATAGGATCTTTTCCCCTGAAGTTATGCATTTATATTTATATGTATCAACAAAGAAATCATAATTGTAACTTCACAAACCCCGAGGAATGAAAACCATTGATAATCATAAAACGAAAGTTTGTAATATTTTTTAAATGTTACTAAATGTTGCAGGATGCAAAATTTGGTGGATGAATATATGGCACATAATTTAGGACCAATGGTGTGGCAGATCTCTCACTACAATAGGAGGATTTGGCTAGCTGTAAGAAGAAGAGATTAATAGTCATGGTCTATAAGAATGGTCAGTTAGTTAATACAAAGACTTTTATAAACAATGCATGAATTTAGGTTGGTTAAAGAGAATCTTTAACCCAAAGAGCAAGGGATCTTTTAGAATTATATCTGTATATCTGTAAGTGAAGACTGAATGATTCAAATGTGTAATATTGTGTTAGCTATATTATGCTAATTTCCGTGTTTGTTATTGAAAAGTAGCTGTTAAGCAATGTGAATACTAGACATGTGCACAAATTGCAGTTTATCTGAATTTTGGGCAATCACTGAGTCATCCGAATTCTGTATCTCCGTATCACCATGTGGATGCATACAACAGAGAAGGACAATGGATGAACAGTTTTGTTGGATTTTGTATTCAGAGCTTTGGCCATGTCACCAAGAAAAGAGATGAATGATGGTAAAAAGATGATTGATGCTTTGTCGACAGCCACTAAATATTGTTTTTATTCAGGATCAAAAGTGAAAAGGCCAAAAGAGGGAAAATAATGTAGGACCAGTTGACATAATCTATATTTTTAGATTATGTCAACCTATATTATATAAAGATAGATTCTCTATTGCTCCTCCTTTTTTTGTTCTAACCAAATGGCAGGAAAATGCGCCTATTAGTGTACTGCAAAATATTTACATTTTTTTGCAGTATGCTGATTGGCCTATTTCCCTGCCCCTTTGGTACACCCAAATAATTTTTTTCCCAGAATAATCATTGTCAAATTTGACCAAACTGAAATGCCACATGAACAAATTTCAGTCTAGCTGAATAGAAACAAATGCATGGCGAAAAAAAAAAAAAAGCCAAATCAATGTCTAGTTCATATCAACAGCCAGTAGATCCACAATCTACACCTTACTTAAATGTCTGTACGTCACTCACATTTGCCTCCACTGATACTTGCCACCAGTAGGCATTTACTGTTTTGCAAATTAAACAAAAAGGCACATTGTCAGTAAATTGCTGTAGCAATTCTGACAAGTCACAAACTAAAAGTTTTCCATAGTATATGCAGACATCCAACTTACAACATTTCATAGATGTTTATTGTTCTAAACTATTTACACCATGCTTTTAGACAGACTTTAATGCTTACAAAAACTTAAATGTGGAATAAATGTATTTGATTTCCATTTGGGATATATTGGCATTTTACAGTCATTAACCTGTCATTTCCACTTTACTCTTAGCTAATGTAGATGTAAAGTTGAGTGTGTCAGTGACTACATCCAACCTAATGGTAATTTATGCCATCAAGCATGGAAACCTGTTGTTACTTGGTGTTCCTCGTCTTTTATTAATCTCTAGGAGAGATATTAAAGCTTAATGACAGATGCAAATTACCAATCCCTAGTAGTGTAAATCTGTAGCATGCAAACAGCCATGAGTAACTAGCTTTACCAACAGCAATTTGACATTACATTATTTTTACATTATTAAATAGTATGTAGCAGAGACAAGCATATAAATGAGCCTGGTGCCTTTACAATTTACTAGTAACTATTATACAACCACTGTATAATATTTATATGATTTTATATCCATATTCCACACATGATATGAACCATTATCACTTTCAGGGAAGGACTCAGAAGAGCATAATTACATTTCAAAAATACTGTAAGTCTTCAAACAAGTTCCTAATATACAAAATATTATTTTAAAAGATTAGGTGTACAAATAGCTATAACAAAAAACATATTCTCTGTGGATCTTGACCTAATCAAATATTCCAGGATAACATCCTTTCTGTTCTGCTATTTATTGCTAGTCAATAAGATAGATTAGTCTGCTTGGACAAATTGTTTATATTCTTAAATGTCCAGAAATTGTTGATGCTGTCTTTGGAATTGAAATCCAATGATATCTCGATTAAGGTTAAAATGCATTTTTTTTTTTATGTGTTTTTTTTTCTAACTTTAAAAAGTGTCTGGAAATAAATAAGATTCCATTTACAAAATATTATTCTTCTAAAAGCATTGATCGCTCTTGCCTTAATCACAATGTGATATTTTGTGTTCTTGAATTAGGTTAAAAAATCATGGGCAGAGTCAGGTTAAATTTTAATTCAACTCCGACTCACTTGGCAAGTGAATAATTTAACAAATTCACTCTTTTTCTTATTTATGTAGTAAAATAAATTGTTTTATTGTATTTGGCTCAGTCAATGATACTAAGAAACTCAGCTAAGTCTTTCGATCAAGGGACCCACCAAGTTAGATTTAAATGGATTATTCTTTAATTTACAGCCACTCAGCCTAGCGTAGAGCTAACTAAACCAGCCTTATCATTTCACCAACTCTACAGAGTTCTTAAAACTGATGACTGAGATTGATGTTCAAATGTCATCTTTGATGAGAGCATATTTACTTATTTGTCTTTCACAGGATGGTGCCAAATGGTTAATCTTTTTATTGTTGAAATTCAATACATGAATCTTTGGATTTGATTCTGTAAATATTAATAATAACCCATTTCTTTTTTCAATATTAAAAAACAACTTTGTTTCTAAAATAATTTGAAGCAGCTTAGATATGTTGCCTTTGGCAATGGATAAGTACATTGATAAACATGTAATATGAATAATAGATGGAAATTTAACCTTATTAAAGGGAGAATTTAATAGATATGTTGGCACAGCTTTCACATGTGAAATAACAGCCATTGCTTGAATCCATTTGCAGAATTCTTTAAATGTGTACATTTAATAATTTGGCTATGGTGGGCAGAAGAATTATGAAAATCCTCAAACATACAGAGTGCAATACCAAGGAAAAAAATCAGCTTGTATGAGTCTAAATATCTAAAAAGATCCAGCCCAAATCTTATCTTTGAATATATAATCAGTGAAGTTGAAAGGGGCACTTTAAAACACCAAAACTGTTACAAATGAATATATTTATTTATATAATTCCCTCACTTCACTGGTTTCTCTTCCATTATTGTGTACCTATGTGTGCCTATTTTTTTATAACCTTTTGATAATGTGTTTGATATTTAATAAACATTTATTATTTTGTCTTTGCAAGTCTTTAGATTGAATTTAAATTAGGAGGTATTGACTCTCTCTATTTCTAGAGTCATTTCCCCTCGCTACCTTATTTATTTTTTTTGTTTCCTAAATTAATATATTGGTTTTGGAGCATATATGTTGTCCTTTTTTTTTCTGAGAAGTGGCAATGTTTACTTTTGTCTAAAGCCAGATTATCACACTGACAGTCAGTAGAAGCCCTTCCTCATTAAGACCTTCAAAAATGTCTTTACCAAACCTCTGAGGTAATAAAGGTTGAATGTGTAATATGCTCTCCAGGCTGAGCATAATGTAGTCAGTCTTTCCATTTTTAATTATTTATTTTTAATTCTTTATTTTTTTCTGTGCATGGATGTACAAATCAGGCCCGCAAGGCCACAATAACAGAGGCAAGTCTCAAAAATCGTGATAAACAATAATGGCATAGAATAGTACTGCACATACAAATTGCATGGTACAGCGAGGAGAGTCAATCAGGAGTTATAATTCAAAGTAATATTGGCAATATGAAACAAAGTAGTGTAAAATGTTATATGAAATCTCTAAAGGTTCATTGTTTCCTGTAATAAAATCACAAATATCTAGCATATCAATCCTCTGCCTCCGAGCTTTGGTTTGCTACGTCCACAAGTATATTCTATTTGCTTCCTCTAACACCATGAGGACTCAATTTATAAATTTATGAAATTATTATTATTATTATTATTATTATCATATTTATAGAGTGCCATCAAATTCTGCAGCGCTTTACAATGGGTGGACGAACAGACATGTAGTTGTAACCAGACAAGTTGGACACACAGGAACAGAGGGGTTGAGGGCCCTGCTCAATTAGACTACATGCTAGAGGGAGTGGGGTAAAATGAAAAAGGTAAGGATAGTATTAGACTAGTGACAGTTGCAGAAGAGGAATCAGTCAGGAGCTATTAACAGTTTAATTGCTACGTTTTTAATGATTTTTTTTGAAGGAGTGGAGACTGGGTGAGCATCTAACGGAGGAGGGAAGCGAGTTCCACAGGAACGGTGCAGCCCTCCAGAAATCTTGAAGGCGAGCATCTGAGGTGGGAGTATGGACAGAAGATAGACGTAAGTCTTCAGCAGATCGTAAGGGCCTAAACGGGATATACTTGTGTATAAGGGAGGATAGATAGGTGGGAGCAGCATTATGTAGAGATTTGAAAGCAAGAACCAGAATTTTAAATTGAGCTCTATATTTTATAGGAAGCCAATGTAGGGACTGACAGAAGGGTGAGTCATGGAATGTGCGGGCGGACAGGAAGATGAGCCGTCGCATTCATTATGGACTGTAACGGCGCAAGTTGGGAGCACGTAAGACCACTGAGAAGCAGATTACAGTAGTCAATGTGAGAAAGGACAGTGGAATGGACCAACACCTTAGTCGCATCTGGAGTTCTAAATTTATGAATGAAAAATATAAACAGCCTAAAACACATCAGCTATAAAACATAACCATATCATGCATTCCGTTAACATATAAAAATATATATATAAATATATTATCCTGCACCATTTTTATTTTAAAGGGTCACGTCCGACTATGCTATTGGTAGGCCATGATGTGCGGTTATCTGTATTCACTCTCTTGCAGGGTTTACTCACACCATAATTAAGTATGCTATACCCTTGACTTGCTTAAGTTTGCTTAAACATGGTTATATTTGAGGGTTAGGAGGTTACTGTCATAACGCTGGCTGCGGTCTCCCATGTGTATTTTGGCCAGCTGTCTTAAGGGGTGGGGTAAATCATTGCCGCTTTTTATGGGACGAGTAGAGGGTATGTAGATTAGCTCTGTATAATCTAAATAAAGTTGAGTGTTTGACCCCTAACCTGAGGAGGTCATGGGGGATGGGGTTGTCGAGTCATGTCCGGAGTATGAATATGTATGTATGAGTATTGAAAAGAGCTGAACCGCTCTCGCAAATATAGTGAGGCGTAATAAGTGGGTCCCTGGTTGACATATCTGTATTAGGTAAGATATTGATTGCTATGACAATTGAGACTGGAGGCTCTATATCAGTACTGTTCAGGTCACTGCAGTTTTCCTGGAGCCGCCTCTGGGAGTAAACGGTACCAATCTCTCTGGGTCCCATATGTGGGCTGTGGAGATGGTAATTGCCTTTTGAACTCTTGTTTCTGATGAGAGTCCCAGCGCCTGCAAGAAAGCTGGAGCTTCCGAGATGGAGGTGAGCTTCAGGGTCGTGTCCTGGTGGGTCACTGCTAGGGCCCTTGGCATCAGCCAGCGGTAGTCCACTTTTGCTTGTTGAAGTTGCGTGGTTATGGTGCACAGTGACTTTCTCCATTGCAGGGTATTCCTTATGATGTCTTGGAAAAAGGTGAGCCTGGACAATTTAAAATCTAGCAGGGTCTTGTCTCTGATTGCTGTGAGAATGCGACGTTTGTCTAAAAAGCGAGTTACAGCGGACAGTTACATCTCGTGGAGCCGTAGCTTACGCCTGTCTTGCTTTATTGATGCGGAAATGCCCTTTGAATTCAACATTCTTGGCCTGGGTGTGGGGCAACAGCATTGCCAATAGCGTTCATAGGTAGTGAGGCAATTCGGTCGGACACACAGAGTCCGGTATTTCCCTGATTTTTATGTTCGTCCGCCGGTTGCGGTCCTCTAGTGTGTCTAATTTTAGCTGGAGCACTTGTTAGAGTCATTTAGGGTATCACTCACAGTTTTAAATTCTTGACAAATGTCCATGACATCCTCCTCCGTGTCCTGGACTCTTTGTGACACAGATTGAAATTCTATGCGTGCCAGATTTGTCAGTGTCAAACATCAGTTTCCATTATGTCCTGCTTTGTGGCTGGTGCTAGGTCACCCCCTGTGGCCTGAGGCTCTGGGGGTGACTGGGAGTGATGGGATCTGCCCTGTCCTGCTGGGCTCAGCTTTGGACTGTGGAGGCTGGGTTCCAGGTTGGATTCGGCTGCCATTTTGTGGCTCTGGGGTCGTTGTAACAGGGACCCTATATCCCGAGTATCTTTGGGAGTCCTGGCCTCTGGCTTTTGCAGTTTTCTCACCATGCTGAATTCAGCACGTAGGGGCAACTCGGGCATCGATTGGAGACCACACACAAGTTCCGGGCTCCTTTCTGGGCGTTGCTGGAAGGCCTCCACCAGCGGCGATGTGAGCCCTTCGGGGTGTATAAGAAGGGCCTTGGCTTGTAGCCCTCAGTGCCAGGGTGTTAGGGCACATAATTGTGTTGGCCTGGAGCCTACTGGGAACGTGGATGCCAGTAGATTGTGCTTTGTCGGTCGAACTCCATTTTAACTTATGACTTTAAAAGTTTTCCACTGAATGTTCAAAGTTTTTCAAAGTTTGAATTCTTTTTTAATAACCCAATTTTCATTGCACGCAGATTGACTCTAAGAATGTGACCTCTGAAGATAATTAGTTGCACTTTTGTGTCTTATCTGGGGAATTTGGAGGCCATGGCAACAGCCTAGTGTTCCTCTGTCATGTTCCTCAACCATTCCTGAACATTTTTGCTGTATGGCAGGGTGTATTATCATGCTGAAAGAGACCATTGCCATGAAGGGGTGTATGTGGTCTGCAACACTGTCTAGGTAGGCGGTACATGTAAAAGTAACATATACATAAAGATTAGGACTAGAGTTGAGTGGACTTCTGGATGTTTGGGTTCGAGTTCGGGACTCGAACTTGACCCAAACTTGAACCCGAACCCTATTGAAGTCAATGGGGACCCGAACTTTTGGGCACTAAAATGGCTCTAAAAAAGTCCTGGAAAGGGCTAGAAGGCTGCAAAAGGAAGTAAAATGGGGGTAAGAGTAGGACGCCCCCAACCCTGCATGGCGTGTGGGATCCCTAAATAACAATGGGGGGACCTACTGTCCTCCCCCCCGGCCCCCACCTCTGCACGGCGGGTGAGGGCCCTAAATAACAATGAGGGGGGGACCTACTGAGCGGTTGGTGGGGGCCATTAAATCGCCGGACTCCGAACTCGAACCCGAACTTTTACTGAAATGTCCGGGTTCGGGGTCAAAAATCGTAATGTTCGGTATGAACCCGAACTTTACAGTTCTAGTTCGCTCAACACTAGTTAGGACCCAAGATTTCCCAGGAGAACCTTGCCCAGAATATAACAGTCACATGGACCTGTCTTCTTCCCATAGTGCATCTATTCCCCAGGTAAATTACACACACACACCTGGCCATTCAACTGATCTAAAATAAAACATGATCCTCAGACCAGGCAACCTTCTCCCATTGCTGTATGGTACAGTTCTGATGCTCACATCCCCATTTAAGGAGCTTTTGCTGGTGGATAGGTGTCATTGTGGGCATTCTGATCCATCCATATGCAGAAAACTTTGATGCACTGTGTGTTATGACACTTTCGTATAAGCGCCATCATTACATTTTTCGGCAATCTGAGCTACTGTAGCTCTTTTGTGCGATTGGACTAGATGGGCTAGCCTTCGCTCTCCACATGCATCAGGGAGCCTTGGGCACCGAAGACCCTGATGTCAGTTCACCAGTTGTCCTTCCTTGCACCACTTTTGGAAGGTATTAACCACTGCATACCTGCAATCTTGGAGATGCCCTGAGCGAGTCATATGGACATAACTATTTGGCTCTTGTCAGAGTCATTCAGGTCTTTTCGCTTTCCAACAAATGAAATTTAGGAACTGACTGTTCACTTTCTGCCTAATATATCCCAACCTTGAAGGTGTCATTGTAACAATATAATCAATGTTATTCACTTCACCTGTCATTGTTTTCAATGCTGTGCCTGATCAATGCACTCTAACACAGTGTGCAGGAAACTGCCACTATTACTCCTTATGGCGTGTTTTACTATAATATAATGGTGATTGCCTCCATGAAGCTACATCCTCTTTTCAGTGATTGATGGACAAATTACTAAGACCTCATGTCCAGTATGCAGTGACAGACCTTGACAATGGCTTAAACCATAGCACAGACTGGCACTTGCACCTACAGAAAGTAGAGGCTGCGTTAGACACCTATAGAATGGCAGGGCTAACGGCAAACCTATGTGTTTATATTATAGGTTTGGCAGTGGCAAAGTACCTGTGTTAAAGTGTAAATGCAGATATTCTTTAAGAGTTGGTCTTGACAAATAGATTGATAGCCTTTTCATTTGATTCCTAGGACATTTTAATAATATACTATGAAACATGACAGCAATTTAATTGATTTACATCTGCCTAGCCATATCATATTTGTGCAACTGAATTTTATCTGCTCTGACTGCAGCCCATGTATGGGTAACACTGACACTTCCAAACTTATATAGGCACATGTCTATAAATAATAGATACCTAAATAAGTTATGTAATCAATTTATGTTTTTCCAAGATCTGTCGGTAGATAATTTAGCTTTGGAAGGGAGACTGAAGGAGCAGTAATAGTCAAAATAATATCAAGAACAAAAAAGCTGATTTTGTTACACACACTATGCCCTGTCCAATAAATATAGATTTTTTCTTTTTATTGCCAAGGTTTATAAAGACATTTAGGGCCTAAAGCAATTGTAGGGAACAACAATGTTATGTACCACTGGACATCTTAAATGTCAGTGCCACAAATACATGTTAATTGCAGATATATAACGCAAGGAAACATAGTATTCTAACACTGATCTCATACATTCCCAATACAATCGATTTGCATGTCTTCTCTAGCCCCCTCCCTTAGAACAAATTGTGAAGTATGTATTTATATATGTTTTTGTATTGTAGCATACTAAATTTGCTTATAGGAACCTTACTTAAATAGAATGATTAAGAATAGCACATTTTTTAATGTGCACTGCAGCAGATGCTTTAACAAACAAATTTAGATTGTTAGTCTACAAATCGTAACATTTAATTTTATTTTGTATTTCTTATTTCTATTTTAATCTTGTCTAGTCCAATACAGCTTGAGCAAAATACAGCTTAAATAAGTGCAATATAGTAAATGTCATCCTTTCTGAGACTGGGTGATGATATAGAACATTTACACTTGATGTCTCGGTGGATCAGGTTTTACACAACAATACTTAAATCCCAATTAACCTCCGTATAGAATTAAGCAATGCTTTAAAGATCTGACCAAGCTGTCATGTGTGCCAGGGTACAGGAAAATAGTGCACACTATTTTCTGTTAGTGCTTGAAATTGTTCGCTTTAGTTAATAAACTTGTAATAAATTAATATAAAGGCAAGTTTTCAAAACAAGCCTTGCATAATTCCATAAGCCAAAAAATAAATATTTACTGACAACAGACAGTAACCCATTAGCTTGCCTTCGGTGATCTCGCAATAAGTCCAGTCTCTAATAAACATGCCAGTTGGGCACAGCAATTGTCCCTCAAGATATGCAAGAGGTCCACATATTACCATTTAGAATGAGAAAAATTATAAAGATTTACTAAGCAAAAAATCCAAGACAAAGTCTACAGTTTAGAACTATCAATTATAGATCAAAATAATTCGAGAGAACAGGAAAGGACTTTCCACTACACAATATATGTAGAGGGTCCTTAGGGGTTAATAGCTATTTATAAGGGGAATAACTCTAGTTGAATACTTAGAGAATTAGAATCCTATTAGATTACAATTTATTTTTAAATCATTTATCAAGAATAGAACATAGTACTTTATTATTGAAAAACAGATAAAAAATATACACAAAAGGAAAAACAATTAGTGTAAAGTGTCACAGCATAGTGATTATGTGAAAAAGAACCATGTGATAAATTAATTCAAATTTATTTCAACTACCTAAGCTACATTTAAATCAATTTGAGAGTTCTTTTGTCTCTTGCTATACCAAAAATAGAATATGTTTCCAAATAGAATATAAGGGTTACTCACTTCAGTAACATTGTATCACTGGTACTAAATAGATATACTGAATTGATATATTGCAAATTTGCAACTGAGGTAAACACTAAGAAACTGTAAGAAACATCCCATAAACCAGTTTGTGAATCACATGGTTATTTTTCATTTTATCACTTTGCTGTGACACTTTGCATTAATTATTTTTCTTTTGTGTATATTTTTTTTTTATCTGTTTTTCAATAATAAACTATTGTGACGAAAGTAGCCTCGTCACTGGCTCTTGGAGGGGCCTGTTTGCCAGCCTCTTGCCCTGTGACTATAACCCTGTAGTAGCCTATGTTTAAAAACACTATTGGTGCCTATTGGGACCTGTAACAGGAACCATTCAAACTTTCGAAGTGGCATTCTAACTGGTGGTGGTGGCCATCTTGTTTAGTCGAACACATCCAGCGGTGTTTGGTCGTCAAGTGCATGGAACTCAAATCGGACACTCAACGGCACGGTTATAAGTTGTTGATTTTCACATTTACACTGATTGCCTATTGTAAGGCTATCATATATAGCGCTGACACTCATTTTATGAATACACCTTTTCGCTGTCCCAAACTATATAACAGGTTTGCTAGTAATAAGGTAAGGTGAGCAGTGGACAAGTGAGTGCTAGAGCAACCTGACATGCATTCAAACCAAGCTGGACTTCGGGGAGACACCTCTGGGCATGTTCGCGGTTCTGGTTACATGATTCACATCAGTGGCCCACCCTTTGACCTCACCCACTGTCATCCTGTTTCACTGGACACTAACCGCTGTTAGGTAATATGGATTTACTTGAAAGATGAAAACAAGAGATTTGCATAGGGTATGTGTTTTCATATAGCTGTATCCTGTGACTTATTTCCACCAGATACATGAAGCTTGGGTGTTATGACTGTTTTAGTGTTTTCTGTCGAGGCCCATCGAAATTGTCAGCACCAGGCCCAATGGGCTCTGATTCTGGCCCTGACCCTAGTAACCAGATGGTATCAGAATCTGACTCTAGGATTTAAGGACGCAGGAAGAGTGGAAACCCACAAAAAGTGAATCCGAAAGACGTATTATCAAGCGTTAGAGTGGCCGGACTTAACGTATTAATATAGCGAGAAACAAGGTCAGGAATACAGATATACAGATTATGTACAAAGCCGGGTCAGGATACCAGAAAAGAACAAGTCAAATACGAGCCAAAATTAATATCAGGAATATAACAAGAGAGGCTATAGCACTAACGTGTATCAGGACAGAAACCACTATCTATATATATATATATATATATATATATATATATATATATATATATATATTGCGTAAGGGCTAGAACAGAACTTAAATAGGTTCACCTAGTGATGCAGTCCCTTTAAGGGTGTGATATTATGTCATTCATTTTTATATTTACAGTCTGCAGTTTGACTTGCGAATCAGCAGCCATTCACAGGACCGAAGGGGAGTATAGTCCTATTCAGGCCGTGCAGGCACATTGTCTGAGGTCTGCACTGATGTGAACACATAGTGCATTCTGCCAGCGTGATCCGAGTAGAGGAGCGGCGCAGGCGCCAGGGTAAACACATGGGCCAATGTGACAAAAAAATGAAAACCAATAAATAAACCCTAGTCAAAGAACAACAAAATGACACAGCCCTCTTATTTAGTATTAATAAACAAGAGAGATTAACCTCTCCCACTGGCTGCTCACTGTATAATAGACATGCCCGTGCTCATGGCTAATAGCTCCCTTCTTGTAATGAACAAACAAAGACCAAACTGAAATTCGGTCTTAATTCATTCTTTGTAAATTCTATTCATTTATTTGTCTTTCTGATGAATGAACGAATACCCCAAATTCCTATCTGAATTTCAGACAATAGCGAATGCCCAAGTGTTCAACCTGTGCGGGAATTTCACAGTGCTATGTAGTGTGGGCAGATGACGTGTCCTACAGGGCTTTCATCTGCCCACACTAACATGCACCTAGATCCTAGATCCATGCAAGAAATAAAGAGTTAAAAAAAGTGAAATGGTGTACCTAGGGGGACAATCAGATGTAGTGGAGTCAGTATGGGCGGGTAAAAAAAAAAAAAAGGATGCGGCCATGACAGTGACGCTTTTTTAAGGTGTGGATTGAGAATACTGGGGGAGACATACCATGAGGAGTAAGAAAAGAAAATCTTATTGAAGCTCTGAAAGACTTTAAAATGGCAGTAGATTTATGCTTGGAGGCATCATTGGATATAGAAAAAGTGAATGCTAAAAGTATGGCTTAATCAGTGGCTTCCAAAAGAATGATATGGCTTCATGCATGAGGTGCAGATTATGCATCAAAAGCATCCCTCTGATCTCTTCCATTTCAAGGAGAAATACGAAGTCATAAAGAAAGCAAGGAGAAAAAGGAGAGGAAACACTTCATCTTGGAAAGCTAGACCAGTCATTTTGTGAGAGAAAAACCCACAGACCTGGGAGGGAATACAGCAGATATTTTAATTGAAGAAATTTCCAGTCTACCTCCACGTCAACATCAAAGCGGTAGAGAATCTCGTATTTCTTAAAATAATTTATTGAGGTGCGCCAGTCCTGCCATGGCTCATCAGAGGAAGACTAGATCTTTTTTTATTTGGACCAGCAGCATTTCAGATTCATGGGCCCTGAAAATTAGAAAAGAAGGGTACAAGCTGAACTTTTCCAATTTTCCATTCTCAAATATAGTCAAGGTTTCAACCATTTTGAACCCAACAAAACTGCGATGCACCACAATATTTTAAATCTTCTAGACCAATACATCATAGAAGAAGTGTCTCCAAGAGAAATGTTCTAAGGTTGGTACTCAAGAATATTTCTAAAGAGGGAAATGGAGACTTGTTATTGACCCGAAATACATAAAAAAGGAATTTAAAATGATATCCTTCAAGATTGAATCAACCACTATCATCCCATTAATAAAACAAGCAGATTGTAAAAACAAAATGAAACTGGGGGCACACCAGGAACATTAATTTTGCAGGAATGGTGCTGCCATAGTGACAAATGTATACATAATACAGATTAAGAAACACAGCACACACAAAAATAAATTTTTAAATTTTACAAGGCTACTTAAAATTACCTATCTCAGCAAACAAATCTGGGGATTCAGGTCTGCTATTGATATAGTTTCAATGTGATCTTTGGTATATTAAAGGGAGCCCAGATTGTTATTTCAAGTGCACTTGGAGAAGCGTGAATTAGACACCCGACACCTGTTGGTAATCAAAATAAGCCTCTTATTTATTTTTCAGTATGTGTTTTTATACATTAAAAAGTAAGTGCTTACGTGCAAATACTCATAGGACAGTAGTAGATAGGGAGTGAAAGGGTGAAAGGTGTACAGATAAGACATAGGGATGAACGTCATGTACATATAACAGATACGTTCTGAGAAAGTGAAAGAACAGACTGATTTAGGAGAGACAGCTCAGGTGGGGGCTATCTGCTCCCGGAAATAGACATATATGGTTTTAAGTGTCATCCTGAGTCCAAGTTAGCCAATTTTAATATAGGATTTCTAATATGACACCTATAAGCCTTAAACTTGGAATCAAAGTAAATTATTTCACACTATATGATCATATTGTGTTAAGTCCACCCACTATTACTAAAACAAGAATATTGGCTTACCTCTATAGTGCTCAAGCATGGTTATCATCAGATCACTACGTATCCACAGCAATTCAAATTCCCAATGTTTTGCATCTTCAGGATGCACTTTCATTTCAAACGTCTCCACATGGGTTTAAGTCTGGCTCCCAGAATATTTTCAAAAATTCTGGTCACTCTGACTGCCTTCCCAAGAGATCAAAGAATCAGAATATACCACTTGGATGACCATACTCATTATGGCATCATCTCTCATAATAGCAAATCAACATACAATAATGACTCTTCTATGTCTACAAGATCATGGATGGAACATAAACAAGAAAAATTGTTATTTGATTCTTTCTTACCAGATCATATTTTTGGGAGCAGCAATACACATCATAAATTCTACAGTACAAATTTCAACAGAATTTCACGCATACAGATGAAAATTGTGAAAAAGAGATCCATTACAGCAAGAAATGTTATGAGTCTCCTGGGATCTCTCATTTCTACGATATGTCTGTTGAGATGGGCACAGTGGAATTTCACAGGACAATACAGATTAATTACTTCAACCAATTCAACAAAACATAGAATGATTGGGACCAATTGATCATGATTCCTCCTCAAGTCAAAGCTAATGGTGGATATAATTACGGACTGTTGGAAATGACTCCTATTAGAAGAATCAAGATGGCAAATATTTACCACAGATGCCAGTACCCATGGTTGAAGAGTCCATCTGGGTTCAACTTGCAGTCAGCGGTCTTGGACACTTCGGGAAATGAATCTTCATTTAATCCTAAAGCAATTGAGAGCCTTTTCCAATGCCCTGAATGATTTCCTGCTATCACTATAAAAGCACCTAGGTGTTAATATGTACAGACAACAGAGCAGTAGCAGCATATGTCAATCACCAAGGTGGTACAAGGAGCAAATTTATCATCAAATAACTAAATCCTTTAATTAAATTTGCCCAGAAACACCTATTGGGTCTGAAAGCAATTTATGTCCCAGGATCCAAAAATACTTTGGAAGATAACCAGAGAATAACAAATATTTAACAAGAAGAATGGAGTCTGCATCCAGAGGTATTCAGTTTGATCATAGGAAGGTGGGGCATACCTCAATCTCATGTCAAATCAGAGGAATACACAAATCTTCAAATACTTTTTATTCGCTCCAGATCCTCTATCAGCAGGATAGGAAGCTCTAACTCAAACCTGGGAATTCAATCTGGGATATGTGTTCCTTCCTCAACCTTTAATATATCAATTGGTAAAGTAGATGGGAGCAGAAAGGAGGAAGGTAATTGCAATAATCCCAATGTGGCCATGGAAACCTTAATATCCAATCTTTCACACCATGGCCATTGGATTGGATGTTAGTAATTCTCTGGACCAATACTTGTCAATTTCAACAAATTTAAGGAAATCTGAAAAATTGTTTGTTTTACCAACAAGCTCCAGGTAAGGTGAAGCAGCCTACACTGAGAAATTGGATTGCAGTAGTCATTTCCGACACAAATCACAATAACAACCTTTCTCCACCAGATAAGCATAAAGCTGATTCAACAAGATCATTAGCTACTTCTGCTAACTGCCAGAAGTTCCTCCTGATGATAATTGCAAGATAGCAACTGGGTCTCCTCTGGTTCCCTTTATCAAACACTACAAACTGGATCTGACATCTTTCTCTACTCTCAGGATTATAGTTGATCAAGCACGCAGAATAGTATCACACCTAGGACTAAGGATAAGGTTTAGAATAGCTGGACTTAACGTACCAGAGAATAGTCAAAATATTTGCCAAGGTCAGGGACACAGAAAGAGACACAATGATGAGGAAAGCCAGAAGTCAAGGATATGAGAAATTAGAGAAGTCAAAACTAAGCCAAAGTCAAATTCCAGAAAAAACGCAATCAGGAACACACTCTCCGATAACCAGCTAGTGGAAACCACGACAGGGCACTGACAAAAAGGTAATTTGGGTTTAAAGAACCCTTCTTAGGCTGTAATTGGCTGTCTCATTTCTGACCCCAAAATGTGCGTGCGCGTCTATTTTTCAAGTTATTAACATCATGCATGACCATCTTTTCAAAAGTGACCATTTCATTGGAAATATGTTTGGGAAAAAAATGTGATGGATTCTTTAAGGTGGTATGTACAAAACTGGTGTCGGTATGTAACACTGTTCCTAAAACCAGATTTTGGCAAATAATTTTTTAAGGGTCATCCTCCTTTTAAACTTGTTTAAGTCAATATAAGTATGAAACTTATTCAATGTCTTATTCGGGGCAAACTTTAAACCTTTCTCCAATAGAGACTTTTGTGGGGCTGTTAATTCCTTATTACATAGTTACATAGTTACATAGCTGAAAAGAGACTTGCGTCCATCAAGTTCAGCCTTCCTCACATTTGTTTTTTGCTGTTGATCCAAAAGAAGGCAAAAAAACCCAGTTTGAAGCATAATTTTGCAACAAGCTAGGAAAAAAATTCCTTCTTGACCCCAGAATGGCAGTCAGATTTATCTATGGATCAAGCAGTTATTACCCTACATTGAAAGATTATATCCTTGAATATTCTGTTCTTGCAAGTATGCATCTAGTAGCCGTTTGAAAATCTGTATGGACTCTGATAAAACCACTTCTTCAGGCAGAGAATTCCACATCCTGATTGTTCTTACAGTAAAAAAACCTTTCCTTTGCCTTAGACGAAATCTTCTTTCTTCCAGTCTAAACGCATGGCCTCATGTCCTATGTAAAGTCCGGTTTGTGAATAGATTTCCACACAATGGTTTGTATTGGCCCCGAATATATTTGTATAATGTTATCATATCCCCTCTCAGGCGACGTTTTTCTAAACTAAATAGGTTTAAATTTGTTAACCTTTCTTCATAGCCGATATGTTCCATTCCTTTTATTAATTTTGTAGCCCGCCTCTGCACTTTTTCTAGTGCCATAATATCCTTCTTTAGAACAGGTGCCCAAAATTGCACAGCATATTCAATATGGGGTCTTACCAGTGATTTATAAAGAGGCAAAATGATATTCTTGTCCCGAGAATGAATGCCCTTTTTCATGCATGACAATACCTTACTGGCCTTGGCCACTGCTGATTGACATTGCACATTGTTGCATAGTTTGTTGTCTATAACAATTCCCAAGTCCTTTTCATGTGTTGTTATCCCTAATTCGCTTCCATTAAGGGTATACGTTGCTTGTGTATTCTTTACGTTGAAGTGCATAACTTTGCATTTTTCAACATTAAATTTCATCTGCCATTTGGGTGCCCAGTCCCCCAGTCTATTTAAATCCCTCTGCAGCAAAGTAATATCTTGCTCACATTGTATTGTTTTACAAAGTTTTGGTGTGAACACTGAAACATGACTTTCAATGCGTTCTTCAAGATCATTTATAAACATGTTAAATAGAAGGGGTCCCAGAACAGACCCCTGAGGGACACCACTTTCCACCTCTGTCTAGCTTGAAAATTTACCATTAATGACAACACTTTGTACTCTGTTTTTAAGCCAATGTTCTACCCAAGAACAAGCATTTTCATCTAGACCGATTTCCTTGAGTTTGAACACTAATCTATTGTGTGGAACTGTATCGAATGCTTTGGCAAAATCCAAATAGATCACATCCACGGCAACACCCTGATCTATACTGTAACGGCACCCTCAGTATAAAAGGGTTAAACCGCCGTTTAGTAGATCTCCCCCTTCCAGAGATGCAGGCACAGCTACTGCAGAACACCAATCCGCCGAACAGGAAACCATACGAATGCTGTAAACAGCCGAATAGGAAAATCCATATGAATAGGTTTACACTCCTAGCAGTCAAACTGGAACAGCATACAGTAAATCCCCCCAAGAACGAGACAAAGCTCAGTGTTGAGGGTCAAGCAGTGAACAGACAGAGCTGTGTGTTTATTGTGCTTATGTACACATTCTTACACATTAGTACCACCCACAGGGTTTTGGAACACAACCAATAAACACATACAATACACTCAGACACTCCCACACAAATTCCTCCCCTCTGCTTGTGATTCAATTACCTTACACAATGGGTAATGTAATTTAGCACAAGCAGAGAAATACAATTTTTCCACATTATTCATAACTTGAAAAGTATGCATCACATTCACATAAATTCACATTTTCAGAATCAGCATACTCCAAATACAAACATACGTCAAAATCATACAAATTGGTCCAGTGGTTCAAAAGATAGATCGTAGTCCTTTGTGACCACAGGAAGCATGGCTTTTCTGCCCAAAACCAGTTCCACAGAGTCTTCTATCCTGGAGATAATTAGAAGTAATCCAATTATCTCCAAAGACAGAGGCAAAACTCCATTGAACACATGGCAGCAAAAAGACAGTAAAATACAATAAAATACACAAGGTTACATTTATGACATAAAATACAGACATGCAACATATGCCCAGATAGCTTAGGTCTAAGCGCACATTATTACTGAATGGCGCTCAGAGCACACACATACAGTTCAATTGCCATGGAGCCAAAGTCTTTCCCATAGTCTTTCATTATACGAATGGGCTCCATGGCATAGCTATCTGGGGTATCACTGCTCAAACAGGGCAAGCACCAAATGACCCAGCTTTCTTGTCTTTGCAAATCAAGCCTTTTAACATGGGGCCATAATCCCAAGGCAACAGGCGAGCAAACCGGCTTCTCCAATGCAATGTGGCGAGATTGGTCTCGTCACATCTCTCCCATTTTCCAAACAGACTAACAGGGTATCTGACCTCCTGTCGGTCAGTGCCCTTGTTAGTCCAGCAGCCCACCCACAAAACACAATCAACAGCACAGCCCACCCACAATAAATACACCTGGGTAGGGGTGAAGCTTGTCCATGTCCAGGTGCCTCACCACTGTTGTGCTGGGTACGGGTATGCTGACTTGGTGGGTTGCAGCGTGGGCAGAGACCAGCGGTACTCTGCCCTGTTGCCAGCGCTACTGGGATGGTAGCCTGGTTGAAGCCTGGTTGTTGGAGGGAGAGACCGACTGTCTCCCCTTTAGATATACAACCCTGCTGCTGGAGACCGACTGTCTCTCCTTTGGACACACAGCTCTGCTGCTGGAGACCGACTGTCTCCCCTTTGGCTAAACAGCCCTGTTGCTGGGGGGCAGAGACCACGGTCCCATCTGCACAGTTGTGGGGCTTACTGTCTCCCCTGGGTACATTAGGCTGCTGCTGGGGAGAGGGGGTAACAAGCTCCTCTCCCACATATACTTCCAGCCGCGGGAGAGGGAGACTGACTGTCTCTGCTCCCAATACAGAGTCCTGCTGCTGGGGAAAGGAGACTGGGCTCTCAATTCCCGGTAGGACACTCTGCCACTGGGGAATGG
This sequence comes from Pelobates cultripes, assembly GCA_933207985.1. Lineage (NCBI taxonomy): Eukaryota > Metazoa > Chordata > Amphibia > Anura > Pelobatidae > Pelobates > Pelobates cultripes. The sequence continues at coordinate 133,211,647 of OW240919.1, read as the reverse complement.
AGACTGGGCTCCCAATTCCCAATCAATCATTCTGCCGCTGGGGAAGGGAGACTGGGCTCCCAATTCCCGATAATTCATTCTGCCACTGGGGAATGGGGACTGGGCTCCCAATTCCCTGCTGTATCTCCCGCTGGGGAATGGAGACTGGGCTCCCAATTCCCAATAACTCAGCCTGCCGCTGGGGAATGGAGACCGGGCTCCCAATTCCCTGTAATTCACACTGCCGCTGGGGATCTGAGCCAACTGCCCAGCATCCCTGTAGCGCACCCTGACGCTGGGGAGGGAGGACGCTGCTCTCCTCTCCCTGCAAGGTACACTGCCGCTGGGGGACAGGACCAACTGTCTCTGCCCCCTGTAACTCAGCCTGCCGCTGGGGAATGGAGCTCAGGCTCCCAATTCCCTGCAATATCTCCCGCTGGGGAATGGAGCTCAGGATCCCAATTCCCTGCAATATAGGTGGAGAGACCTCGGTCCCATCTCCACCCGCCACCTGGGGTTCTTCCCAGTAAAACTCAACAATGTCTTCCCAGCTGAATGGGTCTGGAACTGGATCTGTCACCTTGCTGTCCTGCTGAGCTTTCTCAATGGAGTGGAAGAGATCTTGGTAGTCCTGCTCCAGTTCCCACTCCAGGGTTGCTAGGTGGACCAGGTCTTGCTCAATGTCGTGAGTGTCGTCCCAGTCATACCTGCTCTCCCTCCACTCCAAGAGATCACTGAACCGGGCTTGTGTAGGGCTCCCAAATTCAGGCTCTGAAAAAGCCTCCCATAACAAGCCAGGACCATCAAACTTCTCTCCCTCTGGCTTGTCATGCTCGGCTGTCCAGGGCAGGTACTGTGCCCCATACCACCAGAGCGCCTGGTAGGCATCTTCCAGCCAAATCTCCTGCCATACCCGGTGCTCCAATTCCTTCACCCATTCATCCAGGGGCTGCTCTTGTGTATGTGTGCAGTTCCATCTTAACCTCTTGAACTGACCTCTCGGTGCATATACGGACACTATCCTGCATAGTAGGTGGAACGCATGTGTCTGGCATTTCCCTATCACAAAGGGGTACAAAAGGATGAGAGGGAACAGAACATCCTTTAGGAGCAACTGAGGAAGCCCATATATTGGGCGAAACGCGTCTTGCTTGATTCTCCCAGAGTGGACGATTAACTTTTTGTCCTATAGTGGACTAATTTATTTTAAGAGACTTTCATTTGTTTTTCATATATTTTATCTTCTACTTTTACCCCAAGTGGGATTGTATTTTTTATGTATTTCCTTTTTTTTATTAAAGAAGAGTTTCTTTTTATGGGTATGGTCCCTTCTTCTCAACCATTATAAGGAATACAGAATCAGCTGCCACACAGAGAGGGAGTGGGAACCCTTACAATTATCCCACAGGTGTCTGAATTGAGCTAGTTTCCTTTGGCTCTTGGTTTGTGAGTACTAACCACAAATTATACTTAAAGTCACCATTGTGCTCTATGATATTGCACTAGATTTTGTTTTCTCTGTTTTTACAGTTCTTATTATACCCTATATGCCATTGTACAACGAACCAAGATACTCCACCTACTCTGTATATTTCGGCCGGCTGATGTTTTTTATTTTTGTAGGAACGAATAGGATTACATTCAGGTCACCTTGTATTTATTACCCAGCTAGTGTAAGGCTGCTTTTGAGTATCGCCATTCACTCATGCAAATTAATCAGGGGCCATATGAGTTTTGTTAGCAATATACACCTAGAAGACATTTTTCACTTTCTTTATTAGGTCTCCATTTGAGCTATTACATCTTTTCATTATCTGCCCAACTAGCAATTGGATACATTGTGCATCGGATCTAGGCGGACACAGTGTATACAAGCAGTTATTGTAGCACACTCTGTGGCTACACTCAGCAGGCAATAGCAACTGCAAAGGATATCACGATTATGATATTAGCGATATGAGGAGTGATATGGTCCCTCTTATTTCTGTACATTATGTTATATAGCTTGATGGAGCAGGATTAGGCTATCTATAAGTCTAGCAATGGGGCGTTTATCCTTTAAGATTCTCAAGTTAGAGATTCGGTACCACCTATTGTAGGTCACTGTACATATAATTTATTGCCACTAGTGCATGAGCAATAGCTCACCTAAGTTCCAGAGAGAGGAGCCACGGTTGCTTTGGATAGGACAGCCCATACTAATTATCTTGCAGAAAGAAAACTAACGTATAAGTTTTAGTTTTTTTCCCTTACTGTTGCAACCACAACACAAATCATTCTACATTTTACCTAACAATTATATATTTATAATATTGTAGATCCCCTATACTCCGACTGAGTATATCTGTGAAGAATCTCCCGAAATCCAAACATAGAAGAGGTTGTAGTGATTATAGCTCCCAATCCCCCAAACATGAGCCAAGACTTCATGAAGGGTTAAAACAATGTGTTTAATAGTAGCCACAGCTGGCCTTTTATGCAAGTCATAGAAACATAGAATGTGACGGCAGATAAGAACCATTCGGCCCATCTAGTCTGCCCAATTTTCTAAATACTTTCATTAATCCCTAGTCTTATCTTATAGTTAGGATAGCCTTATGCCTATCCCACGCATGCTTAAACTCCTTTACTGTGTTAACCTCTACCACTTCAGCTGGAAGGCTATTCCACGCATCCACTACCCTCTCAGTAAAGTAATACTTCCTGATATTATTTTTAAACCTTTGTCCCTCTAATTTAAGAGGTCTTCACACAAGAGGCACTCCCCCCTGGACCTGAGTAGACTACATTATGAACAATCACCCAATGACATTAGCTCTCAAGTCCTGGACACTCCTCCATATTATAGAATAATCCCTTTTCTGTACCTGGGAGATAAGTGGGTTAAGTACTGTATTAAACTCCATAATCTCCAGGTACATAAAACATTTACTTTTTCACAAACTCCAAAAATACTTTAAAATACATAAAATCACATTTCACATAACCAAACCCCCATAGTCTATACATCCCCAGATAGCTTGGATCTGAGAGCCCAACATATCCAAAAGCGCTCCTATCCCACAAAAATAGTCGAATCGCCACTGGGGTGAATATTTGACCGACCGCTCTTGAGACGCTAGCATCAAAATAGTTCCATAGTTTCAGAGATAGCAGTCGGTCTAGTTCGAGGGTTATTAACTGAATAAAAAGGTGAACGGGTCCCCTGGCTGATGGGCAGTGTTTGTTCGGGAAATCCAGTCTAACAAACCTACTGAACAGCGCTCTCCTGGCTTGCCTCGAACAGAAGCAGGCATTTGTATGGTTTCACCAGTGTTCGGGCCATCGAGGGTCTGCCTCGGAGTTCCAGGCACTCGATGACTAAGTCCCTCTGCCTGCTTTCGTGCAACAAGATTGCCACCGTTTTCTCCTCCATGTGATGTTTGGTTATACAAACGGCGGCCACACAAAGAGAGTACTTAATTCTTGTGGTTTCTTTGAACTTAATGAGTCAGGTGGGCGGTCGGCGTTCGGTACTTAGTATTCTCGAATGGCAGCAGAATAGGGGAATAAAATATTAAGTAAATATCTGAACTGACTAGGAGAATGACTGACTCTGGGCAAGGCAAAATAGGGGTTTTGTCACAAGGACTGTTTATAAAAAAATATTAAAAACAAAGATTTAATTGCTACATATTACATTTTATAAAGGCAAGATACAATATGATAACGACATGTCCGAGGAGGAACATGACAGTCTTTGATGGTTCATTTGTATGTTGCAAAAGTAACAGCTTACAAGAAAAAAGACAGGAAGCCTTGAGCTTTACAATCTGATTCAGAAAGTGATTGAAGGATAAGTACAGTTGATGTCCTTTATATCTCTTTCAAACTGTCAAGCAATTCATCTCTTGCAATGTTTCCCTTTCAGTGTTGCTTTTTGTGGACCAATGACACAGCAGCATCCCTTGTGCATGTGTTCACAGAATTTTAGGATGCTGCATGCATCTTTTGTGAACAGGCACTCTTTTCATTACCAGTGGCAATGTTGAAGGTGAAAGATGCATTCTTTAGGTTTTTTTTTTTTTAATCTACAAAGTAAATCAAAATGTTAGATAATGATGAGTTGAATCTAGTATTAAAGGGACACTATAGTCACCAGAAGTACCACAGCTTAATGTAGTGGTTATGGTGTCCATAGCATGTCCTTGCAGGCTTAGCACTGTAAACACTGCCTTGTTAGAGAAAAGGTGGTGTTTATAGTGCTTGCTAGTTACACCTCTAGTGGCAGTCACTCAGGTGGCCACTAGAAGTGCTTCCTGTGTCAGTGCCTATGTTCAGTGTCTTTAACCGCTGCAAGGAGACACTGAACATTCCCCATAGATGCATTGATTCAATGCTTCTCTATGAGGACATGCTGATTGGTGCAATGCAGTGTTTTGCTGCACATGCACAATAGCCTCCCAATGCTTTCCTAAAACAAAGAAATGGATTGTATGAGATCTTCAAGATTGATGATCTCAGCCACGGAGGCAGGACCAGGCAGGGCCAGCCATGGCAAGACCTGTGCGGCATTAGGGGGAAAAAAGTAAGTAAACTCACCTTTTCACTGCACAAACAGGTTGGCAGGTTACCTAAACAGTCACACCAACACTATAGTGTCAGGAATGCATGTTTATATTTCTGACACTATAATGTGACTTGAAAAATGTTATAAATATTTTAGTGATGAAATAATTATATTTTCAGACTAAAATTAAACATCTTGCAGATTTGTACCTAGTTCCTCATGTTTCAGTCATCTTGCCTGCCCATGCTGGTATTTCACCAGCACAACAAATAATCTTTACCTGAAAGTGAAGTTTACACAATTTTAGAATGATATGATTTCATTTTGAATTGTTTAATTAACTTATTGTGTTTTATGTAAAGGACTTAAGATTACCATTTTGTGTGATATTAAAGTACACATTGAAAATGAAGTGAATAATGCCAAATTATTTATTTTAATTTATTTATAAAATATTTTACCAGGAAGAATACATTAAGATTACTCTCATTTTCAAGTATGTCCTGGGTCCACAAAACATTGCTTTGTTACAATAGAGTACAATAAAATACAAAAACAATATTAATACACAACTAACCATATTTTTGCTCTATAAGATGTACTTTTTTCTTCCTCAAAAGTTAGGGGACATGTCTGTGCATCTTATAGAGCGAATGTGTGTTCCCTGGAGCCGAATGGCCAAGCGCAAGTGCAAGGGCGAAAAGCAGATCCCAGTCGGGAAGCATACTGAGATTGTGCGGCATGGAGGCGGGAAGGCTGCAGAGGGTTCCTGTGTCGGGTCTGTCCGGCGACACGCTCTTTCCCCCTCTGCATGAGTAACTGAGAGTGCACCCCGATATCAGGGCGGTGGGAGTTTAACCCCACTTCTTCGATAGGAACTATGACAAAGGACTGGACTGGTACACGTGAGTGTTGCTCCCTGCATTTTGTTTGATATTTCCCAAACACTGGCCACACAGTGCCTCACACTGCCTCACACTGGCCAAGCACTGCCTAGCAGTAGCCAAACACAACAGTCTCCCACAGCCAGGAAAAAGGGCTATGCACGGCTGGGGTCCTAGGTTGGAACACATGTCCCCATGGTTTTTGAATCATCAGACCTGCACCTGTTATATGCTTATTGCTTGTTCTCCCAGTGGAGCTCACACCATTTCATATAGAGAACGGTCTGATGAACAGGAGGATGTGTGTGTTTCTTATTTGGAATGTTTTGTGTCAAAATTGAAGACTGAGTGAATTACCTAATGCCTTGCGCATATATTGGATCCCTGTGATAAAAGGTTTAGAACCAAGCATATACAGTTACACTGAGCAGAGCTCCTGCATTTAGATGACAGCTTCATTATATTACACTCAACAGAGCTGTTCAAATCTTAGTGGAGGAAAGATTTCCAGTGACATTTTTAACGATCAGGGTCCCTTCCACATGAGAAGGAGTTTAGTACACCATTTGATTTAGAATTTTTTTTTCTTGTTTTCCTCCTCTAAAAACTAGTTGCGTCTTATGGAGCGAAAATTACGATATATCCAAAATTTAACATAGAACAGGTAAGTATTATATAATCAATTGTGACAGGTGCATTCTGTTTTGAGATATGTAGAGAGGGATCTCTTAAAGGATGTTAGGCCTGTGGAAGATTTCAGAGGGTGTGGGAGGTCGTTCCTGTAGCAGGACTTACCCGGTTTTCACCAGGGTCCTCAGCTCGAACACTCCTGACAGTCTGCAGCCTGTACAGTTTTAAGAACGCTGATCACGTCATGAGCACGTTCTTAAAGGGGAAATGGGACCCTAACCTTGTGATCAGCTCCCATTGGCCCACGTCATTCCTTGCACTAGATAGTCTGCCCTATTGTGGTTTCTGTTCCCAGTACCCTTGAGTTACTGGGTTCCTTGAGTTATTGTATTGTATTCTGGTATTGACCTTGGCTTTGTTTCCTGACTCTGAGTTTCTCTTTAGCCCTTGCCTGTCTTATTTGCCTATCTGACTAATTACCGTGTACCCGACTTTAGCTAGTTATTGGTTTTGCTGTCTCTCTTTTACCCAGACCTCTGCTTGTATTTCAACTAGGCTTTATTCTGTCTAACGTTAAGTCCGGCCACTCTGATGCCTGGTAATACGTTTATTTTCCAGTGTCCGTTGATTGCTATACTAAACTTTGCGTGTTAGGGTTATACTTTAGGACAGTTACATACTTGCTGTGCTCTGTAGGAAAATGAGGAGCGCAATGCTTTCTTTTTGTATTGAGGTAGACTAAATAAAGTGCTGATACTGGATCATAGGTTAAAGGAGGTGGGAACAGCTGGGGAGAACATTCTGCTCAGGTAGGGTTAGAGCTTCGCAGAAAAGCTCTTAAACACAAGGCTGGAAAGATGAAGGATGAGTCTGGATTCCAGCGATAGCCAGTTTAGTTATTTTAGCATGTCACAATGGTGGGTCATTGTTACGTATGTTACGTATTTGACAGCAGGAGTCGAGGAGGTAGGAATCAGCCAATGCGAAGTATCAAAGGGAAACCGATTTCATAGTTGAGGAATGCCAGGGGTCCGGTCAGGCACAGGTTCAGAGACGATAGAACAGGCGGAGGGTCCGATACCAGATAAATCAAACAAGGCAGGATAGGCACACTGGAGTTAACACAACATTAGAACTGAACAATGAGGTAGAGGTAGACTGAGATCTGAGTATCCACCCCTCACATTCTATTGGTTAAAAAGTGATTAGTCCTTTAAACCATTTCAGGTGTACTGTCCCTTTAAGAGGACGGCGTTCGGGCACGCGCTCACCTAGTGAAAGTGAAATCACATGTGGTTTCGACTGGTGCTTCCGTCGTGGCGTGGTGTGGAGAGCCATGGCACCGCGTCCATGTGTTGCAGGGATGCCGGAGAGTAGACCGCTGTCATTGGAGGCAGAGACACGACGGGGACCAACAGTTAAGTGCGGCCATGACAGTCATGTAATTACATTGTAGCACAAAATGTGTTATACAATGTAGTTCATTTATTAAGGTGGGCTTGCGGTGCAGGTGCATATACTACATCCCCATAATCAATGATTGGTGTTAGCATTTGCTGTACAATCCTTTCCTTAGCTGTGGGCCTTAGGCAGGATTCTGTACAGGGCACCTAGTGTTAGGTATGTTGCTAGACCCCACTCTATCTTTTGGCCTCCACGTAGAAAAACGTCATCAAAACAATATCTAAGTATTTGAAGGAATGGACTGCGGACAGTGTTTTATTTGATTTTGTTTTGATTTGGTTTGATTGCTTTAAATTGGCACCAATCCCAATCGAAAGAATACTTGTGAAAGTCATGAAACGTAACTGTTAATCTGATTTATTGTCCATAATGTATTGTATACAATAAAAGCTTTTACATATAACCGAATATTTCGTATTGTTCTTTATGTACCTATATATACAGAACCTAAGGAAGAACTTTTGTTTTTGTGATTAACAATCTGTTTTATCCTTCTCAAATATGCACACTTGAAGCAGTGAATATACACAGAAACACACTTGCCCTCGTTGTTCTTAGGAGTGGTAGGTGTCTCTACTTTCCAAATTGTTTCCCATATTACTATATGTGTGCATATAGTGCATAGATTTTTTTTAATCTTCAATAGAATATAGAGGATTCCAGATTTGCATGTGACACAGATTATTTTTTATGCTTACAGAAGTTTAGAATACTTTCATTAAAATACCTCACATACTTTAAACTCTGTTAAATATAACAAATGTTGACATATATATTCATGAGTTACACAGAAAATCAATTTACATAGACAAATCTTGTGTTTGAAGTATAATTTTCCTTTAACCATAAAGCAACTTTTATCGCTTAGATTGATATATGCAACAGAATATTTTATACATTAACCAAAAACACTTGTAATATGGTTATAGATGCAAATGTAGTAATTGAAGCACATCTGTGACTCTTCCTAATGTGTTTTCTTGGCATATGCTCAAGGTTAATTCATAATAATCAGGAAAGAACATCTTTTCAAAATTAAAAAAGTGCAATTTGTGTAGGAGTAATATAAAAATATACTGTGATTTTTTTTCTTCAGTTAGCAACTATTGTACACTGTAGTATTTCTATTGGGGAAATAAAGCTTCATGTATATGACTGCTGTTGACTTAAATATGTAAATTTGAACTAATACACATAAAGCGTTTCAAATTTAATTTAGTCATTTATTGTATCATGTTGAATTGCTCTCATTAAGGATCAGGTAACTATAAATGATGCTTAATGTTTTCTAGATTTTGGTTTGTCCAAATCGATTTGTCCAAATTTTTAAAATATATATATTTTTGTCAGTTGAGCAATTAATTTAATCTGACTAAATGTCTTGTGTGTTTTTTTGTTTTTTTTTGATAATCCAATTATGCACACTGGCTTGATTTTTTTTTTATGATTTTTTTTTTTGTGTGTGTGCTCTTTTAACAGTTTAAGCAGACATGTAGCACCATTACTGTTCTCTATTGTACTTATGGTGCCTGGAAGCATTATCCTTCTGCCTACCCACTGTCCTTCTGGACCCTGTCAAACTTTTGACTAGAGATGTCCCGAACAGTTCGCCGGCGGACAGTTCCCGGCGAACATCGCATGTTCGCGTTCGCCACGGCGGGCGAACATATGCTTTGTTCAGTCCGCCGCCTATTCCATATCATTGAGTTAACTTTGACAACCCCCCCACCCGCCGCGCGGGGGGGTTATCAAAGTTAACTCAATGATATGGGGGGGGGACCTACTGTCCTCCCCCCGGCCCCCACCCCTGAGCGGTGGGTGGGGGCCCTAAAAAAAACAATAGGGGGGGAACTTCTGTCCCCCCCGGCCCCCACCCCTGAATACTAAAAAGGGGGGGGACCTAAGGTCCTCCACCCCTGGCCCCAAAAAAGGCCAAATAAAAAACCATAATAACCGACGCAATTAAAAAAAAAAAAACGAGCGCAAAAAAAAATAATCCATCTTCACCCGGCGAGGGCTCCGCGCAGACTGAGCTCTGCAGGGCGGGGGAAGGCTTATAAAGCCTTGCCCCGCCCTGCAATTAGGCTCAGAGCACTCTGATTGGTGGGTTTAAGCTATCCAATCAGAGTGCTCTGACAGGTAAATGAAGAGACTGACAGGTAAGTCTCTACATTTACCTGTCACAGCACTCTGATTGGTTGGTTTGAAATCCACCAATCAGAGTGCTCTGTGTCATTTTACACAGCGTGGGAAAGTTCTTTGGAATTTTCCCACGCTGTGTAATTTGACTCATAATAACACTCTGATTGGTGGATTGAAAATAACCAATCAGAGTGTTATGAGTCAAATTACACAGTGTGGGAAAATTCCAAAGAACTTTCCCACGCTGTGTAAAATGACACAGAGCACTCTGATTGGTGGATTTCAAACCAACCAATCAGAGTGTTGTGACAGGTAAATGTAGAGACTTACCTGTCAGTCTCTTCATTTACCTGTCAGAGCACTCTGATTGGATGGCTTAAACCCACCAATCAGAGTGCTCTGAGCCTAATTGCAGGGCGGGGCAAGGCTTTATAAGCCTTCCCTTGCCCTGCAGAGCTCAGTCTGCGCGGAGCCCTCACCGGGTGAAGATGGATTTTTTTTTTTTGAGCTCGGTTTTTTTTAATTGCGTCGGTTATTATGGTTTTTTATTTGGCCTTTTTTGGGGCTGAAAAAAGAAGATTTAGAAGAAAGAAAACATCGAATGGTAAGTTGTTTTTTTTTCATTTTACAGGTACTTAGTTAAAGGTGCCCCCCCTTATTATTTTTCAGGGGTGGGGGCCAGGGGGGAGGACCTTAGGCCCCCCCCATTTTAGTATTTAGGGCCCCCACCCGCCGCTCAGGGGTGGGGGCCAGGGGGGAGGACCTTAGGTCCCCCCCCCATTTTAGTATTTAGGGCCCACACCCGCCGCTCAGGGGTGGGGGCCAGGGGGGAGGACCTTAGGTCCCCCCCTTTTTAGTATTTAGGGCCCCCACCCGCCGCTCAGGGGTGGGGTCCAGGGGGGAGGACCTTAGGTCCCCCCCTTATTCCAATTTAGGGCCCCCACCCACCGCTCAGGGGTGGGGGCCAGGGGGGGAGGACCTTAGGTCCCCCCCCCTTTTAGTATTTAGGGCCCCCACCCGCCGCTCAGGGGTGGGGGCCAGGGGGGAGGACCTTAGGTCCCCCCTTATTCCAATTTAGGGCCCCCACCCACCGCTCAGGGGTGGGGGCCAGGGAGGAGGACCTTAGGTCCCCCCCTTATTCCAATTTAGGGCCCCCACCCACCGCTCAGGGGTGGGGGCCAGGGGGGAGGACAGTAGGTCCCCCCCCTCATTATTTTTATGGCCCCCACCCACCGCGCAGGGGTGGGGGCCGGGGGGGAGGACAGTAGGGCCTCCCCCCCATTGTAATTAATGGCCCCCACCCGTTGCACAGGGGTGGGAGCTAATAGTTTTGTTTTTTTTGTTTGTTTGTTTTTTTACAGTGAGCAGCCACTGGCTGCTCACTGCTTATTAGACATGCCCCTACTCGCTGCATAGCGAGTAGGGGCAGATCATTTACTAATACTAAGTAATCTTTACTTCGTATTAGTAAATGTGGCTGAAAGACCAATTTAGGTCTTTCAGCCTTTTAGTAGATAACTCCCTAATACCGTGGGAATTAGGGAGTTATCTACTAAGCGGCTGCAAGATGCAGCCGCGGATCGGAGTTTGCATGCCACAGTCCAGATGTTAGTCCCCTTGAAACATCTTGTGTGTTTTAAAATTCGCCTGCCTATTGAAGTCTCTGGCGGTTCGCCCGGTTCGCGGGTTCGTGAACATTTGCCGAAATTCGCGTTCGCCGTTCGCGAACCGAAAATCTTATGTTCGCGACATCACTACTTTTGACAGATTGTATAAAAACGACTTATATTGGTGGAATGCAAGTGCACTCCTGACTCCATAACAGCATGCTGTAATCATTAACAGTAAAAGTAATCAAATGAAACTTAATGCCTATTGCAGCAACAGCACCATTACTAATAGTATAGTACTGAAGTTCGAGTTAATTTAAATAAATCAAAAAAAAAAAAAATTAAAAGGTCCTATTCACACAGTACCTACTTGCATGTGCAAACACACACACACACACACACACACTGCACAATCAGCCTCATTCACACACACAATAACAGCCTCCCTTCCACACATGCAACCCTACAAGTATCCTTTTCCTCCACAGCTGCAACCACAGAGGAAACTTCCACCACCTACACAATCCCACAAGTACAATACCCCCCTACATGCAACTCCAACAAGCGAGGGGAGGGGGTACATTGGGGGAAATGGCCTTGGGGCAACAAGGATGATAGGTCCACTCCTGGATATCAAGTTACATTTTAGTTTTCTTTAGTGGCTTAGGATTCTAGTTGCAGTTCTGCAGTTAGCCTTTTATGGCAGTGAGATGGCAATCAAACTACAAGTGCCAGAAACCTGTAGTGTATAAAGCACTGCTTGTAGGGTGAGATGAACAAGATCATTGTTAAGTCTGCAAATCCTAGGACTTTGTAACAAATATAGCAATTTCACTTTTTAGTATTTTTACTATTTCAATACATTTTTATTAATAGATTATCTATCTAACAGGTCTTTCCCAAATGTCCTGGTTTTGTTTCCTGGTATTCTGAATCCAAGGACATCAGAAACCTGTCTCCAACCAGCACAGCCTGGGCACAACCAGGGCCGGATTAACATAGGGGCTGATGGAGCTGCAGCTCCAGGCCCAGGCCCATGGAATAGGCCCATTAAAAAAAAAAAAAAAAAAAATTATTATTTTTTTTTTTTTTTTACACACTACTCTTAGGTTTGCCACCTGACTGGTATTTTAATGGCACAGATGGTATTTGAGGCTGGCTGTGCCGGTATTGCAGTAATACCGGCAATACAAATGCAGGTAATTTAATCAGAATAAATGGAAATTACTCTGCAATATCAGCACCGGCCAGTAGGGGTCACTGTGTGTGGAGAAAGGCAGGGATAGGAAGTTACAGAATATCCCTGCCTCTCTCTACTACTCACTGATCCGTGGGGGAGCAACTACACAGCACAGAGAGTCCATACAGCAACTCTACAGCTCAGGTAAGTGAGGGATGGGGGAAAGGCAGCAGGGACACATGGGGACACTGAGACACTAGGGGACACTAGGGGACATATGGGGAGACTGAGACACTAGGGGACATATGGGGACACTGAGACACTGGGGGACACAGACACTAGGGGACACATGACACATACACTAGGGGACACTGAGTCACTAGGACACAGACACTGGGAGACCTGGGAACACTGAGACACTTGGGGACACTGGAAAACATGGGGACACTGAGACACTTGGGGACATGGGGACACAGACACTAGGGGACACATGGGAACACAGACACTAGGGGACACTGAGACACTAGGACACATGGGGACACAGACACTTGGGGACACTGGAAAACATGAGGACACTGAGACACTAGGGGACACATGGGGATGCTGAGACACATGGGGACGCTGTGAGACATAGGGACATTTGGAGACATTGGGACACGGAGACACTATGTCCCCCAGCCAGTGTCCCTAGGGTCTCAGTGTCCCCAAGTCTCCCAGTGTCTGTGTCCCATGTCTCTCAGTGTTCCTAGTGCCCCCATGTGTCCCACTGTCCCCATGTCTATGTCCACAACTGTCCCCATGTCTCCCCAAGTGTGTCTCCCAGCCAGTGTCCCCTAGTCTCCCAGTATCCCCTAATCTCCCAGTGTCCCCTAGTCTCCCAGTGTCTGTGTCCCTAGTGTCTTAGTGTCCCCAAATGTTTGTGTCTCCATGTCTCCCAGTGTCTGTGTTCTTAGTGTCTCAGTGTGCCTGGTGTCCCCATGTCTCCCAGTGTCCCTATATGTCCCAGTGTCCACATGTCTATGTCTACAACTGTCCCCATGTCTCCCAGTGTCCCCAAGTGTCTGTCTCCCAGCCAGTGTCCCCTAGTCTCCCAATGTCTGTGTCCCTAGTGTCTTAGTGTCCCCAAATGATTCAGTGTCCCCATGTCTTCCAGTGTCTGTGTCCCTAGTGTCTGTGTCCCCATTTCTCCCAGTTTCCCTAAATGTCCCAGCATCCCCATGTCTCCCAGTGTCCCCATGTCTCTGTGTCCCCGGGTCTCTCAGTGTCCCCATGTCTCTCAGTGTCCCCAGTATCCTAGTGACATGGGGACACACTGAGACATTGGGACACTGGGAGAAATGGGGAGACACTGGGAGACTAGGGGACTGTGCAGGACTAGGGGACTGGGCGAGATGGGGACACTGACACTGTGATACATAGGGACACTGAGACACAGGGTGACTTGCGAGACTGAGACACTGGGAGACAGTGAGACACTGGGAGCAATCCATCTATACAGCAGAATCAAACTGTGAGTAGTTTGTTGGTGATTTTACAGAATTTTCTCTGATGTCACTCCTTGTGATTTACACGCATAACTAATTAATTATGCAAATGATTAAGGCTGGTATTTTTTTCCAAGAAAGGTGGCAACCTTAACTACTCTTCACATACTCTTGCTTAAAGGAGCACTATAGTGTCAGGAACACAATCATGTATTTCTTACCCTATTATGTTAAAACCACCACCCTGGCCCCTTCTTGCCTCCCTAAATATAGTAAAATATTACTTGTATTCAATTCTGCAGCTGCTGGCTCAGAAGTGGTGGTCTGAGCAAATTACAATACTTCCCCATAGGATTGGCTGAGACTGTCAACTAGGCAGATCAGGGGCAGAACCAGCACAAGTCCAACATAGCCCTGGCCAATCAGCATCTCCTCATAAAGATAAATTGAATCAATGCATCTCTATGAGGAAAGTTCAGTGTCTGCATGCAGAGGGTGGAGACACTGAATGGCAGTGCTGCACACTAGGCAGTACTGCCCCAGGAAGCACCTCTAGCAGCCATCTAAGGAGCGGCCAGTGGAGTTATTTTCTCTGAAAAGACAGTGTTTACTGCAAAAAGCCTGAATTGAATGATTCTACTTACCAGAACAAATACAATAAGCTGTAGTTGTTCTGGTGACTATAGTGTCCCTTTAAGTTTGGAAGCTTAAGAGGGATGTATTGGAACAAAACTTGTGTGCACTGGCTGACATTAAAGTTAGTTTAGGTAATGCAGACGTTGGTCTCTCTAACACTGTGGCATGTCCCCTTTCTTCTACACTCACTACAGACACCTTTTCTCTGTCTCAGACTATACCAGGAAGTTCTGCCTGCTAGTAAGAAGGTAAGGAGACAAGTGGACCAGCGAGTGCTAGGGGACAGTCCTTAGAAAGAATGGAGTGAGCGCATCATTAGACGCATTTATGTCAAGCTCAAGGTGCTGCCTGCATTGTATGCCCTTAGTTGGACAGCCTGCAGGATTGGCAGGCAGCCTGACATGCATTCATGCCAGGCTGACCTTCCAATTCTTTGGACAAACATGCCCCCTTTTTGGGCATGTTCATCCCTTTTGGCAGGTCTTGTCACGTGATTCACTCCAGTGGCACACCCTTTTACCTCGCCCATTGACTTCCTTCTTCACTGAACACTGCTGTTAGGGGTTATGGATTTACTTGAAAGATGAATGCATAAATTAGAGAGAAATTAGCATAGAGTATGTGTTTTCTTATAGCTGCATCCTATGAGTTTCCCTCCAGCACCATCTCCATCAGATACATGACGCTTGGGAGGTATGACTGTTTTAGTGTTTTTGGTCGATAAGATTCCGTAATTAGGCCCATCATAATTGTCAGCACCAGGCCCACTGTGCTCTTAATCCGGCCCTGGGCACAACTAACCCTAAATGAGAATTGCTGGATAGGCTATAAGTCAGTCCAGCTTGCATTCACATCAGACTGGCACACCCTAAACAGCCAGCCTTGCGCTCTTTCTGACCACCCCCTTAGACATGCCCACCCTCTGTCCCAAATGTATACCTCTGAATTTTGTAAAGTACGTCTAGTTTTGTATGTCTTCTGTATGTGGGTCTGTCACTCTGGTGTACGCTGACACCAGGTTAAAAAACGCTCTTCCTAATGTGTGATATCTGCTCCCTTTCTGGTGGACCCACTCATCTTGGATGATACAAGTTACATTACTAGAATGTCCCCAGGGTGCACCCACACTGTCTCAGTTGGCATATATTTCATTGCTTGGAGGTAAGGTAAAATGCATTTACAAAGTTTGAATGAATTCTAGTATTCTTACTCAAAATACAAGTATCTTATCAACATTAAGGTTTCCTAAGATATCCGCTCCCATTGAAGTGAGGACAGGCACTCTTTAGTCAATATACTCTCTGTATCACAAAACAAACTGGAGGTTTAATGAAGAAGGGAAATTATTTGACTGGTATTTATCATAGTGAATAAGTATTTTGAACTTTACAGATCTTCCCCATTTCTTTCCGCATATTTGGTACCATAAAAATCAAAATAGATATTTCTCATATCCTTCATTTTGTATATGTTGACCATTTGTTTTATATATACAGACACTCCTCACTTACCTACTGGGTTCTGTTCTTATGCTCTTATGAATTGGTCAGGAAGTGAGGATGTGCTACAGAACATGCACACTAGTACAGTCTAGAGAGCTGGTCATAAGTCTGAGTAGTTGTCAAATAGGTCAGTCGTAAAGTGTGGACTACATGTACTTACATGAACCTCATTTCAGTTTGACTGCAAAACCTCCTACTGAAACTGTTACAAATGAGTCACAACTTTCAGTAACAAGGAATTATGTTGATTGCATTATTAAGATTGGTGGCACCCATTACCTGGTTCACAGAGCAAAGGAAAGTTAATTTACTATTCACTTCTCCTTCATCTTTTTTTTCTATATAAAAAAAAAAAATACCATGGTTTCCCTTTTATATTTACAGTTAAACTAAACAAATCTATCATGATAAATAACACATCTAACAAAACATATCCACATTACAGAACTATAATTATAAGCAATGATAAACTGTAGAAAATGTACTAATAACACGTTAAGAAGAACCCAGGGTGTCTTTAAACAAATATGTTTAATTGTACAGTTCATAAATGAAATAATGAAACACATTTGTAAGGACATATTTTATGGGTTATTTCCCATGTCTATATGCGTAATGCAGAAAAATGCAATTGTACACCAATAGGATAACACCTCCCAACACTAGTAATTAAAGGCAAAAAAATGAATCAAAACTAAATTTGAATAGCGTTCTCAAGAACTACAAACAGAATTTTAATAAAGATGTTAATCACCCATTGCCATTAGTTGTCCCTCAGAGGTGCTCAGCACAGTAGCTGAACCAAATAATTTATTTTTCTGTAGATAATTTACTCATGAAGAAATTAAGTGTAATATTTGTTTTAAACATGGTTAGCATAGCCAGTATGAAACATTAAGCTTTATATTATCTATTGTCTGCTGTTCTAGAATACCTAAAAGGTATGTTTATATAACCATTGTAACTGTTTGAAGCCCCTGAGCCATCAAGTACATACCTATCCTCAGCATTTACCATTCGGTAATAAATATAAAAGAAACAATTTAAAAACCAATGTGGCTTAGTAGAGAAGTAAAACAAGAGATTAAAAATATTTTTTATAAATGTTCTTGAAATAGGCATTGAAAGCCATGTTTCAGTGTTTGCAGATGACACAAAACTTTGCACAAGTATCTTACACCCTAAATGGTAGTGAATTAGGGGTAACACGAGAAGGATTTGGGAATTGTTATGGACAACAAATTAGGCAGCAATATGCAATGTCAATCTGCAGTTGCTAAGGCCAGTAAGGTTTTGTCATTTATAAATAGGGGCATAAATTCTCGAGAGGAAACTATAATTTTGCCTCTTTATAAATCACTGGTAAGAACACACCTTCAATATGCTGTGCAATTTTGGACACCTGTTCTAAAGAAGGATATCGTGGCACTAGAAGTGCAGAGACAAGCTACATAATTGATAAAAGGAATGGAGCATTTTAGTTACGAAGAAAGGTTAAAAAATTTAAATTTAGGAGGGGCGGAGCCTAACCTTTCATGGAGAAAGACGCATGAGCCCTTAGCTCTCCTACCCTGTGTGCACAATCTTCTACCATCAGCGAACAAAAAGGCGCATCTCGCCCACAAATTGCAGACCTCCTACCCCTTACACTTTCCTCACCTCCAATCCAGATGGGGGGGCAACAAAAAATGAAGAGAAACCACGCTATTGGTGGCCACACTGTTCAGCAACAGGGACGAGGGGCGGCCATATTTATGCCAGGGCCAAGCTGACTCCGGCTTCAAATCCTGGAGAGCCCGGCGACCAAAAGAGGACCTCCGGAAAATGCTCCGGGAAACTTCCAAAGATATCAAGGCCTACACCACAGCCACTCTGGAGAAGTAGATGGCCAGCCTGAAAGAAGACATGGAGGCCCTGGCCTCACGTACCAGCCACACAGAGCACCTGCTCACCGGAAAGCAGGCCAAGACTGCGGCCCACAATCGGGACATTGCAGTACTAAGAGACAAAGTAAAGGGAA
Source organism: Pelobates cultripes (assembly GCA_933207985.1). Lineage (NCBI taxonomy): Eukaryota > Metazoa > Chordata > Amphibia > Anura > Pelobatidae > Pelobates > Pelobates cultripes. The sequence goes on along the minus strand of OW240919.1, from coordinate 133,193,567 downwards.
CTGGAGGACGGCCTGGATCACTTAAACAGGTCCTGAAGACAAAAGATACGCATAAGGGGGCTGCCAGAATCCGTCTTGCCGGAGGCCATACTGTTTTTTCAGTCCCTCCTCCCTGACACATCCGACCAGGATCTATACATTGAACAGGCACACAGGGCCCTGCGCCCCCTAGCCTTCAATCCGAATGCACCCAGGGATGTCATCACCAGGCTCCTACATGTCCCTATCAAGGAAAAGTTAATGCATACAGCGAGGGATCACCCTAAAACATACCAGGGACAAACATTGCACTTCTACCAGGACTTGGCACCGACCACGCTGCGGAAACACTGAGAACTCCAACCCCTTACCACAGCATTGACGGAGCAAGGATGGCGCTATATGTGGGGGCACCCCTTTAAACTTCAAAAAAGGTGACCAAACCTACACCCTCCATCAAGTGACCAACATGCAGGACATTGCCAAACATCTAGGTGTCTCCTTACGCTATCCTTCGTCTGATCCCAGCTCCACCACATCAGAAGGCACAGGCCGAAGAGGAGGGCCTCCTCACTCACAGACCAAGAAAAGGCCTCCACCCACATCCTGGGGACAGGCCAAGATGGGCACCTGAACTTCAGCGCATGACGACTGGAAGTCTCTCCCGAAACCCTACTCAGGTTACCCACTACCTACACATGGTCTTAGACCTTATCATATGTATATCATTTAAAGTTGACACACTCAAAATGTTTTTCTCTAATATTGATTGTTTTATGTGTTCCAAATGTTCCAAAGTACTAGGGTGCCCCGGCGCCTACCCACAGCCTTAAACCTTACCATATGTACATCGCTTATAGATTCCACACTCAAAATGTTATTTCTCTGATACTGACTGTTATATATGTGTTCCAAATGTTGCCAGGTACTAGGGCGCCCTTGTGCCTACTCACTGCCTTAGACCTAATCAACTGTACATCGTTTATAGATGACACACTCACAATGTTATAACTCTGATACCGACTGTCTTGTACATGTTCCAAATGATCCAAGGAACTGGGGTGCCTACTCATGACTTTAGACCTCATCATACGTATACCGTTTTCAGTCGACACATTCAAACAGTTTTTTATAGTTTCGTTTAGTTTATTATGACACTGACTGTTTTGTAGGTGTCCCCAATGATCCAAGGTAGTGTGGTACCCCGGGACCCAGACTCACTCAGACACCCCAGGGGTGAGACCCAACCCCCATCACTCGCAGGACTGTGTGTCCGCGGCTTCCACCGCACGGCCACCTGTAATGGCTGCATGCGGGGGAGGCCCCGAGACGTGCTTGCCTGCAGCCCCTGAGTCCCTCATTCGGGGGAGAGCCCACCCACACCATGCCAAACTCCCCCATCCAGAGGGATACCCAGGCCATAGGGGAGACCATCACGCACCCCACCACCAACCCGCTCTGGCTTACAATACATCTGAAACAAGCACCCGCCCCTATTGGGGCCAGATCCCAGCTCAGGGGCCTTCGCCCTCTCACAACCGGTCCCCCAACCCAACGACAACGGGGGGGCACCAACCCACACAGAGGCCGAGATACCTAGCAAAGGCACACAGGAAGGCCAGAGGGACACCAAGCCCCATGACTCTGGGGGGGTACGCTCGGGACGGCACCGCATGGGGCCACACACCACTTACTCACTGCACGCTAGCAAGCACAAGAAAGCATAAATGCCCCACCATGGACCCTGCCATGCTTCGGCATATGGCATACCCTGAGAGCCACCAACAGTCACTCAGATAGAGCGGGCTCCCTTTTTATGTTATAGACACTAAAATACCTGTAGGAAACTATAATGAGTCAGAAGACAGTACTGACCGTGCAAACCTATGGTACTTCTTTATACGCAACAAAGTACAAATCGATCCACCTCCTGATACAACCTCAGCTGTAGGGTCTCAAACCAAAACAAAACCCAGCTGTTGGTCTGCATACTTTTCGGGGAACCACAGCCTGCTTTATCACTAAAAGAGTAAATATTTTTAAAAACGCAAGGTAAAACTTGACACATAGAAGACATACTCAAACAGACCCCCCCATCCCACTGGAAACGCACTTTATAACCCTGCCACTTCATGCATTTATGAAGAGGAGAGTCCCTCTGGAAAATATTACTGTGTCTGTATAAAGCACCTCATTAACAATGGTACTTCTAATGTTTCACTTTAATTTATGTATATTCCATTGTATTTATATGACAAGCCCCAGAGAACCCTCCCAAGGTATTACTCACCAAAACTGTGACACTTCCACCTCTCCACCTGTAAACAGCTAAGGTGCAGCACACAAGTATGACTAAATGGCCCATGTGGACCACATACGTACCTACAAAACAAAACAACCAGGACACGATGGAACAACAACATGACTAGAACAGCACACCCCACCCACTACTCACACCAATCAACGCACCACCAAAGGGCCATGAAAACATATTCGACCAGTCAATACCATTGCCCACAGACAAGCCTTCGGTAGGGACACAAACCCTCCATAGGAGACACCATACAGGCCCCAACCCCACAACCTCAACTAAACATAAACTACACCCGACTAGGGAAAACCAACCCATAAGCTCATATGGAAGAGACCGTTCCATAAGCAGCATAGCCCTGAACCCGACTAGCCACTGCCCCAACTCCATAACAAAAAGCCCTGGGCCCAGCCACCAAAACAAACAAATCGAGGACACTCTGACCGACCTCGCCACCGGGGAGGAGACAGCCCCGGGACCCTCTAGGGGGAGTCCCACCCCTACACACCCAACCACCAGTCTACACTAGTGACATCGCAGCATACCAGCAACCATACGGCCGACACCTGGGCACACCTCGTGGATACCCACCTGGTTTGGCCCATACACATTCACAACCACACCCATCCACACCCGCCCTATGCAACTGCTCCCCAGCGCACCCTCACATAGGTGGGGCACAACCTTTGATCCGGATGACCCTCAGAACCCTAGAGGCCAACTCAAACTCGACCCCACACCGGAACTAAGCAAACAAATCAAACAATGTCAAACAGACATTAAAGAATACATGGCGAAAGTCTTGACTAAAGCCCTATTATGGTCGAAACAATTCTTCTACGACAAGGCCAATAAGGCCGACACACTCCTAGCACGCATACTTAAACAGAGAACTGCCCAAAAACTGATCGACAAAATAGCCACTCCAGACGGATCAATAACGGAAGACCCGGACAAAATCGCGGGAGTGTTCCAAAAATACTTCACAAACTTATACGATCACGACCCTCACGCACGTCACAATCCAACTGCTACCAAAGCACTTATTGACCACTTCCTGAGCCAGGTCCCACTACCCTCCTTGCCCAACAAAGCAGCACAAATACTATCCAACACAATCACACCAGAAGAACTTGTGGGAACTATGAAATCGCTCAAACCGAATTAAAGCCCAGGCCCTGATGGGTTCACAGGACTATATTACAAAACATTCGCCCCCACACTGACCACACACTTCTGCAACCTGTTCAATGCCATCCTAAAAGGCGATCCACTGCCACAAGAAAATCTACAGGCAAACGTTTGCCTCCTCCCCAAACCAAATAAAACACACCTAGACCCCGGACACTACCGACCTATCTTACTACTCAATGTAGACATAAAACTATTTGCTAAACTTTTTGCGGACTGCCTATGCCCCTTTCTGCCCCAGTTAATCCACCCAGACCAGGTAGGATTCATCCCCATGAGACAGGCCAGCGATAACATGAGACGCACATACGACCTCATATGGACCGCACACACAAGACAAATCCCAACCCTCCTATTCTCACTGGACGCCGAGAAGGCTTTCGACAGACTGCTCTGACCCTTCCTGTTCACAAGCCTAAAAAAATTTGGATTCCCGTCGGGCTTTTATGGATGCCCTGCAAGCATTATACTCCCAATTACTCACCCAGCCACCCACCTTCACTATACACAACAGCACGCGCCATGGATGCCCCCTATGTTCTCCCTGTCCCTAGAACTGCTCCTACAAAACCTCAGGCACAATATTGCCATAAAAGGCCTCAAAATACACGAGGAAGAATACAAGACCGCAGCCTACGTGGACGACTCATCACGATTACAGAACCACCGACCTCACTACCACCACTCCTACAGGCCTTAGAGGAATACGCCACAGTCTCCAGCTATAAACTCAATATCAACAAAAGGAAGGCCCTACGCATACACATAGACCCTCCCACCTTAGAGGCCCTACAAAGAACATACCCGCGACCAATCCACATGGCAGGACATGCCGATCTCATGGCTGGGCAGGCTGGCCTCTATCAAGATGAATGTTCTACCTAGGCTCCTATATTTATTCCAAGCCCTCCCAATACCAATCTCGGACCCAGACATCAAACAGCTACAAACTGCAATAGACAAGTTCATCTGGTCCAACAAAAAAAAAAAACCCTATATGTACCCAACAGGGCAGGAGGACTAGGCCTGCCACATCTTACCCACTACTACCAGTCAGCACAATTAACACAAGCCCAAAACTTGCATGCCCCGTATGAAGTCTAACGATGGGTAGACCTCGAGCACATCTTTGGCAGGGACTTCCCCTCCCTCTACATATGGCTACCAAGACAAGCGAGACCCCCCTTGGCCAGGACCTCCCTGGCGCTAATCAACGCCATTAAAATATGGGACAAAGTCACACACAAAAGTGGCCTCACAACACAAGTCACCACTAACCCAACTGCTCTGCAACACACAATTCCCACCGGGCATGACACCCAGAGACATTGTACGCTTCAAAGATAACAATCTCACTCGCCTCCACCATTTTTACAGAAACCAACAGCCAATACCATTCACAACCTCCCACAAGCTACACCTTTTCGAACGGTCAACCTTTTCCAACAGATCCAGATCAAAAGCTTTCTTGAGATACTAGCAAACAAACAGGCCGGCATCATGGCCCTAAAACCCTTTGAATAACAATGTCTGCAAGCAAGCACCAGTACAAAAAGGCCAGCTCTCTACACTTTACTCACACATAATCCAAAACATTAAGGAGGGAGCCCTCACATATGTATCAGCTTGGGAGAGGAACCTAGGCCCAGCCGAGGATTCATCCGACTGGGCCGACATCTGCGAGGCCACAGCTACAATATCCATATGTGTCAACCACAAAGAGCAGTCCTATAAAACCCTAATGAGATGGTACCTTACCCCCCTCAAACTTAAACAGATGGGCAGGGCGGTCACAGACCTATGCTGGAAGTGATGCAGACACAAGGGAACATACCTCCACCTTTGGTGGGAGTGCACTACCATCGCACAACTATGGCAGCAGGTCGCAACCATGGTGTCCAAGATCCTACACTCTGACGGCCCACTTAACCCATGGATATGGCTACTATCAAAGCCGCACACAAAAACACCAAGAGCCCAAAACAAACTGATCGCCAGGATAGTGTTAGCAACCAGAAGGGCAATCTCCGAAAAATGGGAAAGCCAGGACGGACATGGTACGCCGGAAAATAACAGATGCAATCAAAATGGATGAAATGTCTGCAATGATACATGATTTGACCAAACACTTTCACAAAATATGGGACCTATGGTTCTACGAATTTCCAATATCCACATAATGAACACAGAAATCCACCTCTCACATAGGGACCAACCACTCACAACAACTACACCGCACCTCACTCCTTTTTTTTCTCTTCTCTTTCTCTTTTTCCTATCATGCCCCTCCTCACCTGAAACCCCCCCTCCCTCCCCACCCCTGGACTCACAACGCAACCCCCACTCAGCTAATGACCAGACCACCGGAACATAACCTCACTTCGAGATTTCCATGCCCCATTACTGAAGTCCCACGCACTACTATCAACCCAGAAGGCTACGGCAAGACTCCACCACAGCTTAGAGTCCATCCGCCGACCCATACCACACAGCAGCACACCACAAAGCTCATGAGCCACGAGAACCTATAGAACCACACGCCCACACACACCCACTCGCCACGCAAAGACACGTAAGTGGCGGACATGGGGATTCTCCACCCCCCTCCCCCACCGATAGACCTCAAGACCAATTAAGGGCAAAGTGAAACCACCCACAAACCACAACCCTAAGAAAACCCATGCATCACAACAGACACATCCGGAAGCACGGACACACACCAGAGACCAGCGCCTAGACGTGAGCCCGACAGCACTGATATGCATTAGCTCCGAACACCCAACATGGCCCAGCTTGGGACGCCGACCACAGCCTACGCCAACATTATAGCACCTGAACCACAAACGCATATGCAAAACAGCTGACAATATAACACACAGGACTGGACAACCCATAGTCCGACCCGCCCAACAGCAACATGCTAACAGGGACAAAATGTGGAAAATACCCTCATACCCACCTTTCACTCACAGTAGCAGCGTCACCTCGTGACTTTAATACCCAGTTTACCCCAACCTGTTACTAAAATGAAAAGTGCAAAACAACAACCTTGTACGACATGCCTCAAACTCTGTACCTATTGTAAGACCAAAAAGAAACCTCATTGTTATTCGTAATGTATATATAATGTATCTTCTTGTAATCGCAGCACTAACATGTTGAATAATCTATTGTTAACCTTTATGCAGAAACAAAATAAAGAATTTATAAAAAAAATAAAATAATTAAAATCTATTGAGTTTGGAAAAACAGCATATCCTCAGAGGGGATATGATAACATTACAAATATATTTGGGGCCAGTACAAACCATTATCTGGAAATCTATTCATAAACAGGGCTATACATGGGACACAAGGTTATGCATTTAGGCTGGAAGAAAGGATATTTCATCTAAGGCAAAGAAAAGTTTTTTTACAGTAAGAGCAATAAGGATGTGAAATTTTCTGCCTGAAGAGGTGGTTTTATCAGAGTCCATACAGATGTTTAAACAGCAATTGGATAAATACTTGCAAAAACATAACATACCAGGATATAATTTCTGATTAGTGGGGTAATATCTGCTTGATCCAAGGAGAAATCTGACTGCTATTTTGGGGTCAAGAAGGATTTTTTTCCTAGTTTGTTGCAAAATTGGAATCGCTTGAGACTAGGTTTTTTGCCTTCTTTTGGATCTTTTGGATAAGATATACTAAAGGTGGTAAGACATCTAAAAAAGGGGATAAGAAACAAAAGGTGGGATAAGAGGCACGCAGGTGAAGAAACTTTACAAGGGGGGGGGGGGGGGGGGGAAAGCACATCACCTCCAACCCTTCAATCCAGACAAGTCATTATTTGAAATATATATATATTTACATAAATATACATGTCAAATTTGTATATGTATATGTCACGAACGTACCCTACTCCAAGAGTGGGCGCGACGTAGTTGCGATGGTGAAAGGGTTAAAGTTCACTATCTGTCTGCACTATACCGGAAATAATAACAAAATCCCCCTTTTAAAACCACCCACACTTAAATATAATAATATAACTATTACTATTTTAACGCTGCCATCACCAAGACAATTTATAAATGGGGTTCCTTGGTCCCCCAGGTAAATCAATAATAAAACCCACCAAATATTACTTAGTACAATATTTACAAGTTATTGCAAAAATACTAACTAGTTTCTTCAGGTAACGTGATTCTTAACCAGACAAAAGCAAAACTTAATAAATGAATGTTTATTATGAGCAAAAGATAGTCACAGTGCATATAAAAATATATGATAAACAAATTATTTACACCAACAACAGATAAAAACAAAAAGGATAAAATTAGGTTTTCAAAGTACAACTTCTGTCCAGGGGGTCTCTGGCAAGGAAAGATGGTGACTCACTCAAAATTAGATCTTGGCCCCAAGCAAGTACACAAAAACCCTTCAGGATCACAGGAGATATACCCTGTGAATTGCCACGCCTCACCCAGGGGTGGAGCAATAGGGATACCAAGTGACCACCTCCTTTGTTCCAGAAAACTACAAGCCACATACAAACTTTTGTTTTTATCTCCTCTACTGTACTTGCCACAGAAATAATAATTGCCTCTATGAATTTGTTATTGTTTTCCCATTCCAAAGACATGTTGCACGCCCCGCCTACGATCCAATAGGACGGACATCACAAGTCCTGCCACACGGTTTAAGTTGTGCAACTCATGTTTAGGCTTAATTAAAAGATTGGGTTTGTCCTATTCCAAATATAATAAAAATGAGGCTTGATTATTAACCTGTGGGTAAGTATTAATGTTTCACTTGGATAAGATACTGGAACACAAGGATCTTCATGAAACTAATCCTATTACCATTTCAAATGATTGAACTATCCTTTACAAGGTACATGCCAAATGGATCAAGAAACATTCAGACTTTTTCCAAGTGTAGAACCTCACACCTTGCAGAGCCTTGATTACTTCACATCCATATAATAAAATCCTTTTCACATTCCTATGACATTCATACTACCCCTTCTGTCATCTGACCTCTGTGAGGGTCCCAGCTTCAAAAGATGTAACCCCTCTTGACCTCAGCAATGGCATCTCTGTAATTTGTGCCATTTACTACACAAATTACATAAAAGGATGATATTCCATAGTGTAATAATAAATTATACACCCTTGCCGTGACAGTATATTTTTATGTAATCTTTATACATAATTATTTGATTTTATTAATTACAATTTGAGAGACCTGCCAGAAAGCCAGAAATCAATGTTTTTTTTTTTCTTTTTTATAGGCGCTCAGTATAATAAATGGCATCAATGAATAATAAAAGGGATTCCCAAACGTTACAAACAAAGCAAGTAAACAGAAGAAACATTATGCCAGATACAATAAAGTGCAACAGTGTATTCCTAACATATTCCAATGTAGATAACCTCAAAGGAATAAATGAAAACAAAAAATACAGTACAAAAAATGCAATATACATGTGCTGATGGTTGTAGTACACTCACGTTTTCCAGAGCTAACTAAGAGCTCTGCTGGATTAAGCACAGATGGTATAATCCCCGTCTAAGGATATATGTAGGTCTCGATGATGGAAGTACTTTGAATTATGTATTACTCCAGCATATGCAGGGAATAGAGAGACAAAAAGTACGTAAATAGTGATGTACATTCAAATAATTAGAATTTGTACAAATTAAAAT
>OW240919.1:133126896-133181896 GCA_933207985.1 Pelobates cultripes | reverse complement strand
TTGAATAACCCTATAGAGTATAACTTTAAAACCAATAATTTATGGTTATCCCTATGTAGTGTAATTTAATAATATTTCACAGTTGAGGAATAAGAAATCAGCATAAAAACATACATAAAATACATAAAATAAGATGCTAGAAATTAAATATGAAAATCATTATAAACTTTGCACCACTTATCTCAAAATATAGCTAAACTGGTATTCACATTACAACATGTTAAAATCCAATTCACTATCTTACTCCACACTGTTGTCTCCTCAAATGCTGTCACCTCAAACTCAATGCCGTTGTCACCTGAAAATGGCCCTCCATTTTGCTTATTCAGTGGGTTTTTAACAACCAGAAGACAGAAAAAGAGGACAACACTTTTAGAATACTGTTCCAAATTGTTTATATTTTTGAATATCCTTAATAAATGTAGACATTTTATTTTTAACTCCAGGTGAATTTTAACTATGGAACATTTCCTTTAGAAAGAGAAAAATAACAAAGAGGAAAACTATACACCAATGCCTTTTCAATGTCCTTAATTGTCAGTCTATATAAAATTAAACAACATTTTGATCCCTAAACATCTTCTGTTGTGGGATCTGCTAGTTAGGTAATAGGGCATCCTGTCTCTAGCCCTTGTGTATGACCTCTTACCCTCACATTTTAATTAAATAAAAGGGGGCCCTACCTCTAGCCTTTGTGTATGACCTCTTACCCTCACCCTTGCCTGGGGGTCAGGATTATTCTAATAGTCATACAGGGTACGTTACAATTGCCTACTGCTCTAAAGCAAATTCTTGGAATTGTAGCCCAAAACCTGCCTGGGAATCCCAAGTAGGATACCTTAGATATAAAGTTAAAATTGCGTACAAAAACATCAAATGTACCAAAAAAATAGAACTGCATGCCTTTTTTTGCTTCCTATTATTAAATATAACACAGCCTTAGTACTGAATAGACAAAAATCCATTAATAAGAAAAGCTTAGTAGAAAGGAGATGCTCAATTATGTCATTTTAATATTGTTCTTTTGAAATTGTCATAAATGTAATTGCTGAACAGATACGGCTATTCCTATTGTAAATGCAGTAGTTCCACAGCTCAATAATAACGTAATATGGTACTTTTTGAGCACACATAAATGGCTCTTTAGTATATATTCTTACAGCATTTCTAGAAAAAAAATTTTTTTTTGTTCTGAGCATTCAAATTGCCAATTACATGTTTAAATGTGTTTGAACCTGTGCCTTATGTTTGATTCTACTGCAAAACTATTTGCAATTGGAAGTTATTAAGAGATGGTACTTAGTTGGATCTAACTTGTTCTGTGGATAGATTACAATGAATGCTGACTGAAGACTAGCCATCTTTCACCTTACATGATGTGCTGAGAGGGTAATTAAGTTGAAAAATTATCTCAGTTTTGGCCTTAAAGATGGAATTCCATATAGAAGTTGTTCACTTACTACACCTTCTGAATACATATTTTTGAAGCTTTTATTTTCAAATATATTAAAATAAAAATCTGGAATGTGAACTGATCTAATAAAAGCACAACTGATGACTGGGTGCTGGATATCTCTCTGGCACTGTATCTAGAGGGTGATCCTCTATTAGTGGTAGTGGCTTGGCACATATGACATTTATTTTATTTTTTTCCATGTATCTTTTTTATTGAAAGTTTTTGCAGCTTAAGTACACATTGCGTTGTTTTTGCAGGTTACATGTCACACATTTCACAAAGCAATATACAATACACAAAAGTTCACAAGTTCACAATTGTTCTCTACACGGCAACTGTAACAGAGGAATATCGACAGTTTACAGACCTTTGAAGAATAAATACAATATGGTGAGAGCACACAGAACACAAATATATTACCCACAGTAGAATTACTCTCTGAAATAAATACAGAAAAATAACATAGGGTAATATCGTAATGAACAATCAAATAACGTATGGATAAAATGCACTCACATACGAAAAGCCAATTACAAGCTGGCTCACACTGCACGCCTGGAAATAAAATACTCCTCAGGACTGGGGCAGACTTCCACTGGGCTCTTCCCAAAGAATCAGGAACGCAGGTTCAAGTTCAAGCTTTACTTTAATAATTATTAAAAAAATGAATAAAATAAACAAGGAAAGTCCCATAAAACAATATGAATAACAAGTCCCAAAATGTCCTTGGAGTTCACCTAACGCGTTTCGGCATGAGAGCCTTTGAGGTGCTGTAGTTGTTCCAGGCGTGGAGCTTCTTTTCTGCCCATTTTGACGCCGGTTTTCGCCGCATTCGCGGCATTGTACTTCCGGGTGTGACGTAAAAACGTGCCCTGCGTCATCACGTTCTTGCGTCACTTCTGGTTCAGACGAAATGACGTGCAGCAAACGTCATAATATAAACAGAAGATATTCTAAACGGTACACAGTACAAATAGGCTAAAAACTAAAAAAGTCACCAAAAAATAAATAATAAAACAGAAATAATCAAAATACATATACCATATAGATCCCAAACGGTTTTCTTACGGATAATAACTAAAACAAGGAACTGATTCAAGGGAATGTGAGGAAAATAAATTGCTATGTTAAAATATACTTAAAAATAGAGGGAAAGAGAAAGTAAATAAAATTAAAAAGGCTAATAATTGCTAATTAAAATTAATTTTTTTTTTAATAAAAATTAGAAAAAATTCTGAAAAAATTATTATAAAAAGGGAATACAGAAAATATAAAAAAAAATTATACACAAGTGAATATAAAATGAGATATAAAGGAATAGGTCTGATAGATAAAATTAAATATATTTATTAATTTCGAAATCCACATTCAAACCATTTGGGATCATGGTGTCCATTTCGAACATCCACTTCATCTCTGTAAATCCCAAGGTATAATCCTTATCTCCACCTCTCCAGTGATTTTTAACCAGATCTATCCCTACAAATTCAATTCCTTTCGGGTCTCCATTATGAGTTTCTGCAAAGTGTTTTGATACACTGTGATTAATAAATTTACGTCTTATATTATATATATGTTCTCTGATTCGAGTTTTTAAAGTGCGCATTGTCTTACCAATATATTGTAACCCGCAAGGACAAGTAAGTAAATAAATTATCCCTTTACTCGAACAGTTAATAAATGACTTAATTTTATATTCCCTTTTGGTAATTAATGACGTAAACTGTGTAACTTTTTTGTTTTTACTGGTTTTACATAAACATCCTTGACAAGCACCACAATAATGAAAACCCTTACTCCCTTTTAAAAAATTATTATCAATTTTATCTTTGTCTAAAAAGCTTTTAGTTAATATTTGTCTAAAATTGCTTGCCCCTCTAAAAATAAATTTAGGTTTAGAATCTAAAAACAGAAGGATTTCTGGGTCTTCTTTGAGAACATACCAATGTTTTTTGACTATCTTTTGTAATACTCTATTGTTTGAACTAAAATCAAAAATCAAAGGAATTATCTTATTATCATTTTGTTCATCTCCAAATTTTTTACTGCTTTTTGGTTTATATTTGAGGAGAGGTTGTCTTTCTTTCTCAGCAATCTCTTTTTCTATTGTATCTAAATCTTCTTTTATATATCCTTTTTCTATAAATTTACATTTTAATATTTCTGCTTGTTTAAAATATTCCTTTATTTCCGTACAATTTCTTTTCAGTCTTAAAAATTGCCCTTTTAGTATATTTGTAAGCCACGGTTTAAAATGGCAACTTTTTAAATCTATAAAACTATTTACATCAACAGTTTTAAAAAACGTTTTACTTTTGATTTTATTATTTTCAATATAAATTAAAAGATCTAGAAAGTTGACATTTTCTTTACTGATTTCATAAGATAGGTTATTATTATAAACATTAGAATTAAGAGCATTAATAAAAAATTCAAGAGATTCCCTATTTCCTTTCCAAATGATAAAAATATCGTCTTTATATCTTTTGTAGAGGACCAGACTAGCCCCAAAATCTGTCTTGGAGAAGATATATTTTTCTTCCCAAAAAGACATAAAAAGGTTTACGTAACTTGGGGCAAATCTGGTCCCCATTGCTGTACCTAAAATCTGAAGATAAAATTTGTTCTCAAACCAAAAAATATTATTTTTTAAAATAAATTCAATACTTTTAATTAAAAAATCTATTTGGAGATGATCCATCTCTCCTGACTTTTTAAAGAAAAATTTAACAGCCTCACACCCTTTTCCATGTTCAATAATGGTATATAGGCTTTTAACATCACATGTTGCCATGATAAAGTCTTCCTGCCAAGTAAAATCTTCTAAAATTTGGAGTAGACTCATCGTATCTTTTAAATAGGCTGGACATTCGGTCACTTTCTTTTGTAAAAATTGGTCTATATATTGAGACAAAGGAGATAGCAGAGACCCTATTCCAGACACTATTGGTCTGCCTGGAGGATTATCGATATCCTTATGTATTTTAGGTAATATATAAATGACAGGAATCCTCTGGTATTTATTGTCTAAAAATTCGTACTCTTTTTTCGTTAAAATACCTGTTGTTAACACTTCATTTAAGAATTCCTTGTATTTTAATTACATCTCTGGAAGGGGGTTATGTGTCAGTTCCTTATATGTTTTAACATCTTCAAGTTGTTTATAAATCTCCTGTAAATATTTCTTCTTATCCCATACTACCACCCCACCCCCTTTATCTGCTGGTTTAATAATTATTGATTTATCTTTCTTGAGATCATTCATAGCTATTTTCTCCTCTCTCGTCAAATTTTCCTGATATTTATTAATTGGCTTAATTCTCTTGAAATCTTTACAGCACAATTTTTCAAAGGTTTTCATTACATCAGATTTGCAATTAGTAGGATAGAATGTAGATTTTTTTCTTTAAATTAGTATGAATAAATGTATCATTAATATCAGTTAATGTGTTTTCTAAAGGTATCTTCAAAAATTTTTTAAGACATAACTTTCTTAAAAACCTATTAATATCTAAAAATGAATTAAATTTATCTAAATTACAGCTTGGTGCAAACTTAAAACCCTTTATAAAAACATTGACATGTGCTTCCGTTAAAACTTTATTAGATAAATTAAAAATTCTAAAATTATCATTATCTTTTTTAGAATTTATTTTCTCCAAAAGTTCTCGTTCCTCCTCTTTTTTTACCTTTCCTCCTTTAATTCTATTTCTTCCTCTCCTAATTCCCTTGATCTTTTTAATGGGGTATGTAATTGTCTCTTTTCCCTCATTTCTAAGGGTCTTATCCCTAAAAAATCATTTGAGTCTTGATTTTTAAGATACTCAAATCTATTAGAGGTCTCAAAGCCTTCTTTTCTTTTTGGGGTCCGCCTAATAAAAAGTTTTCTACTTCTATCATTATCAGTTCCACAATCACTTTGTTTCCTTGATTTTTTAGACCTAAATTCAGTCCATTTATCATTATCTTTAAACAATTGTCTAGGAGGATCTTCTAACTCCCTTCTGGACCGAGATCTCCATCTGGCAACTACTGGTTGTACCAGATCTCTATCTGTTTTAACATTTCTATTGTTACAGACCTTTACTTGGCATACATTTGTTATTATGGGTCTTGGCCTGTGTGAGGTGACCTTGGCTTGAGTTGAGTTTATGCCTAAACCTGTATGGTATTGTCCCCTCATGTCTAAGTCTTTACCAGCAAATATCCTAGTTGAAACTTGGTGTCAGGTACAGTGCCAGAAATGTGAAGCGTTTGGAATGTGAATGTTAGATATTGGCCCCCATATGACCCTCAACATGCATATCATTTGGGTATATGTAGTCCCTTATGTCAGCTCCCAGAGGCCTCTCCATGGTGCAACTTCAAAAACTTCAGTTTACTCTAAGTGTAGATGACTTGCATTCTCAGTAAAGGAAGGGCAGGGAGTTTTATGTGCCTAGGTGGTCTGGATCCCAGAGTGTGGTTTAGTACATATAGGTATGGTATCTTTGTCTCCTTGTGCACTGCTGTACTGTAGATTATAACTGCCATTCTACATAACATCAAGTTCAAGAGATATGTACTCGACACAGAGTATAACAAGGTACATAAATACCAACTTTAACTTTTACTAACACAACGTTTGTGAAACCAGTAGACCCTAATCCTGTATTTGCTAGGACCAAGTGGGTGGTCAATGTGATTCTCAATTGTAACTGACTTTTGTGACAATACCATTTAATGTGATTTAACCCTGATCCTTTGGTTAAGACCTTTGGTTCTTATGGAATCCAAGCCAGCTTTGCCACTCCTTTTCAAATTGCAATGCTTTACTCTTCAATCTATATGCCATTTCTTCATATTGGCTAGTCTTGTCTATTCTGTCTAGAACCTCCTGCATGGTAGGGGCAGTTGTGGATTACCATCTCACTGAAAGAGCAATTTTGGCAGCTATTAGAACGTGTAAGGCAACCACTTTGTGTTTCATATTTTTAATGTTGGATTATGTGCAATAAAAATCATTTCAGGGCAAGGGGGTATCTTAATATGTGGTGTAGAGGAGCGAAGTTCCTCGATTAACCTCCATAATGGTTGCACATCAGGGCAGTCCCAGAGTATCTGATAGTGTGCCTCATTGTGTGTGCTGCATCTCCAACAGGCGTCAGAGACCATCGGATACATAAGAGCTTTAGTACGGGTCAGGTACCACCTCATCATGGCTTTACAGTAGGCTTTCCAATGGGATAAGCTACTTGAGGAGGCTTTGGTCACCTGAATTGCTGAGTTCCACTCTGCTAAGGGGAATGTTTTCCCTAGTTCTGTTTCCCAATTTAACATGTATGGAAGTTTATGTGATTATGTTATTCTGAGAGTTGTAGCATAGTGACATTTTTTGAGGTTTCAGTGTAAGCCCAAACACGCGCCGCTAAAGAGGTTCAGGTGGAACGTGACATGAAAGTTAATCTGTTTAGTTTGGACTATGTGTTGCAATGTGAGATATATGAAAAGTTCCCCACTAGGCAATGAGTAGTCCTCTTGTAGGTTAGGGAATGATTTGATTTCCAATTCTGTTCACAGCCGATTCACCCCTCTGTCAATCCAGGGTTGTAAATAAAGATCAGTTGTAATAGATAGCGCCATCAAGGTAGACAGTGTGATTAACTTAACGGATCCCACCAAGGAGTGTATCTGTCTCCTCCACGTATTGAGGAGGTGCTTTGTAGTTGATAATATAATTTTATGTTTTGTTGGGTTTGGTAGGGTGGTGGTCCAGAAAAGATGTGAAAAGACATCTGGGGCTGAGCATGCATTCTCCAAATGCAGCCAAAGCAGTTGAGAAGAGGATGTCAGTACTGATAAGGCTTAGGATATTAATGATGCTTTATAATATTTGGTAATGTTTGGAATTCCTAAGCTGCCTTTTATGGGATGGAGCCACAAAAGTTGCTGTGGCATTCTTGGGGGCTTTTTCTTCCAGGTATGAGCAATTCTGAGAATTTGAAATTGTTTAAGGAGTTTGTTTGGGAGAGCAATGGGGAGTGAAGAGATATGGAATGTGCGGTAAAATCATCATTTTCACGGTATGTATGCGACCCAGCCATAATACCTCCACCCCCCCCATTTATGTAGCTGTTCCACTAGTATGTGAAGCATTGGTTTATTATTTTCATGTGTTAGCATGTTATTAGACTTGGTTAATTTGATACCCAAGTAAGTGATCGAGGATTTGCGCCAATCAAAGGAGTGTATCACCTGCATTTGATTCTGGAGGTCTGTTGAGAGCCTTATTAGTAGAACCTGTGTTTTTGTATGTTATTTTTATAGTAGGACACGCTATCATATGTGTTCAAGAGTCCCAGCAGCTGTGGTAGTGTTTGAGTTGGATTAGTTAAGAAAAGAAGAATATCATTGGCAAAGAGAGCAAGTTTCACTTCTCCAGTCGGAGTAGTCATCCCTGTTACCTTTTTACTCTGTTTGATGTGTCTGAATAGAGGTTCCAGGCAAAAAATAAAAATGAAGGGAGAAAGTGGGTGCCATTTGATATTCAGAAAGGGGAGGATAAAAAAACAGAATTAAAAACATTTGGTGTGGCAGCTGTTAAACGGGCAGGCCTTAGCAGGCGATGAGCTCTATTCAGCAACCACACTGTGTCCTCTAGTTCTGGTACAAGTGAGTGGCACAGTGCTTTGATGTAGGTCGGGAGCTGGTCTGCGGTTACGTAATCTGCAATGCCGCAAAAGCGGACATTGTTCTGACGGGACCTGTCCTCAATGTCATCCAGTTTGTCTTTCAATGTGGTGCATTTCTCTTTTTCTCTTTCCTTGCTGTAACTACCCAAGATCTGCTTTTAAGTGAATGATGGTGGATAAAGAGCCTCCAAGCCCAGGTCATTTAGTATAGTGATCAGCTGTGCAAGTTAATGGAAGTACCCATGGACGATATTAGGGCTGTATTGTCAGAGAAATCAACCCAGTAAAGGAAGAGACTATATTTAATAGAAGAAAAACTACCACAACAAGAGGACATCCTCTTAAATTAGAGGGGTAAAGGATTAAAAATAATATCAGGAGGTAATACTTTACTGAGAGGGTAGTGGATGCATGGAATGGCCTTCCAGCTGAAGTGGTAGAAGTTAACACAGTGAAGGAGTTTAAGCATGCGTGGGATAGGTATAAGGCTATCTTGGATATAAGATAAGGCCAGGGACTAATGAACGTATTTAGAAAATTGAACAGACTAGATGGGCCGAATGGTTCTTATCTGCCATCACATTCTATGTTTCTAAATCTGAATGCCATTCTGGGGTCAAAAGGGAATATTTTTCATAGTCTGTTGTAAAATTGGAAGTGCTTCAAACTGGGTTTTTTTGCCTTCTTTTGGATCAACAGCAAAAAACAAATGCGAGGAAGGCTGAACTTGAACACGTCTGTTTTCAGCCTATGTTGCTAACTATATAAAAAAATGGTAAATTGAAAACCGAACAAACAAAAAAACCAAAACTGATTTTAATAATAAATAATGTGGAATTTTCAGAGGATTTGAATACTGTGTTAACTAACATGAGGATTAATTTGTAATTTTACTGTTTTACTGCACAAGTTCCTGGTATCTTTTCCTTACAGAAAGTCTCTGAAATATCTTATACAGCTAATTAGTGCAATATACATGAAGACATCCTGTAAACAAATTTACTGTTACAGAAAAAAAAAGAAAAAATAAATTCAAGAATTTACACAGAAAATGGACATAGCACAGCAGGTTTATACAAGTATTTAAATCATAAACAAAAATGAAAACACACTGTCCTAAACTATCGATAGATCATAAAACATAACTTTTAATAGTAATAAATAATAATGATAATAGGTACACACATAAACTAAAACTGTGAGCAAAACTTGTGAGGAAACGTGGGAAAAATAATGAGTGGTCTGACTCTGATACTAGTTCCTCTAGGTCTCAACGTAGGCCATCTACTTATAGTGGCAATAATAGGGATACTACCCCCAATCCTCCATCTAGAAGTATCTTAAAAGGCACTGACAAATTGGTCTCATTCTTAAACACCCCAATTTCATCTGATACTAACAACACGCTTTCTTAATCACAAACCTTTGTAGAACAGGAACCCCCTCGTCAACAGAGGGGTCGCCTCATGGACAGAGACCGTTGGACCTACACAACACTGAGACAAGCTCAGAAATTCTGATATCTAACAGTATTATAAATCTATCCGACTATTCCCTCCAACCAGGACACATTTCTCTACTTAATAAAGGTCTTTTTTTTGTGCATACCCCAACCTTTAAAAAATTCACTTGGTCCAAGGACATTAACCTTTTTGGTAGAAAACTGGCCTTAAATCTTATGCATTCTAAAAAAGATTCCCAAATGGCAAATGAACTTGAGGTATCAGTTCAAGACTACCAATTTTCCAAAATACTGACTTATTGGAGGAACAAAATCCCTCTAGACTTTTGACCTACTTAAAACCCCAAAGTTGGTTTACACCCAACTTCAAAGATAATTCACATGTGGACCTTTTTGTCCAATTGTCCACAAGTGAATTGGAAAACAGCACCATGGATAGACCTGTAATTAACAACCTGTCATTTAAAGAGTGCCAAGCTCTTAAAGAACTGAGAGACTTGAACAATGTTATTCTAAAACCCGTTGACAAAATGTGCATGTCACATCTTGATGATCAATCCTGTTACAAAATACTCCCCTCTGATCCGAATGAAAATTTTACAAAATAACTTGATCTCTTGTCTCGTGCATAACTGAATGAGCTAGCAAATTCATTGACAAAGTACTTCATCCTTTTGTAATTAATTTACCATCCTATCTACAAGATACTAAAACCACACTGCTAGCCCTGGAGGGACTTCAGGTACCACCTTACACTACTAGCCAGCCTTGATGTAGTTTCTCTCTATACCAACATTCCACATGAAGCTGGGTTACAGACTTGTCAGTCCTTTCTGGTCTCCTCCATGTATGACAATATACAAATTACCTTCATTCTTGCCCTGCTAAATTTGTACTTATCCATAATTATTTCACATTTAATGTCAAGTATTGCTTACAGGTCTCCTGCACAGCCATGGGTATGGCTTGTGCCCCTACGTATGCAAATCTCTTTTTGGGCTGGTGGGTGCAACGTATCAAGGAAGCTTCCCATAATAGTCTGTACCATTGTTACATCTTTCAATGGTACAGATATATTGATGATATTCTCCTTTTATGGACTGGTTTGGTTCAATGTTTTGAACAGTTTGTTACTACACTGAATGACAATGATATAAACCTCAAACAGACTCATGTCCTTGATGAGTACAAGCTTGTTTTCTTGGATTCTCCTAATGGAGGATGGCACTATTCAAACAGAACTCTTTAAGAAGTCTACATCTACTAATAGCCTCCTGCATTGGGAGAGTCATCACCCATATAAACTTAAAGCATCCATTTCTTATGGCCAACATCTCCGGCCAGTATCTCTGGGCTAGGAGAAACTGCTCGGAAGACTCTACATTTTTCCAAGAATGCCAACTCTTAAAACTATGCTTTAAGGCATTAGGATATCCCAATAAGGTTCTAAAGAAATCCTTTCAACGGGCCAGTCAGACTGACAGAATTGTGAGTCTAAATGCCACAAGAACTCAACAAAATTCTCTGACCCCAAGGTGCATAGCCACTTTTGATAGTGGCTGGACCATGATGACCCATAGTTTAACCAAACACTGGCCTATATTACTATATAATTCCACCTTTAAAAATCACTAACCACCTACAGCCATTACAGCCATTACAGCCAGGAGATCCAGAAATCTACAGGATCTCCTTGTACAGAGTCACCTTGAAGCAACTCCATATAAGCCTAACTGGTTGTCACAAACTAAAGGTACCTATAGATGCGGCCATTTTAAGGCTTGTCAATACTTCACTCCGTCCAAATCCACAAGATCTATCCAGTCAAACATTATTGTAGATACCAATGCATTGGTAAATTGCAGCACTACCCATATTATATATTTAATTACATGTAGTTGCGGCATACAATACATTGGCAAAACGTTCCAACAATTTCGACGCAGAATTCTCCAACATGTTGGATCAGTTACCAACACCATAACACCAACACCGGTTGACAGACATATTACCAATTTCCATCAAGGTAGAATGGATAATCTTAAGTTCAAGGCGATTGAGAAACTCTTACCCAACCCTAGGAAAGGCAATTTTAACATACAACTACTACAAAAGAAATCACAATGGATTTATGATTTTAAGACCTTAGCCCCTCAAAGGTTAATCGAGGAGTTTAATTACATCTCTTTCATTTATTAATATGTACGTTCAGTCTCTATTGGCATGCCTTAGACTATATTATGATTTCATCTTAGTTTATTATTATTTTTTCAATTCATGATTACCGTTACATAGTTACATAGCTAAAAAGAGACTTGCATCCATCAAGTTCAGCCTTCCTCACATTTGTTTTTTGCTTTTGATCCAAAAGAAGGCAAAAAAACACAGTTTGAAGCACAATTTTGCAACAAGCTAGGAAAAAAATTCCTTCTTGACCCCAGAATGGCAGTCAGATTTATCCTTGCATCAAGCAGTTATTACCCTACATTAAAAGATTATATCCTTGAATATTCTGTTTTTGCAAGTATGTATCTAGTAGCTGTTTGAACATCTGTATGGACTCTGATAAAACCACTTCTTCAGGCAGAGAATTCCACATCCTGATTGTTCTTACAGTAAAAAAATGCTTTCCTTTGCCTTAGACGAAATCTTCTTTCTTCCAGTCTAAACGCATGGCCTCGTGTCCTATGTAAAGTCCGGTTTGTGAATAGATTTCCACACAATGGTTTGTATTGGCCCCGAATATATTTGTATAATGTTATCATATCCCCTCTCAGGCAACGTTTTTCTAGTTAATGTGCATTTTCTTATTCATTGATTTAAAAAAAAAAATAATAATTTTGTAATACATATATACAACATCCATTTCGCTCTATTTTTTTTGTTTATTTCAGTAATATTTCTTTACTCCTTTTGTTTGTCACATTCTACAGCTTGAGGATTGACTTGAAGCATTTTTTATGTATTTATTTTTACTGAGTATAAATACTAAGACTTCAATCGGACTATTAGACATATAACCTCCACTGTTAGGAATAACCATTCAACACTTTTCTTTCAGTGATTTGTTGTTCTTTTTTATACTGACGTCATAACCACATTCGTAATCCGCCAATCACGGCATAGAGCAAGATATTTAAACTTGTGCTAACAGTGATTCTGTTCCCCTGTGAAGAGCCACTTACCGGTGAAACGCGCGTCGGGGCTCACTGTCTCTTACATTGATAGATTACCTCCACCAAGGTTGCTGATATTATCGTGACATACCTCTATGGTATTAGGCTGTTAGTATTCTCAGCATATCTGTCTCCTGCACGATGTATTAGACTGAGACCGATCCCATATTTATAGTGCTCTTTTATTATTGCAGAAGGCTCTGTTACTATTTAGGCAGTTAGACTAGTTATTTAATTTGACCGGTACCCTCGAAGGCACAGATTTATTATTTTCTCATTCTTTACTAGTCTCTCTGTCATCTGGTTGGAAGTTAGACTGGTTATCGCATTGATAAGGTGCCCTTGAAGTCACAGAGTTTATTATTTTTTACTAGTTCTTCCAAGTTTTTACATTATTTTGTTTACATTTCTAGTTCAGTAATTTCTTTTTATTACCTTCTACTTAGGCAGTACTATTAGATTCATTTCTCTACATTTAAGGTTTTGTGTATATCACTGCAGTAGTTTTTAGGACCTAATATACACACATTATTTCTCTTTATATCTCAAACAACAGTTTAGGTGATATTTACCTTTTACCTTGGATTGATACAACTCTCTGGTTGTTGCTAAATTGGTCTCTGCTTTGGATACTGACTCCATTTTGCTTTTTATGTGTAATAACAATTTAAACATCTAATTGCAAGAGTATACTCTTTGTAGAGATAACTTAGCCTGGGATTTCTTAAGGGCTTATAAATCTACATTCATTGCTAAGTGCCTCCTAAATAGATATGTTTCCATATGTGATTACTGACTTCATTATTTTTCCCACGTTCCCTCACATTTTTTGCTTACAGTTTTAGTTTGTGTGTACCTATTATTATCATTATTATTTTTATTATTCATTACTATTGAAAGTTATGTTTTATGATCTATCCATAGTTTAGGACAATGTTTTTTGTTTACATTTCAAAATCAGGGTTAACCCCTTCACTGCCCTACGACTCCCTTTGGACAGAATTAGCTTCCAACATTTTCGTTAAGTATTTAAATTAATACAGAATTGTAAAAAGCTAAATACATAAATAGAATAAAAACATACATGTTTATGAATGACATTGTGTTCTTTAATATGTTTTTGGCTATAAAACTGATTAAAAATTTATATTTTTATTTAATGCACATTAGCTGTAAACTATACAGACCATAGACTGTTAGAATCTCAGGTGAGCTGCTTTTGAGATGATGAAACCAGTACATCGGGCATTTCATTGGAAGCTTAAATTTGAGACATATACTGAAGATGTGGTAATTGGCTATTGTAGCATTTTGTCTAATGAAGCTTGTGAGAAATGTTTTCTATTTTTTTTTCTGTTTTAAAATGATATCATAAATACTTGTATAATTTTACATATTGTTTGTCATATTTAGTATCTTACGAAAACCTATCCTCATCTCAGTTTTTGTCTAGTAAGAAGTAAACACCTGTGCATGGGTACTTACTATTAGATTTCTCTGACCTGAATCTTTTTCTATATTTCTGTAGTTCCCCGATGATCCAAACTCTAGCCAATTCTGTTTGTTTTCTTTCTGTAGATTAAGAAAAACATATGACTCGAGGCTGTCCTGTAGTAGGTTGTCTCTTAGGTAAGAGATAATACTGTAAAACAGTTTATAAATTCTCTAAAAAATGCCCCAGTGATTGTTTAAAAAAAATCCAAACTGTTTAAACTAAACAATGT
The DNA here is from genome assembly GCA_933207985.1 of Pelobates cultripes. Taxonomy (NCBI): domain Eukaryota; kingdom Metazoa; phylum Chordata; class Amphibia; order Anura; family Pelobatidae; genus Pelobates; species Pelobates cultripes. The sequence continues at coordinate 133,167,407 of OW240919.1, read as the reverse complement.
TGAATACATTGACTATTTTTTATTTGTGCTAGAACCTGACCCCTTTTGTTTGGACTTTATTTTGTTATGCTATCATCAAGGGCTTTACTAGATAGGAAAAGTACCTGGGGCTCCATCCCCAAGCAAAATGAAGTCTTCCACAACACTGCCCTTGGCACTTATTTTATATCCATCCCCATAGAAGCATGCACAGAGAGAGAGAGTCACATGCAGACAAACACAGAAACATACAGACACCTTCACTTACAGACAAAAACACATTATACACTGATATAAATTTAAGGAAGACTAAAAAAATAAGATAATCGTGGAAGCCTTTTTAAATAAAATAACTTGCAGTAGTGGATTGTGATGTGCATCACATCGCCCATTTAACAATTCTTACACACTATATTGCATACTTTTAATTATTACATAATCTACACTAATGTTTAGATAATTTCATATTTTTTTCGAAGGCACTTGATAAAAACAATGGAGGAACGTTTTCAAGTATTTACACAATTTTGGTATGTACACATTAATCTTCAATACACCTTATCTTAAATCTTTGTACAGATAAAAAAAGACACAAAAAATACAAACTGTATAAAGAAAGGTAACTGTGAGTACCCATATATTTACATTATCTGATGTGTGTAAACACTAATATAATGTGCAAAACCATTAGGTCAGACATTTTCTCTTTTCTAATGTTTGTTCAAACATCTATTATACCTCCTGTAAACAGTGCTCTTCAGTAATTACACAATATAATAGATTCAATTGCTTCCACTATATAGATTTTTCACATATAAGTTGAAGAATAAGTCAACAGTAGCAAAGTCTTCTCTTGTGAATGCACCATGACATGACACCCAACAAAAATCCTTCAATGTTGCACTTCTTAGAGACTAATTACAAATATTGTCAGATATTTAATATAAAAACGTTAGAAGTTTATTTAAAAAATTATAAATGCTAACTAAAAATGTAGGTAGGATGTAAAGACACATACCACGCGCCTAGTAAGCAAGATGAGTTTTGCGTATATAAGAGACACTGTTTTAACAGCTGTAGACATGTCAAACTCGCTTGGTGTATGGTGTGCGTCGCCTGTGTCCAGCTTTCTTTCCCTCTCAAGTTGTTAGTATTTTAAAATTTTTTGCTGATCTGCCAATATTTTATATTTTTTAATTGATTTATTTTTTTATATTTTGGGTTTCAAATGATAGCTTTTGATCATTTATTTTTCTCATTGTAGAGTCCAAAATTGTGGGATACTTGTTTTATTTTTTTTTATACCTCCTGACCTATCTATGTGCTTCATATTTTGAGAGGCAAGCACTTGATTGACTAATTAGCTATTTGTGTTGACCAGCTTGAATATTAAATGAAGTAAATACAGAGTGTATATACCGTATATGTACAATTTCCATAATCTAACATATTATGAATTTGATTGCTTTGGATGTTTTTTCTTTGTCCTTCTTGTCTTGTTATGCTGTATAGCAGCCTCCTAATTACACAGAGCCAATATATTAAATTCAAAAGAAAATTATAACTTCTATACCAGTGAACCAAGCACATTTTCCTTTAAATATGTTAATATCTGGTAAGGATATTATATTATAAGAAGGTTTCTGTTTCAGTTCTATTTTCCAAATGTATTTGGACAGGCTACTTTACTTGCTATTTGGATCAGAGTGCCTAGAATTGGCAATAGCACCCAAAGCAATTGACTGATGGAGTAGAACATGTTAATTTAAAATTATCAACTCCCATATTAATATAATTAACATAAGGGCATCATCTCATTGACAAGAGTACACTCTTAAGGCAAAATAATGAATGTGCTTCTTAATCCAGATTATTCATACTTGGCAGCAGAAGATTCTGGCATTATTATAAAAGGGGGAAGGCACATAATACTTTTTGCAATAGAATCAGAGCCAGTGTGGATTTTGGACAATCTCACTGTTCTTCGGAAACATTAAAATTCAATTTCAGCTTTTGGCAATGCATTCAAGATATTAAAAATTGCCATGCACCTATGTGTTCAGTTCTTTATAAGCTCAGCCAATTCTTATTTTGTTCATAGAAACAGATTGGATAATGCATTTTCCAGCTCAAATTAGGACAGACTTGTAAATGATGGAGCAACTGTTAATAGATGGCACGGTGAGTGCCAAAGGTATTCACTAGTTATCCTTGGAAGAACTGCACAGTTGCATCTTGTCCTCAGCTTTGCCAATGATAGGCATGCTATTTACCTGGTAACTGAGAGAATACATTATTTAAATGACAGAGAACAGGAATTACACACTGACTTTTTTAATATCAGACAAATATTAGTGATTAGTCCAGCTGCACTCACACACCGTTTAGCTCCGACAACCGGAATATATAATACAAAACAGGAAAAAAAAGAGTCTGGTGCACCATTATGAACAGACATACAGTGTGGGGCCACACCAAAATAGAGACAAAGTATACATACGTTAGAATGTACTTTGAGAAAAAAATCTTCTAGTTATTTAATCACTTGAATAAAAAACATAGAAAAACAACATAGCGTAAAACCACACACAAAATGAATAAAAGGAGATAATATTGCACTCACAAACACAAACATAAAGCAGGCACATTAGAAGGTTCAAAGATCCTTCTACCATATACTGCAGTGGTCCCTCAGTATAAGTCCTGGTTGGAGTCCACCCTGATTCATGAAATTACACCAAAAGTCAGCAGGGTTTGAGTTCTCCTTCAATAGTAATCAGTCCAGGCTGCAGGATATCACTGAAGACGCTTAAGTACCAACCGGTTTTGTCAGCAAAACTTTCTCAAGGTAAAGCAGGTCCGAAAAGTCCCGCCTTATAAACCCCACCAATGATATTCTGGATAGATAACACATTTCTTATTATTTATCCAAAAAGATGGCCGACCGGGATCATGTCGGTGGCATAAATTATCCCTGTTGTAGTAAAGTGCAAGAAAATAATTTTTGGTGGATTTGACCACATTCCCTCCCAGGTGACCATCTTATGCTCGGATGTAAAATCAATTAAACCATAAAACAAACCTTTATAAAGAACACCAAAATAATGGCTGTCTAGGATCACCATCTGGACCAAAAAAAGTTGCGCATTTGCACGGACTTAGTATTTAAACCAAGTCCGTTATCATGGATCATACCTTGGATCAATGTCATCAAAATCAGGGATTATGTTATGAAAAAGACATATCAATTGGTCAAATCGTATATTATGAACTCCATAAGGACATCAACAATGATACTACTAATTAAAATATGTCAAAAATATAAAAAGAAAAACACTTCACAATATACACTGGCAGCGCAATACAGATGAAATATATGTTATATATATATATATATATATATATATATATATATATATATCATCTCTAAGACATATATACTCATAAAAATATATAGCCAAAAAAAATACAAAAAGGAGATAAAAAGATAAAAATAAGAAAATAATTAGTACATCACATAAAAGCCATGCTTTTTAAATCATTATTCAAACCTAGGGATCCCACAGATGAATATTTGAGGGCTCTTTTAGAACTATTAAATAATGGAAAGGACCTGGGGATACTTAATGAGGCTTAATTTAATTTTCTATAGAACACTCATCCTAAACTGGTAATTTTTTTATTACTTGTCCAAAATTCATAAGTCCTTGGTGCAACCACCGGGGAAACCTATGGTTAGTGGGATCGATCGTCTTATTTACAACTTTTCACATTATGTCGACTTCTTCTTACAAAAATATGTCCCTATGGCCAAGTCCTATATAAAGAACACAGGACATATATTGCAATCGATGAAGGAAATCGAATGGAAGGACACCTACATGTGGGCATCTGTGGATTTGTCATCCCTATATACTGTGCTCGACCATAAGGGTTTGTTAGTTTGAAAGAGATTTTGGCTAAATTGAGGACTTAGAAGACCAACAGGGCTCTTTTATTTTGGATTGCTTTTTTTCATTTTAACTCATAATTATTTTCTTTTTGATAATAAATTTTATCTTCAAACTTATGGTTCAGCCATGGGACCAGGTTTGTGCCCATCTTTTTATGTCGGTGCGGGAAGACACCCGCATTTGGATTGAGCATGACTGGCACAGGTATATTGACTATGTAATTATAATTGGAATGGTACTCTCACTGATCTTCAAGAGTTTATAGTGTATATTAATATCAATGATCTAGGCCTTAATTTGTTCCAGAGATTGACAGTAATACTATCAATTTCTTGGATATTAGTTTTTTCATTCAAGACAATGGAGCATAGCACCTTCTTTAAACCTACATATATAGCTAGACCAAAATTTTCTTTATTGATTAAAATCCAAGCAATTAACATCCACAACATGTTTCATCTGTATGGCCTCTTCAAATGGAGTCAAAGTTTGTTTAGTGGAACCCTAGTCCTAGCAGGGACTATTCTTCACAAAAGTACAATCAGGAACAAGAAAAAGCCTGATTGTACTTCTCCCCAGCAACTGGACGACACACAGTTCTGGGAGTATAACTGGTTTTATTCCTGCCACACATGGCTTTTATACATTGTCCCTAGCATGGGGTTTCTTAGTCACAATCACAGGGCTTTTCTTCCCAAGATCCTCTGTGCCTTAGAGATAATTGCGTGAGAAAAAACTATAACTTATTTATCTCTGAGGTACAGAAACATCTACAATATTTGAAAACATCCAAAAATCTATTTTAATAACTTCAGAACCCCACAAAAGTCATATCACCGAATAGCTTGGATATAAGCGCACACTTTGCTAAAATATTACTCAGATCTGTTTGGTGGTTTGGGAATGTCATTCTAAAGATGTTTTGGCAGTCTGCCACGAGGTGATCCCCCAAAACAGTTCCAGAGAAAACAATGCAAATACCAGTCATCTTTCAGGGATTCTCACACGAACACTGGTGAATCCATTCTCTGGCTGTTAGGGTACAAATGCTCCCCCTGTTTGGTATTTTATGCCTGCCGAACACCATTCTCCTAACTGTTCGGGAAGTTGCATGGGCAGCAGTACCAATTTCCCAGGTGTTCGCAGGGTTGCGTATCCGAAAAAATCGTTCCAAGCCGTCGACGGGCATGAACTGCTGCCCTCGTTCGGGAGACAAAATGGCTGCCAATTGTTATGAACGGTGGCCACACATGGAAAGCACTTGAACTAATAACCAATTTGTGGTTAACAGCAAGGGGTAGTTGGTGATTATGAAGGTGCGAACATGGGGCCATACAGCAAGTGGGTTTGGTAAACGAACGAGGCATACAGACAGCCGAACAAAGGGGAATACAAGTATATTGCAGTTCTCCATTCTGCTACAGTTTGCTTTATGTTCTAGTATCTTGTACTGCCAGGAGCAATAAAAAAACAAAAAACTTTAAATTGGAAATATGAGATTGGCAGTGGGCAGGCATTTTGTCATTGATATACTATATATAACGAACTTACCTACTCATGGCGCCTGCGCTGTATCTCTAGTTGGGCCACGCAAACTGAAAGGTCTCCTCGTTTGCACTGCTCCCCTCCTCAGGTTGTGTGGACCGAATGCTCCATGGGCGAAGCGACCTTAACAATGAAGTCTTCATACTAACATTTGGTCTGGCAAACAGCTTCTTCTCCTGGTTCACATGGTCCAAAAATCACTTTGCTGTTTCTTCCATGTAGTAACTGAGATGCTGCCCAATTGAATGGTGCATGTTTTGTGTATTTACAATATATGACGTATAATTGTAGAAAATAATCCAGGCACTCCAAATTGTTCCAAACAATAGGCAATTTTTATTGGACCCAAGAACCACACAACGTTTTGACCCCTTAGGGCCTTTGTCAAGCTACTGAACACATCTCTTTACAAACAATATATAGATTCATTAAATAATTAACAAGTGATACAATATGTGAATTCCTATAATCAATCAATTATACAATCAATCAATAATAGTTAAACAGCTGTGAAACATAATAATCTCTCCAATCATTTTTACACATACTAGGAGTGTCACACCTTACAACATAGTCAAGCCAATGAGATAATAGATTCTTAGATTATTCAATTAGTGAAACAATCTCCTTTAATGAGATACAATGAGGCTAAATAATTTCACTAAGTAACTTACAAATCCGGTTCGAACACTAGGTATTGATCACATGACCACGTCTGATGTACAAGATAAGTCCAATGACGTTGGTCATGTGACTGGACCTGCAGAATAATCATTAGTGCGCATGCGCAAATCTGCATAAAACAAACTCCTCCTTAGGCAATGGAGTTACAACAGCGCACGCGCAATTTAACGCATGCGCAAACTCCATACACCAGTCCAGTAGGAACACCCACTGGGACGGAATGAAAGGAACGCCTACTAAGACGAACTGACAGTAACCATTTTATAGCAAATTTCTTATTTTACCAGTTATAATGACTATTAAATTATCAATTCAATTGTATGAAAAACATTTTTTTTAAAGTAAGGCTAAAATGACTCATAATATGGTGAGACAACCCAGTAGTGGATTAACAATACCAATCCATACAATTTATTATCAATCATGACATATATTTAATTTTTATTTTTGACAATCACTCATTATAGGGCAATGGTATATAACCCTCATAGATGGAATTACTAGGATAATTGATTTTCTTTTTTATTATTATTTATTATTTTCACTTTTACAGTATCATCCATTGTTAAATGTGAGGGACACATTCCATCTATGAGGGTTATATACCATTGCCCTACAAGAAGCATTGCCTGATGTGAATGATGCCTCACACAAAAGAGCTCTCAAAAGACCTACGATTAAGAATTGTTGATTTGCATAAAGCTGGAAAGGGTTATAAAAGTATCTCCAAAAGCCTTGCTGTTCATCAGTCCACGGTAAGAAAAATTGTCTATAAATGAGGAAAGTTCAGCACTGCTGCTACTCTCCCTAGGAGTGGCCGTCCTGTAAAGATGACTGCAAAAGCACAGCGCAGACTGCCCAATGAGGTGAAGAAGAATCCTAGAGTGTCAGCTAAAGACTTACAAAAGTCACCGGCAAATGCTAACATCCCTGTTAGCGAATCTACAATATGTAAAACACTAAACAAGAATGGATTTCATGGGAGGATACCACAGAGGAAGCCACTGCTGTCCAAACAAAACATTGCTGCACGTTTCCAGTTTGCACAAGAGCACCTGGATGTTCCACAGCAGTACTTGCTAAATATTCTGTGGACAGATGAAACCAAAGTTGAGTTGTTTGGAAGAAACACACAACACTATGTGTGGCGAAAAAAGGCACAGCACACCAACATCAAAACCTCATCCCAACATAAAAAATGATCCATATCATTCCAAAGGGTTCACATACTTTTTCTTGCAACTGTATATGTGAGATAATAGTAAGTGGTCTTGCCATGCAAGAACACTTAATAATATATATGTGAGCCTGGGTGAGCTTTCTTTGTAGCTTTCCTTTCTAGCTTTCCTTTCTATGTGTTTGGCATCTTTCCCAATTAACTCCTCAATCGGCTTTCACTTTAGTAATCTGGGCTCTCCTGGTCCCTCTTGTCTTATGTCCCCATCATAACATTTAGATTGTAAGCTCACTAACTGTTTAGCTTAGGCCTCGATTTAGTAATCTTTCCAAATGTTTGAGACATTTCCTAGTGATTCATCTACAAAAGTTACCATTAAAGTGTTTTGGAATTTGTGTAGATAAATAATTTGGGAAGTTTTCTAATAGTATTAATCATTTAAAAAGCTTATTAAATTGAAGCCTTAGTACTAAGTATAACTGAATAAAAGGGCTAAGAGTGCTATAGTATTGGTTTGTCTATAACATACTGCCTATTTTCCACAATTATACAGCTCCATGTTGGTGCTTTTTAATACCAATAATTATATTAACAGTAATAATGGCCTTCTCTAGTTATGGTAGTGCAGCATTCTTAATTTAAGTAACTATGCAACCACTGTAGGTAAGTTGATTCAACAGAGTTTATTTAATAGACATAGAGTAAATAAAAAAAATTCTAGTACATTGTGCACTTCAAATTGCAAAAACATCAATAACATTCATTTTAATTTACAATTCTACAAAATATTAAAACTTCCACTGAAGGAAGTTTATTCAAGTCATTAAAACTGATGTATACATCTTTGATTCCACTCATTATTTCCTACTTGTGTAGTGCTATACACTGGCTTGTTTTCTTGATAGTTTCTCTACATTTTTACTTTGTCATATTGCAATATATCCTTTTCAAAACTCTGGAATAAAGTATTTAATGTCATGTATCATACATTGGTAGCATAAATGCTGAACGTAAATGTGACCTTCAAAAAACGCTCCTTTCATTACTTTTTTTTTTTATTAACACAATATACATTATGTTCCTTTTTTAACAAAGAGCACGTTTGTTCATTAGTGACACATGAATATTCAAGGGTGCAACGTGTTATAAATATGCTCCTCTCTGTCTTTTAAATCAGACACATTTCTGTTATCCTTTGAAAACATCATAAATGGAACAAATTATGCACTTAAAAAAAAAAAAACCTCATCATTTTCTGCAGCAAATTAATTGTATGGGAAATGAAATAATTTCAGTAAGTGCACAGTGTATCAAGTATTATGAGTCTGTGTTATAGTAGTCTCCATTCCATTTTCTAAGCACTACTTTCAAAGCTACAAAACATGAATGCACATTACTGTAGAAGTGCTGTTTTTTGATTACAGGTCTGTTTTCTTTCCAATAATTTGTTCATTATCTTACTGAAAAGTTATGTTTAAAGCAGCAGCTTTATGGAAAGAAGAGAGTTGAGTCTAAGGATGCACAATAGGCTGTTTTTTTCCAATCACAGTCACACATTTATTGTCAATATTGAATTTTGCTGCGAGACATTGACATCATGGGGAAGCAATTCTCCACTAGAGGGAGTATTTCTAAGCATGGTAAATCAAATTAGCCTTTGGGAGGGATGCAGCGGGACTGGAGGTAGGTGTCAAAGTAGAGCTTTGGACACAGTAGCATGGCAGCTAATGTAAAAAGAGTTCATTTCTGAAAAAAATATTCAATTGAGTATATCATTTCACTGTGATGAATAATATATCCACTTCATATGGACAGTTTCAATTAAAGTTATCTTGTAATGTCAGGTTCTCGTTAAATGTTTTGGTTTATTTTCTGAATTCTTTTTTTATTACTGACGATAATGAAAATGTGTAGATCATAGTGTTTGCTCTTTTTTAACCTTTTGTATTGAGGTCATGCACTATGACTCTGTTGTACCCGTGGTCTACTATAAATTAAAAGTAATTACCGTCGCTTGTACTTGACTGTGAACTGAGCTGGATGAATAAATAGATGGCAAAGAGATATAGAGGAGGATGTTGAAATAAATCATTATGAATAGTTTTATAAATTAAATTAATATATTCTACACAATTCCATACAAAATAATTGTGATGCATACAGGGAAAGCATCTAGACAGCATCTACTCTGGTGCTTCTTTATAGCACATAATAAGGCTCTTCGGCCCTTAGTTGGGCTGATGAAGTACCAGGAGCCTTGACCAGGGTCCTCTGTAATCCATTCAGTCTGTTATGCTGATAGCAGAGTTGCAGGAACAGTTATAGAGACTGTAAAACTTAGTGTTCTCACAGCTCCTCCGGTGTCAGTGTGTGAGGCTGGACAGGAAGTGGATAAAATCCCTTCCTGTCTGCCCATTTGCAGCCTCTCACACAGAAAATTCCTTGCAGAAAAAGTGGAAAGAGCACTGAGTGATTCTGACTGTATAACAGTTCCTGAATTTCTACTTTCACTCATAGGATGGTGAGTACTTTGCATATATTACTTTGAATATGCTCTTAAAACTCCACAGGTCTGGACACAAAACACCCCTTTTACAGTGCCCTAAATGTAACCCTCCGAAAACAAACTTTTTCCTTAGTCCCAAATATAAACACTTTCAAATAAAACACACCATGCATCCCAATTCTAAATTTAACCCCACTCTAACCCTAAACCCAATAATTATAAAGGCCCCATACATACCTTCTAACTTTGCTGTCCAGAGAATAAAGATTCCAGTGGGACAGTTGTAAAGTGGATGGGTTAGTGATGCAATTGTATCATTTGGCTCTTGCCAAAGGGCAGGTACGTCAGAAAACAGATGAGTCCACCTGAATTGGTGGCAGGTCAGTCTGGTGTGAATTATAAAGACATTAAACTAACTATCTGCATTTGTTTAGGGGGGGAGGTAGTTCAGGCCTTAGAAATCCGGCCTAGAGGCACCTCACATTTAATGTGAAGTTTGTGAAAAGGGGTCTATTGTTTACATGATCATAGTGGAAGATTCATGGGTTCCAGATCTTTTGTGCTCAGACTTGAACATAGCAGCTGATTTATATAAACTTCAATATATATCAGGTTAATACACTGTTAATGAAAGCAGCTAAAAATCAATATAACACTGGATTTTTTAATATTAAAAAAATTATGTTCCTTGGGTTTGGCTGAATCCATTTGCACCTTATTAGTGTATTAGAAGTTGTTAAGACACCTCCAGTGTCTTTATGCAAAACCGTCGTTTAGTAGACCTTCCCCGTCTGCAATATCAGTAACTCCATTCGCCTAACCTGTAGTGCACAAACCAAATGCAGGGGAAGCGGCAATCTCCCGACCGGGATCCGTGAACGGCTCCAACCTCCCGAACGGTAATACATGAACTGTTGCTAGCCGCCGAACAATAGCATCCACCAAGCGGCTTTCGTTTCCATCCAGCAGTCTCTAAACGTGAAGAAGAAATCCCCCCAATAACGAGACAGAAGCTCCGCATTGAGGGTCAAACAGGATCTGGCTTTACTGTGGGCTACCTGCCCGTATTTATGCTACCTGCCCGTATTTATGCAGGTCTCCCACTTGGTGGACACTCCCCTAGAGGACCAAATGGGAGACTTAAATGACAGACAGATATGGGGACATTCCAGACACACAGTCACAGTTTTTACCCACAATGCACCATGATTCCCTCCCCTCTGCCCTGGAGATAATTACCAAGTAACTCAATCATCTCCAGGACAAAGCCAGTCGCCATCTTAAATATAAAATCATAAAAGACATAAAAATGTATAACTTCACAAAAACCGAACATTTCCCATTCGTATCACATATCCCCAGATAGCCTGGATCTGAGTGCATATTATTAGCGAATAGCGCTCAGATCCCACACACATAGTTCAATCGCCATGGAGTCAAAGTTCTTACAGTCTTTCGGTATACGAATGACTCCATGGGAAGGCTATCTGGGTTAAGTCTTTTCGTATGATCCAAACCTCCCGAACGGCCGGTATTCGTATGCTTTCGTGGAGGCAGCCAGGCGTTCCGTTGTTTCAGCGGTGTTTGGCAGAAAAAGTGTCCGTTTTTAGTTCCATAGAAATAGAGCCAAACACCGCTGGGCTTTCGCGTGGTTTAAAATGGCCGCTGCCTCGTGGTCGACATACGAACGACGACCACCCTGAATTCGTTTAATTGAGAAGTGTCTGCGGTTAACCACAACGTTCTAATTGGGATCAATAGGTTAACCAGCAGCACACTTCTCTCCTGGGTGGCCGTCCGTTCGGCTAGTTTGTTCGGGAAAAAACAGTCATTCGAATGGCTGGGCTATAGAAAACAGCCATTCATACGAACAGGATAAAACAGACGAATACACCAAAAATAAGCAGACAGATGGTTCTGTCACAGAAGTCAAAATGAAGTGTTGGAGTATTCTGCTTTAGGCTGCTTTGCTTTCAGACTAGGAAAGTTACTTGATTTCACATTGGAGTGTTTCATTAAAAGACATGCTCAGAAGCAGGTATCTGGATGTTTCAGATACACTGTATTGCTGGACCTTATCTATCTTTGTCACCTTTGAATGCTCCGTTTATATCTGCTAGTTGTTGTCTAAGTGCCCATTATTGTGTCCGGCTTTGCTGTTCATGTTGTCTCTGTGTCTGACTTTTTGGTTAGTATAGGCCACATGTATTCCTGTAGCTGTCGTTTGGTAACCATGATGAATGTCTGCACAGGATGGGAATAGTATCCCAAAGTAAAATAGATGTTAGGATACTTGTGGCCTACGTGATAGGTATAATACACTTGTATGTTGTCTTGGAGGAACATAGTGTGCTGTGTAGGCAAAATGATGTGTTCATGAGTATTTGAAAGCATCACTTCCCAAGCTCTGGAACACTTTTAAAATATATTATGTAGATTTATAATTAATGTATACTTACAATTATTTATTCTAAAGTCTTGTTACAGTCACAGATTTGCAGGAATTAAGCATTTTTAGACAGTGCTTACACACCTTGTACCAAAGCAAGCAAATACATTGATTGGCTATTTTAGACTGCCAAACATTTTTTTTCTACAGATAGAAAACAAATGTCTGTGGTTTAACTATATATATTTTTTTTCATTTTCATCAAAGGCATCTGTATGTTTTAAAAAAAGCTAATATATTGTTCAATCTAAGTTTCCAGTAGCATTTATCTAGAAAATTGAGCTGTATTGCAATTTATTTTAAACCCAATGCTAGACAGAACACACTTGATACTGTATCTAATTAGAATCCATCATTAAATAATACTGACTAACTATGATCCCAAATAATTACTGTTATCTGTGTTTCGTTTGTAAATATAATGGTTGTACTGAACGAAAAGAGTAATGGCATATTTACAGAAGGCAGCTAATTAAAATGATCTTCAATCGCTCTTCGTTTGCCATTTTCACAGTTAAAGCTACTTGCAAGATTTCATACTCATTCTAGACCTCTAGATTTAAAATAACTCAGGGTTCCCAGGACACAATTTTTACATCAAGACAAATGTATACTGACAATAAAAATCTCATTAAGAAAGATATGAGGAGCTCTGCTCTGCCATGACAATTAAATGTGAGTATTTTTTTTTTTATTGTTTCAAAGCAGCAAACTGAATATCATAATGATGAGACATTAAACTAGTGACCAGTAATAAAAATGCCTTTCTGATTCTATCAGGCAGCTGGCTGGTGCTACATTTATTGACATGGTTACAGAAGCACTTCAAGCACCACTATAGCATTCTCTTGTGGTATTGTGCCAAAAGTGTCCTGGTGCCCTCCCAGACTAAGTAGTCAAACCACATGAGAACAGCTTGACAACCCATCTTGGTCCCTATATTATATATTGGGGCCAAAAGGGCTCTCATTTATCATCCTATATGTATATCTACCACAATATTATGTGTGAATAAATGCTAAGAATTAAAAAAAAAAGGTAAAATATAAAAGCAAATTATTTCACATTTTTGCTTATAAGCGTTTTTAAACATCCAGTGCAACAAATAGATTATTATATCAGTCCTGATTATTAAATACCTAAAATGTTTAGGATCTAAACTTATTTTTGATAGTTAAGCCTAACCCTATACCAACCCCCCACACCAACCCCAATCTAAAACAGCATTAACCCACATCCTGCGTTGACCCTTACCCTAACCCTAAAGCTAACTCTACCCCAACGCTAAGGGTAACCCTTATCCTACCCCTACATCTAACATAAACCCTAACCTGCTGCTAATATTAATCCTGACATTACAAATGGGTTTTACTGTATTTAACTACTTTCAGAATTACACTTACAATTCTGAGTGAGCCTGTGTATCTTTGCTTCTGGCAAAGGCCAGAACTGGTCCATATCGGTTGCGAACATGCAGGGAGACCTTGCCAGGGTTTATTCTGAAAAAATTGCCTGCACCCCATAAAAAAGTGGCTGAGAACGATTTTTCAGCTGTGGTTTTTATCAATGAGTTAAATGGCTCTGTGCATCGCAGATTTCCAGCACTGCACAGAGCTTATCAGTCAGTCTGGGATGACTGCAATTACCTTAGCTGAGTTAAAGGAGCCCCAGATATACACTGATACCTGGGGTAGTGATGTGGGCAGGGATTTAACCCTGCTCTCACCATTATCTTTTAATAGGTATGTTTGCTGTGCTGGCTTCCAACACTGCAAACAGCTCATTTAAAAGCCCTGGGACATTAGCAGTAGCCCCATTGGACAGAGGGGAGCCTTATGCATACATTGATACCTGAGGTTCCCTGGTGGGAGCAGGGATTTAACCCTGCACACACCAAATCTGCAGGGCATTCTATGCCACCCTACAGGCCTTAAAGCCCACTTTATAAAGCACAGCACATAATTCTCTTATGGTGTTAAAAGGTTACATCTGAAATTCACTTTAAATTCATGACAGTATTTACTTTAATTAATAACCCTGTATGATAAACCAAAGATGGATTTCACAAACTTCATAGCTGAAAACTTTTAAACATAAGCATGTATTATTGAGCTTGAAAATACACAATTAACAATAATCCTGCAATTTTAACAACAAAATAAACAATGAAAACATGTTTGTTTGTTTTTTACTACTGACTAGACCTATGTACACTGGAAAATCTTTTTTCAGCCAAATCACGATTTTCCTATTCTGGATGGTTGGATTTCATACATGGTGGTTAAGGTAGTACACATTCATTAAAAGAAAGATATTAGAAAACTAATCAGACACCTCTAAAGGCAAAAAAATGGGCCAGTGTACTGCAGATACAAAAGTAATATATGCATTTTCCCACCATTTGGTTACATAGTTGTCTAGGTTGAAAAAAGACTAATGTCTATCAAGTTCAACCAATATATATATAGACATAGCAGAAATGACCGCACTCCAAGGACTTGACAAAGATTTTCAAATACAATTTAACTTTTATTCAATCCATTTAAAAAGTCAAAGTTTCAGCTCCCACATGGAGCTTTCATCAGGACAAAAAATGTTTTTGGTCCTGATGAAAGCTCCATGTGGGAGCTGAAACGTTGACTTTTTTAAATGGATTGAATAAAAGTTAAATTTTATTTGAAAATCTCTATAAAGTCCTTGTAGCGCGGTCATTTCTGCTATGTCTACATGATCCTTGCCAGACCAGCACTGGGCACCACAGGATTACACCAGGAGTGCAAGTCCTCGCTATATATATATATATATATATATATATATATTTATATATAGTCATTTGTACCCAATTATGCCACAAAAATGGGAATAAATCATTCACGTCTGCATATTAACAGACATATTGATTATATCCTTGAGTATTCTGTTTGTGCAAAAATGCATCCAAGCCTTGTTTAAAAATATCTATAGGATCTAATAAGACAGCCTCTTTAGGCAGACAATTCCACATATTTACTGTTCTTACTGTAAAGAATCCTTTTTGTTCTGCTGCAATCGAAATTGCCTTTTTTCCAATCGCAATGGGTGACCTTTTGTCTGTTTTATATTTCTAATATACAAGTTTGCACATAGCAGTTTGTAGTGACCTTGTACAGTGAGGGAAAAAAGTATGTTTCCCTGCTGATTTTGAACGTTTGTCCACTGACAAAGAAATGATCAGTCTTTAATTTTAATGGTAGGTGTATTTTAACAGTGAGAGACAGAATAAAAAACAATTCCAGAAAAACACATGTAAAAAAAGTTATAAATTGATTTGCATGTCAATGAGTGAAATAAGTATTTGATCCCCTATCAATCAGCAAGATTTCTGGCTCTCAGGTGTCTTTTATAAAGGTAACGAGCTGAGATTAGGAGCACTCTTAAAGGGAGTGCTCCTAATCTCAGCTTGTTACCTGTATAAAAGACACTTGTCCACAGAAGCAATCAATCAGATTCCAAACTCTCCAACATGGCCAAGATCAAAAAGAGCTGTCCAAGGATGTCAGGGACAAGATTGTAGACATACAAAAGGTTGGAATGGGCTACAAGACCATCACCAGCAGCTTGGTGAGAAGGTGACAACAGTTGGTGTGATTTGTCTCAAATGGAAGAAACATAAAATAACTGTCCGTATTCCTCGGTCTGGTGCTCGTGGAGTTAAAATGATCATGAGAACGGTGAGAAATCAGCTCAGAACTACACAGGATGATCTTGTTAATGATCTCAAGGAAGCTGGGACCATAGTCACCAAGAAAACAATTTGTAACAAACTATGGCTTGAAGGACTGAAATCCTGCAGTGCCCTCAAGGTCCCCCTGCTCAAGAAACACATGTGCAGGCCCATCTGTTTGCCAATGAACATCTGAATGATTCAGAGGAGCACTGGGTGAGTGTTGTGGTCAGATGAGACCAAAATCAAGCTCTTGGCATCAACTCAACTTGCCATGTTTGGAGGAAGAGGAATGCTGCCTATGACCCCAAGAGCACCATCCCCACCATCAAACATGGAGGTGGAAGCATTATGCTTTGGGGGTGTTTTTCTGCTAAGGTGTGATAATAATCCATATAAATTAAGTATGATTGATCACTATTGAGCAACTCAAACATTTATAGATAGTTAAGATGGCACCGGTAAGCATATAAGCACATATTACTAGATGCAGGCTTGAAGGCTTTATACCACAGCTATTAAGAGCTGACACAGCACTACAGCTGTTTACTAAGCTGACACAGCACTATAAGCTGACACAGCACTTCAGCAGTTTGAGAAACGTATGTTGCCATCTCTAGAACAGTACAAAGAAAGCTTGTAGATAAGAGATAATTAACCGCACAAGACTTGGCATAAGTTCTGGTGGTCCTGAACAGTCTGGCCAACTGCCAGGTTCATCCAGCTGCTTGTATCAAGGTCTTTTGCTGGGCTGCACTGGTAAGGAACTACTGACTGTCCTTGAAGACAGGTATATAAGACTAAGGGAATCTTGCGCTCACTTGGAGAACTACCCACCTGTAATGCGGACGCGTGTTACTGGTTTCTGCTGTTCTCAGAAGAGAGGGTCTCTCCGAGTGACTACCTGAGTTCCCCCCAGTCATGTGTGGCAAGGAGACAACCAAGCTTCTCTAATGGTGATGTATACTTAAGCTGATATATCTAGATACTAAGCTGTTTGAAGTAAACGCATGCAACTACTTAATGAGAGTAAAGCTTACTTTGCTTAGATCCCTTTGTGGATAATAAAGTGTAGTGTGAATTCTTATATTGAACTTGGTCTCTGTGTGATTTCTCTTTCCTATAACTCAATGTACTCTATCCGAACTGGGTTGTGTGCCCGCCAATATCGCTATAAACCTTATTAGGTATTGATTATTACTTTTTGGATATTGGTGCTTCATGAATTTAATGATTAGGCACAACATAAGGTGACAGGTGAACTGCACCGTATCAAAGGGATGATGGACGGGCCATGTACTGTCAAATCTTGGGTGAGAACCTCCTTCCCTCCGCCAGGGCATTGAAAATGGGTCGTGGATGGGTATCCAAAACAAACAGCCATGGCAGCAAAGGAGTGGCTTAAGATGAAGCACATTAAGCTCCTGGAGCAGCCAAGCCAGTCACCATATCTTAATTCCATAGAAAATCTGTGGAGGAAACTAAAGGTTCGAGTTGCTAGCCTCGAAACCTTAATGACTTGGAGAGGATCTGCAAAGAGGAGTGGGACAAAATTCCTCCTGAGATGTGTTCAAACCTGGTGGCCAACTACAGGATACATCTGACCTCTGTGAATGCCAACAAGGGTTTTGCCACCAAGTATTAAGTTAACGGGGTCAAATACTTATTTCACTCATTGACATGCAATTCAATTTATAACTTTTTTGACATGCATTTTTCAGGATTTTTTATAAATTTATTAGTTTTTTTCTGTCTCTCACTGTTGAAATACACCTACCATTAGACTGATCATTTCTTTGTCAGTGTGTAAACGTTCAAAATCAGCAGGAGATCGGATACTTTTTTTCCCTCACTGTATATATTTGTATAGTTCTATCCTATCTCTTCTGAGGCACCTTTCTTCTAAAGAAAACAAATGCAGGTTTGTTTAGCCTTTCTTCATAACTAATGTTTCCCATCCCCCATTATAATTTTGTAGCTAGCCTCAGCACTTTTTCTAGTTCTGTAATATCATTTTTAAACTGCTGCACAAAATTGTACCACATATTCATGGTGGGGTCTTACTATTGATTTATAAAGATTTTTTGATTATTTAAATCACTACAATTCTTTATACACAAAAGCACCTACCTAGCTTTTGCAACGGCATACCGGCATTACATACTCACTTGATATGTGAATACAATCAACATTTAGTGACTGTCCCCTAGTTTTTAATCATCTTTTAACATCACTCATCTTCTTTTTGGGTGCTATGGGTCGAATTCAGAATCACAAGACAAAACAGAACATGCATGGCCATTGTTCTACTCATTTGTTTCTTGATTTGGCTACATTTCTGTTTGGAGTAGAGGAATTCAACTGATCAAATGAACTGCATTTCATAACAATACAAATCTTCAAGTCTATCCATGACAATTTACCAAATGTTAACTACTTACATTGAGAGGGTATCAGGGCATTCTTTGAAATAAATGCTATAGCAGGTTGTTCCTTTATTATTATTATTATTATTATTATTGTTATTTATATAGCGCCATCAAATTCCGCAGCGCTTTACAATGGGTGGACAAACAGACATGTAGTTGTAGCCAGACAAGTTGGACACACAGCGACAGAGGGGTTGAGGGCTCTGCTCAATGAGCTTAAATGCTAGAGGGAGTGGGGTAAAATGACACAAAAGGTAAGGATAGCATTAGACTAGTGACAGGTGCAGAAGAGGAATCAGTCGGGAGCTATTAACAGTTTAAGTGATACACTTTTATGAAGAAGTAGGTTTTTAACGATTTTTTGAAGGAGTGGAGACTGGGTGAGCATCTAACGGAGGAGGGAAGCGAGTTCCACAGGAACGGTGCAGCCCTCGAGAAATCTTGAAGGCGAGCATCAGAGGTGGGAGTACGGACAGAAGATAGACGTAAGTCTTTAGCAGATCATAAGGGCCTAGACGGGACATACTTGTGTATAAGGGAGGATAGATAGGTGGGAGCAGCATTATGTAGAGATTTGAAAGCAAGAATCAGAATTTTAAATTGAGCTCTATATCTTATAGGAAGCCAATGTAGGGACTGACAGAAGGGTGAGGCGTGTGCGGTGCAGGCGGACAGGAAGACGAGCCATCGGGTTTCGCCATAATCACTCCACTACAACTGCCCTCTTAAAAGTTTGCAATGACATCGAAACTGGCATGGAACAAGGAGCCCTAACTGGAGCTATTTCCCTTGATTTTGCTAAGGCCTTTGACACCGTAGACCACTACATTCTACTGCATAAATTAAAAAATTCAGGTACTGGTGATCGTTCGCTAACCTGGTTTCGATCGTATGTATCGGATCGCTTGCAATATGTGTCCATTTCTGACAGCGAATCCCTCCCTCTCCCAGTCACGTGTGGTGTTCCCCAGGGTTCCATTCTTGGCCCCCTTCTATTTACATTATTTATAAATGATCTGCCTAATGTCTGAAAATCCTCAAATGTACACATGTACGCAGATGACACAGTAATCTATGCGAGCAAATCCAATCTACCGCAACTTGAGGCTGTGCTCCAAGACCAGTTTACAGAGGTAGAAAAGTGGATCGCAAAAAACAAACTCTTCCTTAACACTGACAAAACTGTCACAATGATCTTTGGAACAGTACCTAAATTACACAAATTACACAATTCCCACCTATCCATCAAAACAAATTCAAATGGCACACTGACCGCAGTCCACTCTTTCAAATACTTGGGTATGATATTAGGCCCCAATCTATCTTTTGGCCTGCACATAGAAAAGCTTGCATCCAAACTTTATCCAAAACTAGGTGCCCTGTACAGAAACAAATCCTGCCTAAGCCCTACAGTAAAGGAAAAGATTGTACAGCAAATGCTGATGCCAATCATTGATTATGGGGATGTAGTATATGCATCTGCATAACAATCCCACATTAATAAACTCAACACATTGTATAACTTGTTCTGCCGATTTGTGCTACAATGTAATTACAGGACCCACCATTGTGACATGCTAAAAGAACTAAACTGGCTGTCACTGGAATCCAGACGCACCCTTCATCTTTCCAGCCTTGTGTTTAAGAGCTTTTCTGGGAAACTACCACCCTACCTGAACAAAATGCTTTCCCCAGCTGTTCCCACTTCCTATAAGCTCAGATCCAGTACCAACACTTTACTTAGTCTACCTCAATACAAAAAGAAAGCAGCCCAATCCTCCTCCTCCTACAGAGCACCGCAAATGTGGAATGACCTCACACACAATTTAAAATCTTCCCTAAGCCTAAAGTCATTTAAGAGATCCATCTCTACATATCTCAAAACAGAATGCACCTGTCATGGTTGATTATATATTTCCTACCTGTTCTATGTTAAATTTTGTATTTATTGTGTATTAATATTGTTTTTGTATTTTATTGTACCCTAATGTAACAATGCAATGATTTGTGGACCCAGGACATACTTGAAAATGAGAGAAATCTCAATGTATCTTTCCTGGTAAAATATTTTATAAATAAATAATGTAAGACCACTGAGAAGATGATTACAGTAGTCAAGGCGAGAAAGGACAGTGGAATGGACCAAATCCTTAGTCGCATCTGGCGTTAAGTAAGGGCGGATGCGCGCTATGTTTTTGAGATGGAAATGACAGGATTTGGCGATAGACTGAACATGAGGCTTGAAGGAGAGGTCGGAGTCAAAGAGAACACCTAGGCAGCGAGCCTGCATGGTGGAGCTGATGGTAGCACCGTTGACTTGGAGACAGACAGACACAGGAGTAACAACACTTGAGGGAGGAAAGACCAGAATTTCAGTTTTGGTCAAGTTTAGTTTAAGGAAGTGGGCAGCCATCCAGTTAGAAATAGCAGAGAGGCAGTCAGAGACACTAGTCAAGAGGGCCTGGGAGAGATCAGGAGAGGACAGGTAGATTTGCGTGTCATCTGCATAGAAATGATATTGGAAGCCAAATGAGCTAATGAGTTTACCAAGGGAGGCAGTATAGATGAAGAACAGTAGGAGACCAAGGACTGAACCTTGGGGGACACTAACAGAGAGGAGTTGGGGAGAAGATGCAGAGCCATAGAAAGAAACACTGAAAGAGCGCTGGAAGAGGTAGGAGGAGCATCAGGAGAGAGCAATATCTTGTAGACTGATATTGTGGAGGATGAGAAGAAGCTGTTGATGATCAACAGTGTCAAAAGCCACAGGTCAAGGAGAATTAGGATAGAGTAGTGACCACGAGATTTTGCAGTGAGTAGATCATTGGATACTTTGGTAAGTGCCGTTTCCAAGTGCTTAGCATGGAAAAAGAGATATTTAAAGAGATATTGATACAAAACAGAAATAATGACATTTGTTCAATTTGTATATAACATCCTTAGAGTCTAGTGTGGCTTCTAGCCTAGTGTGTGGATTGCATAATTGCACCTTTCAGCAAAAAGAATAGAAAAAATAAAACATGAAAATATAGAGACTTTTAACCTCAAAAACCTAGTTAAAGGTCCAAGTGTGGAGGAACTGTATAGACAAGGTTTGTTAGAGCTTATGTAACCAATTTTGTTTTTATTACCTACAGATAAACACGCCGCCGGGCGTAATAGTACGCTCTCCGGTCTTTCTGTACTTACCCGGTCGCCGGCGATCCCATGCCGGCGATCGCGGTTGGAGGAACTCCCAGGGAGCCCCCCGCGGCACGTAAGACCCCCTGGAAGCCCCCCAGCCATGTCAGAGTGAGGTCCTTGCGAGGACCCCACAATCACATGGCCGGTGGCAGCTGCCTCCTGCATTGCCAGCAGGGGGGCTGCCTGTAATGACAGGTGGTCCCCCTGCTGGCTGAAAATAAAATAAATAAAAGTTAATCAGTGTAAAAAAATAATAATATATACTTAGATCATATATATATGTTATATATATATATACGATCTAAGTATATATATATATATATATATATATACACATATACATACACACACGTACACTGTATAGGTGTATTTTACTATTAATATATATATATATATATATATATTATCAAATTACACGTAGACTGATACTGATTAAATATATATATAATTATTGTTATATATATATATATAATATAAAAAAATAAATATATAAATATGTTAAAAAATAAAATAAAATAATTAAAATATATATAGATGTGTGTTATTTCATTCTAACTGTTTTGTGATATTAATATATATATATATATTTATATCAAAATACACGTAGAACGAAATAATATATATCTATATACATAAATATATACGTATATATCACTATATATACCTATATATAAATAAAAATATTTAAAAAAAATTATATATATATATACATATATATTCACATATATATATATATACATATATTAATTCTACATATATATTTATGTAATAATTTTACATAATTGGGTATCTTAATTACAATTAGCGGGACCTGTCTGACAACCCATGCCGAAAGTAAAGGGAATTTAATTTGCTAGCACTATATTTAACCCTATAACTTTCCAAGACACCATAAAACCTGTACATGGGGGGGTACTGTTCTACTCTGGGGACTTCGCTGAACACAAATATTAGTGTTTCAAAACAGTAAAATGTATTACAACGATGATATCACCAGTAAAAGTGACTTTTTTTTGCATTTTTCACGCACAAACAGCACTTACACGGACGATATTATTCCTGCGATACTTTTTACTGTTTTGAAACACAAATATTTGTGTTCAGCGAAGTCTCCCGAGTACAACAGTACTCCTCATGTACAGGTTTTATGGTGTTTTCAAAAGTTACAGCGTCAAATATAAGGCTTGCGTTTAATTTTTTTCACATTAAAATTCGCCAGATTGGTTACGTTGCCTTTGAGACCCTATGGTAGCCCAAGAATGAAAATTACCCCTATGATGGCATACCATTTGCAATAGTAGACAACCCAAGGTATTGCAAACGGGGTGTGTCCAGTCTTTTTTAGTAGCCACTTAGTCACAAACACTGGCCAAAATTGGCGTTTTTTGAATTTTTCACATAAACAAATACTAACGCTAACTTTGGCCAGTATTTGTGGCCAAATGGCTACTAAAAAAGACTGGACATACCCCATTTGCAATACATTGGGTTGTTTACTATTGCAAATGGTATGCCATTATGGGTGTAAATTTCATTCCTGGGCTACTATAAAGTCCCAAAGGCAACGTAACCAATCTGGCGAATTTCAATTTCAAATGTAACGTGCTATATTTGACCCTGTAACTTCCCAAAACGCCATAAAACTTGTACAAAGAGGTACTGTTTTACACGTGAGACTTTGCTGAATACAAATATGTGTATTTTATTGCAGTAAAAGAAAACCGTATTATGACATTGACCGTTAAAATGTCATGTAGAACTAAAAAAATAAAAAAAAATCTTATTTTCTCCTATTTTTTTCATATTAAATTATATTTCATAGCTAAATATTTGATATTAAATGAAAGCCCTGTTTCCCCTGAATAAAATGATATATAATAAGTGTGGGTGCATTTAATATGAAAGAGGTGAATAACGGTTGGACAGATATGTAGCGCAAATGCCAGGTTTTGTTTACATTTTGTTTCGTTCACAACGTGTACATTTGGCTCCGTCCTTAAGGGGTTAATGTGATGCTTTGTTAACATTTATCATAGTAGTTTGAATAATGTTTTTATTAAATGCACATGGACATTCTTTGACTCGTGAGAGTAACATCTTAATCTATTCCTTATTTTGAACTCCATTAAATCTAAAGATTGCATTTTAGTAATACCAGAAAACTGTAGATAAGTTTCCAAGAAAACTTAATGGGCAAAAACTATTATTAAACATATACATGCATTAATGAACTTGAAAATACACAATTAACAAAATATTATTAATTTTTAATTTTTTTTTTTTGCAATATTAGCAGCACTTTGGATTTATAAATTGTTTTGTTGTTATCCATTGAAAAGATCTGCTTGGTATAAGATGTCCTTTTTCATGTTTAATTAATCCCTTTAATTTCGTGCTAAATTAAAATAATGGGTCTTAATTTTAGTCCTCATGTAAAACTGATTGGTAATTATGGTAAACACAAGAGAGATAGACTTACAAATTAAAATTAAACAACCTCTGTTAGAAGGGCATAGCATAATTCATCCATTTCCTTTATAAACTATGTGCTTGTGTGTGTGGATGAATATAACTATGTATTTATTTACTCTGTGTATATTAATACTGCCATGGTGTTAGAAGCCACTATCTATATAATATTGTAAAGTGCTACAGAATCTGTTGGTGCTATATAAATGGTAATAATAAATTATTAAATAAAATATAATATTAATTATAATAATATGTATTATTTTAAAGTTAAGTACTATTTAATCTGACATGTGGCAGGATTTCACTTACAGGGATCAAATTCAGAAGTAACATTAAGTCACTAGGCATAACAGCAGACTATACTATTAGTAAAGCTGCCACTAAAATGATCATAGAAAACTCACTAAAAGCTACCTTGTCAAATTCTAACTCTTTGGTGTCAGGAACAAAGGTAAACACTTTCCCTTTTTCATTGGTGTAATCAGTAAACAGATTAGGATTTGCTTAAATAAAAGCTGAAGTTAATTTAGAGATCCCTCTTGATGTTCTCAATAAGCTAACCACTTGAGCGTAACTAGTCCTATAACTATTTCGCAGATTGCAGGGAGTGCCTATCCCTGGACCTTCATTTTCTCAGCCCCTGCAACAAAACTGATGTTAGCTGCTGCATGCACAACCCTTGTTATGATGCAGCTGGCATCATGATGTTACAAATAACCAAAATAATAGAGAAAATCTCAGGAACTCACTGTCAGATTTAAGCAGGTTTATTGGACACCGCAACATTTCGACCTGTACTCAGGTCATTATCAAGCTTGATAAACCAATAAACCTGCTTAAATCTGTCACAGTGAATGTCTGAGATTTTTTCTTTTATACTTGTTCTTATGGGGTATGCTGACCCAAACTCCGTTAGCACCCTCTGACTTTTTTTTTTTTTTTTTTTTATTTTAATGAATTTTTTGTAAATTCTTTTTTGTGTGTGCAATATATAGAACATTTACTTTTGTGTTGCCAGAACAGCAATGACATAGTTTTCAACATTATAACTTGGTATATATAGGCATAGAGAAATACAATTTGCAAAAGTGGTGTATCGACAGTAAGAGTGAGTAACACTCTGAGGTCACCGACAACGCTTCTGGGGCCTAGTGTTGGTAAAGCTAAGTGGACAATGGGCCTAGGGGGATCAGCCTTGGTACTTATGGCTGGCTATTTCACTGTGGTATTCCTGTGGTTAGCACCCAGTGGATGGAGAGTGGTTATGTACATGTGTCTAGGGGTAGTCGCTTAGAGATGCGCTGCCTAGTGTCTAGTGCTGAAGAACCTATTTGTGGGCAGGCTAGGTGAGACATTGGTGCCGTCTGCATTTAAAGCACAGATAATTTGTTTGGGTCTAAGGGGGTTGGAGCTTGAGTGTGCGTAAGTGGTCTGTCAAGGCTGGTCAGCTTATTTGCTACAGGTGTGGTTACTTTTAATAGTGCAGAGTTGTCTGGTAGCAGGGAAGCTCCTTTGAATATATTTCCCCTATACCATGGGGCTATGGAGTCATGGGGGGGCGGGTAATGCACCGGATCATAGAGATGTGTCTCTGTAAGCCTCACTCCTGTCTTATGGACAGTGTGCTAGGTAGGGTTAACTGAGCCATCAAGAGACAGGCATAAATAGACACTGGAGAAGAGAATAAAGCAATTTGAGTAACATAGTGCCCCAACAGATAAACAAAATACAATATCGGTTGGCTTGTAATCAAGTCGTGGCGCTTCTTTTCTCTCTGGGTGTGGAGACATCTATGTCTGGGCCTTCCTTGGGATCTGAGGCCTTGTAGTGCTTTCTCTCCTTGGTTATCCAGAGGGTCTTTGGCATCGCCCACCTATAGGTAATTCCTGCTTCCTGAAGTTGTGTGGTGAGTGGTAACATTGCTTTACTCCATAACAGTGTATCTCTACTAGTCCTGGAAGAGGGATATTTGGCATGTCTCAAAATCATATGGGGTCCTCCCTCAGAATGCAGCTAGCAGTCCCAGCTTGTCAGACATTGTGCAGCAGTGTAAGATGAGGTCACGTGGTGCCAAAGTGGGGGCCTGAGGCTAGTTGGCGATTCAATAAACTCCATCGAATAAGAATTGTTTAGCCTGTTTGGCCAGAAGGACTATTGCCACTAGGTGCATAATGAAATGAGGCAGTTCTTCCAGCGGTAGAGTCTCGGGGACCCCTCTAATTTTTAAGTTCTTTCTCCTGCCCCTATCATCCAGTACATTGAGTTGTCTAGCCTTTGTGACCTGTGCTGTTTATAGATGTTGAACTGTTTCACTTAGGGCAAGATAGTCTTATTTCAGTTCTGCAAGGTTTGTTTCATTAGCCTGTGTGTGGGCTGCCACAGCCTGTACTTTGGTGGTTAATACAGCTAGGTCATCCTCCCACATCTGCCAGACAGCCAGTAGAGGGACTTCCAGTTTCTAAGATGACTTTTGGTCATCTAAACAATGCTGGACATCCTCACGCTATGCTTTACCTTATCCGGGGGCCGGCTGGGGTCCTCAGCTCAAACCGCGTGTGGCTCGAGCAGTCCTGCTTCCACACGAGCTGCGCATGGCTCAATCTTCCCTTATAAGCGGGCCACGTGACATAAGAGATACTGTGACAAGATCCTAAGGTCCATTGTTGTGCCATTCATCCACGAGAATCACCTCATGTTGCAGCATGATTGAAGATCCCTCCTCGACGTTATACCTTTGTCAAGGAACGACTCAACCTCTACCCGGATTCTCTGAACTTTGTCCGCTGGCAGGCTAGTTTTCATGGCAGTTGAGTCTAATTCGATACCTAGGAAGGTTAGTCTGGTGGTGGGGCCAACTGTCTTGTTCTCGGCCACTGGTACCCCTAATGTCTTAAATAATGCGACTGTCTTGTTGATGCTGTGTGGTATTGCGTCTGGTTTCTCTACTGTTAGGAAGTCATCCAGATAGTGTATAATTACTGGACAACAGCAGATATTTAACAGTAGCCAACACAGTGTCTCTGCAAAAATATCAAACAATTTGGGGCTACTTTTGGCCCCAAACGTCAGCCGATTCGCAAAGTAGTATAAACCTTTCCACCTTACACCATGCAGATGCCATAGAGAGGGGTGCAAAGGGAGCAGCTTGAAGGCATTTGAAATATTGGTTTTCCCAAGCCAAGCTGCCACCCCTGCTTCCAGTATGGCCTGTATGGCATTATCTACTGTGGCATACTGTAAAGAGAACTCAGCCGATGGTATAAGTGAGTTTAGGCTTGGTGTGGTGCTGGAATGAGGGGCTGACAAATCGATGATTAACCGTGCTTTATTGTTGTATTTGCCCCATGCAATTCCTATTGGACTGGTTCTCCAACAAGTGAATGGTGGCCGTGTGAATGGCCCTATCATGAAACCATTCCCTACTTCAGCTTGCAACAGAATGTCTACTGTTGCTGGGTCAGTAGTGGCAGATTGTAAATTCCTGCATTCAATAGTTCCTGATGGTAGTGCTACCAACCCCGTGTGAAACCCCTCCATGAAACCCGTGATCAGAAATTGTACTAAGTCCCTAGATGGGTGTGAATTAAGGTAAAAGGCTAGCGTGTCGACATTGACTTCCGTCAGTCATTTCTTGGGGAACAGTCGGTTAGGACACATCGTCTTAGCATGGGCTCTGTGGCAGATGGTGCAGACATGTAACAACTTACAAGTTATAAGTCTTATTTTCTACTACGTCTTGAGACGCCATCAGTAGGGAAATAAGGTTGACGTCTTTCCCCCCTAAAATATCTTTCCTAATGTTAGGAGGTACCAAGTGTGCTGGTGTGACAATGTGAGTGGTAGGATTTTGTGCGATTTGTGCTCCTGTCACATTACCCTGTGCAGCTATGTGTTCAATCTCAGGTGTAAGACTGATATCAGGTGCCATGATAATTGGCTCAGGAGCTTCCAGTCTGTCCATTCTCTGGCTGATATTACTAATAGACACCAGGATAGATGTCATGGTGGCTTGCAGGCCTGCTATGGTTTCGTTCATATTTCCTTGTGAGCTGGTTCCTGGTTGAGGGGTCTCGGTGGTTGTCATCATAATCCTATATAGCTCAGCTTTCCTAGCCGTGGCCGGATATGGTACACCCCTACGCCTGAGTTCTGCAGCAATTTTAGGAATTGTCCATGACCTCAACGAACAAGGGCTATCTAGGCTTTCGGCTATAGTTGGGCCCGTCGGAGGGGTGGGTGGTCTAGCTGGCGTGCTGGGAGGGGAGACGTCTTCTATGTCGGAGGCGTGAGACATCCTATATGAATGACAAAAGGTTTGATGTGACTTATAAGTAAGTTGTAGTAGATAACGAGGTAGGCGAGGTCCTGCTGCTAGCCGTTGGACCGTATAGGGGCTCTAACTATGCGTTGGACGTATGACTGTGCCACCGAAGCGTTGTGGCGGAAAGGTGGCCTCAATTAACACCTATAACCGTAAACTAGGCATGCTTGGTGAGGCCCTCTTTGTATTTTGGTTGAGTACTGTGAATCTACCTATGATTTAAACCGAAGGTGAATACCTCTGTGATGAGCAAAAATTAGGGAAGTATATCGTGGTAAATAGAATAAATTTTTTATTTTTTTATATATATATACACACCACTATTGTGCCAGTGCCTATGTTGTGTCGTAAGTATGAGGTTACGTCTTTAGCTGTATGTGCTTAGTTTGCTTGGCCTAAGATGAAAATAATAAACGTAAAACACCCGAATAGGTGTACCCCTACCCTAACCAACAAGATAAAGTTTTTATTATTACCTGTACCGCGACGGTAAGTATTTGCTACTATTTAAATTCCCCAGAGATAGGGTGTAGTCTACGTCTCTGACGAATTGTTATGACCAGCGTTGGTCTTGATGAACCTTTGACCTACGTAAGACGTAATAAGATACCCTTATCAGTTTGAACTATGTATGATGTTAGTACTATGTTTCTAGCTCCGAGCGGATTCGCGTAATAGTGCCACCTAATTATCCATAATGAACGTACCGTATGTTACCAGCACTCCCTTGTGCTGGGGTGTTCGTGTGTTGACAATATAGAACAGACCCACCTGCAAGGACATGACAATACAATTTTTCACCTTATCTTATCAACCTATATACCTACTTTTACCCATATGCTGTATATTGATACAATGGTACCCTTCCCTTCCCCCCTTAATTGCTGCTTCCACCGAGATTATACGTGATTTATATCTATTTAGTTACCTACTGTTGTGATCAGACTGCTATAAATGTATGCGCCCGCCTTATATTTAATTTATTTACTCTGTATTATAAAATCTCTTAACCGATATGCTTAAAAGAAATATCTATTGTGGACATCCCTTTTAAATATTTATAACCTTTAATATGTATCAGTGACAAAGTTACCCGACCTATGTAAATATTATGTTTATTACTTAATACATATACACAGAAAAATCATTCTTAATATGAACAGTTCCACACATAGAGTGTCATATGTTAAATGCGCGTGTAGGTGGCAGTATCACACATATATATTTTATTTTTTTTCATGAGTGTTATAAAACATATTGTAATTCGTGTGTTTTGCAATTCGTGTGTTATGAAAGCCATATTCATGCGTTTGACCTTGTTGGATTCGTGTGGTTAGAACCGATATAAGGCGTCCGTGGATTTTAAGACCTATCCATATGTTCTCCCCTTGCCCGCGTCATTCGGCTGTTATGTGATTCGTGCGTAATTACTGTTCACCCAGATACAGAAAATGTTGTATATTATTCGTGAGTTTGGTCGTTCGTATGCTCGTACTCACGATTACCGGTCTCTTGAACCCGGAAGTGCGACCCGGCGCTCCGGAAGTTGTGGTGGAGTGGGCAGTTGGCGAGCTTGCCTTGAACGAAGGGTACCTGCTACCGCCGAGCCTGTTTAACGGTTGGAGATCCTGCTGATGTGGAGGCTGATTGACCTGGCTGAGGTGTAGTTGATTCCCGCCGTCTGGACCGGAACCGGAAGTAACCAAGCGCTGTCAGCAAGGCATGGAGGTAAGTAGTGGGTTTATATAGGCCGGTTGCAACCCCTCCCACAACTCCAGGCTCCGCCTTCCCATATATCTCCCCCTAATTTTCTATCCTATCAGATGAATAGATCCAAAACAATGTTTTAATCTTTACAGATCTGTTCCTTTTTTTATTTGTTTACTTGAAAAAGACCCTTAGGGGTCGAAACGTCGATCAGGATTATTTGCACTATGATGTAATTTTTTCATTACAATAAATACACCGTGTTGAAGTCCTTTTGAGTGCTCCATTTCATCGATTTACCTATATATATTTTGGACGTTGGAAGCACCAAAGGCAGCTGTATTGAAAAGACTTCAAGGGTGAGTGCCTAAATTACCTTTTTTATTTATATTTATATATATATATATATATATATATATATACCGTATATACTCGAGTATAAGTCAACCCGAATATAAGTCGAGACCCCTAATTTTACCCCCAAAAAATGGGAAAACTTATTGACTCGAGTATAAGACTAGGGTAGGAAATGCAGCAGCTACTGGTAATTTTCTAAATAAAATTAGATCCCAAAAAATTTATATTAATTGAATATTTATTTACAGTGTGTGTATATAATGAATGCAGTGTGTGTGTGTATGAATGCAGTGTATGTGTGCGTATGAATTCAGTGTATGTGTGTGTATGATGCAGAGTGTGTTTGTATATGTGATGCAGAGCCTTGGTGGGGGGTGGGCATTTTTATTATTTTTTTAAATTACTATTATTATTTTAATATTTTTATTTTTTTTGTTATATTATTATTTTATTTTTTTGTTATATTAATAATATTTTATTTTTATTCTATTATTATTATATTTTAATATTCTTAATATTTATTATTATTTAAATTTGTATTTATTTTTATTCATCCCCCCTCCCTGCTTGTTAGCTGGCCAGGGAGGGGGGCTCTCATTCCCTAGTGGTCCAGTGGATGGGGGTCCTGGTCTGTATTATGGCAATGTAAGTTGCCATAATACAGACAGTGACTCGAATATAAGTAAAGTGGTGTTTTTTCAGCACAAAAAATGTGCAGAAAAACTTGACTTATACTCGAGTATATACGGTATTTATTTAATTTTATTTTTTTTCAGCTGAATCTCTCCTGTTTTTTTTTTCTCACCATCTCTACCAGTGAATTCCTTTCTTTGCTTTCTGCTGTGGTCCCTTAGGACATAAGAATGCTTTTTCTTTTAGAGAGACAGATATCACTCAGAGTCCCGTCCCACTATAACCTGCACAACGCTGCTAGACCACTATTTGTCTCACTGAAATTTTAACACCTTAAACTTTTGAAAGTAAATGGTACAATGGTTAAGACAAACCTATTCCCTAGAATACTACAAATATGAAATATGACAATCTGAAATACCTATTTTTTAAAAAAATGAAACAATGTAGGAATAACCAATTGACATATTTCTAAATACGAGGTAATATAGCAAAAAATGGAAAAAAATTGCAAGTCTTAGATTTTACTAGCTAAACTAGTTTGGTAAGATTAACAATTCCTTTGTCAATTGTCCATAATTTCAGGTTTAGTGAACAACCCGATCATTAGTCAATAATGACCGTTAATCATTAGTTATTATTTTTTACTATTTTTATTTGCATGTAATTCTACTTTGTATTCTGCTTACGTCTTGCAGTAGCAAGTGTGTCTTTGCATGAATTATTCTAGACTATCTTTCTTTCTGCAAAGATGATCTTGTAGCATTTAGTATGCTTCTGACTGTCAAATTGTATAATATGTATAATTTTTGGCATTTCATTCTCTTGTCTATTCTTCAGATATTTCCGTTTTAAGGTACAGACCATGAACTATACCAGACAAACTATTTTATATCGGCACTGCCATCTCTCTTGTTGCTTCACGCTAATACCAATCCCTTTACACCAAGGGTAGCACACCAGTAACTCGTTTGATGTTTTTTTCCCTTTGTTTTTCATCAAACAGTAACCTCTGGTCCCCTTGTTCTGTAGTTATAGATGCTGGAAATCCATTCATCAATTATTACTACCTCTGGATATTACACTAAGATTATTTGTTATGTAGCTAATATAGAAGCTGTCACCAAACCTTCTACAAATTCCCAAGGTGTAAAGCTTGTTGATAATATTTTCTTGCTCTCAGTTAACGACGAAATTGTTGACTTTTCCTCCTCTCTCTCATTTTCAGTCTAGCTGCAGCTCCAGTGTTTTAAAGGTGTGCATTTTGTATAGCCACAAGTCTTCTGTAAATTAGATTAAAAATATAAGGAATACATATTAATTTAAAATATCACTGTTAGCAAATTTATTAAAATAATTGCCACTAATAAAGTAATTCTGTAACCAACAAGCCTTATGACAATGAAATTATTTTAGATTCAGAATAAAGATTAGGGCTACTCAGTTTGTAAAGGAATATTTACACGTACTCTGCAGTTGGTGGCTTGTCCTGGATCGGACTCACCTACACACCCTGCAAAGAAAAACACCTTATTAGACACTCCAGCCGTGTCCTAGGGCATAACCCTTATAAATATACTACAAAAAACTACTCTGTCTGTGGGATAAAATGTCTCACATACAGGGTAAAACTGGAAAACAATATTGCCAAATAATGTCAAAATGAAAATAGTAGATGTACTTCACTGTACAGAAAAGTGTACCCAAACCTGTAGGTCAATACTGAGTGAAACATATAACTACAGCCAAGTGGCTGAACCTCCAAAATCCCTGGTCCGATGCAATTAGGAAAAAATGTAATAGGCAAAAGACTTTAATACTAAATCATATGGTCAATGTCTGTACACATGTAACTCAAAATAATAAAAGTAACTAAATTGTTACATATACGTCCGAACACACCAGGACTAATTAGTCATAACCTACTGCGGACCCTAGATAAAATGGTTCATGGATAATTGAATGATTAAGTGTCAACGGAGTAAATCTGCCTATAGATGAGGGACACCAATATCCCAAACACACTGGACAGTGCCCTCCTTAAAAGGTAGAAAACTGAGTGGCAAACCCTATATCGAAAAGCTATAGGTAAAACATTATGATCGTGCCCCTAATGCACAGTGAGACAGTATCCATGTGGAAACTTTAATCAAACCCCTTGCTAAAAAAGGGGGGGCTCCAGATCATAAAGAGACACTATAGACATAAAGATGAAGTAATAGTTAAAACACAGCCATAGATATGTGTCAGGAGCTGAACAATATCGACCTCTAAATCACCCTTCGTTATGCTGGAAAATATGTCCTCAAGCCAAAATTCATGAGGTCTGCAGCCCTGCTGTCTCCTAAATTATGGCTGTACTAACATCAGAATTCCCACTCAAACTCCCAGGTTTAGGCTAGTTATGAGGAAAGAGAAAGACAAAAAAATTATTAAACCATACTAATGTGCTGAACCATACTTAGAGTGTTGGTTACCAGCACATGTGGATAGAGTGCCCTGTGAGATTGAAATAAAGTGAAGAACGAGAAAAACCCGACGCGCGTTTCGATGCCTACAACAGTGCACCTTCGTCAGAGGCCAAGCTTATACTGAACACAGGATTGTCTTTATATATGTTTAGTATCTCTGCCATAGCCCAATCATTGGTAAGCGTGTAGCCGTTATCGGGCGCCAAACTGCCGACTTCGCTGTATGCTAATGGGGCTATTCACACCCACCAATCACACTATGCTGCATGTTGAACTATCAGTTTTTCCAGCAGTTAACCCTCTCTGTACTGATGGGCTAGCAATAATATGATCTGTTAGTTAACCTGATATGGTGGCCCGGCTGAGAGGCACTTATACTTCACTATAAAAAATACCCCCTTCTGTCTCATTAGAGATATCTTTGCCAGAAGCTCAAGGAAGCAGGCTGAAGGGTCAGTGTTAGGACCTGCTTAGGGGGGTCTGCCTTGACGTTGGCAGGCGGGCATTCCCTCCAGTGGCCATTGGAGCAACTAAATTTGTCTAAATATACAGAGGGAGAGAGCGCAGGTAACTTTTTCTTTTCTTTAGCTTCAAATAAATACCACCCAGGTGGCAACCCTAAGTAGTGTGTAAAAAAAAATAAAAAATTAATATATATATATATATATATATATATATATATATATATATTTTAAAATCAATGGGCCTGGAGCAGCAGCTCAATCAACCCCTATGTTAATCCGGCCCTGCACATATTAAGAGCACACTAATCTAGGTACTCTCCACTGGATACACACCAATCTGATGTATATGTAACAATTTAGTTACTTTTATTATTTTGAGTTACATGTGTACAGACGTTGACCATATGATTTAGTATTAAAGTCTTTTGCCTGTCACATTTTTTCCTAATTGCATCGGACCAGGGATTTTGGAGGTTCAGCCACTTGGCTGTAGTTATGTTTCACTCAGTATTGACCTACAGGTTTGGGTACAATTTTCTGTACAGTGAAGTACATCTACTATTTTCATTTTGACATTATTTGGCAACATTGGTTTCCAGTTTTACCCTGTATGTGAGACATGTTATCCCACAGACTTGAGTAGTTTTTTGTTGTAAAGAAATATTAAAGTAACTGCTTAATGAGGAGTTGTTGATTTTGAAACTCTTGAGCCACCGAAATATAGGATTTTCTTTAACTTTTACAGATTTTTTTTTATTTTTTATTATGGCTATTATTTTACATTGGTAGCATTAGTATTTTCATTTTATAAACTGTTTTGATAGGCCTTAAGTTAGGTTCCTGGAAGGGTTAATTTCTGTACACCTGAATCATAAGACTAACAGCTTTGTACATTGCAAGGAGATCAAATACGTAGTCTTGGCACATGGCCATCGTTGTTCCTCCCTCTTCTAAGAAGACCCTACACCTATACCCTCCTATTCTAAGAGGATCATACCTATTACACACCCTTTATAAATGTAAGTGTTATGTTTTCACCATGCTGTTTGCATGAGCTTCTTTGTGTTGTTAGTTAATAGTCAATATTTGATTGCTTATTAATGATACCCCTAGACTCCCCTTCATTGTGCGTTAGTATAAAACATTTGTTTTGTTTAATAAACAATGGACATTTTTCTGAATTGCCTCCTTTGTAAGGTTTCTCAAGCGTGTCTCAAAGTACTTATGGTGTGGCTCAGTCTGGATAGAATTTTAAGACCACAACAGGTAATTATGGTGATAACCAAGGACAGGGCAGATGTTGCAACATCAGTTCCCTAGTCCCAAAATGCCTAAAGGAAGAAGTAGATAAAGAGGATTTCAAGGGACTTGGTTGGTGAATGTGAGGAGTATGTACCTTTAATTTCCTAGGGACCAAGGTACTGATAATGCATTGGTTCCTTATTGAATGATTGGTAGGCTTTTCTCTTTTCCTATAACTTTTAGCTGCATGTGACTTGACACCTTCTGTTACTCTGTTGGTTACCACTATTATTACTCTACAGCCCATGGGCTATGTGATGGAGAACGGGATAAGTAGGAATCGTAAGGACCCTAAGTGATTTTTATTACCATTGTTGGTCCTGTTATTTCGAGTGTGGGAGTCTATTTTTCCTGAGGTGTGGAAAAACTTCCCTAATTATACCTGAATTAAAAAATATAATTATGCTCAGATACATTGCCATTTAATATCATACAACAAATAAAGTATCCCAGCAGTAGCTAGTAACAGAGTGTATAAAACATTAAGACAATAGTGATGTCGCGAACGCGAACTTCCGCAAATGTTCGCGAACCGCCATAGACTTCAATGGGCAGGCGAATTTTAAAACACACAGGGACTCTATCTGGTTGAAGGGGGGGGAGGAGACCTACTGTCCCCCCCGGCCCCCACCCCTGAGCGGTGGGTGGGGGCCCTAATAACAATAAGGGGGGGACCTATTGTCCCACCCTGGCCCCCACCCAGAGTGCTCTTTGTCATTTTACACAGCGTGGGAAAATTCCAAAGAACTTTCCCACGCTGTGTAAAATGACACCGAGCACTGTGATTGGATGGCTTGAAATCCATCCAATCACAGTGCTCTGTGTCATTTTACACAGCGTGGGAAAGTTCTTTGGAATTTTCCCACGCTGTGTAAAATGACAAAGAGCACTCTGATTGGCTTAAACCCACCAATCAGAGTGTTCATAGCCTAATTGCAGGGCGGGGCAAGGTTTTATAAGCCTTCCCCCGCCCTGCGGAGCTCAGTCTGCGCGGAGCCCTCCATGGGTGAAGATGGATTATTTTTTTGCACTCGGGTTTTTTCTTTTTCTTGGGGTTTTTTTTTTTGTGCTCGGGATTTTTTTTTTTTTTTTAGTTTGACGGTTATGTTGGTTTTTTATTTGGCCTTTTTTGGGGCTGAAAAATGAAGATTTGAGAAAAAAGAAGACGTTGAATGGTAAGTTTAATTTTACAGGTTAGTTATTTTATTCCCCCCTCACTATTTTTTAGGGTGAGGGGGGGTAGGTAGGGACTTTTTATTTGGGGGGGGGTGGTGGGTGACTAGGGGCTTGGGGACCCCTAGTCACCTGGGGGGGGAAATTTACTTAGGGCCCCCACCCGCAGCCCAGGGGTGGGGGCCAGGGGGGAGGACAGTAGGTCCCCCCTCTCATTATCTTTATGGCCCCCACATGCCGCCCAGGGGTGGGGGCCGGAGGGGGGGTGGACAAGTAGGTCCCCCCCCTCATTATCAATATGGCCCACACCCGCCGCGCAGGGGTGGGGGCCGCTCATTATCAATATGGCCCCCACCTGCCGCGCAGGGGTGGGGGCCGGGGGGGCAGTAGGTCTCCCCCCTCATTATCAATATGGCCCCCACCCGACATGCAGGGGTGGGGGCCGGGGGGGCAGTAGGTCCCCCCCTCATTATCAATATTGCCCCCACGCGCGCAGGGGTGGGGGTGGGGGGGATAATAGGTCCCCCCCTTATTGTTCATTTTATGGCCCCCAGCCACCGCTCAGGGGTGGGGGCCGGGGGGGACAATAGGTCCCCCCCTTATTGTTATTTTTAGGGCCCCCACCCACTGCTCAGGGGTGGGGGCTGGGCAGAGGACAATAGGTACCCCCCTATTAGTATTTAGGGCCCCCACCGGGTAAGTTTAATTTTATTTTACAGGTTAGTTATTTTATTCCCCCCTCACTATTTTTTAGGGTGAGGGGGGTAGGTAGGGACTTTTTATTTGGGGGGGGTGGTGGGTGACTAGGGGCTTGCGGACCCCTAGTCACCTTGGGGGGGGGAATTTACTTAGGGCCCCCACCCGCAGCCCAGGGGTGGGGGCCAGAGGGGTGGACAGTAGGTCCCCCCCTCATTATCTTTATGGCCCCCTCCCGCCGCCCAGGGGTGGGGGCCGTAGGGGGGGTGGACAGTAGCTCCCCCCCCATTATCAATATGGCCCCCACCCGCCGCGCAGGGGTGGGGGCCGGGGGGGGCAGTAGGTCTCCCCCATCATTATCAATATGGCCCGCACCCGCCGTGCAGGGGTGGTGGCCGGGGGGGGCAGTAGGTCCCCCCCTCATTATCAATATTGCCCCCACCCACCGTGCAGGGGTGGGGGCGGGGGGGACAATAGGTCACCCCCTTATTGTTAATTTTAGGGCCCCCACCCACCGCTCAGGGGTGGGGGCCGGGGGGGACAGTAGGTCCACCCCTTATTGTTATTTTTAGGGCCCCCACCCACCGCTCAGGGGTGGGGGCTGGGCGGAGGACAATAGGTCCCCCCCATTAGTATTTAGGGACCCTTTTTTTTTTAACAGTGAGCAGCCACAGGCTGCTCACTGTTTAATAGACATGCCCCTACTCACGGTATTGCGAGTAGGGGCACAATTTACTAATACTAAGTAATTTTTACTTCGTATTAGTAAATTAATAGGGGGCGGACCGAACATCGCATATGTTCACCATCCGTGGCGAACGCGAACACGCTATGTTCGCTAGGAACTATTCGCCAGCGAACCGTTCGGGACATCACTATAAGACAATCTACAAAATATTAATTTTGTTGTTTAAATGTGATCACTCTGTAATTACTCTTGAAGTATTTTTTTTTTAGTTAAATATCTAGCAGAATATGTATAAAATAAACTTACATCCTCTCTAATGCGGCTACTGATGATTGTGGATTGAGCTCACAAGTGCTGCTTGTAGCAAATTACATTCAGTCTGTGGTTTGCTTGCTTTCTCAAGTTTGATTCCAGTGGGAATTTAAATTGTTAGTGTAGTTTAACATATTTCAAAATGTGGCAGCTAATTTCCATAGGTTGATCTACAAAGGCTCAAACCTCTTTCTAATAGAGCACATACAGAAATGAAATAACATTAATTATCCACTCTATTTCTAACAGAGTATACAAACATGATATTTTGTTTTATCTTACATATGTTATTGTTTGATTTGTAGTATTTAGCTCCTCCAATATTTTTATATAAAATACATTTTACAAAATCTATAAATGTACACTATCTATATTTTCAAGGGATTGTTGAGCAGCATTCCATGATACAAATCAATTTTATGAATAATTTTTACACATATATTGTACCATTGCTACAATATATTGCACCATTACATCCTGTGCTGTCACATTGTTCCCACAATATGTAACCCATATTGGTAAATGGGCCTTACCCCCACAAGAACATTTCACAATGCTTAATACCAGCAATAGTCTGAAAAGTTCACAGTTCACAATATGCTGCTTTTTGTGCTTGTAGACTTTTTCTCTTGTTCTTGGTTATCTTCAGTTTCCGCCTGCTGTCTCCTAGCATCCTTATATTGTTTTCACTCTTCTGTCTTCTTGAATGTCTTTTCTTTTCAGCTCACCATTGACGATGATCTTACACCCCAACTGGACATTACAGCTGCCGTGCAGTTATATTGCAAAAATAGAAAAGGAACCACACTCAATTCACCTAAGACAGGGTGCTTAGCTGAACCAAAGTCCAGCACAAGCTCAGAAGATCATAAATACCAGTATTAGAAAAAGGGTCCATGCACTCCAGAGTCTTCAGGCACCTTTATTAGAACATGTAGGAGTTGAAACGTTGCTGTGTTCCACATGTTCTTATAAAGGTGTCTGAAGACATTGGAGTGCCGGGACTCTAGCCCTGCAGTTATGGGCATAAACTAAATATTATTTTCATGTGTTCCAGACATACTTGAAAACGAGAAAAATCTCAATGTATCCATCCTGGTAAAATATTGTATAAATAAATAAGCATGATCTTGGGATATAATCAATACCTTTACAAAGCAACTCAACACTGAAATACACGGAATATGATTGGACTGGCATCAATATGCTCTAGAATCCTATGACAGATATCTCAGCAGGAAGTCATTGTATGA
Source organism: Pelobates cultripes (assembly GCA_933207985.1). Taxonomy (NCBI): domain Eukaryota; kingdom Metazoa; phylum Chordata; class Amphibia; order Anura; family Pelobatidae; genus Pelobates; species Pelobates cultripes. The sequence continues at coordinate 133,127,950 of OW240919.1, read as the reverse complement.
CAGCAGGAAGTTTCTGTACAATAAAAAGAAGTTGCTGAATGAAATGGTAAATTTAATTATATAATGTAAACAAATGCATACAATGACATTTCTTCTTATTTTTAAGTATTTCCTGGGAGCTACTACAAATATACATAAGTTACATATTTGATATAATTAGAAATACATGATTACACATTTTCACTAGTGATGTACCGAACGGTTCGCCGGCGAACGGTTCCTGGCGAACATAGCATGTTCGCGTTCGCCACGGCGGGCGAACATATGCGCGGTTCGACCCGCCCCCTATTCGCCATCATTGAGTAAACTTTGACCCTGTACCTCACAGTCAGCAGACACATTCCAGCCAATTAGCAGCACAGCCTCCCTAGCAGACCCTCCCACCTACTGGACAGCATCCATTTTAGATTCATTCTCAAGCTGCATGCTTAGTAAGAGGAGGGAAAGTGTAGCTGCTGTTCATAAGATAGGGAAAAGCATAGCTAGGTTAGGGATAAGGGTATGCTTTTTTTGGATTTTTTTTTTCTATGTAATGTAAATGCACTTAGTTGTCTGCCACTGCTGCCAGCTTCTGTGTCAGGCTCACAGTGCCCATTTCCCCAGTCAGTGCCACCAATTACATCTGGTGTCACAATAGCTTGGATTTAAAAACAAAAAACTTTTTTCACTGTTATAGATTGAATAGCAGTCAGTTGTCTGCCACTGCTGCCAGCTTCTGTGTCAGGCTCACAGTGCATACTGTGCCCATTTCCCCAGTCAGTGCCACCAATTACATCTGGTGTCACAATAGCTTGGATTTAAAAACAAAAAACTTTTTCACTGTTATAGATTGAATAGCAGTCAGGTGTCTGCCACTGCTGCCAGCTTCTGTGTCAGGCTCACAGTGCATACTGTGCCCATTTCCCCAGTCAGTGCCACCACTCACATCTGGTGTCACAATAGCTTGGATTTAAAAACAAAAAACTTTTTTCACTGTTATAGATTGAATAGCAGTCAGTTGTCTGCCACTGCTGCCAGCTTCAGTGTCAGGCTCACAGTGCATACTGTGCCCATT
>OW240919.1:132970813-133126796 GCA_933207985.1 Pelobates cultripes | reverse complement strand
TGAATATATGTTCTGTCAGGTTGAAAATTCCTTTCGAATTTATCTCTTCCCCCTCTTTATTAAGTTGCCTAGTTCCTCTTCTTCTTCTTCCATCTCTCTTTCCCTGGATCTTTGGCGTTTCCCCGGGGATTCCCATGACTTGGGCTGTTCTAATTTCTTTATCCTCTCGGTTATGGAACCCTTCTGAAAAAAAGATTGGTGATCTTCAACTGTTCTAGATTATTTGTTAGGGGTGATTGATCTTTGATCTCTGTCTCTATTTCTTCTCCTTATATCCCTCTCTGATTGTTTAATCATGTGGTCTTTTATATGATTCGATGTATATGTTGGGTTAATTTTCTGTGTGGAATAGTTTTGCCTTGTACTTTCTCTAGTTTCATATCTTTTCCGTATATTTTCTTTTAGAGGAGAATATTTTACTGCATCACTATATCTCCAGTTTTTTCGGAGATATGAAGAATTGTTTCTAGGTGGTGAATCGTTTCTTCTAAAAGATGTTTTTCGTGCCCTATAGTCTGTAAATGATTGATGCTTACTTGGAGAATTTCTCGAATATCTTTTATTTGTATATGTTTGAGAATTGTTTTGAAATCTATATGACGGTTCTTGGGATATAGGTTCTATATTCCTTCTCTTTTCATTCTGTTTCATAGGGTTATTGAACCTTCTCTTTGGGAATCAAATATTTCCTGTCTTATAATCATAAGTATCTCTTATATATTTCTTTTTTTTTATATTTATCGTATCTCTTTCTGCTTTCTCTACTTTATTTTTAATTTCTTTTATAATTTGGTTAAAAGTTTCCGGATTCGTAGTGTCACTAAGTTTTTGTCTCCATGTAGAAATTTCCTCGTCTAATTTATTTAAAGTATCCTCTCTCCGGGACACTATATATCCCATCATGCTGAAAGCAAAACCTTCCAATTGCCCCACAAAACAAAAACAGAAAGTAACTGTAACGAGTGTGTTAAAAAAATGATTGTCATGTCTACAAATGCTTGCAGTTTAGGAAATAAGATCCATGAACTTGTGGCAATAATGGCAACTGGGCATTAGCAGTAGAAAGAGAGAAGTGCTCATGCCATTGTACAGAACACTGGTGAGACCTCACTTGGAGTATTGTACGCAGTACTGGAGACCGTATCTTCAGAAGGATATTGATACTTTAGAGAGAGTTCAGAGAAGGGCTACTAAACTGGTTCATGGATTGCACGATAAAACTTACCAGGCAAGGTAAAAGGAACTTAACATGTATAGCTTGGAGGAAAGACGAGACAGGGGGGATATGATAGAAACATTTAAATACATAAATGGAATCAACACCGTAAAGGAGGAGACTATATTTAAAAGAACTACCTCAACTAGAGGACTTAAATTAGAGGGGCAAAGATTTAAAAATAATTTCAGGAGGTATTACTTTACTGAGAGGGTAGTGGATGCATGGAATAGCTTTCCAGCTGAAGTGGTAGAGGTTAACACAGTGAGGGAGTTTAAGCATTCAGGGGATAGGCATACCACTATCCTAGACTTAAGATAAGGCCAGGGACTAATTAAAAGTATTTTGAAATATTGGGCAGACTAGATGGGCCGAATGGTTCTTATCTGCCGTCACATTCTATGTTTCTATGTGAACATTAAATGTGGCATATACCAAGGTGATGCGCTATCCCCAATGCTGTTCTACATAGGCCTCAACCCCCTTAGCCAGATCATCAAGAAGAGTGGATACGGATATAGGTTTAAGAGTAGAGCTACCATGAACCACCTACTCTACATGGATGACATCAAGCTGTATGCCAAGAATGAGCAAGACATTGACTCACTGATCCACCTAACTAGGATATACAGCAAGGACATCAGAATGTAATTTGGACTAGAGAAGTGCCGGAGGATGATGACAAAAAGAGGGAAGATGATCCGGACAGAAGGAGTTGAAGTTCAAGAAGGCCAAATAAAAGATGTAGAGAAAAGCTACAAGTACCTGGGGGTACCACAAACGCATGGCAACCATGAGGAAGAGGATAACAACATCCAAGTACCTCCAAAGAGTAAGACAGGTCCTGAAGTCCCAGCTCAATGGCAAACACAAGATCTAAGACATTAACATATATGCCCTACCGGTCATCAGGCACCCAGCTGGAATAATAACCTGGCCAAGAGAAGAACTGGTCACCATGGATGTCAAGACTAGGAAACTACTCACTATGAATGGAGGATTCCACCTGAAATCCACTGTACACCTGCCGAAAGGAGGAGGTGGTGCCTGATGAGTGTCAAGGCCACAGTCCTGGATGAAACACAGAGCATCCACAAGTACATCACAAAGATGAACTGCTAAGGGAATGCCTGAAACCTCCACAGATTGAGGATGCAGAAAAAGAGGAGGTTCCTTGGCAAGACAAACCTCTCCATGGGGTGTACCACTGGCAGATAGGATTTTGTCATGTGAGCCACATCCACTACCAGTGGTTGGAAAAGGCAGGATTGAAAGACAGCATTGAGGCACTAATCCTAGCAGCACTCAGCACCAGATCAATAGAAGCTGGAGTCTACCATACCAGGCAAGTCCCAAGGTGCAGATTGTGCAAAGAGGCCTCTGAGACAGTCCAGCACCTAGTAGCCGGATGCAAGATGTTAGCAGGAACAGCATACATGGAGAGACACAACCAAGTTGCTGGGATTGTATACCGAAACATCTGCACAGAATATGGATTTTACCTGCCTGAGTCCAGATGGGAGATACCACAAAGGGTAGTTGAGAATGACAGGGCTAAGATCCTGTGGGACTTCAAGATCCAGACAGAAAAGCAAGTGCTGGCCAACCAACCAGAAATCATGGTGGTAGACAAGGAACAAAAGACAGCAGTCGAGGTGCATGTGGCAATACCCAGTGAATATAACTTTAGGAAGAAGGAACATGAGAAGGTGGACAAATACCAAGAACTGAAAGAAGAACTAGAAAGGATGTGGAAGGTGAAGGCAGGAGTAGTCCCTGTTGTGATAGGAGCACTCGGGGCTGTGACTCCCAAGTTGGGGGAGTGACTTCAACAGACTCCAGGTGGGACATCTGAGATCACTGACCAGAAGAGTGCAGTTCTAGGAACAGCTAAGATACTGCACAGAACCCTCAAACTCCCAGGACTCTAGTAGAGGACCCAAGAATGAGGAATAAACATAACACCCTGGAGAGGTAACAAAATCTATTTATTTATATATATATATATATATATATATATATACACTGCTCAAAAAAATAAAGGGAACACTTAAACAACACAATGTAACTCCAAGCCAATCACACTTCTGTGAAATCAAACTGTCCACTTAGGAAGCAACACTGAGTTACAATCAATTTCACATGCTGTTATGCAAATGGAATAGACATCAGGTGGAAATTATAGGCAATTAGCAAGACACCCCCAATAAAGGAGTGGTTCTGCAGGTGGTGACCACAGACCACTTCTCAGTTCCTATGCTTCCTGGCTGATGTTTTGGTCACTTTTGAATGCTGGCGGTGCTTTCACTCTAGTGGTAGCATGAGACGGAGTCTACAACCCACTCAAGTGGCTCATGTAGTGCAGCTCATCCAGGATGGCACATCAATGCGAGCTGTGGCAAGAAGGTGTGCTGTGTTTGTCAGCGTAGTGTCCAGAGCATGGAGGCGCTACCAGGAGATAGGCCAGCACATCAGGAGACGTGGGGGAGGCCGTAGGAGGCAACAACCCAGCAGCAGGACCGCTACCTCTGCCTTTGTGCAAGGAGGAACAGGAGGAGCATTGCCAGAGCCTGCAAAATGACCTCCAGCAGGCCACAAATGTGCATGTGCCTGCTCAAATGGTCAGAAACAGACTCCATGAGGGTGGTATGAGGGCCCGACGTCCACAGGTGGGGGTTATGCTTACAGCCCAACACCGTGCAGGACGTTTGGCATTTGCCAGAGAACACCAAGATTGGCAAATTTTCCAGTGGTGCCCTGTGCTCTTCACAGATGAAATCAGGTTCACACTGAGCACATGTGACAGACATGACAGAATCTGGATACACCGTGGAGAACTTTCTGCTTCCTGCAACATCCTCCAGCATGACCGGTTTTGCAGTGGGTCAGTAATGGTGAGGGGTGGCATTTCTTTGGGGGGCCGCACAGCCCTCCAAGTGCTTGACAGAGGTAGCCTGACTGCCTTTAGGTACCGAGATGAGATCCTCAGACCCCTTGTGAGACCATATGCTGGTGCGGTTGGCCCTGGGTTCCTCCTAATGCAAGACAATGCTAGACCTCATGTGGCTGGAGTGTGTCAGCAGTTCTTGCAAGATGAAGGCATTGATGCTATGGACTGGCTCGCCCGTTCCCCAGACCTGAATCCAATTGAGCACATCTGGGACATCATGTCTCGCTCCATCCAATCACTTCACGTTGTACCACAGACTGTCCAGGAGTTGGCAGATGCTTTATTCCAGGTCTGAGAGGAGATTCCTCAGGAGACCATCCGCCACCTCATCAGGAGCATGCACAGGCGTTGTAGGGAGGTCATACAGGCACGTGGAGGCCACACACACTACTGAGACTCATTTTGACTTGTTCTAAGGACATTACATCAAAGTTGGATCAGCCTGTTGTGTGTTTTTCCACTTTAATTTTGAGTGTGACTCCAAATCCAAATCCAAGTGACTCCATGGGTTGAAATATTTGATTTCCATTTTTTTATTTTTGTGTGATTTTGTTGTCAGAACATTCAACTATGTAAAGAACAAAGTATTTCAGAAGAATATTTAATTCATTCAGATCTAGGATGTGTTATTTTTGTGTTACCTTTATTTTTTTGAGCAGTGTGTGTGTGTGTGTGTGTGTGTATGTATGTATGTGTATATATATATATATATATATATATATATATATATATATATATATATATATGTGTGTATATATAACCTACATTTTTTTTTTACTTTATTATAGCTTTTGGGGTACTGTCTGAAAACCTAGTAGCCTGTTAATGCAACATTGTGATCGCACTGTCATCACAATCACATAGCCCTAAAAGGTCGGATTGGTAGGGGGACTGCCTGACAACCAGAATTGGATCGCCACGGAGGCTAATGAAACAGGAGGTCTGCCGATCTGCAGTTCATAACAATGCACCCTGTAGAGTTAAAGTCCTCCTTTTGCCGGGCAGCATGGTACATCCACCTGTGTTAAGAGGTTAATAAAAATAAAGCCAAAGTTGAGAAGCCATGTGTGAAAAGAAATGTACACTCTTACTGCTTCCATATGGCTTAAGAGGTTAAGTAGCAGACAGGTGCTGCTAACAAAATGCCCTTGATTAATTGATCATCAGAATGTGTGCCTAAGGACCAAACTTCTGGAATAAAAGGAAATCATGACATGTCACACATGTCATGTGTCCTTAAGGGTTAAAAGCCGATGTTTCAGCAGTTTTCTGGTTTGGAGCCTTCAGGTGTATGTTAACACAATGCCAAGGAGGAAAGACATCTGCAATGATGTCTTATTACCTTATCTAGTTTTGTGCTATCTGCAAACACTGATACTTGACTTTCAATGCCTATTTCAAGACCCTTTAGAAATATGTTTTTTAGAAATGATAAAAGAAGAGACACTTACGGGACACCACTTTTGTCTAGCTTGAAAAGTTAATATGACAGTACAGGACTCAATCTTACAATTATCAGATCACTGCAACTCACTGGTTTATGAACAGTACCATTGTTTATCACTGCTAAATATACATGTATCATATAGCTAATATCCAATATACTGTACAGAAAATCTTCTGCAACCTAAATATATTTCTGGAGTGGAAAAGTACACTGTGACCTTTAGGTGAAAAGAAAGATTTGTGCACCTGCAAAGATCAACATGAACTTTGCTTTTAATTTAGAGAGCTTTTTTTTAATACACATCTGTGTACTGGTCATAATGTTAAATAACACTGTTTATATTTCTGCCAAACTGAACACATATTTTCGCTATGATCAGCCAGTTCGATGTGCACCCACTATAAATGTGTAATGATGGTTTTATATATGTATATATATAGCTAGCACAAATGAACTTTCTCATATACAATATGAATCTTTCAGAAATTCTAAACCTTTTAATTGCTCCAAAGAATATTAAATGTTAAAAGATATAAGGAAGGTCACCCTTAGAATTAATTATTGATTTTCCTCCATGGAAAAGGAAAGCATTTTCTGCTTGTGCTTGTTGCTTTAAACATAACTCACTGCTCCATACATTATGCCCCCTCCGCTTCCCAGGAGGTGTAAAATACGTTTCTGAAAAATCCATACCAAAATATTGCATTTTCTCATTTTAGTGAGATTCTGAGTACCTCCTTTTTGTAAATTTACTGCCTGTTTGCCCCTTGACAGCTCAATGCTGCCTGCAAGCTGTTTCACTGTGCAGGTTTTACAACCCTGAGTATCAGCATCATCGGTCATGATATAGCACCCTTAGACAACAAGCCTTGTTAAAGGAACACTTAAAGTATGATAAACATTACAGCGTTCTGTACAGGTTATGGTCCTTGGAGTAGCATGGGCCCCAATGTAAGTGTGGTAAAAGAGGCAAGGAGGGTGACGACTTACACTGGAAGGGCACAAGGCACTCCTGGCATAATAACCACTACAGCGTGCTTGGAGTGGTTATGGTGCTTGGAATATTCCTTCAAGGAAACACACAAATCATGTCACACACTTTAATTATTAGAGGGCCTGTTCACATTAGATTAATTTCTGAACTTATCAGTAGGTATAATAGGCAGATTATTTACAGGCCCCATAACTATTAAGGTATTGACTTTACAAAGCATCATTGCATATTGAACTTTCCATACATTTTTAATATTTGTACTTGTTCATTTTGCAGAAGTATGCCTATATTATCTGGCAACTGAGTTGGGAAAACAGGTTGGCAACCAACCCACATTTTTTTTTATCTACTTACTCACACCTATTTTGTGTTTCTCTACCCTCTCACTTGCTTTTATATGTCTCCTAATCCCTATTTAACTTGTATGTATCTTATCTCTTTTATTTCTCCTAACAAGTTTCCCCCCCCCCCCCAACCTTACCCTACCATTGCTGTATACAATGGTAAAGACCTGGTATGTGGTTTTGCCCATTGTGATGGAAACAGTTTGCTGGGAGAGGACAGAAAGGCAGGGATTTAGGCGCTTAAACCAATAACGGAAATGTAATTCTTAAAGCAGCTATCACACTTGTGTGGAAATCGCTCTTTATCCACCAATATACAAGCACAAAAAAGTAGGTAAATTGAGGGTGAAATCCACCACCAACTTCCTAAGTGGAGCGCTAATGATTAACACTTACCCCTATAGTTTAATTGACAATACAATCGCTTTGGTGCACTAAGGTCACATTTTCCCTCTTCTTGATTCCTCTTGTAGAGCTCAGGAATAAAGCACAAAGAGAAATCCCTAGTGCAATATGCACAGGTTATAATATAATATAATATAAAATAATTGATATAAAATTTTCTCACCTTAAAAAGAGTCAGTAAGACCTGGCTCTAGGATAAAAGACTGTTAACTCCTGTGTAGGAGGAAAATGTTAACAAAATCACCAGCAGGACTGAATATCCAATTGGATACATTTAGTAATACACAATAAAAAGAAAAGGTGAATAATCAAAATGTCCTCAGCGGATTCTGCTGTTTATTGTCATCAAACTATAGGGGTAAGTGTTAATCATTAGCGCTCCACTTTGGAAGTTGGTGGTGGATTTCACCCCCAATTCACATACTTTTTTGTAGAGGAACATGCAGAGCCTAACTTCTTAAATGGTCCTTATGTTTGCACTACAAGTAGCGATGATGTAAGGTCACCTCCGTTTTACTTGTCACCTCCTCCCAGCTGTCATCTGGGGCAATCCCCCTTGTTCGTATTCTAGTGCTCTTATGTAGAATGGCAGTGTTTTTCTTCTGTACGGTCAGCAGGAGGAAGCCTCTTCTCCATACTTACAGAGTGGGCCTGCAATGAGTTCCAAGAAGGAATGAGGGCACCTTGTACATATGTATGATTTTGGGATATTGTTGACTTGTATTTTCTTATGCAGTGACTCATATTTTATTGCTACTTATCTTACTGTGACGAATGTCTTCCTCCATTTTTTTATGTTTTTTATTTTTTTTTTGAGTAGAGACTGCAAATATTTTGGATTTTTTTACACTACAGCAGGAGTAGATGTCTCTGTCTCCTCTATTGTTTTATTTTTTTCACATATTTTACTTATCTACAGTAAATAGTTTTTTCTGTTGCAGGCCTCAGAACTGTCCCTGATCCAGTAGGACAATACTAATTTTTAGCACCTGTCCCACATTGCTGGGTTTCTTCCCTGGTGTCCTGAGGCGGGTCATGTCACTGGCCTACCTCCTTTAGGTCTGTCCATATACTGTGAGGTATGAGATACTTCCACTTGAATCTGTAACAATGCTCTATGCCTGGTCCTTCCTTAATGAGGCCAACCCATTTGATTGTCAGTCATCCTGTCACAAAGGCACTGAACAGTACTATGTGTGTCCATTATGATTCATGGAATGCAGATATGACATGAGAGAGCAGAAAACAGCTTAGAATAAATAATTATAGTAGTGTTAAACTCTAGTATCTTTTTATTCTTGAATGGAATGTGTTAAGTGGAAAAAATACTTTAATTTCTACACTAGAAGAATATCAGGAAAATCCTACCCTACATTGCAATAATTATAAACAATAATGGCATTTTCACATTCTCATGACATTTTATTTCATTTTATTTTAATAATTCTGGATCTAGTTTAGTCCCCAGGGTTATGTATAGTGTATCTGCTGAATAATATTGCACTAATGCTGTCCTTCATGCTAGAATAATAATTCTAACCGAAGAAACAAGCACAGAAAAGGAGGATTTAATTATGACCTAAAACAATACGAGAACAACAGTTTGACTGACCTTGCTGTACATACTTAAACCATTATTTATATATATTTATTAAATAAAAACATACAACAGAAATGAACAAACAGCATCATCTGTGTTATCAGTGAATACTTGTTGAGAGTTGTAGACAAGTGACAACAAAAGGAAGCGTGTACAGTGAATTTTACTGGTGACAATATAAAGAATTACTGTATATGTCTACTCGTACTATGTCCTCATTAAAATAGCTCCACGGAAGAGAGAAAGGGTGGCGCGGCTAATATATATGGATGTCATTGTGTGCCCCTTAGACATTTCGCTACGAATAAATACAGTTGTGCAATTCATTTCCTTGTTAATGTTGCTGACTTTGTGCAAAATGTCACAGACACAATGCTAAAATATGTAAGGGGAGCTATTTTACCATTGGGACTTGAAATAAATACATCTCTCATGTTTCAGAGGTCAATGTATCACCAGAGTATAACCAAGGTAAAAACAAAACTAACACCTGACTGCAAGTCATTAAAATTCTTCTATTTATCTTCAAGAAAGAATGGCCTTTCTTGGCATGAAGATATGGTTGAATATAAAAATGTACATTAGAGGCAAGGGTGAAATACATGACCCTCTGCTGCATTAACACCCAGTCTCCTGGCTAAGTTGAATTGTTATTGTCATTTAAAGTGGGAAATAGGAATAAAAGGTCAAAAGAGCAAGTTGTACTTTGGTTGTAATATAGATAGTTATTTACTTGGAAATGACATGGAGGAATATCGGAATTAAAAACGTATAAAAAGAGGAGAAAACAAACATGATTTTTTTCACTTTTGCAAATTGGTGAAATTGGAAATTTGTATGTTCATTTTAATTTGTAAACATTATATGGTAGTATTATATAAATGATATAACCTAAAGAATGTTACTTGAGATATGTCATTTTAGGCCTTTTAGGTTTTAAAAACGTACTTAAAATGTACTTATGTGTGTCTGGTTAAAATGTTTTAATATCTTATGAGGGAAGATTTTTGGAGGAATTTTCAGCAGCACTATAATTAAGAGATCCATGTACTGGGCATGCTTCCCAAATACCTAAATTTCATCTATTAAACTTTGCAAAATATCATATAATAGAAAATGCTTTTTGTGTCCGTATGACACCTTAAAGGGACACTGTAGAGATGTGTATGTGTATCTGTGTGTGTGCGTTTGTGTATGTGCAGCAGTGTATGCATATATCTACAATCACACAGCATACCAACACTACACACAAACACACCCGTGCATTCAAACATCAACACTACATACAAATACACCTTTGCATTAAAGCACCAACTTTAAAAATAAACACACCCCTGCATTCAAAAACTAACATTATACACAAATGCACACCTGCATTTAAACACGAACACTACACCACTACATACAAACACAGACCTACAGTCACACACACATACTCCATACAAAGACATGTTTGTATTCTTGAAACTATTGTGTTCCTTTAATGAAGTAGTTTTTTTGTATAGATCATGTATAAATTACCAGATTTTACTATTATCAAGATTTAAGGTCATGATTTTATTAAAGACACAGAGGCAAATATTTACTTCTCTTTGTATTCAATCCCTCAGCAGCAAAGAATGAAAATAATGTACAATAGAAAATAAAAACATACCCATAATGATACAATTGTCAATCATTGTACAGATGATATCCCATATCAACATCTGACCCTAAGTCACTATTCTATCTTGAGGATGCACATGAAAAAAATAACAGAATAAACAAAAATAATTAATTAATCTTCGTAAACAACACAATCTAATGCGTAATGGTGAACAAAAGAAGAAACCAAGATCCAAAGCTGTAAAAGGTCCTCAGGCACTGGAGTGATATATCAAATGGAAAATAGAATATCATTGTGAAAATCAGTAGGTAGAAATCATGCATATGCAGTAAACATCCATTACGTAAATACTTATAATAATCAACTAATCTAGAAATGATCTAAATTATCTAATAGTCTGTAACAAAGTTACATCAAACTTCAAACAACAAGGCATGCAACTTATGTGTATATATCAATAAACATGCTACTCGTGACAATTTCCCAACAATGAGTAGATGGACAAAAAAAGTAAAGCAAGGGAGGGAAAATACTGTAAAAAAGTAATCGAGGGAGGGCCAATTTTCTCTGTGTCTTGTGCGTAGGTAGAAGGTATTGTGTATGGGCAATAAAACTAGGAACCCTTCCACTAATCCCAAACCCCTTTACTTATCCGAAATAACCAAACCACAGACTTACTTGGTAAAAATAGGCCACAGCTTTATTAAAAATGTTATATATATATTGTCCAAAGAGGTAGCTTTTTATCCCGGGCTGAAACGTTGATTGTGTTTTAAATATTTCAAATAATAATTGGACTTTTTAATCCCGTGAGTGGAACTTCTCCTTATCCTTGTCAGAGTCTTTTGACTCCTTATCAGACGGAGGAAAGTCCTCCAAAGGGAGCAGGGAAATTTTTTTTTTTTAAACTCTTGCCCGTGAAGGAGATCCAGCCTGCTTCTAGGGGCCGGTGAAAGAGACTGGAACTGGGCATGGGCTGCGACGGACTGCCCCACCGCCTCCACCCACCATTCTTAAGACCACCTTACTATTTCCTTTTATACACTCCCTCACTCTCACATGTCCCTGGTCTGTCTAGGCCTTGCCTGACTCCTCAGGGTCTTTAATAAAATCATGTTCCTCTGTGTCTTTAATAAATCATGATTTTATACCATGTTAATAGTAAAATCTGGTAATTTTAATAAAATACATGGAGGTTAATATATGCTAGTTTAATGCTGTGAAATAACACAAGTAGTAAAGTGAGATGCTTGGAAATAAAATTCTATGAACATAGACTCTTGAGACCAGTCTGCAGCCTTCAAGATTTTCCAAATGATAACTCAAAAAAATGCCTCACCGCCTCCACCCACCATTCTGGAAAGAAACACCATCAGGCTATAGAATGCATCTCAATATTCAATATCCCCACATCAGAATATAAGACAAAAAAAGCACAGGTTATTTGGTTGATTTTTGCTCACTTCAGTATGTTTATCATTATCGGCCAAGATTCAAATAAATTTGATTAACTGTGCTATAGGCCAGTATCAAAAAGTATACTGAGGAATAGTGATTTCCCGAACGGTTCGCCATGAACGGCGAACATATGACCCTGTACCTCACAGTCAGCAGACACATTCCAGCAGAAGACCCTCCCTCCCAGACTTTCCCACCTCCTGGACAGCATCCATTATGAAGCTGCATTCTTAGTGAGCTGTCCAGGAGGTGGGAGGGTCTGGGAGGGAGGGTCTGCTGCTGATTGGCTGGAATGTGTCTGCTGACTGTGAGGTACAGGGTCATATGTTCGCCGTCCGTGGCGAACTGTTCGGGACATCACTACTGAGGAACAGTAGAATATAGGTTGCAGTAGCTGATCAACATTTTGTTCCAAGCATCAACCGGCACAAGAATTCCAGACATTCAAAAACATCTCATTCATGGAGCCATAGCCCCTGCCAGAAAGCAGAGAGTCAACTGTAGAACATCAGATAGATGCCGTGGTCCCTGGAGAGTAGCCATGCCAAGCCAGATGGCCCAGTACCAGATAATAATGTGAGTTCCCATCAGGGTCCTAAACAAGGCCAAGAAAAGATAGCAACCATCTCTAGAGGTGTCAGAAAACAAGCTTGCAAAGTACAAAAAGGAGTGTTGAGAACCAGGGATGTTCTATAAAAATCGCAAGTGAAGTAGTGTACATGGTATTTTCGAGAATGGAGGGAAAATATAATTGTATGAGCATGGCCACTGTTGTAGGAAAGTTCCACGGCTAGGGCTGCAGATCCGGTCTCCAACTATAGAAGCATGGGAGATGAGAATTCAGATAAGGCACAAACAGTGATCCCCAAATAGAGAGCAATTGAAGAAATATGGTGTGATTCAGATGCCAATTGCTGGAGTCCTTCAGATATTTGGATTTGGATGTTGTGATCCTGCCAGAAATGCTTCGCTAGATCAGTAACCACAATTGGTGTTTCCCTTTCCCAACTTTCCTTTACTTCATTGGCTTGTGAGCCCTTTTCTGCTCATCCAACTGTCACTCCAACCAAATATGTGGAAACTTATTCGATTTCAAGCTTTGTTTCAAAGACATCCCCTCCAGAGCCACTATGCATCACTCATTTTCATCAAATATCTCCATATACCATCTCTTCAGAAGCTAACGGTTGACAAAAGTTATACTACCATGGCTCAGTTTCTAAACGCCCAACTATTCCATTCTGTGCTCTCTTTTCACCCCAATGCTACTAGACGTAGCAAATGCCTTTAGCAATTATTTTGTCGATTGTTCCACCACACTGATTTTTATTTTATTTTTTGCGATAGTAATTTCTAACTATCACCCCATATCATTGCTTCCTGTATTGAAAAAATGCATCAATACGCAACTATGTGAGTATTACCAAAAATCAAACTATCTGACAGCTGACGAATCAGGCTTCTGCCCGAATTACTCAACAATAACTGCCCTCTTAAACGTTTGCAATGACATCCAAACTGGCATGAAACAAGACCTAACTGGAGCTATTTTCCTTTTATTGTGTTTTTCAGGGACGTTCCCACTCTACCTGAGCTGAATGCTCTCCCCGACTGTTCCCACCTCATATAACCTCCGATCCAGTACTGGCACGCTATTTAGTCTAACACAAAACAAACAGAAAGCAGCTCAATCTTCATTTTACTGCAGAGCTCCGCAGTTATGGAACGATCTACCACACAGTTTAAAATCTTCCCCAGCCTAAAAATTTTTAAGAGATCCCTCTCTACATATCTCAAAACATAATGCACCCATCATGGTTGATTATATATTTCTTATCTGCTCTCTGTTAAATTTTGTATATGTGTTATATATTAATATTGTTTTGGGATTTTATTGTAACAATGCAATGTTTTGTGGACCCACAACATACTTGAAAGCAAGAGAAATCTCATAAATCTGTATCCTTCCTGGTATAATTTTTTATATACACTGCTCAAAAAAATAAAGGAACACTTAAACAACACAATGTAACTCCAAGTCAATCACACTTCTGTGAAATCAAACTGTCCACTTAGGAAGCAACACTGAGTGACAATCAATTTCACATGCTGTTGTGCAAATGGTATAGACAATGGGTGGAAATTATAGGCAATTAGCAAGACACCCCCAATAAAGGAGTGGTTCTGCAGGTGGTGACCACAGACCACTTCTCAGTTCCTATGCTTCCTGGCTGATATTTTGGTCACTTTTGAATGCTGGCGGTGCTTTCACTCTAGTGGTAGCATGAGACAGAGTCAACAACCCACACAAGTGGCTCATGTAGTGCAGCTCATCCAGGATGGCACATCAATGTGAGCTGAGGCAAGAAGGTTTGCTGTGTCTGCAACATAGTGTTCAGAGCATGGTGGTGCTACCAGAAGACAGGCCAGTATATCAGGCGACGTGGAGGAGGCTGTAGGAGGGCAACAACCCAGCAACAGAATCACTACCTCTGCCTTTGTGCAAGGAGGAACAGGTGGAGCACTGCCAGAGCTCTGCAAAATGACCTCCAGCAGGCCACAAATGTGCATGTGTTTTTTGAAACAGTCAGAAACAGACACCATTAGGGTGGTATGAGGGCCCGACGTCCACAGGTGGGATTTGTGCTTACAGCCCAACACCGTGCAGGACATTTGGCATTTACCAGAGAACACCAAGATTGGCAAATTCACCACAGGTGCCCTGTGCTATTCACAGATGAAAGCAGGTTCCCACTGAGCACATGTGACAGACATGACAGAGTCTGGAGATGCCGTGGAGAACGTTCTGCTGCCAGCAACATCCTCCAGCATGACCGGTTTGGCAGTGGGTCAGTAATGGTGAGGGGTGGCATTTCTTTGGGGGGCCGCACAGCCCTCCAAGTGCTTGACAGAGGTAGCCTGACTGCCATTAGGTACCAAGATGAGATCCTCAGACCCCTTGTGAGACCATATGCTGGTGCGGTTGGCCCTGGGTTCCTCTTAATGCAAGACAATGCTAGACCTCATGTGGCTGGAGTGTATCAGCAGTTCCTGCAAGATGAAGGCATTGATGCTATGGACTAGCCCGCCCATTCCCCAGACCTGAATCCAATTGAGCACATCTGGGACATCATGTCTTGCTCCATTCACCAACATCACTTTGCACCACAGACTGTCCAGGAGTTGGCAGATGCTTTAGTCCAGGTCTGGGAGGAGATCCCTCAGGAGACCATCCGTCACCTCATCAGGAGCATGCAGAGGCATTGTAGGGAGGTCATACAGGCACGTGAAGGCCACACACACTACTGAGCCTCATTTTGACTTGTTATATATTATATCAAAGTTGGATCAGCCTGTAGTGTGTTTTTCCACTTTAACTCCAAATCTAGAACTGCATGGGTTGAAAAATGTTATTTCTATTTTTTCATTTTTGTGTGATTTTGTTGTCAGCACATTCAACTATGTAAAGAACAAAGTATTTCAGAAGAATATTTAATTCATTCAGATCTAGGATGTGTTATTTTTGTGTACTACTGTTTTTTTTTTTGTTTGTTTTATTGTATCATCTCAAATATACAATGCATGAAAAATAAAGAAAATACATTTTTGAACTAGAAATATTCTGCAAATAACTGGGAAAAAAATTCCTAAAGTGATAATAAAAAGTCTGTTAGGTGGTTATGAGAATTGTATGGAGTGATTTCTGCCAAAGGCGGTGTTCCTAAGTACTAAATGCTGATTGATAGGGTGACCAAATGTTTGCAAATATCACATTATCAATATGCACAGTTTTTCATCAAAAAGAGAGAATTAACTTTTTTTATCTTAGAAAATCCAACAAAGCATGCTAGTTTGCAGGGTGCATAGACCTTTGCATACAACTGTATGTGTTCATATAAAGCTGTGGGTTTGGTTATAATCCACAATAGTTTGATTTTTTTTTTCCATTTAGTTGCTGTTTCCGAGTCTGAAAAAGTGAACTGAAACAAGAAAAAATGCTTAAGATAGGTATAAAAAAAGATGCACCAAAAAGAGCATTTGGCTGCCATTATTGTGCATTTATTCTAAAACTGCTTTTACTGGTCAACTTCGACCTGTCAAATACTTAAAATGAGATTTGACAGCAGATATAGAAAATTGGTCTGTGCTAATCCATTACTGCAAGCCCTATTCATCTATAAATGCTACTGAAGTGATTACCTCAAATGGCCTTTTAGATATGATTTCAGAAATAACTTTAACTTGAAAATGTTTTCTAAAGCAGTGACTGAAACATTAATTGCTATAATTACGGCTAATAACTAATTGCATCAGATTTCTTACACATATTTCCCTGCAGGATTTGGTTGCCTAGAAAACCGAAATGTAGAGATAAGCAAGAAGTCAAAAAGGATATGCATCACTTGACATTTTTTTTAAACAAGCAAGCAAAACCCTTTTAAACAAATTGATAAAAACATAAAGCTTTGAAAAGTAGGTAATACATGTTTATAAACTTGGTCAGATTGTATTGTTTGGCACGCCTCCTAGCTAGGGCAGTTTCTTCAGCCTCCTTCCCCTTATCCAACTTCCCAGTTTAAGACTAGACTACTAATGGCAGAAACAGGACATCATTGTGCAAAATCCACAAGCTCTTCATTCTCCCTGCAAGGATTAACACAAGAGAAACACAATGTTGGAGCCTGCTCTGTATGAATCACACTGATCAGACATCCTCTCTTCTCCCTGTCAGAATGTTGTGAAGAAACCAACTGCACATATGTAAATCTGTGAGGTCTACTTAATGTACTTTTTTGGCATCTCTAGGGATAGGACACTGATTGTTTAGTTTAGTAACTCCTCTGGAAGGGGTGTGGAAAGCATAAGAAAGAAGAAGCAGGTAAATAAGAAAAAAATCATATTTACCTGTTCTCTTTTCGGGTTGCAGACTGAGGAAACTATCTCATTCAAAGCTAAAGTTTTTTAACCCCTTAAGGACACAACTTCTGGAATAAAAGGGAAGCATGACATGTCACACATGTCATGTGTCCTTAAGGGGTTAATGAGGCAGTTGTCTCAAATTAATACATGGCCCTTTAGTTTGTGTATGGCTACCAATTTTAAGTTTAACTTATTAGTTGGTTCCTTAAATCACATGATACAAAAGGCAAAACATGTTTTCTCAATAGTTTATTTTGTGCTGCTACAATAATAAAGCCGTTAATCCTACTACAGCCCTCTTTGTATGGTATAGTACTTTCTGTAACTGTAATATCATCTGACAATATACAGATAGTATTCCTACATTATGGTTGCATATTTGGAAAGCAGCATTCCCATAAATGTCACCATGTAATTTTAAGTACTCACAGGTAATATCTCTGAATATTTTTTTTAATGCATTTCTGTTTCACAAATTGTAAGCAACATAAATTATATTTCAATTTCTACACCCATATTTCAGACCCTTTACTAAGTATTGCAAGATAATGGATACCAGATAATCTATACAATGCCAATATTTCTATAAGGTTGAAAGAGTAAATTAATCATTTTGATTGTGTATGTTTTAATTTTTGAATATCGCTGAACAGCAGTCTGTACAATACATGGCAATTGCTGTCTTACACTACATTTAACTGCCATTAAAGTAAACATGATATCAAATTTTAATTAAAAGAACAAACATTGGAATGATGTTACTAATACAACTATTGATATTAATCCAAACTTCCGAGATATGATGCAATGTTATATGCCCAAATTTCAATATCTAGATGACATTTATATTAACCGCTAACTACGTTAAGATGTATCAGCCTGGGCTTTAACAACTTTAGGAAATAGTGACACATCCTAATGTTTGGTGGAAGCAAGGTTAATCCTTGCACACACCAGGGAGTCCCAGTTATCAGTTGATTCCCGTGGCTCCCTTCTGTCAGCTTATTTATGGCCACAGACAGATGAGCTGAATGCAATGTTTAATGTGATAGCCACATTTAAAATATAAATCCATGCAGGTGCACCGTGGTTTGAGTGCGGTATCAATCCATACCTATTGCTCCCCTCTGTTATTTGGGACCATGTTTAGTGGTTCCAGACTGACTGATGACCTGTATGTAACGTTCAAAGTGAGCACGGTATACATCGCTTTAAATCCATTGAAATCTTCACTGAGCCCGACATACATCCCGACATACATCCTTACTTTGGCAGCTAGTGCTGGAACACTGTCGTTTTTTTTCTGTTGTCTAAGATCTATGTACATGTTGGAATGTAAGAGAAACCACTTGTCTGGATTCCTAATCCAGGTGCAAAACTGGTGCAGCAATGGTGCAAAACCTTTTTGGGCCTCCTCTAGCTCAACGATGGCAAAATAGTGGATCCCCATCTGTCAAACTCTCATGATACTTTCAGGGTTGTATTTGTGAGCAGTGTTTGTGCATTTGAATGCAAGCATTTTTTGTTTAGAGTATGTGTGTGCATGTAGGTGTGTATTTGTATATACTGTTGCCATTGGAAGGCAGTGGTGAACTTGTGGGTATAGTTTTCGTTTTAATGCATGGGTGTGTTTGTATGCAGTGTGTGTGTACATTTAGGTGTAGTAGTGGTGTTTGAATGAAGGAGTGTGTTTTGTATATAACTTTTTTAATTTGAAGACAGGGGTGTGTTTGTATGTAAGGTTTGTGTTTGCTTGCAGGGGTGTGTTTGCATGTTGTGTTGGTGTTTGCTGAAATGTATGCACATATGCACATACACTGCCACATAAATACATACTTACCCAGACATACATACATATTTACACACAATACAGATACACACATATAAAAACACTGACACACACAAATACACACACGGAAACATATACATATGGACATTTGCACACACTGACATATACACACCCTGACACAAAGATACACACACTGACACATAAACATACCTTGACACACAGATACACAATGACACATACACACACTGACACATACCATGACACACACACTTACACACAAACTGACACACATATATACACACATACATGCCATACTTTATGTATTTATAGCCACCCTTCATAACTTTTGTGTAGAGGAGGGTGTCTTCCTTTGGATCCTGTTGATGTTGGTTAAGTTTGATCGGAGTGTGGGTCAGGAGCTGTCTCTCTTCTTGCTTCTCCCCACTGCTGTGCCCCATGGCTCCATTTGATTGGAGGCTCTAAAAGGGCCAATGCCAAACAAGGCCCCTGTTCAGCAGTAAACATTGGATGACCCTAAGTGCATGGCCTAACAAATGGGCCCCCTGAGCGTGCGGTAATTCCACACTGATAACAAGGAGTTTTACTCCAGATATGTCTATATCCTTTGGATTTATAAGTGTTTATTATGTGTCTTAATAAAGTGCCTTTTTATGGGAGAGCACTATGTTTTGTTGATTCTGTCTCCACAAATGCCCATAGCTTCAGGTTGGAGCATTCTGCTTTGAAATACCACAATATTTAAAAATACTTTTGTAATCTTCTATCAAACACTTAGCTATAATGATTTAAAATTATATTTGTTCATTTGAAATCTATTTTTTTTCTTAGCAAATAGCTACCTGGGGGGTTAGCTACCATAGTGTATTCAGTCATTTCACCATTTATTCTTTATTTTGTAGAATTCTGAGTGGTTACTTTAATAACAACCCACTGAGCTTTATTTTTTTTTTTTTTAGCTTTTATCTTTGTTTTGGGTCCTGAGCTAATTTTGAGCTAATAACTGTTTAACAAACCTAACCCTTTGTTTTATGATGTTTTTGTTTCTTTGCAATATGCAAAAACAGAATGTCTTTCCATATTATAATGAGCAACTTTAAAAAACCATTAAGATTATGACTGACTAATAGGCTAGTGCACTAATGGAAAATATTGCTCATCAGAATCAGTTTTTTCCTCAATGAAAAACTATTTGGTGGAATGAATGCAATTTGTGGACACTCTCCCTATACATTCAAGAACTTATCTCTTACCTTTTATGCATATCGGCAAGTAACTTGGCATGGCAGAGGTCTCTCCAGCCCTTCACATACCACTTCCGTGCTCACAACATCACATACAGGTGGTGAATGCCCCACACCCTGATGGTACTCCAAGGAATCACTTCCTATTCATTACAGGACCATCAACACTCTTAGCGAATGTGGGTGTCCCACAGGACTCTCTAACAAAAGCAAGGTCGAATACCACCACCAGGCCTCATAACTGGGACTGGGCGAACATAATTCCATTTGTTCCCCATGTTTCCTCATCGGACATAAATGTTAGCCCAAGAACTCTTGGATGAATGAATGACACTGTCCTCCACATAGTAGATGGACATGATAGAGCCGCAGGCTCTCCCGTAATCCACAACGTAACCCAGTGGGCAGGCACCATTACACACACTACAATCCATTTTTGCTTTTAGAGACAGTCCTTTGTTCTTTACTTATTTTCATAGCAATGACAATCTACGGGCCTCTAGCTTATGAGAATCTTCCCCTCCTCCCCCCCCCCTTCCTTGTTTCTGGCTAATCATGTCTCTCTTCTTTATAGTTGACACTATACTGAGGTTAAACACCACGTAGACTCTATCCCTATTTCATGCGACCGACAATCCACTTGGGGCACACAATGAGATTAATCCACTATTGTTCAACTATACACCACAGATTGGGATTTAGACCACCCATGAGTACTCTTATTATAAAAATAATCCATAGATTACACATGCCATGTCTATTCAACTGTTTATGTACATTATGTTCTCTTTCTACCGTATGCGTTACTCATATATGGACCTATGTATGTCACTATATCTGTGGATTGAAACAAAAGTAAATAATTAAAAACAAAAAGAAAAAAACTATTTGGTTGAGACTAATTTTATTCATGCTCTGGTTCAGTTAATTTAAACTTTGTTTGCATATTTTTGTTTCAAATAAAATTCGAACTAACTAATTTAATGTGGGGTCAAAAATTTAAGTGGCGGTGATAAGCTGTACCTTTTTTCATAACTAACCTCTCTTTAGTACAAGAATGGTTTTATACCTCTTCCACCCTTCCCACTTGCTAATGTGTAAGTGGAGGCATGTCGGCCTCACTACAAGCAGCCTGGTTCTGTCTGGTAAAGGGGGCTTGTCCGCTTGAATTACTGTCAGGTCATGCCTGGCTGCCTGCCAAGCAAGCAGGACATATAAGACGTGTAGTAAGCACTAGTTCAGAGCTCTCTGCAGGGTCCTAATGCCCTTAGTGTAGCCCATTTTTCTTGGGAACAAGCCTCTGGTGTCCCAAAAGCAGGACACAAGGGAACAAAGGCAAGACAGTGGGACAGGACCTGAAAATCAGGAATGTTCCTCTGAAATTAGGATGGTTGGGAGGCATGCACCATGGTCATGTGAACCAATGAAGAGCAGGTTACAATAATCAAGATGGGAAATAGTAAACCTGTAAAGAACTGACATAATGACTGACTGTGACTGATCTGGTAGATTTTTTCCTCCTTTCCACCTGGTGCAGAAGGTAAGCAGGATTTATTTCAGAGATTTATTTATTTTGGTGGAGTAAAAGGAAGTAGGCCAGTGATGCTGGTACCACCCAAAGGGAACAATGCCCTGATGTGTCTCAGTATTTACTTGTTTCTCCCCACAAAGATTAAATATTTTTTTTTTCAGTTTAACTCATGGATGACATTGTGTCTCAAAGCTCTTTTGATCACTGAAAACAATCTCGGACACCTGTGATAATTAGATTGCCAGGTGAGCCCAATTGAAGGAAAAACTACTAAAGGAGGGTGTTCCACATTATTAAGCAGAGCACCATTTTCATGCAATATGGTGAAGAAAAAGGATCTCTCTGTTGCCGAAAAGAGTGAAATAGTTCAATGCCTTGGACGAGGTATGAAAACATATTTCATACCTATTTCAAGAAACCTAAGCATGGTCATTGCACTATTAAGAGATTTGTGGCTGATTCAGAGCACAGACGGGTTCGTGCAGATAAAGGCACATTGAGGAAGATTTCTGCCATATCCATGCCTCGAATGAAGAGAGCAGCTGCTAAAATACCATTACATAGCAGCAAACAGACATTTGAAGCTTCTGGTGCCTCTGGAGTCGCACAGACATCAAGGTGTAGAGTCCTCCGGAGTCTTGCAACTGTGCATAAATCTTCTATTCGGCCACCACTAACCAATGCTCACAAGCAGAAACGGCTGCATTGAGCAGAAAAATACATGAAGACTAATTTTCAAACAGTCCTGTTCACTGATGAGTGCCGTGCAACCCTGGATGGTCCAGATGGATGGAGTAGTGGATGGTTGGTGGACGGCCACCCTGTTCCAACAAGGCTGCAACGTCAGCAAGGCTGTGGTGGAGTCATGTTTTGGGCCAGAATCATGGGAAGAGAGCTGGTCGGCCCCTTTAGGGTCCCCGAAGGTGTAAAGATGACCTCTGCAAAGTATGTGGAGTTTCTGACTGACCACTTTCTTCCCTGGTACAGAAGGAAGAACTATGCTTTCTGTAATAAAATCATCTTTATGCATGACAATGCACCATCTCATGCTGCAAAGAATACCTCTGCATCAATGGCTGCTATGGGGATAAAAGGAGAGAAAGTCATGGTGTGGCCTCCATCCTCCCCTGACCTCAATCCTATTGAGAACCTTTGGAGCATCATCAAGCAAAAGATCTATGAGGGTGAAAGTGGCCTAACGGCTGGGAGAGGCGGCTGCTTTCTTGCCATGGGGACTGCTATCAGCAACAGCTCTCCTGACGACCCGCATCCCCTCCCCCTCCCCCTCTGGACCGGTGGGGGATCTGGACCGGTGGGGGTTATCCCGGTCCCCGCTGGGGAAGTGGTCAGTGGACTTACACCCTGAAACATCCCGACCAGAACACGGACCGCTTGTCAAGCCTAAATGGCCGAGTAGCACCAACCCTCGCAACTTCACAAAAACGCAGAAACACGAGCATTGAGAGAGCGCTTTGAAGCTCAATTTGACAACATATGCCAGGAATTCTGGAGGCACATGGCGCACAACTCCACACTCACCGGAGAGCTGGAGTAGCGACCTCTCAGCCCACACCACAAGCAGCAAAGCACAGCTCGCGCCGACAGGCCCACCAGCGGACCTACCATGCACCGAAGCATGCTACGGCACGACGCCTGCCAACACGCAAGTCTCCACCTCACAGCCACATAAACACATGGCACTCACAGAGGAGAAGACTCCATAGGAACATGCCACTCAGTTGGAGAACTCAGACACGGTGCACTCATTCACGGGAGCAGAGAGGGCCTGGCTGCCTGGACCCAGCAACTGTACTCTGGGGTGGAAGGGCCAGAGAGGTACCTGACCACATTGTCACATGGGACTGGTGGTGCTATCACTTGCAGAACGATGGACTCAGATCCCCGGGACTCAGCAGACTGCCACCAACAGGTGTTGGTTAAGCTGTCTCTGGCTCTGGCCACAGGTCATTAAATACACGGCTTACCCTCAATAAGCTATTTGCCTGTCCCTTATCCCAGTAACGCCAACTGAAAGTGACAACTAACCTTTAACTAGCCTCTCTCCATAAAAGCATTAAGTGTCATATTAATTCACACTCTAAGGTACCAGGCTCATCAGGGTCACCCCCTGGTGGCCGCAATCCTAACTACCCAGCGGCTACGAAACGCAGACCCTACCCTGTCTTGCTGTTCCGTTCACTCACTCATTTTATAGCCCACATGTCGGATTGATCTTATTTGTGAAGCTACTGCCTAGTCTCTCCAGCCAACATGTGTGTTTAGGCATTCACTAATCTACAATAACCAAAGGTAACACAGTTACCAATCATTTATGTTCAACCTGTTCTTAGTAAGCTTGTTTATAGCCAAAATATGCACACACTCAAGCCAATGATAAGCCAGTATGTATCTATATGTATGTTGTTGTGGCGCTTAACAAAAGCCTGTACTTACTATATTCGAACAGTATACTCCAAACTTGACTACCTTCAACTTAACTATAAAATTGTGCACTGTTATCATATGCCCCACTGTTATAATTGTCTTGAAATAAGCAAGTGGACTGCCGTTGGTGTACCACATGCATGTTTGTTACCCTCATTTGCACTGCAAAAAAAAAAATAAATAAAAAAAAACAATGTTTAACAGCTGCTTTTTTTTTTTTAACAAAGCGTATAAATTATTCCGATATATGGAGAAGGAACTTTAATACAGTTAATATAGGTACTCTGGATTTTTTTTTTTTACATGCACTTCATCTTAATGTAAATACTCAGAATCTGTCTGAATGACTACACATGGACTACAGGTGGTACAGACTAATTACATGTGAGTTTAGGTAAGCATAAATGTGAGTAATTTAGAGTAAAATTACCTTAATTGAACTCTTGTTACCTTGAACAACTTAATAAATATAAGCTTTCAATATCACTTATTTTCTTTTTGTCCGTGAAAATAACTTGTACCATATACTTGTCAAATTGATATTCACAAGCAGCAAGCAAAGTAACATTTAATTTAGAAGATATATTGAAAATTACTAACATACTAGTATTGTGCTGTTAATAAACGTGACCAGATTTAATGTGTGTTTGTGTGTTGCATATATATTAGCTGGTTTCAAGAACTGCACTCTTCTGGCTATCGATCTCAGATGTCCAACATGGAATACTATCACACCAGAACTACTACAACCTTCACTTTCCACATCATTTCTAGCTCATCTTTAGTTCCTTGGTATTTGTCTAAGTTCTCATGTTCCTTCTTCCTGATGTTGTAGTATTGCCACATCCATCACTGCAGTCTTCCATTACTTGTCTACCATCAGAATGTTAGATTGGTTGGCCACTATGTGCTAATCTGTCTCGATCTGAAAGACCCACAGGATCTTAGCCCTGGCATTCTCACCTACCTACCTTTTTCTCCCATCTAGACTTAAGCTTATTCTGAGAAAATATTTCAGTACACAATTCCAGCAACTTGGTTGTGCCTCTCAGTGTAGGCTATCCCTGCAAACATCTTGCACCCAACTGCAATGCTGGATTGTCTCAGAGGCCTCTTTGCACAGTCTGCACCTTGGGTTTTGTCTGATGTGGTAGATCACTGCTTCTATTGATCTGATGCTGAGTGCCTATTCCTTAGGTGCTTGGATTAGTCATCAGTGCTCTCTTTCAGTCCTTTTCTTTCCAACCATTAATCAGATTTTGTAATATGAGCCACATCCACTATCTGCCTGTGGTTCACCCCATAAAGAGGTTTGTCTTGCCATGGAACCTCCTCCTTTTCTGTTGTTGTATCAGGCATTCCCTTAGCAGTTCATCTTTGGTAGCCCTCTTCCTGGTATACTTGTGAATGCTCTTTGTTTCAGCCAGAACTGTGGCCTTGATGCTCATCAGGCCTCAACCTCTTTCCTTCTGGATGGGTGCTGGGTTTCAGGTGGAATCCTCAATTTATAGTGGGTAATTTCAGGGTTTTGACATCCATGGTGACCAGCTCTTCTCTTGACCTATTACTCCAGCTGGATACCTGATGACTTCTAGGGCATATGTGTTGATGACTTGGATCTTGTTCTTGCCATTGATCTGGGACACCAGGATCTGTCTGATTCTCTGTATAGATGTTGCTATCCTCCTTACCTCTTCCTCATGGTTGCCATGTGTTTGTGGTACCCCTAGGTACTTGTAGCTGTTCTTTACATCTCCTATGTAGCCTTCTGGTACTTGAACTTGCCATCATCATCCCACACTTATCTACATTCCATTGTCTTTTCTGTAGTTAGGTGGATCAGTTAGTCAATGTCCTGCTAACTCTTGCCTGATGCCAATGATAGCTTGTGGTCGTTCATAGGTGTCTAATAGTAGCTCCACTCTTGAACCTGTATCCATATCCACTCTTTAATATGATCTGGCTAAGGGGGTTGTGACTTATAAGGAAAAGTATTGGTAATAGTGCCTCACTTTGGTATATGTCACATTTGATATTCACTTGTGTTATTGTCCTGGAATTCGCTTCTAGAGTTGTTTTCCTCAACAAGATTTTGAAGAAGGTGTAAAAAAAAGCACAGTTTGCCTGGAAAAGACCATTGGATTATAAGGCTGTTCGGTATTTTGCAAGCATTCTCCATGCGAATCCTTACCTACCTCTAACAGGCCACCCTGACTGCTAATTATGACTAATTTACCTCCCTGCTTGATGGGCACTTTTATTCGAAAGACCGCACAAACGCTATGGGAGCTGTAAGCTCAGTCGCCATTTCGGGACTCCCACGTGTTCGCGGCCATCTTAACTCCCGGACAGCAGTGTTTGCCGTCGAGTGTCTGGAACTAAAATCGGACACTCAAACAGGTGAACACCGCTGAGACCTCCATACCTTCGGGAAAACCTCGCCAAAACTACCGAACGACCAGGCGTTCAGTAGAAAGAATCAGCAACAGATGGGGATTTCAGCGAACCCAGGATGGCATACGGATGGCCGGCCGTTTGGGAGTTTTTAACCACGATCTTAGACCGACTGCAGGGCCAGCATTCATGGAACTGTTTTCGGCTACTGTGCCCGTGCGGTCGGTCAAAATTTCTAAGTCCCATATCCCCCGAACGGCTGAACCGAATGGGCTGATTTTTAAATATGTTAGTACCATAAATATAAGCTATCTGGGGATACCCAAGTATTTGGGGTACATCCGAACTTTGGGGAAAATATGTTCCTTTTTAATTATGTTATTTAGTTATCTGAGGGGAGGGGATGTACAGAATGTATATTGTATGGATTGGTTGTACTGCTAATTATGTGGGTGTCTCCCTTGCATGGGCAGAATCGCATAAAAGAGAGTGTCTGTCAATAAATCCTCAGTTCTTCTTGACCCTTTAAAACGTAGCCTCGTCTCATTCTTGAAAGGGGAATCTATGCAGCTTAATCACTTAGCTCTTTTCAGAGCTGAACTTTGCTTCCACTCCTGATCCAGCAGAAGGGAATAGGCGACTCCATCACTACACAGTGACTTGCCGGGAAGAAAAGGACGTCCCAAACGGCTGGTACCCTCACCACACCAGGGTAGCCGTTACATTGGTGGCAGCGGTGGAATGGTCCTTTCATCCACAGCGCAGATGCTGGATTGAGTCTCACTACGCCAAATTGAAGAGGCCTACCCTAAAGGATCTACTGGAGAACCGAGGAAGGAATGCCAGTAACAGACCACGGAGAGAACTGATCGCAGACCTACTAGAGCTGGACGAGATGGATCGGTCCATGGACGTAACAGAGACCTAGAGGCTGGACAGCGAGGAGGACGAGGTCTCCCGCATTGTACAGAGGAGACTGGCCTTCTACCCAGAGACATCAGTGGAGCTGATTGAGCGGCTGTTCCTCGATGCCAAAGCAGATATCCGGGAGAGGAGGGGGCACGAAATCGAACTGGTAAGAGCCCAACAGCCCCTTACACATACAGTTCCTGCTTCCCCTCCACCTACCACCCCAAAGAAGGTGCCATTTACTGCGTTTAAGGCGTTTGTGGAGAATGAAGAGGAGATCGATGGATATTTGGCAGATTTCGAGAGGCAGTGCTCCTTACACCAGGTACCCCCTGAACAATGGGTTACTATTTTAGCTGGGAAGCTGTCAGGCAAAGCTAACAAGGCATTTCGGGCCCTCACTGCAGAGGATATCCTACAATACCAGCAGGTCAAAAAGTCACTGTTGGCCCGTTATGCTGTGACGCCGGAGGCATACCGCAGACTATTTCGTGAGTCTAAAAAGAAAGCCGTGGACTCTCACATGGAATGGGCCAACCGTCTACAGCGAGTGGCCTCCCACTGGGTCCAAGGATGTAATGCCAGTACAGGGGAGGAAGTCCTACAATTGTTCGTAATGAAACACTTCTTCCAGGATTTGGCAGCTGATCTACAAGACTGGGTGAGGGATCGACGAACCAGCAACCTGAAGGAGGCGGATCGGCTAGCGGACGAGTATGCTGAAATGAGGAGGGTTAGTCAAGGCTCTGACCGCCCAACGAGCAGGTCAGAACCACGTACCCCAGCCAGTAATTTTCGTCCGGAGTTCCGTGCTCCCGTACCTCCCGGGCCCCGCAGGGGTCCACCAGCTACCCATGAGATGTATCCCGGATGGCGTGCCATCGCTGCAATAACCTAGGACACCTTGCCCGCCACTGCCCCCTGGGGTCAGCAGCCAACAATTGGCGACGGCCCTCACCACCCACAGAGACCGCCTCACCTCGCACTCCTATTCGTACCCCACGTACCTCGTCCGCCCATTGCCTGGAGACCGAGGTGGGCCCAGAGGAATGCCTGGGTATCTTGTATGAGGCGGACCCGAAACAAGCCGCATCACCAGATAATCGGCAACATCACCGACAAGAAGTGCGGGTGAACGGGCAGGTGGCGCAAGGATTGAGAGACACTGGGGCAACCATTACCTTAATGCAGAGACATCTGGTAAAACCCGAATATTTGTCCAACCGCACTGTGGCTGTACGAGTTGCCGGAGGAGCTGTTTTTCGTTTACCCACTGCTCGGGTACACCTGGATTGGGGAGTCAGGTCTGGGAAGACCACTGTGGGCACCATGGACAATTTACCCGCGGAAGTCGTATTGGGCAATGACATTGGCCCTCTTGCATCAGCATATCTGCCTACAACTGCTGCCGCTTGCCCAGTGACCACACGTTCCCAGGCTTATGCTACCGACGACCCTGCGCCAGGACGGGATACCCAGGTAAGCCAAGAACCGACCCCTAGGCCAGACCCCATAGAGAGACCCTTAGCGTGGGACACCCCGGAAGCATTTGGGAGGGAGACACGGGCAGATCCTACCCTCCAAAAATACAGGGAACTTGCAGATAGTGGGGGGGATGAGAAGGAACGTTTTATCTGGGATAATGACCAACTGTATAGACTGACTGAAGGGAAAAAGAAAGGCGGTATCCCATCGCAGAAGCGCCAACTAGTGGTACCCAGGAAGTACCGGTTGGAACTTCTGCGAATTGGACACGATATTCCCTTGGCAGGACATTTAGGGGGTAACCGCACTACTTACAGGATTACCCAGACCTTCTTTTGGCCGGGAATATCGAAGGATGTGCGATGCTACTATAGTACATGTGACGTATGTCAACGAGTGGGGAAACGAGGGGACCACCCAAAAGCAAGACTGTTACCCATGTCTGTAATCGAGGAACCATTTAGCAGGGTGGCAGTCGATCTGGTGGGGCCCCTACCGAATCCCAGTCCCTCCGGTAAGAAATATATTCTTACCATAGTGGACTACGCTACCCGCTACCCGGAAGCCGTCGCTCTGACGAATATCCAGGCCGACACTGTTGCCAGTGCTTTGGTCGGGATCTTCTCCAGAGTGGGGTTTCCTCAAGAGATCTTGTCTGATCGAGGGACACAATTTACCGCAGATCTGACCCAACAGTTATGGAAGGTCTGTGGTATCAAGACCCTCTTCAGCTCACCTTACCACCCCCAGACTAACGGGCTCTGTGAATGCTTTAATGGTACCCTGAAACAATTACTGCGGACCTTTACAGCGGAATACAGAGACTGGGAGCGATTCTTGCTGCACCTCTTGTTTGCCTACCGAGAGGTGCCGCAGGAATCCACTGGGTTCTCTCCGTTCGAGATGCTCTATGGAAGACGAGTTCAAAGCCCCCTCGACCTCATCCGAGAGCACTGGGAAGGAGAGATGGAACATGAGGGTGTCCCTATTGTGCCATATGTTCTGGAGATGCGGGACCGCATGGAGCAGTTAGCTCAGATGGCTAGAGACCATCTCCAGGCGTCCCAGGGTCGACAGAAGAGGTGGTATGATAGGGGTGCCCACCAGAGAACCTTCCAGGTGGGACAGAAAGTTCTAGTCCTCAGACCAGTAAAAGGGAACAAGCTCCAGACCTCATGGCAGGGCCCTTACAAGGTGGTAGCCCAATTATGTGATACCACTTACGTAATAGCCAGTAACAAGGATGACCGGATTCGGAAATCCTTTCACGTGAATCTGCTAAAGGAATATCAGGAAAGGGCCGAGGATATTGCGGCCATCTGCAGTCCAAGTGCAGATGACTCAGACGGGCTACCTATCCCCGACTTGTTAGCAGGTCCCGAACCAAATAATATCCTCGGTACTATCCACCTAGGGGAGCGGTTGAACCCGGCAGAAGAGGGACAGATCAGACAGCTGTTGACCGAGAAGCGACTGACATTTTCCCAAGAGCCGGGATACACGACATTAGCTACCCATTACGTAGAAACCCCAGGGCAGACTCCACTTAGACAGACCCCCTACAGGATCCCGGAGGCAGTTAAGAAAGAGATGAGGAAAGAGATCCAAGAGATGCTCAAGTTAGGAGTCATAGAACCCTCAGACAGCCCGTGGGCCTCCCCCGTAGTACTGGTACCCAAAAAGGACGGGACTACCAGGTTCTGCGTCGACTATAGACGCCTTAATGATCGAACAGTGACCGATGCGTATCCCATGCCCCGAGTAGACGAGCTTCTAGATCGCATTTCTAGGGGGAGATACCTGACTACCATTGATCTGTGCAAGGGGTATTGGCAGATCCCCCTAGCCAAGGAGGCTGTCCCCAAGTCAGCCTTCGTCACCCCGTTTGGTTTGTACCAATTCAAGGTCATGCCATTCGGGATGAAGAACGCTCCCGCTACCTTTCAGCGCTTGGTGGACAGACTCCTTGATGGTTTCCAGGATTTCGCTTGTGCATACCTGGATGACATTGCAATCTACAGCGAAACTTGTGGAGAACACCTCCGACAGGTGGGGGCCGTACTGGATCAGATTAGGGCCGCAGGCCTCACTCTGAAGACAGAAAAATGTAATTTTGGCATGGCCGAATTACAGTACCTGGGACACCGGGTGGGATGTGGGAAGCAACGGCCGGAGCCAGCCAAAGTTGAGGCCGTGGCTAATTGGCCCACACCCCACACCAAGACCCAGGTACTGGCTTTCCTAGGGATGGCAGGGTACTACAGGAAATTTGTCCCAGACTAGTATCGCCAAGCCAGATTTGACCAAAAAGAATCTACCTAGGATAGTCCTGTGGTCTCCCGCCTGCGAAACAGCATTTCAGACATTAAAGAACGCATTGATCAACGCCCCTGTGCTATCTGCCCCAGTCCCTAACAAAAGATTTGTCGTCCACACAGATGCCTCCATGTACGGACTGGGGGCACTGACTGCTAATTATGACTAATTTACCTCCCTGCTTGATGGGCACTTTTATTCAAAAGACCGCACGAACGATATGGGAGCTGTAAGCTCAGCCACCATTTTGGGACTCCCACGCGTTCGCGGCCATCTTAACTCCCGGACAGCGGTGTTTGCCGTCGAGTGTCTGGAACTAAAATCGGACACTCAAACAGGTGAACACCGCTGAGACCTCCATACCTTTGGGAAAACCTCGCCAAAACTACCGAACGACCAGGCGTTCGGTAGAAAGAATCAGCAACAGATGGGGATTTCAGCGAACCCAGGATGGCATACGGATGGCCGGCCATTTGGGAGTTTTTAACCACGATCTTAGACCGACTGCAGGGGCAGCATTCATGGAACTGTTTTCGGCTACTGTGCCCGTGCGGTCGGTCAAAACTTCTAAGTCCCATATCCCCCGAACGGCTGAACCGAATGGGCTGATTTTTAAATATGTTAGTACCATAAATATAAGCTTTTTCAAGTATTTGGGGTACATCCGAACTTTGGGGAAAATATGTTCCTTTTTAATTATGTTATTTAGTTATCTGAGGGGAGGGGATGTACAGAATGTATATTGTATGGATTGGTTGTACTGCTAATTATGTGGGTGTCAACCTTGCATGGGCAGAATCGCATAAAAGAGAGTGTCTGTCAATAAATCCACAGTTCTTCTTGACCCTTCAAAATGTAGCCTTGTCTCGTTCTTTAAAGGGGAATCTATGCAGCTTAATCACTTAGCTCTTTTCAGAGCTGTACTTTGCTTCGACTCCTGATCCAGCAGAAGGGAATAGGCGACTCCATCACTACACAGCGACTTGCCGGGAAGAAAAGGACGTCCCCAACGGCTGGTACCCTCACCACACCAGGGTAGCCGTTACAGAAGGCTCTTGTTGACCTTGTATAGAGCCAAGCATTACAGTACCCATGTGTAGCATTGTGTCATTGGCTTTCTTGTAGTCAATCCAGACTGTGCACGTATCTTACTGGTCTTAGAATCCTGTGTGACTACTTGGAATTACATCAGCTGGTGTTTTGAGACTCTGCTGTTGTTTTTAATCCCACTTAGAGTATTGCTCATGTACTAAAAGACAAAGATGTAGGCGCTCACTATGATCAATCAATAATAATGAGATGCAGTAGATCAGCAAGGATTCCCAAACCTTGCGTTGTATACTGATTGTAAAAGAAGACAGGAGTGATCTACCATGCCAAAACAACCACACAGATAAAAACAAGTTTCCTGGACTACTTGCTGTGGAGGTGGAGCGATGACGTAACACATGGTTATGCTCGCGGCACTAAGAGCGGAGGAAGTGAAGAGCAGGCAGGAGCCGGCTTGTATTAGACAGAGGACATAGTGTGCACTGACCTACTCTCCGGATGAAGACCGGAGCAACTATTGTATTTACTGCAGCCAGCAATTAACGCTAAGCGCCAGAGAGATCAGGGTGGTCTCAGTGCGGTATTGCAAATGCTACATATTATACTCACCGAGGTGTAAGAAACTGGGAGAAAGCTCTATAGTAATATGTGCAGGAGATGAAGAGCACCTTAGGATCCAACAGAAAAATATCATATAAGAAAATCTTTTATTTCTGGGGGAGGTTTGGTGGTTCTCTCTTGCTGTGTTTTTTCCCTTCTTTTGGTCATTCACTTAACCATTTATGTACTGATATGACCTGGTGACTAATTTGATTAGTAATAATTAAGGGGCTTCTTTTTTTTTACCATCTAAAACAGTTGAAGCCTCTCTAAGACGATTAAAATATATCAAGGAAATCCAAATAACCCTTTTAATTGATTGAGGTAATCTAACCAATGCTTACAATTAATTGAGTGTGGAAGGGTGTGGACTCCTTTATCTATAGGGTTAATTGAACCAATCAAAGGGAGAGAATAACTTTAAATAACTAATATAAATCTACCTGTTATAATTAAGATCTATATGAAAACTATCTGCTGAATTATTTACTGAAAGGTGATAAAGTGAACAGAAGTGGATATCCTGGTTATTGGCGATATAATTGTAGGGGGTCAGAGAAATTTGGATAGAACAAGTTATAAAATCGACAATAAGATAAGATCTTAATTTTATATATATATATATATATTTTTTTTTTTTCTCTCTTTCTCAGTTGCTGCCCTAAAAAGCTGCAGCTGCATGATTTTTTTAAATAAAATTTTACAACTACTGAAAAGAGAAGAAAATAACTAATCTGGCATAGGTCTCCCCAAAGCTAACAGCCTATAGGGGGCATTAGAGAATCAGTTCCAGTCCCCTGAATCTTCGCCTTATTCTTCCCTAATACTTAAATTTATCAAACTAAAGTAACCCCTTTAAGGGGAGGAGATTGATGGGAAAGAAAGCAAAATAAAATAAGCAACCATCTAAAGGTGGTCTAGGAAAGAAAATAAAAATATAATAACGAAGAGAAGTAAGGGAAGAGTCGAGAGAGGAGGAAGGAGGAGTAAAGAAGAGGATTTAGAAGTTACCCCTATATAATTCTGATATTGAAATACACTGATTGATAAATTCAACAGATTTTTTTTTTTTTTTTGGGGGGGGGGCTGTTGGCCAAATTAGCCCTAGTTGCATGACCTTGCACTGAAATTTTATCAGTACTTACATTCTGGTAAAGAAAGGGGAAAATAGGGAAAGGAGGAAGGTAATGAGAGGGGAAGGAAAAAAGGATCAAAGTAATCATCTGTGTTAGATATACCCCTGTGTTTGAAGAAAGCGAATATTCGGAAAAAGGACAGATTTTGTAAATGGCTACTAAAAAATCTAACAAACCAAAGAACACAATGAAGAGAGACAAGAAACAAGAGAATAAACCAGAGAAGCAACTCTCATTTTTTCCCCCCAAACAAATAAATCAAATTTAGAGGGGAACGATTTAGAAGAAAGTATAATCAACATGCAAGAAGCAGTTCCAAAAAATCTCCCACCTAATACAGAAAAAGACCAGACTGTTCCAAAGGCTTTTTTTTTGGAAGATGCATTTGCCTCTCTGTTTGAAAAATTCAAAATTGAAATCAATAACATGAGAACAGAAATTAAAGAAGAGCAATATCAAATATAGATGCAACTCCAAGATAATGAAGTGCACATACTTCAGATGAAAGAAAAACTTCAACAGCAAGAGAATCTAATTAAAGAACAAGATGATAAAATTTCAAATATGGATAAAAAAAAATGCTGAGCTAGAAGATAGAATGAGAAGGAATAATCTAAGACTCCGAGATATACCAGAATCCATCAGACATGAACAACTGGAAATCTATATACTGGATCTCATAAAAGCTCTTGATATAGATATATCAGGATATAATTATATTTTGGAGGGATACCACAGGACATTTAAACCTCCAGAAATCATATGTTGCGCCTCATCCAGACTCAAAGATCAGATCATGAAAGCGGCAAGAAACATCCATATGATTCCTATATACGCACAAATAAAGATCTACCCAGATCTTTCTTACCATACAAGACTAGAAAGAAGACGATATATCAATTTAACAAAAATACTCAGAAATAAGGATATAAAATATAAATGGGGTTTCCCCACAAAAATAATGATATCCTATGAATACAGTACAGTGTCATTCGACTCCCCCGGAAAATTGGCCAATTGGCTTAAAGAAAAAACCTGCAAAATGGAAATGAGTAAGAGAAGATCTCACAGTGTATATATTTTTCTTGTTCTCTCTTTCCTCTCTCCCCTCACGCCTCTCCAGAAGAAAAATATACTATAGAAAAATAATGGGTCTTAGTACTCTTCTTAGAAGGTACTAAACTCCTCTTACTATACAAGGCTGATATAAAATATTCACATAAGAAGAGGAAAATTGAAAGGAAATTTTAATTTGAAAACATCAGGTGTAACAGGACTCTCTACAACAATTGATAACAGGATTTAAAGAGAAATCTGGGAGATTTAGGAGTAAAAAAAATAATAATTTCTCTCTCACAAAACTTTACAAGATGGTTTACACTGGGAATCCATTAGTATACCTATTTTGAATTACAATATAGAATAATATGATTCCGCAAAGCACAAAACCCAAAGAATATTATTACACTAAGATATATCTTAAATAAAAAGGGGGCATAAAGTTATTAGAAGGGTTTTAACTACTATTTATAATGATATTTGATAAAATAAGAATATGGATATCACTTAATAAAAGTAAAATAAAAAAAGAGAATTATTGCACATATTATATAGTACGTTGTGAAACACAGATTACTTGCACACATTAATAGCAGAGGCCCTAGGACATTAAATAACCATCCTCCACTTTTGAGGACAAAATAGTGGATACCAGTCAAATGAGAGGGGAAAGGGGAGGGGAAAGACGAGAGGGAGGGAGGTGAGAGAGGAAGGAGGGGACAGTTCAATCAAAAATGAAAGACTTGACTTAATAAAGAATAGAAAAGTGAATATCATACACTGGTTTTTATAAACAGGAGTTAGAGATGATGAGGAGAAGAGAGAGGAAGGGAAAAAAGATTATTAGGTAGCTGCAGAGGAAGAGAGAGCGGGACCGTATAAAGGATCCTACAAATGTTGGAAAAAAGAGAGTAATTTGCTTCCCAAGCAGTCCTCCGCTCCGGTTGCCATTTGTTAATGGCAATTATTATGGTACCCCTGGGTTTGGGTATGGTACCCACAGGGACACTTTGGTACCCCAATATGTATGGGGTTGTTTATGTTACATGTGTGTCTGTTTGATCGGTTTGCAATGAAACTGAAATTTTGTATTGTGGGCTCGAGGCGGGGGTTCTCGGTGACTTGGAGAGGGAAATAGTCAGAAATTATGGTTAGATTTGTTATGATAAATACCCAGCATCTTAATTCCCCATTTAAAAGATCAATTTTAGTAGAATATCTGAAGAAACAGAAAATTTATATTTGTGGTGTCCAGGAAACACATTGGAGGAAGAAGGATAATCTAAACTTAAGATCTAAAATCTATACGACGGTCCTTTCTGCATCTCTTGAACACAACAAAAAGCAAGGGGTTGCTATACTGATATCTAGAAATTTGAATTTCAGAAGTATCTATAAAGAACAAGACACAGAGGGAAGATTCATTATAGTAGTCTGTGAAATTGATAGCATTATATATATAATAGTCAATTTATATGCGCCAAACCACTCCTCACTACCATTTATAGTTAAAGTTTTAAAAAGAATGGAAATGGTCAAACAAGGAATCCCAGTGATCCTAGGTGATTTTAATTTAGTATGTGATCCACTCCTAGACAAAAAAAAAACATTATGGGACAGATAACAGACAGAGGACTTTTCAAAAGTTCCAAAAAATTCAGACAGTTAATTCAAGATTACTCATTATTAGATATTGGGCGTATTTCTCATCCAATAGACTTAGATTTTACTTGTTTCTCAAAATCTTATTACGTATATTCCCGTATTGATTTTGTGTTGGGGGATATCAAACTAGCACAACAAACAAAAACAATTAAAATAAATGAGATTACATGGTCAGACCACAATGCAGTGATTTTGGATGTTAAAGACACCTTCAAAATTCCAAGACCAGAATGGAGGTTAAATAATAATATTCTGTCAAATAAAAAGAACATAGAATTTATTAAAAAACAGACAGATTATTATTTTAAAGAGAACCAATCTGAACAAATCTCCCCTTCAGGAATATGGTGCTCATATAAAGCGGTGATTAGGGGCGCATTAATAAAATTAGCCTATAGGGAAAGAGATCTAACTAACCTACAAATTCAATTATATAATCTCTCAAGAAATAATAAAACAGCCCCTAATGAGCAGCAGTCGAATATAAGTTCTATTCTACAAAATAGGATTAATGAATTATTAATGATGAAGGTTAGTAAAACACTTGAAAGAGTAAAAGCAACTTTTTATTATAGAGGCAATAGAGCAGATAGATTATTAACCAACAGACTCAAGAAAGAAATTAAACAAAAAAATCTCTAAAATTACATATAAAGGTGAGACCTGCTTATCCCCAGAGAGAATAGGAAGGGCCTTCAATGCTTACAACCATTCATTATATAATTCATTATATAATTTACCGCACAATCAATCTGACCCAGAAGACTATTTTAAAGATAAGATTTTACCAAAGATCTCAGATTCCCAATTGAAAGAACTGAATGCCCCAATCACTTTACAAGAAATATACACCCGGCTAGAGACTTTGAAACCAAATAAAGCGCCAGGTCCAAATGTATTTACAGGGATCTTCTATAGATTACTTAAAAAAAAAATATCCCCATATTTAGAGACTACTTTTAATGAATTTATATTAAAACCAAAATCCCACAGGAAATGCTCAAAGGCAAAATTGCCCCAATATTAAAACCTGGTAAGAACACAGAGAATGTAGAGAGCTATCGGCCAATCTCTCTCTTAAATACAGACATCAAGGTATATGTGGGAATATTGGCTGATAGAGTCAAACGAGTAGTCACCCATGTAATACATAGAGACCAGGTGGGATTTACCCCGGGACAGCTCTCTACTAACCATATAAGAAATATGATAGGGATACTGGAACAAGCTAGAGAGGAGTGCATACCCATGCTGACCAAGTCATTGGATGCAGAAAAAGCATTCAACGGGGTCAGCTGGACTTTTGTCAGAGAGTCCCTAGCATCATTCGGGTTCTCGGGTGAGATATTTAGTGCTATAATGGCCCTATACAGTGATCCCCAAGGTAGAACCATGGGGCCTGGAATTAAGTCACAATGGTTTGGAATTTCCAATGGTACACGCCAGGGATGTCCCTTATCACCATTACTATATATATTATCTATTGAACCCCTGGCAGTAGATATAAGATCTAATCATGGAATTAAAGGATTTGGAGAAGGTCATAACCAAAAAATCAAGTTATATGCTGAAGATGTACTGATAACTATCCAGAAACCTGAAGACTCCATTGACCAAGTGCTTGATACTATCAGAAATTATAGCAACTTCTGTAATTATAAGATAAATAATGAGAAATCTACAGCACTATATTTAAATACATCCCAAAATAATATTGATAGTATAGAAAAAAAACATGGATTTAAACAAGTTAAAAGTTATTTTAATTATTTAGGTATAAAAATTTCCAAAAAAACAAAGAAATGGTTAGAGAATAATATTCTTCACTTAATTAAAGAAACAAATCTTCATTTAAAGAAATGGAAAACTCTGGAAATCTCCTGGTTAGGGAAAATAAATACATTAAAAGCATATATTATACCCAAATTCTCGTATATTATGAGAATGATTCCTATTAAGATCCCAGACTGTTGGTTAATGCTTCAAACATCATTTACTAAATTTATCTGGGCAGGCAAAAAACCCAGAATTAAAAAAGATATTATGTCTAGGAAAAAAGATGAAGAAGGTATGCGTATTCCAATTATACAAGACATTGCACAAGCTAATTTATTAGCGCATGTCTAGTGATAAATAAGGAAGACTCTGTAAATTAATATTGGTACAAAAGTGAACAGATTCTGACCTTGGGAGACAGGGACTATAGAACTCTCCTATGGTCAATGGATAAAGAAACAAATCATTGTATTAAAAATTCTAAATTGATGACAGTCCAACACATTTTTCCCACCTGGTCTCTATGTGAAAAAAAAAATTGGGCTAAAAAAGAAGATAATCCCCGGCATAAACTTAAGTATACTGGCAGATATAATGACAGATATAAATTTAGAAATCTGGACCAGACAAGGTATAAAAACGATATCTAATCCTATGATAGGAAATAGAGTAAAATCTTACGAACAACTCCAAACTGAATATAATATACCTTCTCATGATTGGTTTATTTATATAGGGTAAAATCCTTTTTAAATACATTTTTAAGATCTAACCTCTAGACCCACCAGTTAAGCTTCTCTCAGACTTATACGAGCAGTCAGACTATACCCATTTGGCAAAAAAATAATTTACAAGACTCAATTCCCGCGGCAATTATTAAATGGAATCAAGACCTAGCAAAGGATATACAGTTGCAAGAAAAAGTATGTGAACCCTTTGGAATGATATGGATTTCTGCACAAATTGGTCATAAAATGTGATCTGATCATCATCTAAGTCACAACAATAGAGAATCACGGTCTGCTTAAACTAATAACACACAAAAAATGAAATGTTGCCATGTTTTTATTGAACACACCATGTAAACATTCACAGTGCAGGTGGAAAAAGTTTGTGAACCCTTGGATTTAATAACTGGTTGAACCTCCTTTGGTAGCAATAACTTCAACCAAACGTTTCCTATAGTTGCAGACTTGCACAACAGTCAGACGTGCACAACGGTCAGGAGTAATTCTTGACCATTCCTCTTTACAGAACTGTTTCAGTTCAGCAATATTCTTGGGATGTCTGGTGTGAATCGTTTTCTTGAGGTCATGCCACAGCATCTCAATCGGGTTGAGGTCAGGACTCTGACTGGGCCACTTGAGAATGCGTATTTTCTTCTGTTTAAGCCATTCTGTTGTTGATTTACTTCTATGCTTTGGGTCATTGTCCTGTTGCAACATCCATCTTCTGTTGAGCTTCAGCTGGTAGACAGATGGCCTTAAGTTCTCCTGCAAAATGTCTTGATAAACTTGGGAATTCATTTTTCCTTCGATGATAGCAATCCGTCCAGGCCCTGACGCAGCAAAGCAGCCCCAAACCATGATGCCCCCACCACCATACTTCACAATTGGGATGAGGTTTTGATGTTGGTGTGCTGTGCCTTTTTTTGACACACATAGTGTTGTGTGTTTCTTCCAAACAACTCAACTTTGGTTTAATCTGTCCACAGAATATTTTGCCAGTACTGCTGTGGAACATCCAGGTGCTCTTGTGCAAACTGTAAACGTACAGCAATGTTTTGTTTGGACAGCAGTGGTTTCCTCTGTGGTATCCTCCCATGAAACCCATTCTTGTTTAGTGTTTTACGTATTGTAGATTCGCTAACAGGGATGTTAGCATTTGCCAGTGACTTTT
Source organism: Pelobates cultripes (assembly GCA_933207985.1). Taxonomy (NCBI): domain Eukaryota; kingdom Metazoa; phylum Chordata; class Amphibia; order Anura; family Pelobatidae; genus Pelobates; species Pelobates cultripes. The sequence goes on along the minus strand of OW240919.1, from coordinate 133,086,540 downwards.
GTAAGTCTTTAGCTGACACTCTAGGATTCTTCTTCACCTCACTGAGCAGTCTGCGCTGTGCTCTTGCAGTCATCTTTACAGGACGGCCACTCCTAGGGAGAGTAGCAGCAGTGCTGAACTTTCTCCATTTATAGACAATTTGTCTTACCATGGACTGATGAACAGCAAGGCTTTTGGAGATACTTTTATAACCCTTTCCAGCTTTATGCAAGTCAACAATTCTTAATCATAGGTCTTCTGAGAGCTCTTTTGTGCGAGGCATCATTCACATCAGGCAATGCTTCTTGTGAAAAGCAAACCCAGAACTGGTGTGTGTTTTTTATAGGGCAGGGCAGCTGTAGCTCCAATCTCATCTCAACATCTCACTCCAATTAGCTCTTGGAGATGTCATTAGTCTAGGGGTTCACATACTTTTTTCACCTGTACTGTGAATGTTTACATGGTGTGTTCAATAAAAACATGGCAACATTTCATTCTTTGTGTGTTATTAGTTTAAGCAGACTGTGATTGTCTATTGTTGTGACAAAATAGCAATGATGTATCCTACAGCCCCACCAAATTGTTGGAGATGCAGTGAATTAAATGCAGACTTCAAACATATTTGGTGGGATTGTCTGAAAATTAGACCTTTATAGGATAAGTTAAACCAATATTTAGCAGTTTTATTCGAAATAAGGGTTGAGCTGACCCCAAGTATGGCCCTATTACATATGGATATGACAGGCATCAATAAATAATTTAGACCTTTTATTTTCCACCGCCTAATGGCGGTGAAAACCTAATTGCCAGGAATTGGAAATCTCCTAGGGTAGACAACTGGTCTAAGATCAATGCTCAAAGCATTATTCAATGTAAAATGCAAAGGGCCATTACTAATTTGGTTCCAGATAAGGGCCATTACTACACATACTGGGATAAATGGATTAAAAAATTGGACCCTGAATAAGGAGGTGTGACGAAGTGCCTTTCGCCACTTGGTCCTGGAGAGGCCTGCTTGCCAGCCTCCTCCCCTGTGACTATGACTCTTTGATGTATTTGGCTTTAAAGCCCCTATTCTACCTTCAGACAGACTATTTATGTAGGTTGCTTTATTTCTCTTATGTTTTAGTTATCCTGTACCCATTATAGGTGCAGGGTGTGTGTAATGTAATTGTTTATAGTGTGTGTGTGTGTACTGTGTAATGTATTGCCTGCTCTCCTGTACTGCTGAGGTTTGCTACCAACTAGGTGGGTTTGGCTATGGAGCTTGTCTAGTGTCCTCTGTTGGTAGCAACAGCAATACCACTACCTGAATAGCAAGACTGGTTCATTTGCATATTCGGGTAGATTTGCATATTGCTAATTCTGCAGGCACGTGAGATATTTTCTGTTAAATATTGCCTCCCCCACCCCTTTAAAAATGTGCCATTGTGTTGTGATAAGTCACTGTGTTTTGCCTGCTATGGTTTGACTGTTTGTGATTTTATTGAGTTTTCACAGCATTGTTAATGTAATGACCATATGGGCTAGTCCCAAGTAAAAAGGTTTAGACAGTTTTTCTTGATCCCTCTAAACGTAGCTTTGTCTCGTTATTGGAGGGAGCTGTTATATTCACACTGAGGATTGCTATGCTCCGCATGCTCCCCTGAGCTTGAATCACTTAGTTCTTTTAAGAGCTTGTTCCTGACACGCTCTCCTTGAAGGAGGGATCTTCCCCGCACAGTCCTGAATGCTGGAGGTTCATACAGGGTGGAAGGAAGAGGTCTTTCCCACACAGTCCTGGAGGACAGAAGCTGATCCAGGGTGGAAGGAAGACGGCGAGACTCCAGTCAAGCTACAGCGGCTGCGGAGTCTGCGGTGGTTGTGGTGTCTGATGCGGTGCTAGAGGTCCTCGGCACAAGCTAGGAAGCGTCCATCAACGGAGGGTACTCGGTCGGAGTACGGGGAGCTCTGTTACAGGAGGTTTCCCTACTATCCGTTCTTTTCATAGTGGATTTTCCTTGTTTCTTTTTTTCTTTTTTTTTAATCTAACCGCATGGTATACATCTGTTTAGGGAAATGTTTGAGCCCCCTCCCTCGAGTCTGATAAGGGAACTTATTATTTATTTATTTTTTCTCTTGCACCGAGAACCGAGTCAATGTTTGTTAGTTAGCTTGTTATGTAGTTGATTGTTTAATAAAATTGTAATAGTCTTAAGATAAAAGAATGAAACAGAAATAAAGTGGATAAGGATAGAGAGTGAAATAGAAATTGAACAAAACATATGATGATTTGGTATTTGTTAACTTAATTTATGATTACTTAAGAAATGAAATAACTAATACCATATTCTGATGTGAAAAAAAAGTTTCCTGGATTTCCTGGGTTTCCTGTGCTTTGAAGAAGCACTGACACTTGTGAGTAAGCCCTGAGGGGTCAAATGTGCAAAGAATGTTTCATAGACTTTTTTACTTTGCATATATTGCATATATTTGTTTTAATATTGTTACTTTTATATATTTACTCTTATGTTTTTTTTTAATATATGGAATAAATTAATATAATTTATATAAATCCTATTTTATTGTTTTTGTTGCTGATTCACAATCCTGGTTCCTGCTATATCCCAGCTAGGGGTTTATACCACAAAGCTATACACACTAGAGCAAGTTACTGCTAAAAGAAATTGTAAGTAGGATACCTCTTGTTTTCTTTGATTATATTTATATGTACCTACTACACTGTAGCCTGGCTTGGTACCTCCGCCAAGGATCACTTCCTAGCAGGAACCGGGGAAAACCTCAGCACTTCTGCCCCAGTCGCCATGGCTTGACTGAGGTCCTCCTGCAGCCTCTACGTCCTGGAACAGGAGAGGGGACTAGCTCTATTGCCTCCCAGGGACAGGATGACACACAGTCCTAGGAGCTGTAGTCCTTACAAGGACTTTCCCTGACGAATTCTCAACAAGCTGGGTGCTAAACAGTGATTAGCGCTTTCCTCTCCCAGTAACTAGACGACACATAGTTCTGGGAGTACAACTCATTTTAATGAGCCAAACTCTGCCTTTTATGCACAGACTGCAGCAGGGGGTCTCCATTGTATTCAGAGCAAGCCCCTCCCAGAAATCTCTGTGCCTTGGAGATAATTGCATTAAATACCGGTAAGCTAATTATCTCCCAGGAACAGAGGGGCAAACACAAAACAATTCAGGTCTTTCAGCCTTTTAGTAGATAGCTCCCTAATACCTTGGGAATTAGGGAGTTATCTACTTATTCATTCCTGTCATTACATGACTGGCTAAGTAACTTACATGTTATATGAATGTATGTTACTTGATTGTTGTAAGTGTTGCAAATGCTTACAGCTGAATCCTCGCTATGTTTGTATACTTTTTATTTGAAATTGTATACAATGTAACATTCTTCTTCTTTCACTTGGTAAGTATATTAGTACTTAGGCAATACTGTGCTTCGGAACTTCGGCACTTTGACACTTCGGCACTACTACACTTCGGAAATTCGTTAATTTCGGCACTTCTGGACTTCGACAATTCGGCACTTCGGCAATTCAGCTATTCTGACATTCGGATGCACCTGAATGTCCGAATTACCCGAAATTCGGCCAAATTTTAATTCGGACCGAAACGAATTGCACATGTTTACCGGCCGCACACATGGTCCTATGCCCAAAATAGGGGTTGCTCCACCTGGCTCTCCAGTAGCGTTTCTTCTCCTTGGTCTCAGGCATTTCCCTCCAAAAAGTGCTCTCCTGGCGGATTTCAAAGTGGTTCAAAATCCCAAACCAAGTTGTCTGGGAACTGTCAGGATTACAGTTGATCCAGCACGCAGAATAGTATCACACCTAGGACTAAGGATAACGTCTAACCAGACCTGAGAATAGTCAAAATACTTGCCGAGGTCAGGGACACAGAATGAGACACAACGATGAGAAAAGCCAGAAGTCAAGGATACCAGAAATCAGGGAAGTCAAAACGAAGCCAAAGTCAAATATCCGAAAAACGCAATCAGGAACACACTCTCGGATAACCAGCTAGTGGAAACCACTACAAGGCACTGACAAAAAGGTGATTTGGGTTTAAATAACCCTCCTTAGCCTGTAATTGGCTGTCTCTGACCTCTGACCTCAAAATGTGCATGTGCGTCTATGACATGATGTCGCCCGCACGTTGGCGCCATCTTTTTGATGTGGGCGAAGGTAAGTTTCCTATAAAAATCCGAACCGCAGCGGTCGGCGTTCCTAAGAACGTTGCACCCGCTGGGGACGAGAAAGTAGGGAAACCGGGCAGCTGCCCGCCGGGACCAAGGTAAGTCAGAAATATCTCTGTCTGCATGGCTGCTTAGTTTTTGTGCAGCCATGCCGGCAGAGGAGCCAGGAGAGAAGCCGAGAGCCATGACAGTAACTCCCAAACATAGTCGGTGGGCAGGAGGCCTGCTTCCACACTCCTCCAGGAGTCTGTGGCAAATGTACATGGGAAGGAGCATTTGTCACATACACCATTGGAGTGTCTCTGTTTTTTTTCTGTTGAAGCATCAGATTACACTCCTGAGCAGATTTTCATTTATCCTGAGGCAGGGATTGTATCGTCCAAGCGCTATACAGCATCCTAAAAAAGTGAGTTTAACATCTATACAGCTTAAAACATTCTAATACAGATCTGATATATTGCACTATAATCTGTATATATATTGTTTTTTGTTTGAAGGTTCTGGAATTGCCAATCTTTGATTGTAAATAAGTGTACATATATATAAGATTATATACCATTTTTGCACTATCAGGGCACTTTAAATATGATTTTATTAACTGTGTGGTTGTTTTGGCTCTGTAGATCACTCCTATCTTCTTTCACATTGCTCATGTACTGACCCATATGCTCTTGGATCACTGCTATTGTCAGGCTATTTTGCCTGACAGGACTTTCCTTATTGTGGGGAGGGAGATGATTGGTCAGTAGCTAGATGATGTTGTTCCCTTCTAAGTGGTTCTTCATGATTACTATTGTTCTGTCTTGTGTTTGCTAGTAAGGGTGGGTGCCTGTTGATAGTAGCTTGTTATTTTTTGCTGCTATGTGTACATGCAGCATTGTTAATTTATTGATCCAGTATGTGTTGATCATGTCAGATCCTGGAACTGGCCTACTCTTCATGTGGTTACTGGATATCTTCCTCTGTGATAGTTACTGGTTCATGATCTGGGAGCATGTAGAGGTCTGCTTTCAGGTCTAATAACCACTGGACATTGGTGTTATATGATGCTTTTTTCTCCCATATGTTCTTCCAATACTGTTAATTTTCTGCTCTGGCTGGGTCTTGGGTTGATATGTTGTGTTTACCATCAGCTCTGCACCTTGAATGGGTCTCTGGTAAACAGGGCATTTATTCTATCAGCCTCTGCTTCTCTGGTGTATCTGCTCAGTCTAGTTGGCAATCTTGTCAGCCTTTGCTATGCTGTTTCCAGTGCCTCTGGTAAGGGCATACCCTTGTATTATCTCAGAAGACAGGACCTAATTTTGATCTTTCCACCTCTGTGAAGTTGATCCAGCCTTCTAACTTTATCTTGACTTCCAGTCTTAGTCTCTATTGTTTCTCTTTCAGTAGTGTAGTGTAGCATGTGGGGGACCACTAATGCTGTGGCATATACGAGCTTATTGATCATTGTGGGATTGTGGAAAGTGCCTGATTAATCATGGCTAGCATACAGTTTGGCATTTTGCCAGTGTTCTTTGGTAATCATATATAGTGTTTTTTTTCTTTTGGCTTTTCTATGATAATCTTTCTTATATCTGTTGGCATGCAGGCCAGAGATTCAGGTTGGCAACCCTCTCTAAGTATGGGTGTTGTTATGGGAATTTCTTCCTCATCATGCCTCACATATAATGTTTTGTGTAGTCCATCTATTTCTAGTTGTGACACTAGCTTCCTCTAGACAATGTGTAAATGTTGTGTAACTAGCTGGTCAAACAACTAGTCAAGCAGGTCTAGGTTCCAGGAGCCCACTTGTCATCAGATTGCCCTGTTCCCTAGCATCTGACATGGACCGTGTTAATACGTATGATGTCCAAGCTGGCATGACTCTTGGCTTATGTTATACTCCTATTATTATCTCAGGAACACTCACTGAGATGGTCTGAGATGGTCTGACTAGTATTTGAACCTCCCAATTCTAAGGCAGTCACATTACCTCTTCGCTAACCAGTTGATATATGTATATTGAGTGCAGCCTTCTTGGTTCCAAATGTAAATATCTTTCTATGTATTTGCAACACTTCCTGTCACAGGTGCCTCATTCCAGGGTCCTATTTAACCATGCACTGCAGAGAGGCCCAGGAGGAAGAATATCCCAAGCAAGTTTGATAATCTCAAAAAAGCATGAATTAGGTTGTTAGGATAGGACCTGCCAAAATGGGGTACATTGGCATTATGGAAGGTTTATGCAATGCATGATTATATACTCTAAATTTTAACCTAAGTCAGGTAACAAAAAAACAAAAAAATATATTTAAAATTCTGTGAGCTGCTGCTGTTTAGTAAGTAAACGCACTGGGTCTTGTTGTTTGAGTTATATGTGCAAACATATATACATATGTATGTTGTATATATTGTATTTGGTTTTATTAGGGGTTTTTTTTTTAGGTTTTATTTTACTACATTAATCTTGCCATTTAAATGAAAATGTCTGTCAGTTCCCAGCTTAGCATGTTATTTTATATATCTAGTAAAATAAAACTTTGATCTCACAGATCTTTCTCAAGAGGCATGCCATTTTAGTCGTGTTTGACATCTCTTTGCCCAACCAAGCTTCCCTTTCATCACACAGATATTTTTTGTTCTTTCAAAAGCATGCTGTGCTAAATATCACATAAAATGCCCCATATCTCATTAATCAAATTAGAGGGGAAAATCTGATCAAAATTAGTTTACAAAAAAAAAAAGACAGAAATACATAGTTAAAACAATCCATGTTTATGTTAAACATCTTGGATTTTATTGAAATATATTTGAAAGGGCAAAAAGGACAGAAGAGAAAAGTAGAGAAAATATGAGTTTTGTGCTAAACAACACTGGTTGCTATACATCACTTGTCTCTAAGCTATCCTAAAACTGACTATTCAGGCTGTTGTTTTAATGCATTTTATAAATAACAGAATCCTCATCTGCCATCTCTAATGTTATCAGTTCACCAAATGTTTATTTCCATGAAAGCCGTTACAGTGACAAAAGTGCATAACCTCCTATGAAGAAGCATCTCGTGAACTGTGAGAGCTAGTATGGAGTACACTCACACAACAAGCATACACCATACAAGTACATGTATGATAGGGGACTATATTTATAATTTTTGCAAATCAATGCAATGTATAATAACCTGTGTTCAAAGACTAAGTTACACTTGAACTCCTCCCATGATAATATGCACCAGAAGGCTTTTATTAAGATATTTGGAATGTGTGTGTGCTAGAATTGAAGATTATGCTAGCGCAGTGTACTAATAATCTTAATTTTAATAATGACAGGAGGCGAGTATTTGCATTTACTTTCTTTACTAGCTCCATAGCAGCAAAGAAAAAAACCATTAAAGAAAGAACCAATCAGAGTAAAACAGAGGATATACAAGTCCCAGCGTAGCCAACCATTTCCTCTTGACTACTGCGACATCACAAGATCCAAATGTAGTAATAAGTCCTTTGTAACTTTATTCCAACTGTCATAACGAAATCCAACATGGTCATAACAATGGCCTCTTCAGCCTTCCCATCATCCCTGTGGTTTGTCAAACTGAAAAGAGAGAGAGAGTAGTATCAATGATACGGGAATTACCAAAGAAAACCAATTGTCTGTAATGAATCAACTAGTCAATAAAGATATCTTAAAATTACATCATACCAACTAGTTCAATAGCCCTATAATAAATATAACAGCATAATATGTAATCCAAGTGAGTAAGTCCAGATACAGAACCAATCTACTCCCACCAACTACTTACCTCCATCTGGGTGGGAACTTCTATGAGAATGAAAGGGTGGGAAATACTCGCCTCCTGTCATTATTAAAATTAAGATTATTAGTACACTGCGCTAGCATAATCTTCAATTTTATAACATGACAGGAGGCTTCGTATTTGCAGTTTTAACGCTTAGTTAGAAGAGTGAAAGCGGCATTGGACGACGGGCGAAAATAGAAGGTCCGAAAGGTAGATTCCCGGGACCAATCTGCCGTGTGTAGGATATCCGCCAGAGAGGCGCCTGCTAAAAATGCTGATGATGCCGCTGCCCCTCGAACGGAGTGTGCGCCAAATGAGGCATCTACCCCGGCTAGAGCGAGAATCCATCTGACCCATCTGGCCAATGTGATGACCGAGACCAGGCCATGTGGAGTCACATATGATACCAAAAGTTGTCGTGCGGACGATGAGCGCAAGCCTTCCGTTGCCGACACGTAGGCTCGGAGGGTCCGGACCACGCATAGCTGGGGATCCGAATTGAAAAACGGATAGAACACTGATGTTGTATTGGATTTATTACGCTGTGATATGTGAAACGTGACTCCTTCAGGTCCAATGGAGAAGGCGTCCTTATCGAAAGTCCGAACGTCAGCCACTCTCCGGAAGGACACCATGCACAACAGGAAGGTGAACTTCGCCGTCAGTTGTTTCAATGAGAGCTGGTAGTTGGGAGGCCAGTCCCTGAGAAAATGAAGGACTATCTCCACATCCCAGAGATGTTGATATTTAGGTGCTGGCGGTCTCCTTAGTTTGATGCCCCATAGCAGGCAGCATATTAGCAGATCCTGTCCGACTGCCCTTCCTTGAAACGGCACGTGTGCTGCCGAGATAGCTGATCCCTCGAATAGGGCTGAGAGAAAATTCATGACATCGGAAACAGGGGCTGTAAAGGGATCCAAGTCCCGTCCCACGCACCAACTGGTCCAAGCTCTCCATGTGGATAGATAGCTTCTCCGTGTTCCTGGGGCCCAGGAATCCCAAAGGAGGTCTTTAGCCGTTGACGATAATTCGTCGGTACGCCAGGTTCCCCTGAAAGAGTCCAGGCCACTAAGGTCAGACGGCCGTCTGACACCATCAGATGTGCGTTCCCCGCCGGGTCCCTGAGTAACATGTTGTCGTTCGGTAGGAGGATCGGGTCCTGATAAGACATTTCGAGAAGGTCCGGGAACCAGGGCTGACTCGGCCAGAGGGGCGTCAGCAGGGTCAGTCGAACCCTCCGTCTGCGAAGGTGACTGAGAACTCTGGCAATCATGGCGAATGGGGGAAAGGCATATGCCCCCTGTTGTGGCCAGTGCTGAGTGAAGGCATCTACCGCTATGCAATCCGGGTCCGGTAGCCAGCTGTAGAATTGCGGGACCTGCCGGTTGTTTCGTGAGAGATCCAGTAGAAAGGGTCCCTTCTGGTCTTGTAGGTGCGCGAATATTCGCGGATCCAGTTGCCAGTCGCTGGCATCCCTCCAATGACGGGAATACCAATCCGCCATGAGGTTAGTCTCCCCCGGCAGGTGTTCTGCCCGTAGTGTGATATTGCGCGGGAGGCAGTAGTCAAAGATTTCCTTCGTCAGATGCGCCAGGGTTCTCGACCGGGTGCCCCCTCAAGCGGTTGATGTATCGTACCGCGGATACATTGTCCATTCTTAACAGTATACAGCAATTGGACTGCCCGTTTGTGAGGCTGCGGATAGCAAAGGAGCCCGCTAGGATTTCGAGGCAATTGATATGCATCGATAATTCCTGTGGTGTCCACGTGCCCCCTGTGGACGTTTCTCCATCCGTGGCGCCCCATCCTAGGTGACTCGCGTCTGACTCCAGGATGAAGTCCGGTTGACTGCCGAAGATGGCCCGACCATTCCAGGCCTGCATGCAGTGGAGCCACCACTGGAGTTCTTGGTATACTTCTTACGACAGCGGGACCGGTTGGTTGTATGTGGGGTTTTGGCAGAGGAGGCTGGCCTTCAGCCGTTGCATCGCTCGGTAGTGAAGGGGTCCCGGAAATATGGCTTGTATTGAAGATGATAAGAGTCCCACAATCCCCGCCAGTTGACGGAGCGGAATGGAATCCAATTTGAGAACCCTGTGGATCTCCTTCTTGATGGCCATCACTTTGGCTGAGGGGAGATGCAGGGTGCAAGACCTGGAGTCGATCTCGAAGCCCAGGAATTGGATTCGTTGAGCAGGCGTCATTGCGGATTTGGCCTTGTTGACAACGAAGCCCAAGGATTCTAACAGTCGTACTGTATATGTAGTGTGCCGGATGGCCAGTTCCCTTGTTCTGCAGAACAAGAGAATGTCGTCCAGATAGATTATGCATCTGATCCCGCGTGTTCGGAGGTGGGATACCACTGGTTTTAGCATTTTCGTGAAGCACCACGGTGCTGAGCTCAGTCCGAACAGAAGGCACGTGAATTGCCATGGCGTGCCGTTCCAGAGAAAGCGGAGAAATGGACGGCTGTCCGTGTGGATTGGAATTGTCACATAAGTGTCTTTGAGGTCTAGCCGCGTAAACCAATCCTTTTCTTGGAGGAGACCCACAATAAATGGATGCCCTCCATTTTGAAGTGGCGGTAGGTCACGAACGTGTTTAGTCCTCTCAAATTGATCACTGGCCGGAAGTCCCCTTGTGTGCGCAGGTTCTATAGCACCCTTTATGCAAAGCTCGCGGAGTTCCCCATTTATGAGGCGATTGTCCGCAGCCGAGAGACGCAAAGGATAAGGGGGGAACCTTTGAATGGGCTGTGATCGAGTTCTATTCGATATCCTTGGACGGTCTGTAGCACCCAAGCGTCCGTGGACAGTTGGGCCCAATTCTGGGAAAAAAGTGAAACACGGCCTGCAATCACAGTTATGAGGTATCGAACAAAGGAGGTCTCTTACCTGTAGGGAAGCGTACACGGCCTCGTCCTCGACCGCCTTGTCCTTTGTCAGAACCCCTTTGGTAGTAGGGGAATGGTTGCTTGGCTCCGTTGCCCTGGTAACCTTGTTGAGGGAAGAATTGGAAGCCCGTACGGGGGCCTGAAGGCCAGAAACGGCTGGCGGCACGGCCCCGCTGCCGACCAGCCCTTGAAAAAACACCCTTTGCGGAGGTACCTCGGAAGACCTTACGCATGGACGTGCGGGCCCTTTTCAAGGAGGTAAAGACGTTTACGTGCTTATTCAGTTCCTTCATAAAAGCTTCACCAAAGAGCTTGCCCTGTGCCTGTGGGCCCAATTCTTTGACCCCGAGGTCAACTAATTTGGGGTCGATACGAAAAAGTGCTGCCCGGCGCCGCTCCGTAGAGAGGGCCGCATTTGTATTACCGAGGAAACAAAAGCCCCTCTGAGCCCACTCTCGGATATCATGTGCCCATTCTCGCACCATGTCTGCCGTGAAGGAGTCCGCTCTGGCGTATGCTTCGTCCGCCAGGTACATAACTCGGGCCAAAGGGCCCATTGTGTCTAGGAGTTTATCCTGAGCTCCTTTAAAACTCTTCTCAATCCCCCTCCGTGGGTCGCGGCCCCCTTGTTCCATAAAGGTCAGCATAAGCTGATCAAATTCCGGCGTATAGGCCACTTTATCTGGCAGGGTAGGTCTCGGGCACTCTGCCCGCATCCTCTTATGGATGTGCTTTTCCAAAGGTTTCCTGATCCAGAAATGCATGAAGCGGAGGAGATGATCCGGAGGGGCCCATGAGGGTGGCGAATCTTCCTTGGATCAAACATTCTCTAGCCAGTGGAGTCCAGGAATATCTCCTGCTCCTGCGTGGCCGTGGCGGGGGTTTCCGCATCTCCTTTCTGCTGGGGCTCACCCAGAAACGTCTCAGTGATGTAGACGTTGGAGCCCCAACCGCCTTCGTCAGAGTCGGAGGTTTCAGCCTGCCACTCATCCAGAACGGAGAGAGAGTGGGGCATGTCTTGCCCCAGCGTACACGGGAGGTATCTGAGTAGTGCGTTTATCGCGCTTCATAGGGGCCTTGCCTTTGAAGGCGGCTCTCCTGGAACCTTCGCTCTTCCAGTGGCGTTTCGCCGGGCGTTTCTTCTCTCTAGTGGAGTCATCTGACTCATCAGAGTCTTCGTGAGCCTGGTGTGGCTTGTTAGACAGCGCGTTAGATTCAGCGGGGGCAGGAGCCGCTTTTGCTAGCGCCTTTTCCAGAGACGCAGCTACCGCTGCGTTGATCATTGCTTGAAGGTCACTGGTATTAATTGTGTCCTCCATGTTGGGCACTAACAGAGACTAACAGGCACAGGTATAGATATGAGAGGTGAGGGACCGTGCAGGAGGGACTCAGGTTAAAAAACGCTCAGCGGCGTGGTACTGGACTCCTAATCGCTGATTGTTATGTTTGATCTCTATACCATTCAATGATTTTTAATTAAAAGTTTGGGTACTAACGATGCTGCACAGCAATTGCTGTGCTCTACCAACTCGATGCATCTCATAGAGAAGCATTCCATCCAAAAATTCTCTATGAAAAGAATTGATCATTTTTTATGCTAAGGTATTGAACAGGAAGTGTCTGTCTCACAGCCACTAGAGGCATGTTCTCTGACAAATGTAAACATTGGTGTTTATCATTAAGATGTAGTGATATATGATGTATCACCATGATAAATGATACTTTCATAGCATTTGGAACTGTTATCCATTAAGTTTACTCTGACATAACAGGATCACTGCAAGAATTGCTTTGAGAGAATATGTTCACATCTTCTAAATCTTAAATTTCTGCCCACAGCAAATAGACTACTTTTTGTTCTTTCTTTCTTTGAGAAAATAATCTGTTGCATTTACTTATTACTTCTTAATGCTTTAATATCTTGATCTGTCAGAAAGTAATTAAATAAATGTATTATAAGACTGAACTGACAGTAATGATGCATTGATGTAATAACACCACAGAGGGATGCTTGATAGAATGGCTACAGGCGGTGGTGGATCCATTTTGCTTGATTGGCCGTGAGCGTCTGCACCATTAGCTTCCTTCTCAATCCAGCCATCGGCAAGTGTACAAAGCAAAATGTGAAACAATGCAACATGAAGCTTCTTTTAAATGTAAATATGATTATTCAAAAATTTGAAAGCTTTCATTTAACATATTTCACTTTTTCTTGCTTATGGAATTTAAAATAGAGATATCTGTTTATGAAGAATACATAATCTCATTTCTATTATCTTGCTACAAACAACGAGTTTATATAAAACCCCAAGGAACTATTTCGAGAATAGTGGGTGGGCTACATGGCTACCATTAGACTTGAGGGCAAAGTTACTAATGAGAGAATAATGGAGTTGTCAAATAAGCCTTGTTTGTGGTAGTTTGAAGTAATTTATACTTATTGTACAAACAAAATAAGTGACAATTGTGAGAAAGGGTAGTGGACAACTGGAATATATTTGCAGCGATAGTAGCACAGACAGTAAAGAAAATACAGGAGTGGAAATTCAGAATGTGCATAGAGCTGTCCAAAAGAAAAATAAGATATTCAGGAAACACACATAATGTTGACTATAGGAAATGTAAGAAAATTATACATTTTTGGAATTATGTTTTTTATAGTAATTTCACCACTTTAAGACCTTTGCCCCACATTTACTCTCTAAGTATATATGTATACCTCATTGGTTTAAACAGACCTTGCATGCCTAAGTGTTCAAACATTGACTTGCACTGAATACTGTAATGATTTCTAGTATGCAGCTATACATAGGCTTTACAGAATGTCGTGCTTTGCATTGTGGAAACAAACCATCACACTTTCAGTCACATGTCCCACTGTTTCCAAGATTGTTTTCTGCTGGATGTCCCCAGCAAGCACACCTTAAGCACACCAGAAGATGCGCTTACACTGCACTGAGTAAGTTCAGGGCACCACGACCAGGCATGGAGTTCTTCAGTAGCTCTTTGCATGGTCTGACCCTAATGGGGCTGGCTCGGAAAGCTGTTAGTGAATGCATGCCAGGCTGACATTCCCCTTCTTTGGTTGGCCCTGATAGCTGTAACATTTTGGACAGTACCTGTGTAGCAACTGGCATCTGTTGGAAAACCACCAAAAGCCACAATGTCCTAATTTTACACCTCTCAATATTTAGAAGTAAGCAGCAAAGACAGTACTTAAAATTGTAAACTATATTCTGATCAGCCTTTTTAAAACCACTCACAGGAGAAGTGAATAACATTGATTATATTGCTACAATGGCACCTGTCAAGGGGTATATTAGTCAGCAGGTAAACATGTCCTGGAAGCAGGAAAAATGGGCAAGCGAAAAGATCTGTGTGACATTGACAAGGTCCAAATATTGATGGGTAGACGACCAGTCTTGTGGGATTTTTCCCATATGCAGTAGTTAGTACCTACCAAATGTGGTGCAAAGAAGGACAACTAATTAACTGGTGTAATGGTCATGGGCGTCCAAGGCTTATTGCACATGGGGAGTGAAGGCTAGCTCATCTTGTCCAATCACACAGAAGAGATATTGTAGTTCAAATTGCTGAAAAGCTTAATACTGGCCATGATATAAAGGTGTCAGAACACACAGTGCATTGCAGTTTGCTGTGTATGGGGCTGCATAGCCACACAGTGGAGTGTTCATGATGACACCTGTCCACCACCTAGAGCATCTTCAATGGAGACGTGAGCATCAGAACTGGAATATGGAGCAATGAAAGAAGGTTGCCTGGTCTGATGAATTTCTTGTACATCAGGTGAATGTCTGGTTGTGTGTGCATTGTTTACCGGGAGAAGAGATGGCAGCAGGATGCAGTATGGGAAGAAGGCAGGTCAGCGGAGTCAGTATTATGCTCTAGGCAATGTTGGCTGCTGGGAAACCTTGGGTCCTGGCAATTATTTATTTTTTCAAAAAGTTTTTTTGAGATTCTAAACAGAGGTACAGAAGGTATAAAACAGTACAATACATTGGATATGACAGTTTCAACTAATTAACTGGTGTAATGGTCATGGGCGTCCAAGGCTTATTGCACATGGGGAGTGAAGGCTAGCTCATCTTGTCCAATCACACAGAAGAGATATTGTAGTTCAAATTGCTGAAAAGCTTAATACTGGCCATGATATAAAGGTGTCAGAACACACAGTGCATTGCAGTTTGCTGTGTATGGGGCTGCATAGCCACACAGTGGAGTGTTCATGATGACACCTGTCCACCACCTAGAGCATCTTCAATGGAGACGTGAGCATCAGAACTGGAATATGGAGCAATGAAAGAAGGTTGCCTGGTCTGATGAATTTCTTGTACATCAGGTGAATGTCTGGTTGTGTGTGCATTGTTTACCGGGAGAAGAGATGGCAGCAGGATGCAGTATGGGAAGAAGGCAGGTCAGCGGAGTCAGTATTATGCTCTAGGCAATGTTGGCTGCTGGGAAACCTTGGGCCCTGGCAATTATTTATTTTTTCAAAAAGTTTTTTTGAGATTCTAAACAGAGGTACAGAAGGTATAAAACAGTACAATACATTGGATATGACAGTTTCAATAATTTTAAACAAATGACAGTATGCCTTGTAGTTACAACTGGACATGTGTGTGGTCATTACGTACTAAGTTGTTGATCTGTGCTTCTCTAACTGCCCTCTGGATAAGGATGTTTAGGTGAAAACTTTTTTTTTTTTTTAAATAAAAATATGTAACTGCCCATTTCATAGTAAATTCTGTCATGAGTGTATGCTCTATCTTTCTTTTATCATTTGAGGTACAAGAAGGGAGGGAGTTTGTGGGGAAGGGTGGGATAATGGGAAGATTACTATAAATTAGGCCATCCAGGCCTTCCAAGTCTGGGGAGCAGACATCTAGAGGTGTTAACAAACAGAAGGATGGGACTGTGCCAGTAGGCAGGGCCAGATTAACAGCCCAGTGGGCCTGGTGCTCACAATTATGATGGGCCTGCCAATCATGCTAGGTGGCCAGCTAAGAGCATACTTTGCAGACAGCACCCTGAGCTTGGCATACATGCGTTTAATGATGTGCTCGCTCAACGCTTTCTAAGGACTGTCCCCTAGCACTCGCTGGTCCACTTGTCTCCCTACCTTTTTACTAGCAGGCAGAAGCTCCTTGTATAAAGTCTGGGACAGAGAAAAGCTGTATGTAGTAAGTGTAGAAGAAAGGGAACATGCCACAGTGTTAGAGAGACCAAAGTCAGCATTACCTTAAAGGACCACTCTAGGCACCCAGACCACTTCAGCTTAATGAAGTGGTCTGGGTGCCTGGTCCAGCTAGGGTTAACCCATTTTTTTATAAACATAGCAGTTTCAGAGAAACTGCTATGTTTATAAATGGGTTAATCCAGCCCTCAAATCCTCTAGTGGCTGCCTCATTGACAGCCGATAGAGGTGCTTGCATGATTCTCACTGTGAAAATCACAGTGAGAACACGCAAGCGTCCATAGGAAAGCATTGTAAATGCTTTCCTATGAGACCGGCTGAATGCGCGCGCAGCTCTTGCCGCGCTTGCGCATTCAGCCGAAAGGGAGGAGAAGAGGAGGACCGGAGGCGGAGAGCTCCCCGCCCGGCGCTGGAGAAAGGTACATTTTAACCCCTTTCCTCTCCCCAGAGCCGGGCGGGAGAGGGTCTCTGAGGGTGGGGGCACTATAGTGCCAAGAAAACGAGTATGTTTTCCTAGCACTATAGTGGTCCTTTAACTATATTCATTGTCAGCCATTCCATACAAGTTTTGTTTCCATACATTATTATTATTATTATTGCCATTTATATAGCGCCAACAGATTCCGTAGCACTTTACAATATTATGAAAGGGGATTTAACTATAAATAGGACAATTACAAATAAACTTACAGGAACAATAGGTTGAAGAGGACCCTGGTCAATTGAGCTTACATTCTATAGGAGGTGGGGTGTAAAACACATTAGGACAGGAATGTGCAATCAAATAAGGTGGGCTGCCCTTTAGGAGAGGGCAAGAGACGGGTATGTGAGGTAGGGGTTAGTCTTGGAGGCCATAAGCTTTCCTAAAGAGATGGGTTTTAAGGCACTTCTTAAAAGATGCAAGACTAGGGGAGAGTCGGATGGCGGTAGGCAGGCTATTCCATAGGAAGGGAGCCGCCCGCGAGAAGTCCTGCAAGCGCGAGTTGGCCGTACGGGTGCGGACAACGGACAGGAGGTGGTCACGGGCAGAGCGGAGAGACCGAGAAGGGACATACCTGTGGATCAGTGAGGAGATATAAGAGGGGCTAGAGTTGTTCAGTGCTTTATAGGTGTGAGTTAGTGCCTTGAATTGACTCCTATAGCACACAGGAAGCCAATGTAAGGACTGGCAGAGGGGTGAGGTGTGAGAGAGCCGACTAGAGAGGAAAATCAGTCTAGCAGCAGCATTCATTACAGACTGTAGGGGTGCAGTACGGCTTTTGGGAAGACCAAGCAGGAGAGGGTTACAATAATCCATGCGGGAAATTACTAGAGCATGGACAAGCTCCTTGGTAGTATCTGGTGCAAGAAAGGGGCAGATGCGGGCTATGTTTTTAAGATGGAATCTACAGGATTTGGCAACATGCTGGATGTGAGGCTCAAAGGTGAGACCAGAGTCAAGTATGACGCCCAGACAGCGCGCTTGCAAGGATGGGCTGATGTTGGTACCACAAACTTGAAGGGAGAGCGAAAGAGGAGGATCAGTATTAGGAGGAGGAAAGACAAGGAGCTCAGTTTTTGAGAGATTGAGTTTCAGAAAGCGGGAGGACATCCAGTCAGAGATGGAAGAAAGGCAAGCAGTGACACGTTGCAGGACAGTAGGGGAGAGGTCCGGGGTGGAGAGATATAGCTGGGTGTCATCAGCGTACAGGTGGTAGTGGAAACCAAATGAGGTAATAAGTTTGCCAAGAGAGGCAGTGTAAAGAGAAAATAGAAGGGGACCAAGGACGGAGCCTTGGGGGACTCCAACCGAGACAGGGCGAGGGGAGGAGGTATCATTAGAAAAAGAGACACTGAATGAGCGTTGGGAGAGATAAGAGAAAAACCACGAGAGGACAGAGTCACAGAGACCAAGCGATTGCAGAGTTTGAAGAAGGAGAGCATGATCAACGGTGTCAAAGGCCGCTGAGAGGTCAAGAAGAATTAGTATGGAGTAGTGGCCTTTGGATTTAGCTGCGATTAGGTCGTTAGTAACTTTGATAAGGGCAGTCTCAGTAGAGTGGAGAGGGCGGAAGCCCGATTGAAGGGGGTCAAGGAGAGAGTTGGAATTGAGGAAATGAGACACACGGGTAAAGACGAGTCTTTCCAGAAGCTTTGAGGAAAAAGGGAGCAGGGATATGGGACGGTAGTTAGAGGGGGTGGATGGGTCAAGGGATGGTTTTTTTAGTATAGGTACTACAGTGGCATGTTTAAGGTCAGCAGGGACGATGCCAGAAGAGAGCGAGCAGTTGAAGATGTGTGTTAGAGAAGGCACGAGACAAGTGGAGAGAGATCTGATAAGGTGAGACGGGACAGGATCGAGCGGGCAAGTGGTGGGGCGAGAGGAGCAAAGAAGAGCAGCCACCTCTTGGTCAGTGGCTGGGGAGAATGTCTGAAGGGTAGGAAAGGCATGATCAATGTGTGATTGAGAAACAGAAAGGCAAGGAGGGGAGAATTCTTTCCTTAGCTGTTCAATTTTGTCAGTGAAGTAACATGCAAAGTTATCAGCAGTAAGGTTGGTTTGGGGGGTGGCCACAGCGGGGCGAAGAAGAGAATTAAAGGTGTCAAAGAGACGCCTGGGGTTGCGGGAACATGAACTAATGAGAGAGGAAAAATAGGACTGTTTGGCAAGGGCAAGGGCTGCACTGTATGAACACAGTATGAATCTATAATGGAGAAAGTCTGACTGGGTGCGAGACTTCCTCCAGGAGCGTTCAGCACACCGGGAGCATCTTTGCAGGTAGCGCGTTGATTTAGCATGCCACGGTTGGGGGCGGGTCCTCCTTGAGGTGCTTGCTTGGAGTGGTGCTGCAGTGTTCAAGGCAGATGTAAGAGTAGAGTTATATATGGAGATGGCCAGTGAAGGACAGGATAGGGAAGGGATGGACAGCAGTTGTGGATCAATGTCAGCTGACAACTGTTGGAGATCAAGAGAATTAAGGTCCCTCCTGAGTTGAGGCTGGTTAGGTGGAGGTTGTTGGGTGAGGGGGTACGTGAGAGCAAACGATAAAAGGTGGTGATCAGAGAGAGGATAGGGAGTGTTGCAGATATTAGATACCGTACATGCATAAGTGAAGATTAGGTCGAGGGTATTGCCAGCAACATGGGTGGGTGAATTTGCCCACTGTGATAGCCCGAGGGAGGAAGCAATTGAAAGTAGTTTATTGGCTGCAGAGGTCAAAGGTGGGTTTATAGGAATATTGAAGTCTCCGAGAATTAGGGATGGGATGTTAGAAGAGAGGAAATAGGGTAGCCAGGCAGCAAAATGGTCAAGGAAGAGAAGAGGGGAACCAGGGGGACGCTAAATAACAGCAATGTTAGCAGCGAAGGGTTTGAAAAGGCGAATTGAGTGTATTTCAAATGATGGGAAAGAGAGGGAAGGGGGGGTGGGAAGAGGTTTAAAAGAGCAGCGAGGGGAGAGGAGAAACCCAACACCACCACCTTTACATTCAGAGTTTCTTGGGGTGTGGGTAAGTTGGAGACCACCGAAGGACAAAGATGCAGGGGTGGCAGTGTCAGAGGGGGAGAGCCAGGTTTCTGTTAAGGCCTCTTAAGTTTCCATAATTAAGCAAGAATATGTGAAAAGTAGTTAGGGTTGCCACCTTTCTTGGAAAAAAACGGTGTTCTATCAAATTCCCCTACCCGTGAAAATCCCCTAGCCTCGTCACTTCCGGTGAGGGGAATCAGCTGGATCCTGTGCTGCACATGGACATTAATTAGCATGCTACTATGTAGTAGTAGTGAGTGGGTGTGTAGCAAGTGCTAAATGTGTCATACTTTGCTCTAAATGTTATGGCTGAATATAACAATGGCTTAGGAGTAGAACATAGAAACAATTAATGCAGATATGGGTATACGACCTGACCAGGCCACAGACATTGACCTGGAGTCTGCTTGTCTTGCGGATCATTGGTGATCTGTGTTTAGTAGATGTTGTATCTGGTGTCGTAAAGTGAAGCATAGTTCAGTTTTTAAAGTCCAGTTGATTTGGAGATCTTCATCAAGGTATTTGATAGTCTCTGGAAATTGTTGATGTCCTAGGCGTCCTTGGCTGTTAGACGTGTTGTTAAGGAAATTGGGAAGGGCTGTCTATTCTCAAAGTAAATGGAAAGATTCACTTATGAGTCCATGGCGGTAAGTCCAACATACAAAATCCAAGCTAAGCAGTGTAGTGTTTGAAGTATGCAACATGTAGAGGTGTACACATTATTAATAACGGTCTAAGTTGGGGACGTTGTCTGACGATTCTGTTCTCCATTTCTTCTGTGGTGTCTGCCATTTCTGGCACTGGCAGAATTGCTGTTGCTGGTGCCCCATGTTGGGATGGTCAATGGCACAGTCCAAGATATTGACAGTTGTTAAGGCCAATGCTCTGATAAATGGCTGTACATCTTGGAAAGTGGCGATGGAGTGAGTGGTGCCTTTGTGGGAAACAATTAGGGCAAAGGGAAAGCCCCATCTGTATTTTATGTTGCAGGAACGAAGTTGGTCTGTGATGGGTTTAAGTGTTCTCCGAGCCTGAAGGGTCAGCCATAAGAGATCAGGGTATATCTGTATTTCATGTCCATGGAAGAGTAATAGTGAGGTGGTTGAACGCAGTATGTGCATAATTTCCTCCTTGACTGAGAAATAGTGTAAACTGCATATTACATCTCGATGGCTTTCTGTCATCAGGTTTCTGGGTTTTCTGGGAATGTTGGGCTCTGTGAAATAGGATTTGGGAGCCTGCATGCTTACCAAATAGGAGGTTGAAGAGCTCTGACTGGATGCCATGCAGGTCTTCCCCTTCCAGTTCTGGAAGGCCCTTTATACGGAGGTTGTATTTCCTTCCCCTGTTATCAACATCTTTGAGGGTCCTGGCATTTATGTGGATGTTACTTTGACACATACCATCTACCTAAAGAGTGCAGACCACATAAGTCCCTTCATGACAATGGTGTTCCCTGATGGCAATGGACTCTTTTAGCAGGATAATGCACGCTGACACACTGCAAACATTGTTTAGGAATCATTTGAGGAACATGACAAAGAGTTCAAGGTGTTTCCTTGGCCTCCAAATTCCCCTGATTTTAATCCGATTGAGCATCTATGGCATATAGTGGAACAATAAATCCAATCCACGGAGGCCCTACCTTATAACTTGCATGACCTACAGGATCTGTCTCGGTGCCAGATAACACAGAACATGTTCAGAGGTCTTGTGGAGGCTATGCCTTGATGCATCAGGATTGTTTTGCCAACCAAAGCAAGATCTACAAAATTTTATGCAGTGGTTTTAAATGATCTGACCGATCAGTGTAAATATATATTTGAAAAGAAAGTTGTCTGTCTGTCTGTTTATCTATCTATATCTACAATTACATGTTTGCATTGCATGACCGTTTCACTTTAAGGAAAAGACAAATTATATAACTGGCATAACTAATTTCTGTCTCCTTTCAGTGAAAATGAACATCACGTTTGAATACTTACCTATTTAGCATGGCTATGAGAATGCCAATACTAATTTAATTATCTTTTGCATAATTATAACTTTATAATTTCCAAGTCTAATTTATTCTGACAAAGTTTGTACTGATTTTATGATTAAAGAGCTAGTCTGATCTTTTTGTTTCTAATTAAACATACACAAGAATTTTAATATTTGCTATTTTTTTAAATAGTAAAATAAGCCAGCCGAGTAAAAAAAAAAGGTTACCGAAAATAAATAAATAAATAAACATTTAGTTTCAATTAGATAATGAAGAAGTTTTCCCAAGCTTTTTGTTGCCATTATCCAACAAATCTAAGTACTCGTTTGAGCACTCACCCCTATACTTTTTCATATCGGCATACCCCTCACACATAGTATTTAGAAAATTGGGCAGACCAGATGGGCCGAATGGTTCTTATCTGCCGTCACATTCTATGTTTCTATGTTTCTATATCTTTAAGATGTGTATGAATGCATGCAAGTTAATGTGTGACTATATATGTGATTAGACTTGGGCTCTGACACCCCCAAAGCAACATCCAGAGCAGAAATTACTTCTTTGGTGCAGCCAAGCCTCTGACACCCCCAAAGCAACATCCAGAGCAGAAATTACTTCTTTGGTGCAGCCAAGCCTTCATATTATCCTGGAAATTACTTGATACTGATGAGGAAGCAGGAAGCAGCCATTGCTTCTCCAACTGCTAGACAACAGGGAATGTGCTCCAGCCTTCCACTGCCACCTGTGCCCATAAAGGTATGATCTAGGAGGCAAATTTGGTTTGTTTGTGTGCCTGTAACTGTATTGTGTGTATCTTTATGTCTCTGACTGTGTATGATGATAACTGTGTGTGCATGTATCTATGTGTGTACCTCTAACTGTTTTTTCTGTGTTTGTCTGCGACTATAAATGTGTGTGTCTGCATTTGTGTGTCATACGACTATAACTGTGTGCGTGACTACAACTATGTGTGACTGTATCTCTGTGTGTCTCTGTAATTGTGTGTCTGTGACTGTACCTGTGTGTCTGTGTGCCTGTAACTATCTGTGTGCTTGTTACTTTGTGTGACTGTAACTATATCTGTGTGTGTGCTTGTAAATGTGTGTAAAGACAGGAAGGAATTGGAGCACACCAGGAACATGCATTTTGCAGGAATGCTGCTGTTTTGACTAAGGAACAGTGCACACATTAAAATAAATTTTTAGTTTTTATAAGGCTTCTTAAAATCACCTATCTCAGCAAACAAATAATATGTTAAGCCCACCACTACTTTACAATACCCCTATATTGGTGGGTCCCACACCAATTCCAATATGGCCATTTTAATTATATAAGGAGCCTCTGCCCAGACTATATAAGTTTTCATAAAATGTTGAAAATAATTCTCCAATTTTATTTGGATCTAACACAATTTCCCCTTGTTCCACAATTTTATTAATCATAATTTTTTTGTTTTGAAATTTCAATTTATTGGATAATGGTTTATCTGCCCTATTACCTTGGATATACCAAGTCTGTTTTAATCTTAATAAGTTTAAGTTTAGTCTCTCTATATATTTAAGTTTTATATAATTTTTTTTGTTTCTAGAATCTCTTCATGAATATTCATTGATGGGTTATCTTTATTTAAATTTTCTAACTGAATTGATTTTACATGGAGCTGTTGATAAGATAAGACCCTTTTCCATTTTTCTATTGCTCCTATTTTTATAAAATGACCCCTCATTACCATCTTAAATGCACATCATAGCATTTCTTGAGAAACTTGATTATCATTTTCTTTAAAGAAAATTTCTATTTCTGATAGAATTTTCTGATTGACATGGTTCAATTTCAATAAGGAGTCATTCAATCTCTATTCTTGTCTTACTAACTTTTTTTTGAGTTTATGCTAAAAAAAAACCCAAAAAACTGGAACATGATCTGACCAAGAGGCAGTAGATATTTTACAGCTTAAAACTTCCTCAAAAAGAGAATGTTTTACCAAAAACAGATCTATACGAGAATAATAGAGGAAGGGGGAAAATTAAAATGTGTAATCTTTCTTTTCTGGGTTTAATGTTCTCCAAACATCAAGAAGGTTATGTTTTATTAGAAAGCTTTTAAATCTTTTCACACCCATTTTGTGTTTACTGTTTATATTTCTCCCTTTTTGCATTTTTTTATCCAAATCTACATCACTTATTGAATTAAAATCCCCTCCCATTACTAATTTACCTTGTGAAATGTTATTTACTAGTGTCATTAATGCTTCCAAAAATATTGTCTTATCATTTGGGGCATACACATTAACTATTAACACATTAACTATAGTGAAAAGACCCTTATTAATTGTGCAAATTAGTATGATATACCTCCCCTCGTTACCTATTTCTTTATGAATTATTTCCAAAGACACCGATTCTTTAATTAAAATTAGTGTACCCTTACTTTTTTTTTTATAACACAATTGAAATTGGTGAGGATATCGTCTATTGTAAATTTATTTTTTTTGTGCTTCTGACCAGTGTGTTTCCTGTATAAGTGCAATATCTATCTTGTTTTCATTCAATTTGTCTAGTAATTTCTTCCTTTTAATATTAAATTCAACCCTTGTGCATTAATTGAACAAAACTTTACCATCTCGCCCTATACTTCTTCCTCTTCCCAATGACTGCCCATATGTCCCTCCCCTGTCCGCAACACCTACCCAGCCCTTAATAATACATTCCACAGACCTCAATCTTCTACCACTCTCATACGTTCCATACATCTAGATAATCTGTGACCTTAACCCTACCTCGGTTAAAGTACCTATCCATCCAAAACCTCTACAGTTGACTAAGCTCCTATATGAAGCTAGCATTAATAGGTGTTTAAGCATGGGAGTGGGGATGTACTTGATCCTCTCATTTTCCATAAATGGAAATAGATAATAGAAATAGAAAAAAAGAAAAAAAAAGACAGGAACAAAGAACATGAGTGACTGTTTTAACAGCTTAAATAAAATATTGGAGATCTCTCCCTATGCTTAAAATATTGTTTGAGGTTTACTGATAATAAGAGGGTCTCCTAACTTTCCGCCTCATGTAGTCCACAAATGAAATTCCATTTTTTTTGCAGCTGTAGGCCTTGTTCATTAGAACATATTAATTTTTTTTTTTCTTCTTTATGTGTCAGGAGTAGAGATGTCCCGAACAGTTCGCTGGCGAATAGTTCGGTCCGCCCAACATTCCATATCATTGAGTAAACTTTGACAACCCCCCCACCCGCCGCTCGGGGGCGTGGGTTGTCAAAGTTTACTCAATGATATGGGGGGGACCTACTGTCCTCCCCCCGGCCCCCACCCCTGAGTGGCGGGTGGGGGCCCTAAATACTAAAAAGGGGGGAGGACCTAATGTCCTCCCCCCCGGCCCCCACCCCTGAGCGGTGGGTGGGGGCCCTAAATACTAAAAAGGGGGGACCTAAGGTCCTCCCCCCTGGCCCCTACCCCTGAGCGGCGGGTGGGGGCCCTAAATACTAAAAAGGGGGGGACCTAAGGTCCTCACCCCTGGCCCCCACTCCTGAGCGGCGGGTGGGGGCCCTAAATACTAAAAAGGGGGGGACCTAATGTCCTCCCCCCCGGCCCCCACACCTGAGCGGCGGGTGGGGGCCCTAAATACTAAAAAGGGGGGAGGACCTAATGTCCTCCCCCCCGGCCCCCACCCCTGAGCGGTGGGTGGGGGCCCTAAATACTAAAAAGGGGGGACCTAAGGTCCTCCCCCCTGGCCCCTACCCCTGAGCGGCGGGTGGGGGCCCTAAATACTAAAAAGGGGGGACCTAAGGTCCTCACCCCTGGCCCCCACTCCTGAGCGGTGGGTGGGGACAAATAAATCACAATGGGGGGGGACCTAAGGTCCTCCCCCCTGGCCCCCACCCCTGAGCGGTGGGTGGGGGCCCTAAATACTAAAAAGGGGGGACCTAAGGTCCTCACCCCTGGCCCCCACTCCTGAGCGGCGGGTGGGGGCCCTAAATACTAAAAAGGGGGGGACCTAATGTCCTCCCCCCCGGCCCCCACACCTGAGCGGCGGGTGGGGGCCCTAAATACTAAAAAGGGCGGGGACCTAAGGTCCTCTCCCCCGGCCCCCACCCCTGAGCGGCAGGTGGGGGCCCTAAATACTAAAAAGGGGGGGACCTAAGGTCCTTCCCCCCGGCCCCCACCCCTGAGCGGCGGGTGGGGGCCCTAAATACCCTAAAAAAAATGTCCCCCCCCAGGTGGCTAGGGGTCCCCAAACCCCTGGTCACCCCCTCCCCCCCAAAAAAAATTAACCCCCTACATACCCCCCCCCCACCCTATAC
Source organism: Pelobates cultripes (assembly GCA_933207985.1). NCBI lineage: Eukaryota > Metazoa > Chordata > Amphibia > Anura > Pelobatidae > Pelobates > Pelobates cultripes. The sequence continues at coordinate 133,060,666 of OW240919.1, read as the reverse complement.
CCCCCTCACCCTAAAAATAATGAGGGGGGGACCTTTAACTAAGTACCTGTAAAAAAAAAAAAAAAAAACTTACCATTCAATGTTTTCTTTCTTCTAAATCTTATTTTTTCAGCCCCAAAAAAGGCCAAATAAAAAACCATAATAACCGACGCAATAAAAAAAAAAAAAAAAAAATCCATCTTCACCCGGCGAGGGCTCCGCGCAGACTGAGCTCTGCAGGGCGGGGAAGGCTTATAAAGCCTTGCCCGCCCTGCAATTAGGCTCAGAGCACTCTGATTGGTGGGTTTAAGCCATCCAATCAGAGTGCTCTGACAGGTAAATGAAGAGACTGACAGGTAAGTCTCTACATTTACCTGTCACAGCACTCTGATTGGTTGGTTTGAAATCCACCAATCAGAGTGCTCTGTGTCATTTTACACAGCGTGGGAAAGTTCTTTGGAATTTTCCCGTGCTGCCTAATTTGACTCATAACAACACTCTGATTGGTGGATTGAAAGTAACCAATCAGAGAGTTATGAGTCTTATTACAGAGTCAAATTAAAGAGTCCCTGTGTGTTTTAAAATTCGCCTGCCTATTGAAGTCTATGGCGGTTCGCCCGGTTCGCGGGTTCGCGAACATTTGCCGAAATTCGCGTTCGCCGTTCGCGAACCGAAAATTTAATGTTCGCGACCTCACTAGTCAGGAGGATTTTTGCTGGATATATCTGGGAAATCTCATGTTTTCTGGTATGGCTTAAGAGATCGTTTAAGATTCTTATATTTTTGTACTTCTCATTCTTGGGATTTCGATTATTCCTTGCTTTCCAAATTTATTCTTTATATATTTAACCCCTTAATGACACATGACGGAAATATTCTGTCATGATTCCCTTTTATTCCAGAAGTTGTGTCCTTAAGGGGTTAATTGTGAAAGCAGACAATTATATCTCTTGGTGCATGCTCAGGTACGTTTGAAGGTTCTGTGAACCCTAACTAGTAGGATTTATTTTTCTCCTATATCTCGTGCTATTTCTTTAACAAAGTCCTTATATGTATAAATAGTCCTTAATTTACAGATTTTTAATATCTTTTGAGACTCCTCTTATTCTCATTGTTTTTTCTTGACCTGTCTTCCAAGTCTGCCAGTTTCTTTTCAATATCTGTATATTTGTTGTTCAACGCTTCATTAGCCTCCTGTTGCTTTAAAAAAATAAAATTTTAAGGATTTCAAACTCTTTGTTTTTCTGAATTTTTTTGGTTCATACTTTTAATTTAGTCCTTCAATTCTTTAGCAGAGGCCATGAAATCATCCTTTATTATATGTTTATGATCATCTAATAGTTTGATGAATAATTATCTGGTTATAGTTTCTTGTACAACTGGTCCTGTTATTGCTTTATCATATACGATATCAATTAGTTGTGGTATTGTTTCAGTTCCTTCTTTAGTGTTTTTCTTAGCTTGCTTTGGTGGGGAGCTTATTCATCTCCTATTTATAGTTTTTTCTTCAGGATCCAGAGACGTATAGTATGATATAAGTGATTTCTTTTCAGTTTTATCCTTTTCCTTTTCGTCCTTATTTTTTCTCCCATTTCTTGCCTCATTACCTTTTTTGGAGGCCATTTCTCCATAATCCTCTCTCAAATTTTTATTCTTGACTTTATTTTGTACTGACACTTACTTTCCAAATCTTCTCTCCCTCCTTTAGAAGGTTTTTTTTTTTTTTTAAATGTTTAACCAATTAATTTATTTGATTCATTATATATTTGAAGGCTTGGCCTGTAGTTGTGGGAGGGGCTTTGATCTCCTTTAAAAGGGCTGACAATCCTCTCTCACCTTACCTTTGCTGGTCTGGCGAGTCTGAAACGTTTATTTCCAGTTCAGACCGCTATTTTGAATTTTCTTACCTGTATTCCTCATGGTCTCCTGGTCCTCTGCTTTACATCCTCTGCCAACCGTCGCTGGCATCCGCACAGCCTGTTCTCTGCTCTAACACTGGGATAAACCGTAAGTCTGACCCACTGTAAAGCAACAGCCGCAAACATTGCTAGCTTTTACAGTGGGGCTCCGTTCGTTTGTACCAGCGTTCGGCTTGTGCTTTCATGCATTTCGTGCACTCACGCTGTTCGGCTAATTCCCGTATACATGTCTTTCTATGTACGCATGTTTCACATTGTTTATTTACACGAACGCGACCATTCGTTCACTTATTACTGTATAGTCTTTCGGCATTCGAACGGCAGTTAGGGGACACACTCATTCATATGATTTAAATTTTCATGTATCCCTCTTTTTCTTTTGGTGATTACAGCCAGCCACACGACTATAGGCACAAATTTCAACTAGTTTGTCAATATAACTTTTGCCCCTACTGGTAACAAATGATATTACGGTCATTTAAATTCCACTAAGGGGATAAAATATAGGTGATGAAAGCCTGGATGTTAAAAATGATGTTCCTGACCTTTTTCCCACAGGTCCATTCCAAGGTTTTCGTACTGACGGGTTCCGAAAATTTTGATTATTGACATCTGTGTAAAATTGCGTTTGCTTTCTAGGTTGGTTGGCTTTTTACTGTTATATGTTATGCTTTGGGCCAAATTATACATGTTAATTTAGTAAGCATGTAAATTTACTCTCTTAGGTTCCTGAATCTTCAGACGGCAGCTTTTACAAGCACTAAAAAACTGTCATCATCCTTTGTCTAATTACTACTCTCTGCATTGTGTCTGGTAGGGTCATTTGATTTCGGGCCCACGATCTGGACAGCTAATACCATAAGCATTGATGCTTATATTTATTTTCATGTCCATAGGTCGCAACACAATACTATTACCACCGCTATTTATCTCTGCATGGACATCTCGTCCTGACTCACATATTAGGTACTATGCCAGAACCCAGTACTTTTCTAGTTTTAGAGTTGTACTGGTTCTAGGTTAAGCAGCCCAACTAGGTAATGACTTTCCGGTTTTAATCCATAGGCTAGTGGTCCCGCGAGGCCAACACCCATTCTCATACTCGGAGGCATACGTCACTCAGGCCAAATCATATTTAGCCGCCTCGCACGGTTGCAGAGAGAGGGCCTCACCTGTCACTCCCATTCTATCTTATGCTTTAATTGCCAGCAAGAGGCCAACACCCCGCCACAACGTTTCGATGGCCTCATATTTTCCCCTCGGGCCAACGCATAGGTAGTGCCTCTCAGGCCGCTTGGCAATTAGCAGGGACTCATCTGTCACTTCACAAAGTATAATTGTTTCACCGCTTGGTATCTAGCTAGCCTCACCTGTACCCACCCACTTCATTACAGGGTTGATTAAGTTACTTTATATTTTTCAATTATGTCACAAACTCCTGATATCCCTGAAGAACTTTCGCTACCGAGCACGCTAGGCCTGTTACTCCTGTTCCTGGAACTGATGTTAATAGTCCTTCTTCCCTAAGATCATGGACCATCCCACGTTAGATTATTAAACACCACTACTGACAACTCTGATGCAGGGGAGGGCCCTAGTGGGACTACGTTGCCAGCCTTTCACGCTATGATGAAGTCACTCATGTCATCCATCAGCACCATTAGCGATAGGCTGGATAAATTGGAAGCAGGTTGTTCTACCCAAGCTCCTGCTAATCCAAATGTTACCAGACATCCACTCGCTGATGTCATGCCCGGTAATACTTTAGCATCTATTTCTGTAATTGAATCTATTAACCCCTCGCATATGGTCCTATCTCACCTTAAAAAGGACATTCTGGAGGGCAAGGACCTCCACCTGGTCTCATTGCTCATTGCCTCCCAGGATGTTCTGGAGAATAGGACTTTTGCATATGGGGATATTTCAGTGGTCCTAAGGGCAAGAGACCCCTGGCTGAAAAAAAAAGTTTCCATCCCGTAATTTGTGCTGGGTTTTGGAATTTATAGGGACATCTACTGCTCAGTATACCCGGAGAGAAGAGCAGAGTTGGATGTATACATGCACAAGGTGGTGGATCTGGGGCACAAATACGGTGGTACTGCTTTTTATGATTACCACCGTTCCTTCTCTGCAAAGGTGGCTGCGGCTCTGACTCAGTTCAATTTAAGCATAAATTGGAGCAAATTGGACACTGAGTTATTCTGCAGGCACTTTGCAGGCCTCAGACCCCCAGCTTGTGCAGTGTGTGCTTCTACTGCACATAGCACCAATTTCTGCCCGAACACGGCTGGAACTGAACAAGGCCAAGCTACCCATAATTTCCAAAGACCTACTAGAGGCTTAAAGGACACAATAGGTAGAGATATTGTATTTCTAGGCAAATCCCAGGTTTGTAATAACTTTATTGCGGGTAATTGTGGTTTTAGCTTCTGTAGGCTGATGCATGTGTGTTACCACTGTTTAAGGGCCCATTCAAAGACGATGTGCCTAAATAAAGCTTTTCCCAAACCGTATCACACGTGCGTGGTTCAGAGTCAGAGCCGCAGCCACCTTTGACTACACTGTTACAACGACATCCATCACAACATTTCGTTAACTACCTTATCACTGGACTAACTGAAGGATTTTACACCGGGTTGGTACACTTACCTACCGGTACACTAGAATGTGACAATCTACAATCCACATTAGATGATCCATAGTTAGTACATACACTTATCATGACAGAGGTGACACAAGGGTTTTTGTTGGGTCCGTTCTCTTCCCCACCCTTTACATGAAGAACCAGCCCCATAGGGGTTGTCACGGGGAAAACTTAATTCAAACCTAGACTGATAATTGATCCTCCACTGTCCCCAGCCTTAATTTACTCATACCTTCCGATTAATTTTCATTACATTATGCCACTATCGATCACGCCATAGGGGCCATTTTAAAAGCGGGCACAGGGGCATAGTTAAGCAAAACTGACATGGTAAATGCCTTCAAATTGCTTTCCATGCACCCTTCCCTGTGGTATCTACACAACATAAATGGTTGGGGTTGTATTATTTCTTCACCCGTCTCACTTTGGGCTCCAAATCAGCCCACGAATTTTGACACGTTTTCGGAATCTTTGTGTTGGTTGTTACTTAATGTGTGTAAATGTCCTTCGATTATTCACTACCTGGACAATTTCCTCACGATTGAGAATAACACACTCCCCCCAAGTAGCTTGAAACACATGTTGGCTCTGTTTGAATCCCTCACTATCCCTGTCTCACCTCACAATACTTTTGGTCTAGACACTAGCATGCAATTTCTGGGGATCCAACTGGACACTATTCTTATGCAAGCTAGTCTCCCAGAGGAAAAGATTGAGTGTACCATGGCAAGCATTGAACACTACCTACTACAAGGTTATTGCAACCGGAAGGAACTGCAATCGCTGCTGGGTTCGCTCAATTTTGCCATGAGAATTATACCACAGTGTAGATCTTTTATTTCCCACCTACTATCTCTGTTTCCACAATTCACCTCAGACACTTCACGCATCACTTTAGATGGTCACACAACCTCTGATTTACGTATGTGGTTTTTTCTCACCTCTTGGAACGGGCGAGCCATGTTTATAGCACCCCCCTCGGACACTTCCACTACACTGTGGATAGATGCCTCAGCAAAAACTGGTTTTACGGCCATCTGGGGAGATCAATGGCTTTGGGGACCATAGCCAACCAAAGCTGAATCAGTGCCCACCTTCTCCAATACCTCAGCCTTATTTGAGTTGTACCCAATCGTGGCGGCAGCCATTGACTAGGGACATAATTGGTCCGGTCACACGGTTAGGTGTTACTCGGATAATATAGCCACATGCCATATTGTAAATAAAGGCCGGTCTTCATCTCTGGTTATTATGAGACTGTTAAGATGACTCATATGGGTAGCAGCCACTTGTCAATTCTTTATCACCTGTATCCACGTTCCAGGGTACACAAACACCTCTGCTGATCACTTGTCTCGGTTTCGTTTTCAGGCTTTCTTCTTGATACTACCCACCACTGGCGACACCTGCCCCACTATTTCGAGACATGACAATGGATTGAATACTTTGTTAAATCACACGCGTCACGTCTCTTACCTTGCACTCTAAGTAAACACCAGGAACACATATGATAGGGCCTTTCACGTATTCACGAAATTTATAACGGAATTTCACATCCACAACATGTTTGCTTTAGAATCAATATTAGGTTTCACTTCTTTTTGCCACATCAAGCTTAAATTATCTTTCAATACTATAAAGCTGTACCTTACGGGCATCCAGCACCACATGCTTATTCGACAACCCAATGCCACAGGTTTCCTGACTTCATATCAAATAAAAAAGGTACTTAAAGGCATTAAACAATTAGACACACACTTCCCTTTGCAAAGATTACCCATAGACAACAACATTTTCCACTCACTAGCCAATTTATTAGATTCTTCTCCTTTTGAACCCATGACTAATACCGTAATTAAAACAGCCTTTTATTTAGCTTTTTATGGTTTCTTCCGTCCCAACGAATTTACGACTAGGACCATTACTGCCTCGGACTACCTGAGAACGATTGACTTACAAAGACATACCGACCATTAAAATTCCCTTGTATCCAACTCAAATTAAGTGGTGCCCGGTAAAAGTCTTGGATACCTATTTCGTTTCAGTCCAGAAACAACCACACCAACCCCTGCTTGAACTGCATGGATACACTCTGACCACAGCAAAATTAATGCTTTACGTTCCACTAGGTTTGGCCTAAATCCCAATCATTTTTCATTTCATTCTTTTCATATAGGGGCAACTTCTTTAGCATCTGCTAATCACATACCCACTCATATTATCATCTAGGACGCTGGAAATCCTCCGCCTACACTCTCTACATACCTAATCCCGTTAAAGAAATAAGACAAGCTTTCTGTAACTTATCCAAATAAATGAAGTTGGTTACACGAATTACGTTTTATGGTATTTTCTTTTTGCCCACTTTTATTACAGGCCTACTGCTTGGTCGGTTCCGGCACACCACAACCAACTGGTGCAAACTCATTGATGTTATGGTTATAATATGCTAGGTTTCTGTGTACGGCCATATTGCTCCGACTACAAATATATATATTATAGGATAGGTGAGTGCGCTGGATCTTGTGTATTGTATTATTTGGCCCCCAGCAGCACCCCCATTTATGCATGTTCAGGTGAGTGCAGCCAACCCCCTCTTGTTTCCTATATATATATATTTGGGGGTCTAGCCAACTCCTTGGTTTTGCACCCCTCCCTGTCACAGGTGCCTCATCCCAGGGCCCCATTTAGCCTTGTACCGCAGAGAGCCCCAGATGGAATTTATTTCCCCAAGTAAGTGGGTTAATCTCATAAGAGCAGACATTAGGCTGTTAGTGTAGGACCTGCCAAAGATGGGGTACATTTACGTTGTGGCAGGCTTATGCAATGTATGATCATATAATGTAACTAAAACCCAATTATTTTTGCCTAGATTAGGTGTTTTTTTAAAAAACAAATAAAATCTTTCAACATTGAAGTTGCTGTTTAGTGGATAGGTGAGTGCGCTGGATCTTGTGTATTGTATTATTTGGCCCCCAGCAGCACCCCCATTTATGCATGTTCAAACCCCCTCTTGTTTTATATATATATATATATATATATATATATATATATATATATATATATATATATATATATATATATATACACATATATATATACACATATATATATATATATATATATATATATACACATATACACATATATATATATATATATATATATATATATATATATATATATATATATATACACATATATATATATATATATATATATATATATATATATATATTATGGTTTTTGTTTTTTTACTTAAGAAATTGGATATACAGAGATAATACTCCAAAATGTATTTAAGCCACCTTTTTTAGCCCTCAGGCAATGAAATTGGTGAGACTAATAATCAGTAATTATAAAACAAAAACAAACAAACAAAAAAAGCACAGGAATACTTAACCCCTTGGGGACCGATGACGGTCCTGAACTGTCATAACGGTCTGGGGCTACTTACCTGATCGCCGTCGGTCCCCCGGCGGCGATCAGCATTCCTCCCGGTCCAGGTGGACTGCCTGTCTGCCGGGGCAGTCTCCCCTCGGCAGATCAGGACCCCGCGACCACGTGATCACTTGATCATGTGGCCGCAATAGGTGCCTGTGTATCTGCCTGCAGGGGGACTGTCTGTGCTGACAGGCAGTCTCCCTGCAAGTGAAAAATCGAAAATAAAGTTAAAAAATAAAGCAATCAGTGTAAAAAAATAACATGTATATACTTATATATGATATATATACATGTATTATATCTATATATAATACATGTATATATATCATATATATAATGTCATACTAAGTGTATTTTTATATTTATATATACGTATATTAATATAAAAATACACTTTTAATTTAAATTACACACGTATATATACAATATATATAGTAACTATATTGTATATATATATTATTATAAATTATAAATATGTTAATAAAAATAAATAACAAAAAGTAAAAATAATTTTTAATAATAAAAAAAAAATATATGTAATTTTATTCTAACAGTATTTTGATATTAATATATATATATATATATATATATATATATTTATATCAAAATACACGTATAATGTAATGATATATATATATATATATATCTATGTATAAATAAATAAATAAAAATAATACGAAATATACATATGTCCATATTCATAATTACATAAATAATTTCATAAATATACACGTAGACGTCAAATATATAAATATGTATATATATTAAAATTCTATGTGCGTATTTATGTAATATTTTTACCTTATTAAGTAATTTTAATAATGGAAATTTGAGGGACCTGCCTGCCAACCCAGGCCGAAAGTCCAGAGAATTTAATTTGCTAGCACTGTGTTTAACCCTGTAACTTTTTATGACACCCTAAAACCTGTACATGGGGGGAACTGTTTTACTCGGGAGACTTCGCTGAACACAAATATTAGTGTTTCAAAACAGTAAAACATATCACAGCGATGATATTGTCCGTGAAAGTTACTTTTTTTGCATTTTTCACACACAAACGGCACTTTCACTGAGGATATCATTGCTGTGATACATTTTACTGTTCTGATACACTAATATTTGTGTTCAGCAAAGTCTCCTGAGTATAACAGTACCCCACATGTAGAGGTTTTATAATGTTTGTGAAAGTTACAGGGTCAAATATAAGGCTTGATTTTACTTTTTTTTTTAAATTTGACAGATTGGTTAGGTTTCCTTTGAGAGCGTATGGTAGCCCAAGAATGAGAATTAGCCCCATGATGGCATACCATTTGCAAAAGAAGACAACCCAAGGTATTGCAAATGGGGTATATTCAGCCTTTTTTAGTAGCCACTTAGTCACAAACATTGTCCTAATTTAGCGTTTTTTGCATTTTTAACACACAAACAAATATAAATGCTAACTTTGGCCAGTGTTTGTGACTAGGTGGCTACTAAAAAAGACTGGACATACCACATTTTGAATACCCTGGGTTGTCTACTTTAAAAAAATATGTATATGTGAGGTGTGATTCGGGGATTTATGACAGATAATGGTGTTACAATGTCACTATTGATAAATTTAAAATATATATATATTGAAACAGCAATTTCCTACTTGTATTTATAGGCCTATAACTTCCAAAAAAAAAGCAATAAAGCATCTAAACACTGGGTGTTTTTAAACTCGGGACAACATTTTTAATCTATTTAGCAGTTTTTTCATTAGCTTTTGTAGATAAGTAAAACATTTTTCAAGTAAAAGTCCAAAAACATGTTTTTTTTTTCAATTTTTCACCATATTTTATTATTATTTTTTAAATAAAATATATGACATGATACAAATAATGGTATGTAAAGAAAGCTCTTCTTGTCCTGAAAAAAACAATATATAACTTGTATGGGAACCGTAAACGAGAGAGGAAAATTACAGCTAAACACAAACACCACAAACATGTCAAAACTGCTCTGGTCCTTAATGTACAACATCGCAAAAACAGGCCGGTCCTTAAGGTTAAGGATCTACCAGGTTCCCCACCTCTCAATATTCAAACATGACATGCTATTAAGAACAAGTTTCCTGGGGTGTTTTTTTACCCTTTTTTTTTCTTCAAATCTATAGACTCCACATCTATGCCCACAGCTTCCATATTAGTTATATGAACACATTTGTCATTTGCTTATCTGTATTTTTCTGCTTTTTCCTGGTTTGTGATTCCTTTCGATGTCTTCCAACTACTTTTGAGCTAGACTCCTGCCATCCACGTTTCCAGCAATCGATCTCCCGAACTCCCTTTCAAATCTGACTAACTGCTTCACTGCTGCATGCTGTCTCCGGCGTCTTTCCTTTATCGCGGTCTTCACGGCCTCTCTCCCATGCTCACTCCAATACGCGTGCGTGCACGCCCTCACGTCATCACTTCCCAAAAGGTGATCTTTTTTAGATTTATAAAATGTAAACTTTTTTTTTATGTGTGTGCTGTTCCATAATCTGTATTATGTATACATTTTGGTCACTATGGTAGCACCATTCCTGTAAAATTTGTTCCGGGTGTGCCCAAAATTCCCTTTTGTCTTTACTATGTAAGTTTAGAATCCGGACCAGATTTCTTTTGGGTTGAGAGCCCAGTCCATCCCCTCAGCTAGAGGGTTTGAGGAGCAGGATTGAACATAGGACCCTGAGACAGCAGGTCCTGTCACACTGGCAGATGAAATGGGCTCTCCATGGAAAGGCTCAACAACAGTGGGAACCAGGGTCTCTGTGGTGAATATGGGAGAACTGCAATCACCACCACACGTTCCATCTGAATTCTCCTTAGGAGGGTAAAGATAAGGAGAGTCAGGGGAAACACATACTCCATCCAGAAATTCCATGAACAGCTAAGGGCATCCCAACCTTCCGCTAGGGGATGATGCTCCCTGGAGAAGAAACTCTGAACCTGTCTGTTCTGGAAGTTGGCCATCATGTCGATCTCTGGAGGACACCATCTGTGAACCAATCACTGAAAAGCCCATTTTGCTAGACACCATTCTCCTGGCAAGATTTTGTGTCTGCTCAGGAAATCTGCCTTGATGTTCATGAAGCCTGGAAGATAAATCACACATCATCCTCAGACTGCGAGTACCTTCTTGGTGGTTCACGTTTGCCACCACTGCAGTGTTGCCGCCTGTTGTTTTACCCAATCGTGTCAGAGTCTTGACTTAAGGTGACACAAGGCCTTGAAAACTGCCCTCATTTCCAGGTAGTTGGAAGATGCTCCTCTGAGGGATACAGGCCATTTCCCTTGAAGGTATATCTGGTTCAGATGGGTGCACTATCCTGTTTTTCATGCATCTGTGGTGACTGCCATTAAAGATAAATCTCCCATGGGAAAACTTTTGGTCAGGTTTGCCTTTGAGAGCCACCATTTTAGACCTTCCTTTACTTTGGATGAATGGGCTGGTTCAAATCCAGATGCTTGTACTGGGTTAGGAAGGATCTTTAAGGGATCCCGATATGCCATTGAGCCTGTTGGTTAAGGCTTATAGTAGATGAAAGGGACTTGCTGTGATCTTGTGAAGACAAAGTATTCTCCTCATCTTCTCTCTCAGCTGATAACTTCTGTCTTCTGATAGATGGACAAACCCTAGATTTGTATTGAACCAGCCTCTCAGATCATCTGTTGACTGGGTTGGAGTTGACTTTTCTGGAAATACAGAACCCAACCATGGTTCTCCAAGATCGATCTGGTTATGTCTTGATGGGCAATCAAGGATGGGTAATTCTTTGCAAATATCAGGATGTCATCCAAGTAGTGGAAAATGAAGATACCCGTCTTTCTGATTTCTGCAATAATGGAAACTAGGACTTTGGATAACACCCTGTGCACTGAACTGAGGCCAAATGGAAGGACCCTGAACTGCCAGTGTTGTTGTTCAGACAGAACCTCAGGAACCGTCTGGCACACAGAAAGGTATTGATGATGGACAAATCCAGGATTGGCCTCCATGAATCCTTGCCTTTTGATGTAAGAAAAAGCATTGAGTAGAATCACTGAAATTTGGGAACTTGGCAGATCACCTATTGTTCAGACAGAGAATCTATGAATTCTATAAGCGCTCTTTTTTTTCTTAAATCTTCTGGAAATAAGGACCTGAAATGTTTCCTGAAGGAGGTCTCTCCTCGAATTCTAGCTGATAACCTCGGGAGACCACCTTCTGGACCCACAGATCCTTTATGGTGTGGCTCCAAGTCTCTGAAATGAAGCAGTCTCGTGTCTACAGGGAGTGCAGAATTATTAGGCAAGTTGTATTTTTGAGGATTAATTTTATTATTGAACAACAACCATGTTCTCAATGAACCCAAAAAACTCATTAATATCAAAGCTGAATATTTTTGGAAGTAGTTTTTAGTTTGTTTTTAGTTATAGCTATGTTAGGGGGATATCTGTGTGTGCAGGTGACTATTACTGTGCATAATTATTAGGCAACTTAACAAAAAACAAATATATACCCATTTCAATTATTTATTATTACCAGTGAAACCAATATAACATCTCAACATTCACAAATATACATTTCTGACATTCAAAAACAAAACAAAAACAAATCAGTGACCAATATAGCCACCTTTCTTTGCAAGGACACTCAAAAGCCTGCCATCCATGGATTCTGTCAGTGTTTTGATCTGTTCACCATCAACATTGCGTGCAGCAGCAACCACAGCCTCCCAGACACTGTTCAGAGGTGTACTGTTTTCCCTCCTTGTAAATCTCACATTTGATGATGGACCACAGGTTCTCAATGGGGTTCAGATCAGGTGAACAAGGAGGCCATGTCATTAGATTTTCTTCTTTTATACCCTTTCTTGCCAGCCACGCTGTGGAGTACTTGGACGCGTGTGATGGAGCATTGTCCTGCATGAAAATCATGTTTTTCTTGAAGGATGCACACTTCTTCCTGTACAACTGCTTGAAGAAGGTGTCTTCCAGGAACTGGCAGTAGGACTGGGAGTTGAGCTTGACTCCATCCTCAACCCGAAAAGGCCCCACAAGCTCATCTTTGATGATACCAGCCCAAACCAGTACTCCACCTCCACCTTGCTGGCGTCTGAGTCGGACTGGAGCTCTCTGCCCTTTACCAATCCAGCCACGGGCCCATCCATCTGGCCCATCAAGACTCACTCTCATTTCATCAGTCCATAAAACCTTAGAAAAATCAGTCTTGAGATATTTCTTGGCCCAGTCTTGACGTTTCAGCTTGTGTGTCTTGTTCAGTGGTGGTCGTCTTTCAGCCTTTCTTACCTTGGCCATGTCTCTGAGTATTGCACACCTTGTGCTTTTGGGCACTCAAGTGATGTTGCAGCTCTGAAATATGGCCAAACTGATGGCAAGTGGCATCGTGGCAGCTGCACGCTTGACTTTTCTCAGTTCATGGGCAGTTATTTTGCGCCTTGGTTTTTCCACACGCTTCTTGCGACCCTGTTGACTATTTTGAATGAAACGCTTGATTGTTCGATGATCACGCTTCAGAAGCTTTGCAATTTTAAGAGTGCTGCATCCCTCTGCAAGATATCTCACTATTTTTGACTTTTCTGAGCCTGTCAAGTCCTTCTTTTGACCCATTTTGCCAAAGGAAAGGAAGTTGCCTAATAATTATGCACACCTGATATAGGGTGTTGATGTCATTAGACCACACCCCTTCTCATTACAGAGATGCACATCACCTAATATGCTTAATTGGTAGTAGGCTTTCGAGCCTATACAGCTTGGAGTAAGACAACATGCATAAAGAGGATGATGTTGTCAAAATACTCATTTGCCTAATAATTCTGCACTCCCTGTATTTTTGAAGACTGTGCCTGGAAGTATTCAGAATCTTTTATTCTGGCGGGCAGATGACCCTCTGCCCCTACCACTTTTATGAGAGGATTGACCGACCTTCCATGGCTGGCTCCAAAAGGACTGTCTTTATTGGGCTGTATTACCTTAAGTCTCTGAATGACCTCCTGTTAGCATTAGAGGATCTTCTGTTGCTCCTGTTACATGACAATAAGGCTTAATGGTCTTCTGCAGCCTTTTTGATGCACTCGTCCAGCTGACGTCCGAAAAGCATGTCACCCTGAAAAGGTAGAGACTATTCTAGGATTCAGTGTCTGCATCCCAGGCTTTTAGCCAGAGTGCTCTATGGCCATCAACATTCAGGGTCATGGACCTAGCTATGGAGCGTACAAGATCCACAGAGGCATCGGAGCAAAAATCTTCCACAAGACTAATGTCTTCCACAGCTCTGATGAGACGTTATCTACTCACTCCATGCTTGATTTCCACTTCCAGATCCTCTGCCCATTGTTTAAGGGCCCTGGAAACTGAAGTTAAGCTGCTGGGTGCAGACTAGCTCCTGCTGCAACGTAGGCCTTGGAAATATTAGTGTCAATCCTCTTCTCCATAGGTTCTCTCAAAGAGCCAGAGTCATCCAGAGGCAAGGTGGTCTTCTTGGCCAGTCTGATTTCTGCTGCGTCCACCTTGGGAGCCGAGATCCAAAAGGCAGAGTCAGCTTTCTTGAATGGGTATAGCTTGGACCACTTACCCTGAAAACTGACCCGTTTCTCAGACTTACCCCATTCATCATGAATAAGGGTCTTTGTGGTCTTATGGAGGGGGAAAGCCATTTCTTTTCTCTTGAGACTAGCAAAGTGCTTGCTGCATGAGAATACTTGAACAGAGGATTCCTCCAAACTTAGTCTTCATCACTGCCTCAATGAGAGCTTCAGTTTTCCTTTCTTAAAACCCCCTGAATATGGGAACTCCTCATCATCCTATTTCTTTTCTTGCCTGGCGAAGCCATGAAGGCACACTATCTGAGGAGCTGGATAAAGACCGCGATTAATATCCAGACCAAAAGAAAAAAAAAATAACAACAAAAAAACACTTTGCAATTCATCTAATGCAAGTTAAAAAATACTCATAAGGAATCCTACAATAAAGTAGAACTTACCTTATTGCACAAAAAGGAAAACCAAAAAGATCTGCAGGGACCAGAGCACTGTATAACTTACAGATCAAATAACATCAGATGGCCTCCAGACTCAATAGGAAGGAAAAAATAATAATTTAAATGTGAAAAAAATACAGGAACGAAATTGGCAAATTCACTTGAATTTCACCCAAATTCGCCCGAATTTAGCCAAATTTAACTGAATTCAACCAAATTTCAACAGAATTGGATGGAATTTTACTCTAAATCATACAAATCAAAGGTCACATCCGGCAAAAACTGCCTGACCCTGAAGTACTTACTGTTAGTCACCAAAAATGCTAACAGATATGAAATTCCATTCTGCCAAGCTCTGTAAGAATTCCTCAGCCAGGAATTCTGGAATTTGTTCCCATCAGCAGAAATACGGTAGCCATAAGGATTTATCCGACATTGTAAGGTTCCTAGGTGCTACACAAGTGTCACTGCAGCATACACCCCTGGTCACTAAGGGGGGTTTTGCAGGGGGTCACCCTTGGTGAGGCGCTGTATACTGCAGCTTCTGGGAGAAAAGAGATCTAATCCCAAGAAAAGGAACCAACAAGTCCCAGGTATGTCAAAAAGATAAATTCAGATAATTAAATATCCCACAGAGAAAGTCCAAGGGAGTGTGAACAGGAAATGAACTGGGGTATTATGGTCATGTGAACTTTTATGGGCTAAAATGTAGTCCTGTCCAATGGAAGTGAGGGGAGGGGCTAACCCTGGAGTAGTGCTGCCATGGCCATGGTCGGGAAATAGTGATATCACAGTGAGTTTATAGATGTGTGCCAGAATTCCATATGTAATGATATCGCAGTGAGTCTATAGCTATGTGCCAGAATTTCATATACAATGATATCACAGTGGGTTTATAACGGTGTGCCAGAATTCCATGTATAGTGATATCACAGTGAGTTTAAATCTGTATGTCAGAATGCCATATATAGTGATATAACAGTCAGTTTATAGCTGTGTGCCAGAATTTCATACATAGTGACTTCACAGTGAGCTTATAGATGTGTGCCAGAATTATATATATAGTGATACCACAGTGAGCTTATAGCTGTGTGCCAGAATTATATCCTGAGTCCCATTGTTGTACCATTCATCCACAACCATCACCTCATGGTGCAGCATGATAATGTTGCAAGGATCTGTATACAATTCCTGGAAGCTGAAAACATCCCAGTTCTTGCATGGCCAGCATACTCACCGGACATGTCATCCATTGAGCATGTTTGGGATGCTCTGGATAGGTGTATACAACAGCGTGTTCCAGGTCCTGCCAATATCCAGCAACTTCGCACAGCCATTGAAGAGGAGTGGAAAAACATTCCACAGGCCACAATCAACAACCTAATCAACGCTATGCGAAGGAGATGTGTTGCACTGCGTGAGGCAAATGGTGATTACACCAGATACTGACTGGTTTTCAGACCCCCCTGGACCCTTCCAATACAGTAAAACTGCACCTTTTAGAGTGGCATTTTATTGTGGCCAGCCTAAGGCACACCTGTGCAATAATCATGCTGCCTAATCATCTTGATATACCGCACCTGTGAGGTGGATGGATTATCTCGGCAAAGGAGAAGTGCTCACTAACACAGATTTAGACAGATTTGTGAACAATAGTTAAGAGAAATAGGCCTTTTGTGTACATAGAAAAAGTCTTAGATCTTTGAGTTCAGCTCTTGAAAAATGGGGGCAAAAACAAAAGTGGTGCGTTTATAATTTTGTTCTGTGTAAATGACTGCATATGTGCATGTTACGTGTCTTTAAGGGAGATTTATTGTATTTAGTGTATGTTTTGACTATCAGGAAGGTTAGTCAAATGATAGATCCCTATCTGGCAAAGCAATGTGTGAGTTGAGGATCTACATTTTCTTCCTTGTGCTAGAAGGCATCCCCCTAAACATTTTGGCACCAGAGCTCACTCCTTATTAGTTCCATCATGTATAACAATTAGTTCACAGGGATGATAGACAGCCCTACAGATGTGTCTGACAGTTTATTAAGAAGAGGAAGATGACACCTGGTAATTATGCTTCTCGGTGCAGGTACCTGATTACCTGATCCGCCAGACTCCAAGCCTGTTAGCAGCCTGAGGAGTGCCATGAACATAGCCCAACACAAGCCAATTATACATTTTTCAACTAATTTAAGGAACATTCCAAGCACCATAACTACCACAGTGCATTCATTAGCATCCCCCAGCGTAAGCAGTCAAACAGTTTTGATTTTTTTAACTGGAGTCTGTCTGGCACTACTTCCCACTTCTCAGAGAGTCAAAATTTGGTGATGTAATCAACTAACAATCTTGGTCAATAAGCTGGTACTTCACTACAAGGCTCTTAGACTAGAAGAAGAGAGGTAGGGAGTGGTGCGCAGTGGACCACAGATAAGTAGTAATAATTTAATGTGTTTTTTATGATTGAATAAAGATTTGCATAAGGTGAATAGTTTGTAGAGTTGGAATAACTACTCTCTTGTTTAGTTCATGGCAGGTTATGGGGAACTGTCTTTGTCTTACATATCTGCACATGGAATATGGCATGAGAGAAGACTTTAATTATGAAAACCTAAAGTCCCACTCAGAAACATGACTCCCATTTCAATAATAACTTTATTTCAATTTACAGCTATTTACGAACTTGAAATTTGTTCACTATATTCACTTTAAAGGGACACTATAGTCACCAAAACAACTTCATGGGGTATAGCTCATACTCCTGCTGTCTCACTGTTTAATTCTCTGCCAATTAGGAGTAAGATCGCATTGTTTATGCAGCCATAGTCCTGCTTCTGATTTACACAGCCTTCCTAAACACTTCCTTTAAAACGTCATCTAATTTTAAACTTTTTTTTTTTTACAAATTCTGTTTAATTTAGAATTACTTATCTCATGCAATGTTAATAGCTTGCTTAACAGTGCAGGAGCCTCCTATAAGTTCAATTTACAGAGCAGGAGATTTAAAGTTTAACGCAAATTAAATCTGATTCAAAATGAAACCACTTTTTCATGCAGGCTGAGTCAGTTGCAGCCAGGGGAGGTGTGGCTAGTGCTACATGGACAGGAATAAAAGTGATTTAAATCCTACATGACAGGGAATTGAGCAGTGAAACTTCAAAGGCATGATCTATACACAAAAGCTGCTTCATTAAACATGAAATTGTTTTGATGACTATAGTGTCCCTTTAAGTTACTTTTTAATAAATCCTTCCCAAGGAGGTGAATCACACTTTAAACTTTAACCCAAATGCTAGTTAATCAAAAGATAGGAATTAAATTAAGTAATGACATTTATGAAGGGAAGCTTGAAGTTAGAGTCAACAACTTACTGTTTAATGACTAAACCATTAACGTATGCTGAAAAAAGTAGAATAATTATATTCCTGCATACACTATGTGTTTCTGTGCATTCATTTATACTATGGTCTCTGTACAATTCACATTTCTATTTCACTGGTTCCTACTTAAACTCTGACTTACTCTCCTTCAGACTATTAAAGTTATTGCTGTTTTTTTTTTTTTTTTTTTTTTTATACACACACTGGAAGTGCAGATGATTGATATTCTCATTACTTTTGTTACCAGGACTGTAACAAAATGTGAGAAATAACTGCCATTCTAGCTCCAAACCAGTAGAAACAGTGACTGAATTACGGTAAATAAAGTTACAGAAGTTTTATTATGTCTAGGAAATGGTTCTGTGGACTTTTATTGTGTCCATATTTTTTTCCAGAAAGGTCACTCAAAAATGGATTGCAGCAGGCATACACCATGTTTTAGTTGTCCAGAATATATCCTCATGCAAAGGAAGAATACAACTTGTTATGTTAATTATTTATACCCTGTTTTTTTGTTTTGTTTTCTACACTCTCAAGCTGAAGGTTGCTTTTTTTTTGTTGCACTTATCATGATGCAAAAATACAAATACTCACCCACAGTATATTCAAGAGTCTGCCCTTTACCAATAAATCAATTTGACGGTTATGGGTGATCTGCCTTGATAAACTTCTTTGCATGCCATGCTTTATCACTGTAGGTTGACTGAGTCGTAGGTCTATCATTATGAATTCTGTATAATAAAACTTAGAATTGTAAAAAAGCTAATTTCTCTAAGATAATGGCAGCTTTATAACACTAAAGATTCATTAAATATCTTCACACAAATACTAGAAATGTACATTTCTTAGTCTATATTGTTAGGTAATAAATGTAAAAAAAATAATTGAAGCAATGTGGCTTAGTGGGAAGGTAAACAAATAAATAAAAAATAAGAAAAGGGCATTTAAAGCATTTAAATCAGACAAATCAGATGCATAATATGTAAGATATAAGGAAACCAAAGCCTGTATAAAGTTAATAAGATTGGCTAAACTAAAAAAAAATAGAAAGTGATAATTAAAAAGTGCAAAGCCAACCCAAATTGTCTTTTTTAAGTACATACATTCTAATAAACAAAAAATGAAAGTGTAGGGACAGTCAGTTCAAAGATGGGTGCAATATTTAATAAAGACCAGGAAAAGGCATACATTTTGAATAACTATTTTTCCTTAGTGTATATTAAGGAAGAACCAAGAGATATGCAAATGATTGCTGCAAAAAACTTGCAGAAAAATTGTGATGACTCAAGGCAACTAAAGAAAGTTAATGTAAACAAAGCCCCAGGACCAGATGGTATTCAACCACAAGTTTTTAAGGAGCTAAGTATGGAAATAAGCGAACCTTTGTTTTTAGTCTTTCAGGATTTTTTCTTTGAGGAATTGTACCAGAGGATTTGGAGAAAGACAGATGAGATTCCTGTATTCAAAAGGCATTAAAAATATTTGCCTAAATAGTTTATACCTGTGACCTTTATGTCTGTGACTGGGAAAGTATATGAAGAATTATTAAGGGATAATTTCAGGAATACGTTCTTATTAGCAAAATTCAGCATGGTTTTTGAAACATAGGTCATGTCAAACTAAGTTAATAGCATTCCACGAAGAAATAAGTAGAGGTATAGATCAGGGTGTTACAGTGAATGTGATCAACTTGGATTTTGCAGAGGCATTTGATACGGTTTTTCTCACAATAAGTTAGTGTTCAGGCTAAATGCAATTGGTCTAGAGAAAAATTATTGTTCTTGGATAAAGCATTGGTTTAAAGATAGAGTAAAAAGAGTTGTCATTAATGGTGAATTTTCAGCTGGACAAAATTGTTAAGTGGTGTCCCTCAGCATTCTGTTCTGAGGCCACTTCTATTTAAAATTTATAAATGATCTTGAAATAAGCATCGAAAATCATGTTTCAGTGTTTGCAGGTGACACAAAGATAGATAAGGTAATACAATGTGAGCAGGAAACTACTTTGCTGCAGAAGGATTTAAATGTTATGTAGAAAAATGCAAAGTTATGCACATCGAGGTAAAGAATGTGCAAGCAACTTCCACCCTAAATGGTAGTGAATTAGGCATAACAACACATGAGAAAGATTTGGGGAATGTTATATATAACAAATGGGCAACAATGTGCAATGTCAATGGGCAGTTGCAAAGACCAGTAAGGAGTTGTCATGCAAAAAAAGGGGCATTCATTTTCAGGATAAGAATATAATTTTGTCTCTTAATAAATTAATGGTAAGATCAAACCTTGAATATGCAGTGCAATTCATTGCACCTGTTCTAAAGAAGAATGTTAGAATAAGTGCAGAGGCGAGCTACAAAATTAATAAAAGATATGGATGCTTTTAGCTATGAAGAATTTTAAAATATTTAAATCTGTTTAGTTTAGAGAAATTACACATCAGAGGTGATATGATAACTGTAGCGGAGCGCTAGTTCCACATAGACTTTCTCCGCTGGTATTCCAAGAGTTACTGAGGAGCAAGTAGTTAGCGCAGGAAGAACAGCATCAGTAGCAAATAAATATAATCCAAATAATATAATATCCCATCACCTTTCCCAATGACTGGACGACACACAGTATCAGGAGCAGAACTGATGTTTAATGCCACATACCCTGTTTTTTTTGCAACTCTCCGATGCAAGGGAGACACCCACAGAAAATTATACATTAGCCAATCACATATTGGTTACAGCCCACACATTCCCTCCCCTCAACCTGAGAGATAACCCAATTAACTGTCCAGTTTCAACACACATTTTTCCACTTTTCCAGATGTACTACAAAACCATGACATACACCCCTAAATGACACATCATCTGATAGCCCTGATCTGGGTGAGCACCATACTCAAAAATCACCCAGATTGGATCAGGTGTTTGGGAATTTTATGGAGGTGTTCGTTTCACTGACCGCACACGAGCCGAAAGCAGTTCCATGTATTTTGGCCTTGTGGTCGGTCTCTGTTCGCGAGGTAAAAGTCCGATTTGGGTTTCAGACACTCGACAACCAAACACCGCTGGTGCGTTCATATGGCAAGATGGCTGCCACCATGTGTTCGCATGTCGAACGGCGCCCACCCAGGGAATACACTGTACGTTCATATGATTCTCAATCAGGCTGGTGTGAAGAATGATGGGGAGGTAAATTAGAGCCACGCTTCTCTCCGGGGTGGTCTGGTTGTTCGGTAGTTTGTTCATATGTCAAACGAAGATATTCAACCTTATATTCATTGTGTTCCTACCAAACAACCAGACGAATGCTTAAATAGTTCACTGCTTACGAGTAACAAATCCTAGGAAATTCAACATACTGTTGCTACAATAAATGTTATGGACAGCCAAACGCAATCTGCTACAATAACATTATACAAACAATTGTCAGGAAATATATTCATAAACATGACTATACATAGGACATAAGGTCAAGTACTTAACCTCTTAAGGACACATGACATGTGTGACATGTCATGATTCCCTTTTATTTCAGAAGTTTAGTCCTTAAGGGGTTAAACTTGAAGAAAAGAGATCTAATGTAACGCAAAGGAAAGAATTTTTTTACATTAAGAACAATAAGGATGTGGATCAGGATCTCCGTCTGAAGAGGTGGATTTCTCAAAGTCAGTAAAGATGTTTAAACAGCAACTGGATGAATACTTGCATAAACATAATATCCAGGGATATACTTTTTTAATAGGTGGGGTAACAGCTTCAAGAGAGAGATTGGACTGCCATTCTGGAGTCGAGAAGGAATTTTATCCTTGTTTGTTGCAAAATTGGAAAGTGTATCAAACTGTTTGTTTTTTTGCCTTCCAGTTGTTATAGTGCCTAGAGTGTCCCTGTAATGAAATGCAAACCAATACTTTCTGTGGCTTCCCAAGAAGGCAAATACTGGGAAATATGCTGGGAATGTGTGGAAAATTGGACCCTATTTTTATTTATTTATTTTTTTACTAGATGGAATTCCATGATGCTACTTCCCTGACTGTAAACCAAAATGTATTAGCTATAGATCATATTAACATATATATATATATATATATATATATATATATATATATATATATATATATATAAACACTAAAAAAAAGACAGGTTCAACAGCTGAAAGGTAATGTTTTAAGTAATAACCACAAAACAACATTTCTTGCTGATTATACTATCAATGGTTTAACAATTTGCATGTAGTAATATTAACCCCTTAAGGACTGGACTGTTTTTGCGATGTTGTACATTTGCAACCAGGAATATTTTTACACTTTTCTGGTGTTTGTGTTTAGCTGTTATTTTCCGCTCTCTCATTTACTGTTCCCATACAAATTATATATTGTTTTTTTCAGGACAAAAGGGGCTTTCTTTACATACCATTATTTATATAATCTCATGTATTTTAATTTTAAAAAAATAAAAAAATATGATGAAAAATTGAAAAAAATACATGTTTTTTGACTTTTACTTGAAAAATCTTTTACTCATCTACAAAAGCGAATGAAAAAAACAGCTAAATAGATTCAAAATTTTGTCCTGAGTTTAAAAATACCCAGTGTTTACATGCTTTTTTGCTTTTTTTTGCAAGTTATAGGGCTATAGGTACAAGTAGGATATGGCGGTTTCAAAACAAATTTTTTTAAAATGTATCAATAGTGACATTGTAACACTATTATCTGTCATAAATCTCTGGAAAACACTCCACATGTATATATTTTTTTTAAAGTAGACAACCCAGGGTATTCATCTAAGGATATTTTGACACTTTCTATGCAGCCATTTTACCACAAGTCTTTGCCAAACTTTGCATAGATAGTTGTTTTTTTTGTTTTTTTTCACATACATTGCAATTCAGGTATAAACTTACAGATCCTGTTATGTCTTGCTGCCAAAAAACACACTAATATATGTTCAGCAATATCTCCTGAGTACAGTGATACCACCCATGCATAGGCTTGTCGGATTGTTTGGGGGCTAAAAGGCCACATTTGGCAGGTGCGCATATCCATTTTTCAACTTGGAATTTTGACATGTAGTCAACCTGCGCACATGTCCTATTTGGGACATTTGTAAGGCCGGCCAATGTATTTTACCCCCACCAAACCATATATTTTTGGAAAGTAGACACCCTAGGGTATTTCAAATGGTGGTTTTTTAACACTTTCCATGCACTAATTCTACCACCAGACATTGTCAAACATTTAGGTAGTCATTTTTGTGTGGTTTTTTTCACACACATTGTACTTTAGGCATGAATTAACAAATCGTGTTATGTGTCACTGCCAAACAACATGCCAATATGTGTTCAGCAACATCTCCTGAGTACAGTGATACCACCCATGCATAGGCTTGTCGGATTGTTTGGGGCTAAAAGGCCACATTTGGCAGGTGCGCATATCCATTTTTCAACTTGGAATTTTGACATGTAGTCAACCTGCGCACATGTCCTATTTGGGACATTTGTAAGGCCGGCCAATGTATTTTACCCCCACCAAACCATATATTTTTGGAAAGTAGACACCCTAGGGTATTTCAAATGGTGGTTTTTTAACACTTTCCATGCACTAATTCTACCACCAGACATTGTCAAACATTTAGGTAGTCATTTTTTGTGTGTTTTTTTTCACACACATTGTACTTTAGGCATGAATTAACAAATCGTGTTATGTGTCACTGCCAAACAACACACCAATATGTGTTCAGCAACATCTCCTGAGTACAGTGATACCACCCATGCATAGGCTTGTCGGATTGTTTGGGGGCTAAAAGGCCACATTTGGCAGGTGCGCATATCCATTTTTCAACTTGGAATTTTGACATGTAGTCAACCTGCGCACATGTCCTATTTGGGACATTTGTAAGGCCGGCCAATGTATTTTACCCCCACCAAACCATATATTTTTGGAAAGTAGACACCCTAGGGTATTTCAAATGGTGTTTTTTTAACACTTTCCATGCACTAATTCTACCACCAGACATTGTCAAACATTTAGGTAGTCATTTTTTGTGTGTTTTTTTTCACACACATTGTACTTTAGGCATGAATTAACAAATCGTGTTATGTGTCACTGCCAAACAACACGCCAATATGTGTTCAGCAACATCTCCTGAGTACAGTGATACCACCCATGCATAGGCTTGTCGGATTGTTTGGGGGCTAAAAGGCCACATTTGGCAGGTGCGCATATCCATTTTTCAACTTGGAATTTTGACATGTAGTAAACCAGCGCCCCTGTCCTATTTGGGCCAATGTATTTTACCCCCATCAAACCATATATTTTTGAAAAGTAGACAACTCAGGGTATTTTAAATGGTGGTAGTTTAATACTTTTCATGCAATAATTCTACCACCAGCCTTTGGCAAACTTTTGGGTAGTAATTTTCTTCATGTTTTTTTACACATACATTGTACTTTAGGCATGAATTAACAGATCCTGTTATGTATCACTGCCAAACAACACCCCAATATGTGTTCAGCAACATCTCCTGAGTACAGTGACATCACCCATGCATAGGTTTGCTGGGTTGTTTGGGGGCTAAAAGGCCACATTCAAGACTTGTACATATCAGTTTTTCAACTTGATATATAGGTATGCTTGGCCTATCTTCAGTTTGGCATATTATTTTGACCATCTCCATAAATTATTGTGGAAATCAGCTTGAACTAAAATTGGAGAAAGGTGGTTCTTTCTGAATTCATTTTTTTTTTAAAGAGTAAAAATTAATTATGTGTTGCTACTTGCATCAGGTAGATAGCCACCTTTTTATACCAGGCTTTTGTCTTTCTTAAGATAAGATATGGCTGCATCAGCTGATCAGCCAAATCAACACCCCCCATGTGCCTGTTATAAGCCCTGATGCACACCGGTTTTGTCTGTACCCTGCCTCGGACAGTGACATCTGACATGCCCTCATTATGGATGGTTGTTAGCATGTGAACATCCTTCCTGTCCTTAAATTTTATTGCAAGCACTTTAGCTTTGTGCAGACCTTTACATTCACTTTTTTTTTTTTATTTGGCCTCTATAAAAGGTCTGGGGAAATCCTTGGCATATCTTCTCACACTGCCACAGGCCAGTATCTAGAAACCCTAAAGAGTTTGAAACAAACGGACAATGCTATAAAAATTGTCCACATAAAGGTGGTAACCCTTATTGAACAAGGGGATCAGTAAGTCAAAAACAAGTTTCCCGCTTGTCCCCAGAGAGTCAGTACAGCCAGGAGGGTACAGTTGACCATCTTTCCCCTCATATATACGAAAGGCAAATGTATAGCCACTTTTGCTCTCGCACAGTTTGTAGATTTTTACGCCATACCTAAAGCGCTTTGAGAGGATGTATTGTTTGAATCCTAATCTCCCTTTATATTTCATTAACGATTCATCAATAGATACATTTTTTTGAGGAGTATAAACTTCAGTAAATTTGTGCTGAAGATGGTCTACCAGTGGGTGTATTTTATGAAGCCTATCATATTGGGTGTGATCTCTGCGGTGACAGAGGGTATTGTCATTGAAATGTAAGTATCTCAGCAGCAGCTCAAATCTTGTTCTAGACATGGTTTGAGAGTACACTCGACTAGAACAGATTGGGTTGGTGCTCCAGTAAGAGCAAATTGATGGCTTCTTTATAATCCCCATGAGAATTGTAAGAGCCCAGAATTTTTTAAGTTCAGCGACATCTGTGGGATGCCAAGCACACTCCTCCCTGACTGCATAGCTATCTGGATTGGTATCAATAAATTGGGTAGCATATAAATTAGTCTGGGGAGCAATCTCCTCCCACATGGTATCCCCTAAAAATAGCTCCATATATTGCATAGGGGAGAAGTCATCCACATTGACATTAATGCCTGTGTTG
Source organism: Pelobates cultripes (assembly GCA_933207985.1). NCBI lineage: Eukaryota > Metazoa > Chordata > Amphibia > Anura > Pelobatidae > Pelobates > Pelobates cultripes. The sequence goes on along the minus strand of OW240919.1, from coordinate 133,034,434 downwards.
GCACTAAAAGGGGTGATTTGGGGCTCAGCTAACTGTGGAGAAACCTGTTCCTCCTCCACATTCGGCGTAGCAGAGAAAGCACAGCTTCTTTTGCAGCCAGCTCACACACAGATGACATGTCAGAAAACTGACCTGGGTCAAAATCGGACGCAGTGTCAGTGGCGTCAGAGTCTGGCTAACACAGAGTTACTAACACACAATTTTTTTTTATTTTATACTAAAAACAGACTAAAACTGATAAAAACAGACTAAATGAGACTAAAACTTCTGTTAGCAGCAATCTGTAAACTAACTCCTGCAAAAAGAATCTAACTGGAGATTTGGGGAAGGATACTGACTAACAGAAATTTGCTGCTTTCAAAATAAACAAAAAAAATAAATCAGGAACAAGTATTATAAAAATGTATTTTCTGTGTGGTAGACCTTAAAACATTCTCCAATACACAGTCCAGGTTTTGTAGGGCAATCGGGACAGTGAAAAGGGGTGTCTGTCCTTTTCCCTTTTTTATAACAGACCCGGCAACGTTTCTGGGGGTTTCTTTTTTTTGGTGTTGGCGGTATCTTAAAAATAAAATGTCTAGACGACTCTTGCACTGTCGTTGGAACTTGACCATCTCCATAAATTATTGTGGAAATCAGCTTGAGCTGAAATTGGAGATAGGTGGTTCTTCCTGGATTCATTTTTTTAAAAAGTAAAAATGAATTATGTGTTGCTACTTGCAACAGGTAGATAGCCACCTTTTTATACCAGGCTTTTGTCTTTCTTAAGATAAGATAAGGCTGCATCAGCTGATCAGCCAAATCAACACCCCCCATGTGCCTGTTATAAGCCCTGATGCACACCGGTTTTGTCTGTACCCTGCCTCGGACAGTGACGTCTGACATGCCCTCGTTATGGATGGTTGTTATCATGTGAACATCCTTCCTGTCCTTAAATTTTAGCGCAAGCAGTTCAGCCTTGCGCAGAGCTTTGCATTCCCCTTTTTTTAATTTGGCCTCTATGAGAGGTCTGGGAAAATCCTTGGCATTTCTTCTTACAGTGCCGCAGGCCAGTGTCTGTAAACTATAAAGAATTTTAAACAAGTGGACACTGCTGTAAAAATTGTCCACATAAAGGTGGTAACCCTTATTGAACAAAGGGTTCAGTAGGTCCCAAACAAGTTTCCCAGTTGTCCCCAGAGAGTCAGGACAGCCAGGAGGGTTCAGTTGAGCATCTTTCCCCTCGTATACACGGAAGGCAAATGTGTAGCCACTTTCGCTCTCGCAAAGTTTGTACACTTTAATGCCATACCTAGACCGCTTTGAGGGGATATATTGTTTGAACCCTAATCTCCCTTTGTATTTCATAAGGGATTCATCGATGGATAAAGTTTGTTGGGGAGTATAAACTTCAGAAAATCTGTTCTGAAGATGGTCTACCAGTGGGCGTATTTTATAAAGCCTATCATATTCGGGGTGATCTCTGGGGTGACAGAGCGTATTGTCGTTAAAATGTAAGTATCTGAGCAGCAGCTCATATCTTGGTCTAGGCATTGTTTGGGAGAATATAGGAGTCGAACAAATTGGGTTGGTGCTCCAGTAAGACCGGATTGATGGCTTTTTTATTATCCCCATGAGCATGGTAAGAGCCCAGAATGTTTTAAGTTCAGGGACATCTGTGGGATGCCAAGCATGCTCCCTGACTGTATAGCTACCTGGATTGGTCTCAATAAATTGGCTAGCGTATAAATTAGTCTGGGAAGCAATCTCCTCCCAGATGGTATCCCCTAAAAATAACTCCATATATTGTATAGGGGAGAAGTCAACCACATTCACATTAATGCCTGCGTTGGCACTAAAAGGGGGGATGTTGGGCTCAGCTAACTGTGGAGGTACCCAGTCCTCCTCCACATTCAGCGTAGCAGGGGAAGCACAGCTTCTTTTAGCAGCTGGCTCACTCACAGATGACATGTCACTAGACGTGCCGCTAAACTGACCTGGGTCAAAATCGGACGCAGTGTCAGTGGCGTCAGAGTCTGACGCCAAGAAGGCATATGCCTCCTCCAAGCTGTACATGCGCTGCATGTTTCACACCAACAGACTAAACTAACAAAATACTAAACACAATATTTTTTTTTTTTTTAAACACTAAAACAGACTAAAACAGACTAAAACAGTAATCCCTAAACTAACTCCTGTTAGAAGAATCTAATGGAGATTTGGGGGAAGGAAACTGACTGACTACGACAGGCTATGACAGACTATGACAGACTAAAACAGACTACGACAGACTAAAACAGACTAAAACAGACTAAAACAGACTACGACAGTCTAAGACAGTCTAAGACAGTCTAAGACAGTCTAAGACACAGATTTTTTAAAATAAAGTTAACCCTTAAGGGCAAAAAAAAAAATACAGACAGTAAAAATGCACTGTCTGTAACAGATCTGGCAGGGAAGGGGTTAAAATAGGATTTTTATTAACTGCAGATACTTTTTAATTTTCACAGGAACAGCTGCTGCAACAAACTATCAGGATCTCTGTCTCTCTCCTCTCACAAAACGCTACAGAAAGGAGAGAGGCAGAGATCAGTGTCAAAGTGAGTGTTTGTAACACCCACTTTGACACCAGCCAATTGTGAGCGATCGCGGATCGCTCACACGCCGTAATTGGCTGTTACTATCTGCCTGGGATGCCGGGCAGATAGTAACAACGGGATTTCGGCGGAAGCGATCTCTGATCGCTCCCGCCGCCCGTTTTCCGTTAGGACGGTTCAGGACCGTCCTCGGTCGGCAACGCAAAAATGCCGAGGACGGTCCTGAACCGTCATGCGTCCTTAAGGGGTTAAATAAAATTACTTTCAGGTTCCAAGTGTGCTGAATATATATTAAATTTCAATTAAATAGTGTATTTCTATAAATAAACAACATATTGAAGAGTACAATGTAAAAAAATAACTCTTGTCCAGCCTTGACCCTCTAGGTGCTGGTTAGCTACATTTCCCATAAGTTGGTGAAATTTCAGTCCAATAACAGATTAAAGATTGGATGCTGCTGGTATATACCCATTTGCAGGATGTTGCAACATGCAGTATCGAGAAATAAAAATAATTTTGAACTGCAATTATGTTCATAATTATTCAAAATCCATGGACACTTGAACCATTCTTTTCTATGGAAATGATAATACTTCATGTAAGGAACATCACTCTTTCATAACGACCTTGCTGCGTTAATAATTGACTTTTATAAATATGCTCAGCAAACATAAGTGGATTTGTAAGCTTTAGATGTGAACATTCAATTATATTACCATTGTTTTATTCTACAATAATATATAATATTGAGAATGGTAGGGAAAACACATTGTAATTATTCATTTTTCTCTACTGTGGTATCAAGGACCTTATCTGCACTTCAACAAGTTGCAGATCAATAATTAGTGTTGAATAGAAGTTTCAAGTTATGTATATAAATGCCAATGTGTGTGGTGTTCAGATGGGGTATATACTGTATTTTTCCATGTATAAGACACCCCCATTTTTTTGAGCCCAAAACTAATTAATAAATATTTTAAACATCAAATAGAATAACTTTGATATTTTAGAGTTGACTTCTGAGAAGAATAATATAATTCTTATGCCTCCCCTGTGCTACGGTACTCTGTGAAGTTAATGGTTCTATAGTGCATGTTGGGAGACTACAGCTCCCACAATACAGCAGGTGATGTGAATGCATTCTGGGACATCGCAGTAGTATCCCTCTGGTCCCTGACCCCCAATTCTTCTCGCTTAAATATAAATCAGAAAGCAAGACCTACCTGAGGTGGAGCATAACTTGATATGGCTGCTTCTTTTATGGTGCCGCATGTCTTTGTTGGTGGTAAGTGCTGACGTCTGCTGCAGCTCCAGGGACCTCTTCCTCCTTGCCACAGCATTCAGAAGTGTATCGGCCAGGGAGAAGCCTGGTATGTGTGTTCGGGCCATGGCACACTGAAACGCGGAAGGTGCCATCTTGGCTTAAGCCCATGCATAAGTGGGTTTTGTTAACACCTGCAATGACATTCTGTGTATTATTTTAGAGTAAAAAAGTTTAGAAAATAAATATAGTCTTATACAAGGAAAAATAAGGTACCTATTGGCAAAGTAAAGAATATTATTTGCATCTTATTTTATTGTAAAACAGATTATCAAATGTAATTCCTTTCTGTAGCCATAATCAGTCAGTTCATTACATGGATGGTTGATTAATAATATATGTATATAAAAATGTGGTGTGGGTCTGCTGAGACCAAGTAGGCTTCATGAACTTACTTTTTAGGAATACATTTTGTTTAGCAAAAATCAGCATGGTTTTATGAAACATAGGTCGTGTCAAACTAGGTTAATTGCATCATACAAAGAAATGTCGAGGTATAGATCAGGGTGTTGCAGTGAATGTGATCTACTTGGATTTCGCAAAGGCATTTGATACATATCCTTACAATAGCTTAGTGTTCAAATTAAAATAAATTGGTCTACAAATTGGCTCCTGTGCCAGTTTTGCTTTGAAATATCCATACTTAATAATAATAATAAAAAGGATGGATCTCAGAGAGGTGGTGGGATAGGCAAAGAAGGAGCATCGTGATAACATGACTTTGGCCAAGACCACCTGAAATAAGCATAGGAGATCACACTGTCTTTCCAAGTTAGCCAGCCTTTCTATGAATTGTCCATGGTCATGATACTTGCTTTTCTGTCCTGACAGTCAGTCATTAGCTACTGGGGTTAGCAAGTAGTGTAATCTATGCTATTCTTGCAGTAATTAATTTTATTTGTGTGATCGCTATATTTTAATCATGTGACTAAAAGTAAAATGTTATTTATATTTTGGTTCTACCCTGATCATGTTGGTCAAAGCCTTTTCCTACCAGTTCCACATCAAGTTGGTATTCTTCCTCCAGTACCACAGCCTTCAGTTTGGCATTCTTCCCTCTGTCCCACTCCAGATATTGTGATGCTGGATGTAATGTCATGGCATCAATTTATGACACAGAATCCTTGTCTCAAAATTATGATGCAAGTTACATGACATTGCAGACACTCTGACACTCTTGCATGTTTTGGGTCAGAAAGAATGATGCAATTATCAATTTTGCTATAACTATATAAGCCTGTTAAGACAGATCACCAGTGCCTTGTGTTTTATTTTTGTTTTTTTCCAGTTATACCCAACAACATGCTTTGTAATTACGTTGTGCATTTACCTAGCTTGTCTTGACTATCCTGCTGTCTGGTATCTTACGACTCTGCTCTGTCTAATGTTTATGTGCACCTCTTCTGTTCTTGGTTAGTGTATGGAGTGTTCTCTCATCTGTTTTTGATTAATCCCGGCCACCTAGAGAACCAGTAATACATTCCCTATCCTATCCTGTGGCATTATAGGTGTCAGGGTTCTGGTCAGACAGGTAGTGGCATAGGTAGTGGCACTATGATGTACTGCACCAGTCTGAGAATAAACCGAATTGTGACAATAGGTTAGGTATTGGTTTAACCACTGCATGTTGGGTCACCTCTAGATCCAGCCACCAATGCCCAAAGTACTGTTGAATAGCTTTTATGTGGGCTAAACATCCTAAGAGTACTTTGCATATAGCAAACATGTCTAATGATTCGTACACACTGTGTTTATTGTAATCACTTCTACCGTAAGTTGAGATTTCTCTTCAAGTGCACACATACATATTATATATATATATATATTTTTTTTTTTTTTTACAGACAGAAGGGGCATTCTTTTAAAATCCTATATGGAAATCTAATACAACTGTAAGTATGTATACAATGTTAAGAATAGGAAAACCTTTGAAAAAAATACATTTATTCACATTTTAGGTCATAATCATTTTTTACTCAATATAAATTAACGTATTATTAAATTCCCAATATGTCTATGTTAACGTTGACTATATATCAACCCCCACAACCCTTGAACAAACCTAGCCCTATACTTACACTAACTCTACCCTAAACTTATACCTAACCTTAATTCTACATTATCCCTAACTCTAAAACAGCATTAACACAATGCCAGCATTAAAGGGAAACTATAGTGCTGAAGAAATACAAAGTTGACGTATTAGCTGATGCCGGATGTCCTCATGCAAAGTGGACCAAAAGTCCACTAAGGACCCGGTAGCAACTCCTGTGGCTATCCTGCAAGGTAATTATTGCAGTTTCTTAGTAACTGCACTAATTACAATTGCAGGGTTAAAGGGACAGGGCACTGCACCCAGACCACTTCAATGAGACAAAGTGGTCTGGGTCTTATAGTGTCCCTTTAATCATTGCATTGACCCTTACCTTATCCTAATGCTAACCCTACCCTACATCTAACCCCAACCCTACCTTAACACTTACCATACACCTATTCCAGAGGGATTCTCTGTGCTAATGTCAGTACTAACAACAGCAGCAGGATTTCCTAGCTAAAACAGAAGAGAATGGTCTCTGAGCAGCATCTACTGGATGACTGTACTGACCAAGTATCCAATGATCTACTTACTGCAAAATCTTGTGGTCACTACTACTTGTGGACACTACTATCCAAATTCTCCTTGACCTATCTGCGGCTTTTGACACTATTGATCATCAACAGCTTCTTCTCATCCTCTGCAATATCGGTCTACAACATATTACTCTCTCCTGGTGCTCCTCCTACCTCTCTCAGCGCTCTTTCAGTGTTTCTTTCTCTGGCTCTGTTTCTTCTCCCCAACTCCTCTCTGTTGGTGTCCCCCAAGGTTCAGTCCTTGGCCCCCTACTGTTCTCCATCTATACTGCCTCCCTTGGTAAAGCTCCTTTGGCTTCCAATATCATTTATATGCAGATGACACGCAAACCTACCTGTCCTCTCTTGATCTCTCCCCGTCCCTCTTGACTAGTGTCTGACTGCCTCTCTGCTGTTTCTAACTGGATGGCTGTCCACTTCCTTAAACTAAACTTGACCAAAACTGAAATTCTGGTCTTTCCTCCCTCAAGTGTTGCTACTCCTGTGTCTGTCTCCCTCCAAGTCAACGGTGCTACCATCAGCTCCACCATGCAGGCTCGCTGCCTAGGTGTTCTCTTTGACTCTGACCTCTCCTTCAAGCCTCATGTTCAATCTATCGAAAAATCCTGTCATTTCCATCTGAAAAACATTGCGCGTATCCGCCCCTACTTAACGCCAGATGCTACTAAGGTGTTGGTCCATTCCACTGTCCTTTCTCGCCTTGACTACTATAATCTTCTTCTTAGTGGTCTTACGTGCTCCCAACTTGCGCCGTTACAGTCCATAATGAATGCGGCAGCGAGGCTCATCTTCCTGTCCGCCCGCACTTCCCATGCCTCACCCTTCTGTCAGTCCCTACATTGGCTTTCTATAAAATATAGAGCTCAATTTAAAATTCTGGTTCTTGCTTTCAAATCGCTACATAATGCTGCTCCCACCTATCTATCCTCCCTTATACACAAGTATGTCCCGTCTAGGCCCTTACGATCTGCTGAAGACTTATGTCTATCTTCTGTCCGTACTCCCACCTCTGATGCTCACCTTCAAGATTTCTCGAGGGCTGCACCGTTCCTGTGGAACTCGCTTCCCTCCTCCGTTAGATGCTCACCCAGTCTCCACTCCTTCAAAAAATCGTTAAAAACCCACTTCTTCATAAAAGCGTATCAATTAAACTGTTAATAGCTCCTGACTGATTCCTCTTCTGCAACTGTCACTAGTCTAATACTATACTTACCTTTTTGTGTCATTTTACCCCACTCCCTCTAGCATGTAAGCTCATTGTGTGTCCAACTGGTCTGGTTACAACCACATGTCTGTTCGTCCACTCATTGTAAAGCGCTGCAGAATTTGATGGTGCTATATAAATAACATAATAATAATAATTATTTGAAGAAGAGGTTCCTCTCATACTGCAGTTCCGGCTTGCTGTCCCTGCTGAACACACTGATCATTGCTGGGCAGCTGACAAAACCCAGTGCCACTAACAAAATGCTGTGAGACTACCTTTGGGCAAAGCTTAAAATCACTCAGCCAATTAACTGCCATTTAAAGGGCTGTGTGTAGCACTCAATTAGGCAATTAGGGCACTGCTTGCAGATCATTTGTCAGTCACCGTATATGGCCCCAACTGACAGAATAGAGCCCCAGGAAGGATTTTGATTGATACATGGGTTTCTTTGGTGTGAGCAGGGATTTAACCTTGCTCACACTAAAGCATTAGGGCATTTCATACTATCCTATGAGCATTAACTCCTTAGTGACCAGACCACTTTTCAATTTTCTTACTCTTTGGGACCAGGGCCGTTTTTACATTTCTGCAGTGTTTGTATTTAGCTGTAATTTTCCTCTTTCTCATTTACTGTACCCACACATATTATATACTGTTATTCTCACCATTAAATGATCTTTCTAAATATACCATTAATTTCATCATACAATTTACTATTAAAAAAACTATAAAATATGATGTAAAAATGTAAAAAAGACAAACTTTTTTTAACTTTGACCCCCAAAATCTGTTACACATCTATAACTGCCAAAGAAACGCCCATGCTAAATAATTTCTAAATGTTTGTCCTGTGTTTAGAAATACCAAATGTGAACATGTTCTTATCTTTTTTCGGAAAGTTATAGGGCAATAAGTACAAGTAGCACTTTTCTAATTCCAATTCCATTGTAACACTGATATCTGTCAGGAATCCATGAATAACCCTTCACATGTATATATGTTTTAAAAGAAGACAACCTAAGGTATTAAACTTGGGGTATTTTGACATTTTTCATGCTCTTTTCATGCAACCATTTTACCACGAATCAATGCCAAATTTAAAAAAAATATAATTGGTTATTCTTTTGGACACACATAACAATTTAAGAATATATGTACGGAGAACTTTAAAGGTTACTGCCAAAGAACACCCCAATATGTGTTCAGCAACATCTCCTGAGTACAGTGAAAACCTCCATGTATAAGTGTGTCGGGTTCTCTGGGGGCTAAAAGACCTTATTTGGAGGATGCGCATTCCAATTTTCCAACTTGGAATTTTCGCAGCTGGTCATCATGCACCCATGTCCTATTTGGGACATTTTTTAAGCCAGCCAATGTAATTTACGACCATCAAACCAAATTTGTTTTTGAAAAGTAGACACCGTGGGGTATTTCAAATGGTAGTATTTTAACACTTTCCAAGCACTAATTCTACCACCAGTCTTTGTCAACCTTTTGGGTAGTCATTTTTTTGTGTTATTTTTCACACACATTGTACTTTAGGCATGGATTCTCAGCTCCTGTTATGTATTACTGCCAGAGAAAACCACAATATGTGTTAAGCAATATCTCCCGAGTACAACAGTGCCTCCAATGTACAGGTCTTATGGGTTTTTGCAAACTTACAGGGGTCAAATGTAGGGCTTTCCCCTTTTCCATGTTTGCACATTGAAATTTGCCAGATTGGTTTGCTGGGCCTATGTTGCCTTTGAGACTGTATAGCAGCCCAAGAATGAAAATTAACCCCACCATTGCATACAATTTGTAAAAAGTAGACAACCCACAGTATTCAAAATGGGGTATGTCTAGTCTTTTGTAGTAGCAATTAAGACACAAACACTTGCCAAAGTTATCGTTCATATTTGTTTTTTTCGCTTTTTTTTTTTTTACACAAAAACTGCACTTTTACTGGTTAGTTCATCGTTGTGATAGGTTTTACTGTTTTAAACACTCATATTTGTGTTCAGCGAAGTCTCCCGAGTATAAAAATACCTCCCATGTACAAGTTTAATGTTGTTTTGGAAAGTTACAGGGTCAATATAGGGCTTGCCCAATTCAGTGTGCCAGATTGGTTTGCTGGGTCTGTGTTGCCATTTGATACCATATGGTAGCCCAGGAATGTGAAACAACCCCATCATGGCATACCATTTTCAAATGTAGATAACCCAGGGTATTCAAAATGGGGTATGTCTAGTCTTTTGTAGTAGCCACTTAGTCACAAACGGTGGCCAAATTTTGCGTTTTTATAAGTGTTTTTTTTTTCAATTTATATTATATATATATATATATATATACACACACACTTTATTTTCTATATATGTATAATATATTATAATGAAAGCATGTTATAATATAGTATACATATATAATGCATATATATGATTTCATTATAAGTGTATTTTGAGATATGTGTAAGTCCAGGGCTCCTATCTGCCGCGGACATACTAGGTACGTCTGCGGTAGTTAACGACCATTTTTTGTTAAGGAAATATACAGGGTACGTCAGCGGTCGTTAACAACCGTTTTTTGGGTACGTCCGCGATCACTAAGTGGTTAAAGCCCACTCTCTGGAGGACTGCAGTGAACTTTTTAAAGTCCTCACGGGGTCGTAAGCATTACATTTATCCCCTGTGATTATTTTTTTTTGTTCTAGTCTTCTTAAACCTTGTATATCCATTTCAGTTAATTGCCCAGTCATGGATATCAACCCAATTAGTCTTGATAATACTGAGTTGTGTGCTTTCTGGATGATCATAGTATCCATAGGACAGCGCTTGTGGATCTAATAACGCACTAATGCTGTGCTTCCAGAAGACCATTCCTTGGTGTCCCCAGATGTAGGACACCACGGAACTAAATTGTGATGAGGACAGGACCCTAAAACATGGGCTGTCGCACCAGAATCAGGACAGGACACCTGTAAATAGTAGTTGTATTTCTACAGCTAGATGGTGTCTGTCCTTACAAATTTCAAGCATGAGCAAGAAATAAAAAAATATAAAAATGAAATGAGATGCTGGGAATGGGTAATGTATAATTATAATTCCATAACATTAACCAATGAAATACTGGAAAAATAAGATTACACATTTTATTCTCCCCACCTTGTAAAATAGAATTTGAAGTCTTCATTTCAGTGAACTAGAAAATTAAGAAACCAGATTTAAGTGATATGTCTCCAAGTTTAATTTGGAGGTCACCGACAATTGTAAAATGTTATAAGGGGGCTTTCTGAGTGAAAATACACATTATCAATTAAATAAACACATTTTATTTTTACATTTGTAGCATTCTGCCCACTGAAACACATTAAAAATTCATTGACATTTTAGCAGTTGGATTACATGTCACTTGGTTGGATGGAGTGTGCAGCTTTCTCCCTGTGAATGTTAAATGTGGTCAAACTGTCACGTTAAAGAAACATCATATGCCCTTCTGTAGCATCTGTCATGGCTCACCAAAGATGGCCATGGCTTGCATACACTTAAATGATATCTAGACACAGCTGTGTCCCCTGGCAAAATCTTGCAGTGTAATAGTTATGATGCCTGTTATGTTGACTGCTTTGTTGCTTCTCTAGGTCAAGGCAAGGGTAAGTAGCCTCTTGTACAACATTCAATATATAGATCATTCTCAGACACAAATTTGTCATATAGCTTGCTTAAAATGAATGGGTGTTCAGTACCCTATTAGCAGGGCCGTCTTTAAGGAGGGGCAAAAGGGGCAGCTGCCCCGGGCCCAGTTACTCCTGGGGGCCCTAAGGCAGCTGCCCCATGGGCCCCCTGCAGCACCTGAGGTAATCAGGGGCCACAGCCCTTTAATACTGCTCTGGACCGGGCCCTTGTAATATGGGGGTTGGCTGAATACAAACACACAGCTAGCCCCTCACACACTGCCCTGTGATCCCTTTTCTTCTCCGTGGCATGCTGGGAGGAAGTGAGGTCAGATCACTTCCTCCTCAGTGCCGCTGGGGAGGAGGCACACACCACACGGAGGAGGATGCAAGCATTGTTGGGGAGAGGGACTGAGAAAGCTGATGGCAGACTCCCATCAGCCTGGGCCAACAAGCTCTCACTGGACACCAGGGAAGCCACCTTTCTGTACCCAAAAGGTAAGGAGACAGGAGGGTGGCTAAATATGTTTTGTTTTTTTGTTTTGCTTATTTCTGATATCACTTTTATTCAAGTGTTGGTGTTTGTAATGTAACACACAGGGAATAAGTACATGTTAAAAATCCTAGAAGAACCTGACAGTTCCCTATTAAATATAAATTTTAAAAGTATTTATTTTAACATATTATTGCATCAAGTGTTATCAAAGGCTGTATACCATTTCCAAATGTCACTTTTGCCAAATTCTGGACCAGGGTATGTAAGAACAGAGTTGAGACATTATTATGGCCAAGGTTGCTGGGAGTTGCTGTCCAAGAGCTGCTAGAAGGCAGAGATTAAAATATGTAAATGTACACATATATGTGTGTGTGTATCTGGCTGTGTTTGTGTCAGTGTGTGTATCTGGCTGTGTTTGTGTCAGTGTTTGTATCTGGCTGTGTTTGTCCGTGTGTCAGTGTTTCTGTGTGTATGTATACCTGTGTATGTGTACTTGTGTGTCAGTGTGTATGTGTACCTGTGTGTGTGTTTGTGTGTGTGTGTGTATGTATGTATGTGTCAGTGTGTGTAAGTGTGCATCTGACTGTGTGGTAATGCATACATCCCAGCAGTTTAATGCCAACATAAATACACTCCATCTCTAGCACTGTACACATATAAACCCCTGCATTTATACCTTTATGTATGTGTGTATCTGAGTGTGTGTGTACATACCTGTGTCAGTGTGTGTGTGTACCTCTGTGTGTGGATGTGCCAGTGTGTGTGTGTATCAAAGTGCTTGTATCTGTGTGTCAAAGGGTGTGTATCTGAGTGTGTGTGTGTATGTGCCAGTATGTGTCAAGGTGTGAGCATGTGTCAGTGTGCCTATGTGTGTATCTGCGTGTTAATGTGTATGTGTATATGTGTTATAGAAATCACACAACATGCAAACAGAGCCCTGCAAACACAAACATTACATACAAACACACCAGTTTGCTGAAACACCAATACTACACACAAATGTACACAACACTACATCCAAACAACCCCCTGCATGCAAATACAAACATTACATACAAACACATTCCTGTATTAAAACGCTAAAATTATATACAAACACCAACTCTACACACAAAAGTATACCTGCATTTGAAAGCCAACACTACAGACAATCACACATTACTGCATTCAAACACAAACACTACACACAAGTACACCACTGCATTCCAATGGTAACAGTACATACAAATACACCCCTACATGCACACATACACTCTATACAATAACATGCTGACATTCAATTGCACAAACACTGCTCAAAAATACAACCCTGCAAGGATGGTAGATCCCCACCTGGCATAGCATCGCAGGAGTTGTATGACAGATGGGGATCTATCTTTTCTTTACTCTTGTGCTACAGGGCAGGCCTGAATTATTATTTTTTTTTTTGCACCAAGGCACTCTCTACATTAGTTTCGCCTCTAGGTTGGGGTGGAGGGAGTGATTGCATGCCCAGGGGGCCCAAGCAGATGCTTTCCCAGGGTTCAATCAATATTAAAGACGGTCCTGCCTATTAGATGGCAAACATTGCTTCTTATTAGACCTCTTTGATGGCACCTCCTGTTGCAAAACAGTTCTGATTCAGCTGCAACAATCTATTGGTAACACTGTACTATGGGTGGACTAACAGGCACGTAATTATAACCAGACAAATGGATGCACAGAAACAGAGGGGTTGAGGGCAAAGCTCAATGAGCTTACATGCTAGAGGTAGTGGGGTATAGTGACATAAAGGGTATAAGTAGGGGTAATAAAATAGGTTGCTAGAAAAGTATTCACTGGGAACTTAGTAGGTTATTTTTGACAGTTGCAGGAGAGGAGTCATGGGGGCGGGGAAAGGAATGAATATCCGCTAAAAGTTTAAATTATATGCGTTCCTGAAGAAGTGTCTTTTCAAAGATTTTTTGATGGAGTGGAGACTGGGTGAAAGAGTAACGGAGAAGAGAAGGGAGTTCCACAGAAAAGGTGCAGCCCTGGAGAAGTCTTGGAGGCGAGCATCAGATGTAGGAGTACAGACAGAGGATAGACGTAGGTCTTCGGCAGAGTGCAGGGGCCTCGACGGTACATACTTGTGTATTAGGGAGGTTGGAGCAGCATTATGTATGGACTTGTAAGCAAGCACCAGAAACTTAAATTGAGCCCTATATCTAACTGGAAGCCTATGTAGGGACTGACAGAGGGTGAGGCGTGGGAGGTGCGGGTGGACAGGAAAATGAGCCTCGCTGCTGCATTCATTATAGATTGCAGCGGTGCAATCTGGGAACATGTAAGACCACTGAGAAGGGGATTGCAGTAGTCAAGACAAGAAAGAACGGCATGGACCAGCACCTTAGCAGCATCTGGTGTTAAATAGGGGCGGATGCGAGCTATGTTTTTGAGATTGGAGAGAGCAGTATCTCATAGACCAAGATTATGGAGAATGAGAAGAACAGTGTCAAAGGCAGCAGAAAGATCAAGAAAAATTAGGATAGACTAATGGCTGTGAGATTTAGCAGCAATTGAATCGTTAGATACTTTAGTCACAGCTGTTTCAACAGAGTGACAAGCGCGGAATCCAGACTAAAGCAGGTAAGCAGAGCTTGGATTCATGGAAGTCTGTCAATCTCGCATACATAACTCTCTCAAGGATCTTGGAGGCAAATGGCAGTAGCGATATAGGGCGGTAGTTGGATGTGGAGTTGGGGTCGATCCTGGGCTTTTTCAGAATTGGCATTATGGTTGCATGCTTGAAGGATAAAGGAAATGTGCTGGAGGAAAGAGAGAGATTGAAAACTTCAGTAAGAGGAAGAGCAAGAGAGGGAGACAAAGTGCGGCTAAGATATGAAGGAATAGGATCGAGGGAACAGTGTCAGGTTACCTTATGTATCAGTCAGGAGCATGTCACAGACTGGCATCTCATTGCAGGGTACTGGGGAGACTCCTACTAACTTTTAACTTGTCCCTAGCGATTCTCACACCAGTCGCAATAAACTTGCCTCCTTTTATAACACGGCTAATGAGCGCCAACGTCATGACGCTAAAAACGCCACAGCCTGCCAAGGTGTACGAACAAGAACATTTTAAGGGCGTGGTTACCTACCTAAGTGAGCATGGTATTTAAAGAGAAAACAGGGAGAAACTCATTGCCCTGTTTTGATTCTTGTTTGACCCAAGAACGCGTATTCCATATGGGTATTCTTGTATTCTGACTTTGGCTTTGTTTGACTATTCCTCCTTCTGTGTTCCTTTGATCTCTACTATTGCATTATCGTTGATCCTGATTTCTGCTACCCCGGACCTCGGCTTGCTATTTGACTATTCTTTGTGTGTGTAATCAGGCCATCCTAAGTCCAGTCTACATTACTAGTATTTGCATTCTGTGCATAGGATCCCTGAACATTCCTGAGGAGGACCATAGAGGACCGTAGCAGAGCAGAAACATCTTTTGTTGTAGTAGATGCGAATGAGCATATAACAGTGGCATGAGTGGGGTTGGGTGATGTATTGGAAGGGGAGGGAGAAAGATTAGAGATCTCTTCCCTGATTGTAGAAATATTTTCAGTTAAGTGAGTTGCAAAATGTAAGCCGGACAGGGTGGTAGGAGGAGGGTGAGCAACAGGATGAAGGAGAGCATTAAAATTGTGAAATAGGCATTTGGGTTGGCGGGCCAATGTGCTTATGAGGGTGTTGAAGTAATTTATCTAGCGGTGTCACTCCGGTGTGTCTACAGACCTACCTATGGTCCCAAATCCAAAATGGGGTGGGCCAGTGATAAAATTCTGTCACTGACTCTGCCGAAAGAAAAGCCGGTCCACATGAATTACTGGCAGGCAGAGGCGTAACTACAAACCATGGGGCCCTGGTGCAAAAATTATCTTGCCCTCTCATATGTATACTCCCCCCTCATACATCTACGTCTCCCCTCCCCCATAAGTATACCCCCTCCCCACACACACACACATGCAGACACACATATACAGACACACACATACACATACATACAGAGACACACATACATACAGACATAGATACAGAAACACATACATACACACATGCACACACACATACAGAGAAGCATACAGACACACATACACAAACATACACAAACACAAACATATAGAAACACATACATACAGAGACACATACATACAGACATACAGAGACATACGTACAGACACACATACACTAACACACACACACACATGCAAAATGTTTAAGTCACCCTCCTGTTTCCTACCTTTTAGGTGCAGAAGGGTGACTTTCCCTTGGGTCCAGTAGTGGCTCAGGCTGATGGGAGTCAGAGTTCCCACTCTGACTCCCTTTCCTTCCTCCCGTGCGGCTCTCTCTGATAGCTGGGAGCAGTGACTTGGGCAGTCACTTCCTCCCAGCATCTGACGTCATCACAGGGGGCTGGTTGCGCTGTTAAAACACTGCAGTGCTGCCCGGGATCCCATGGATATTTATTGCCATCGGGTGGCCCAAACAGCATAGGCGACTCAATGGAGCAATGCAGCCACGGTGGTTACACCGCCGCAACACATGGCGGTAGTACTGCCAGTGCTGGCAGTTCTTCCAGGCAAGGTTGTACTCCAGGCTGCCTGCCGAACAAGCAGCATACAATGCAGGGAGTGTAAGAAATTGATATGCAAAACTTCAGTATTGTATTTAGCTTCCTGTGCATGTGACTGGTTTCACAGCTTGGGGCCATCTACTTGATAACAGTGTGATAATGATCAAAGCTTTCAATTGCATTTTACAGCACCCAGTTAAAACAAAAGATCAGAACATCAGAGTAATACACATCTAGGTGTAACTAGGAAAGTATGTGTTTTCCCAAGTCATTATTTTTCTAAAATCAGTCCAGGCCTGCTCCCAAAACCTAACCTAGCGGGTCACTTCCTACAGAATGTTGTAGTACAGCTGGAGGGATGAGATCAAAGGGAAAGACTTTGGAAAGACAGAACTCTCTGGAAAAAGAGGGCTGGATTAATCACTTTTCGAGAGGTGAAAAGGGATTCTGGGACATGTAGTTAAAGACTGCAAGAATCAGTCTTTAAAAAGGACAATAGTTAAGGAGTCAGTTTCTTTCTTTGTCTCTTTTGGGGACAACAGCGCAGTAAAGCAGAGGTGCCATGGTGAAGTGAGAGGGACTGTCCCAGACTACCAAAGATGAAGGCGCAAGGTGAAGATTTTCATTTAAATGTTTAAGAATTTCCCTTTTTTTATGCACATTTTGGATATAGACTGGATATGTTTACAATGTGTATTGCGTATATTATTAAAATCTGTAACAGTATCCTAAATCAATATTAGCAATACATTTCTCTTTATACACTTGTATTTGTATCTTATTTGTCACACATTCTCTAAAAGAATAACCTTATAAGAGGGTCATAATTTCTTACAGAATTAAGAGTGCTGTTTCTGTGTTCTCTGCAGGGTTCTTAAGTGCTCTGGTTTCCACAAAGTTGGAATGATGAGACAGGCCCTAGAAATCAGGACTGGCCCACCAAAAGTGTTATGATTGGGAGACATGCTATCCTGCCATTACTGGTTTGTTCCATGCTCTCACTTTGATTTTCTGGCAGTGCATTCACATTGGAATGAAATCACCTGCAACTGAAGGGAACACATGTGTCTTAGTTTATTAGAAGACATGATGTCCAAGGCACAAACACCACTATAGCTTAACCGCCACTTGGCCTTAGAGAATGTCCCTGCAGCCTCAGCAGTGTAAATGCTTGAAAAAAGGCTTAGTTAACACTGCTGCCTAACTCAACCTCTAGTGACTGTCAAATTGGCAGCCACTAGAGGGACATTTTGGGTTGGATCTTGCAAAGACTACAGAATCAATGTTCAGTGTCGCCAAGCTCTTCACTGAGACCCTGAATGCTGCCCAAAGAGATGCGCTGACTCAATGCACCTCTATGAGAAAATTGTGATTGGTGCAGTGTGGTGATTTCCCTCTTGTGCATAATAGCCTCCCAATATTTTTGTGTGGAAAAATCATTGGATTTGCTTAGATTATCAGTATTTAGAGGAATGGGGGGGAGGGGGTGGAGGGATGGTTGTGACAAAACTGGCATGTGGGGCAATCAATGTAAATAAAACTTTTTTTCGGAGGTTGCCTGAAAATCCAAATAGGCAACTATACATGTTTGTATGCCTAACACTCTAGTGTTCCTTTAACTGACCCAGTGCCTAGTGGTGAGGGCTAGTGTAAACATGTTTAGTGTATTACAGGACAAAGTATAGTGAGCATCGGTCAGGTAAGCACACTCATTTAAAATTGCAGCATTCGTGGAGGAAACCCATGAAAAGGTTGCCACTTGAGTGAACTTTTTTCCTTTTACTCAATCTGTTCTGAACTTGATGCTCATTCATTCTGCACATTTTGTCTGCCACATTCTATACCAGGGGTGACCAAAGGTAGCTTCTCCAATGAAAAACCACACCTTCCAGGATGCTTACCAGTCATAAGACAAAGTTCTGTAAAACATAACATTCAGCATTTTTTACTTCATTTATCCTGCACGTTCTACTGTTTTGGGCATTTTACTTTCCCGTCCTGTACATTCTAATTGTATAACTCCTGCATATTATGTCATAATAACTCAGCAGCATGATTAACCATCAGTTTTGTTCCCAGGCTGCCAATAATTACATTTCTAGAAAAAAGATTATGCTGATATGAATTAGGGCTCTTTGCATGCATCTTGCCTGGCAAGAGAGTACTGGGAATAGAAATATGTTCTTTTTATATATGTGCTTGAAGGATAGCTGACATTTGTATAGGTTTTTTATAAATCTTTTTTTTTTTTATCTCTTTTCTTTTTTCTTTTCTTTGAGTTTGTACTCCTCTTGATAAGGTACCCTGGTGATTTTGGGGAACATCAAAAAAATAGCCAAAGGCTGATAAGCAAATTGGCATAAATGCACAGTTAAACTAACACGAAGACCTTGTGTTCTCTTTATTTTCTGTTTTGCCCACCATGCCTGCCAGAGAATTGTAATGCTGTCAGAAAAACTCTCAAAGGTAACACTCAAAAGATCAGCTTTATCTGTGTAATTCTCACAACTATTGTTTCAATTATGGGATCCAATTGATAGTTACAAACTGAAAAAACCATACACGGGGGTGGGGAGCTGCATAATATTGATTTAAGATTATAAGATTATATTGTACGATCTAGTGACTGGAGAATTATTTAAGAATTTTTTATTATTTCCCATGAACATTGAAGTATTTATATGTGTTTAAATACTTGGAAAATGTTTCCTCTTATTTCCCTTCCTCTGACAGTTCAATTGCCCATTTGAATGCTTCCTGTCTGTCATAATTTTTTCTCTTTTCATCTGATTCCAGTTAATTTCCCTTA
Organism: Pelobates cultripes; assembly: GCA_933207985.1. Lineage (NCBI taxonomy): Eukaryota > Metazoa > Chordata > Amphibia > Anura > Pelobatidae > Pelobates > Pelobates cultripes. The sequence goes on along the minus strand of OW240919.1, from coordinate 133,015,154 downwards.
TTACAAAGTATCTTCCTTTTACTCTTTCAACAAGTTTCTTTCTCTCTAATTCCACAAAAGACTGTTTATTATTTCACCACATCAATAAACTCTCTTAAAGGCACACTCCAATGGAATGTATTTTTTTTATAATTTAGTAGATATAAAAACATGCAGTCATTTATTTGTGCATTTTCATTAGGGATATATCTAGAAACTGCGTGCAAAAGCTGCAGATCTTTCCTGAAGCCTTTGCAACCTTTAGATGAGAAGGTTGCCAGAAGGACCATATGATGTTGACTGTAAAAAACAAGGAATGGTCTCTGACTAGAGGAGACATGAGTGGCAAAATTACAGGTGAATTCCTCTCAAGGAAGCAGTTCAGCCCAGTCATCCTAAGAGTTACACACAAAGTAATGTAAATATCACTCAAAATATTGGTTATCATGCTTGTCAGTTGCATTAAACTGAGCATGTCAAGAAGAAGAGAAGGACGTTGTGATAAAAATCTCCAAGTAGAAATTTCTCCAAAACCTGGGCACAAACGGGGTTACTCTATCACATACTGATTTGAAATACTGAACTCTTGGGGTAAACCATGCTACCAGGATACCTCTCTAGCAAATACCTTGGCTAATTCAGCTGAGGTAGGGAGAATGGGATAAAATGGGCCATTTTACAGAATCTATTGACGACTATAAAATGTGGTATATCCATTATATCCATTTGAAGGTGGAAGGTCAACAATAAAGTCCATATTTAAATGGCCCATGGTTGATATGGTAAAGGTAAGGCCAGTAATAGACCACAAGGAACTTGTTTAGGTCCCTGTTTCTTGCACAAATAGCACATACAAATTATTTCAATGATATTTACATACAAATTATTTCAATTATATTTTCCTCATTATGAAATTTTCTGGAAAGTGCATTTGCTTTCATTCTGCATGTTCCAGGTCAGTTTGTGATGACATAATGAAAGCAAAATAAAACCAAGATCATCTAGCTTGCCTAGAAGAAAGTTGTTTTGCCTCACTGATATATGATTTTTGTGATCCATGATAATCGTAACAGGATCTTTGGAAGCAGAAGAACGAAGTTTAGGCACTCCAAGGTTCAAGCAGGCAATTGTATTTGAGCCAAATGCAAAGCAGCAACGTTTTGACCTGTGTGGTCTTTTTCAAGCCAGAAAAGAGCTTGGAGTGCCTAAACGTCTTGCTTCTGTTTACATATTATAACTGGAACCTGGTGCTGGGTCCAGGTTTAGTTGCACCCAGTCTCATATCAATGGGATTCTAACTTATTCTAGAAAAGGATCCTTGGAAGCATCCAACAAAAAAACAATTACAAGCAATTCCCTATTGCCAATATAATAATTTTGTTTGGCCTGGTTTCGTTTACTAGAGAAGACACCACATAGATGTACAGGATAATCATAAGCTTTTCTTTGTGATAGCACATAAGGAGAGTAAGGAGAGTAAACCCTCTGCTGACAGAGATGTAACTTAACCTCTGATTGCATCATTTTGCATCATTACCAATCCCAGAACTGATATAAATATGTATAATATAAGTTCTGTACAAATTAAGCATCTGATGACAACATGCATAGCATGCTGATGTCAGACAACAAATGGCAGCTTAACTCTCCATGCTGCCCATGAACCCCTCTCAACCCACCCTCCCTGACTTTCCTCCCTCTCTGGTGAGAGAAGTAGATTGAGATGTAGGGATTGCTCGTCCTTGGCACTGGAACATATGTACGTTTCAACATTATTTTATTCAAGAATTCCTTGAGAAGAACATGGTTATCAGCAAAAATCAGCACGGTTTTATGAAGCACAGGTCATGTCAAACTAACTTGATTGCGTTCTACGAAGAAGTAAGTAGAAGTATAGATCAGGGTGTTGCAGTGGATGTTATCTATTTGGATTTTGCCAAGGCATTTGATACAGTTTCACACAATAGATTAGTGTTCAAACTCAAGGAAATCGGTCTAGATGAAAATGCTTGTTCTTGGGTAGAACATTGGCTTAAAAACAGAGTACAAAGAGTTGTCATTAATGGTAAATTTTCAAGCTGGACAGAGGTGGCAAGTGGTGTCCCTCAGGGGTCTGTTCTGGGACCCCTTCTATTTAACATGTTTATAAATGATCTTGAAGACAGCATTGAAAGTCATGTTTCAGTGTTTGCAGATGACACAAAACTTTGTAAAATAATACAATGTGAGCAAGATATTACTTTGCTGCAGAGGGATTTAGATAGACTGGGGGACTGGGCACTCAAATGGCAGATGAAATTTAATGTTGAAAAATGCAAAGTTATGCACTTCGGCGTAAAGAATACACAAGCAACGTATACCCTTAATGGAAGCGAATTAGGGATAACAACACATGAAAAGGACTTGGGAATTGTTATAGACAACAAACTATGCAACAATGTGCAATGTCAATCAGCAGTGGCCAAGGCCAGTAAAGTATTGTCATGCATGAAAAAGGGCATTCATTCTCGGGACAAGAATATCATTTTGCCTCTTTATAAATCACTGGTAAGACCCCATATTGAATATGCTGTGCAATTTTGGGCACCTGTTCTAAAGAAGGATATTATGGCACTAGAAAAAGTGCAGAGGCGGGCTACAAAATTAATAAAAGGAATGGAACATATCAGCTATGAAGAAAGGTTAACAAATTTAAACCTATTTAGTTTAGAAAAACGTCGCCTGAGAGGGGATATGATAACATTATACAAATATATTCGGGGCCAATACAAACCATTGTGTGGAAATCTATTCACAAACTGGACTTTACATAGGACACGAGGCCATGCGTTTAGACTGGAAGAAAGAAGATTTCGTCTAAGGCAAAGGAAAGGTTTTTTTACTGTAAGAACAATCAGGATGTGGAATTCTCTGCCTGAAGAAGTGGTTTTATCAGAGTCCATACAGATGTTCAAACGGCTACTAGATGCATACTTGCAAGAACAGAATATTCAAGGATATAATCTTTCAATGTAGGGTAATAACTGCTTGATCCAAGGATAAATCTGACTGCCATTCTGGGGTCAAGAAGGAATTTTTTTTCCTAGCTTGTTGCAAAATTGTGCTTCACACTGTTTTTTTTTTGCCTTCTTTTGGATCAACAGCAAAAAACAAATGTGAGGTAGGCTGAACTTGATGGATGCAAGTCTCTTTTCAGCTATGTAACTATGTAAGTTTTACATTTGAATGGGTGGGAGGGATTAGCACAGCAAGGGTTACTCAAACCAAAACCAGTGTTTTATGAAAACATTATTTTTTGGGGTTGGAGTAACCCTTTAACTGTATTGTCATGTGTTAATCCACATTAAAATGCCCAAAACATCCTTTTCATAATTTTATATTCTGTGAGCTACACGATTTATAGAATATCAATCAAAAGTTAGACTCAGCTTTTTGACTAGAACATAGAGAAAGCTACCCGAAACTATATTAGTATAAGCTTTGAATCATGCACCTGAGTTTTTCCATTATTGCACTGCCAAATTTCATCTTCAAAGCTCATGTCTGTGTTTTCCACCTTGGTGTCTTGCAATGCTTCTGTTACCTAGCATTTCAGAAACGACATTTAATTAAATTTCTTGAAAATTGTGCTCGTCGCGCATAAAAATATTTTTTAAAAACTGATATTTAATTATTTGATGGGAATAGTCAGAATGCTTAAATAGAAAACACATCAAGGTTATAAGACTAATAAATAAATACAGAAAGAAAATGAACCAAAACTGGTTCACAAACACAATATTTTGCGCAGTAAACAACAATTAAACATAAACAAAGCAATACAGTAGCATAACAATTAACTGTGTTGACAAATATTGGCATTGTCACAATAATGGAGCAGTGAATATGACTAAAAAGTAATATTCCAGGCACCAAAACCACTACAGTGTGATGTGGCATATCCCTAACTATAATTTGTTAAACTGCTTGCTAACAGTTCTTACCTGGGTCTACCAGCTCTGGTCCCTGTCTCTCTTCTTCCTGTACTAAGAGCCAGAGAAGTTTTCATGAACTCTCTTGAATTGTTTTTGTCTGAGATCATCAGCCAATGAGCTGCTTGCTATCAGCCAATGAGCTTAGCCCTGCACTGAGAAGCAAAGAGCTTATGGCAAGTGATAGCTCCTGGTGGACCCCAGGTGAGAAGTCAAACCATTAATAAATGGTTTTACTTCTTACAATAGGGCAGCACCGGGACACTCCTTGCACCATAACTCATACAGTGTGATGTAGTGTTTATGGTGCCAGGAGTGTGCTTTTACGCAGCTTCTTCAAAATGATCATATGTTATAAATGATTTATCACAAATGAGTTTGTTGGACCATGTTTGAAAAAGGATAGGCAGAGCATTTTAGCAAATTCTAAGAGATATAAACCAAGAACACTATGGCACGAAGGGCACTGCTGCCTACTGTGCAACACTGAGCCAGGAAGCACCTTCAGTGCCATATGATGAGTGGCCACTTGGAGGTGTCCCTAGGGGCAATGTAAACACTGTTTTTCCTCTGAAAAGGCAGTGTTTGCATGAAAATTCCTGAATGCGATGATTATTCTCACCAGAACAACTACATTAAGCTATAGTTGATTTGGTTACTATAGTGTCCCTTAAAAGGTAATTTTTAGTGCATGCTAGTATAGCAACTACTGCAAGCTTTTATTTGATTAAACAATATTGGAATAACATGTATTTGAAAGAAAATGAGGCAATATATTGTCCATACTGAGGTAGACAAAAGAGGGGCTGAGGGCAGGTTCAAGGTTCACGACAGGATGTATAGGTTCTAGGCATGTCATATGACACTACTCGATCCATCACAGAATATCCCTCTTAAACCAATCAATCAAAGGATTATGTTTCACCAACCAGGAAAAAACGAGGACTATAGGAAAAGAAGGGGAGTTTATTAACTGGAACGTGACACGTTCCTTATGGACATTTACAACTCCGGGGTTTCATGAGTAACTACGGACTTTGTTAACGGTATACCATCAATGGCCTTTACGGCCAAGGGTGTAGTTTTTAAGATTAAAGTCAAGGCAGAAGTTTTGGAGAAGTATTGGTCCATAAGATTACCTGCTGCTCCTGAATCAACCAAAGCCGTAGTGGCAATGGATATGCCATTAACAATTAATATGATCGAGATAAGCAGTCTGGTGGAATCAGCAGGAGGGGATAGCGTCATAACACCCAAGGCCAACCCCTCACTAGGTCTTAGGTGCTGGCATTTCCCTGGAGGTCAGGACAGGATTTAATTAGATGCCCATTTTTCCCCACAATAAAGGCACAATCCCTCTCTCCTTCTATGTAACTTTTCCTCCTCAGTCAACTTATCAGAGCCCAGTTGCATAGGTTCAGGCGGAGGACTGGGTGGAGGTAGAGAGAGCAAAGGAGTACTGGGTAAAGAGGGTAGTGAGTGAGCATACCTCCTATTACAGGAGTCTCTTTTAGTATGCCTCTCCTGGATGCGGTTATGTATTACAATGCAATAGTCGATAAGATGCTATCTTATCCAATAAGTAACCAGCTAAACCTTCTTGAAAAGTGGTTACTATTGCATCGTTGTTCCATACCACCTCTGCTGCTATAGTACGGAACTCTATGGCATAATCTGCCATGGATCTAGAGCACTGCTTGATTCTTAACAAGGCTTTCCAAACAGAGGTTACCCTGCCTGGCATGTCAAATGTCCTTTTTAACGCAGTTAAGAAGTCAGTGTAGGACATAGTAGGTGTGAAGGACTTTTATGTATTTGCCTATATGCTTCAGTTTAATCCTCTCCCTGCTATTTTAATGTCTATATTGTTCGGTTCAAACTGTTGAGAATGAATGTATTCTTGTACCGAACGGGGACCACACACCCTGGGTAGCAAGTAGCAATTGGAACACAGAGAAAACCGCAAGTTAATTGCTACTAGGTGGCCGCCATTCGACATACGAACACGTGGCGAGAACAAAGGATGGCGGCCATCTTAAAACTCACGAATGAGGTCAGAGGGGCTTACGCATGAATTGCATGGAACTGTTTTCAGTACGGGAACCATGCGAACGCCCGGTCCCCATGGAAGTCCTGGATGAATACGTTCCCCTTCACGAATCAAACTGGCGTTCGGTAGATAGTATCTACCGAATGAGGGAACATTCACAGGTAACCAGCTGAACCATACGGACGGTGGTTTTCGTGTAGTTAGATGCGAACGGAGACCGGCTCTTGCTACTGATTCTATGGAACTGTAACTCGGATACCTCCACATGGCAAGCCGGTCAAACTTCCACACGATTCGACACGGAAACTACCGAACGGAAATTCGTGAGATTTGGATATGTGACTACCAGTATCCTCAGCTACCCAGGGAAAGTATATTTGTATGTCTTATAAAAAGTATATTTCTGAAATTGTTATAAATTGTAATGTTTCTGGCCAGCAGATAATTGAGATTTGTGTATTATAGAAACTCAATTTGTGTTGCATAAATTGTGAGTTCTGTGTGCCAGTAAATCAGTCTTGTTCCAGCATTAAGCTTTGGCTCATGTGTGGATTATTCGGTGATTCCAGGGATATTTCTGCTTATGGAATATTGAGTGCTTTTCTTTTATGGGAAGAAGGGAATGCTTGACGGGGATATTTTCTACTACCGTCACAGTAGGACCTGACTCCCATATAGGATTTGCTCAGGCCAAAGCCCTACTGGAAAGATGATTAATGAGGAAGGCTATTTTAGCTCTGTCATTGGGATGCGAACGTGGGTTCATAACCAGGTGTATATCAATCTAGTTTAAGAACCCACAACATAGCGCAGGATTGCCACTATATGCTGAGGTAGTGTCATATGTACAGTATGGGCTGGAACAACAGGTACAGGCTCAAGAGCAGGACTTTGAGGGGCAGCTGTAGACTGCTGCACCTCCGATTGGAGATGAGCAGTATGCTGTAAGATGGTCTGTAAAGCCTGGGCAAACTGATTCATGCGATGGTCGAAACCATCCATCCTGGAATTCTGAGTAGCCAGCTGCTGTGATATATCTGCCGGTTCCTATGCTTAGGTTGTTGACTAGTCTCCAATTAGTGTAAATTGTAATACGTGGGAGGCGTTTCTTCTTTTCAGGGTGACCTGTGACATGATATTTGCGCATCTAGTCAGGTGACTGGCTCGGGCGCCTATTTAAGGCAGCACCCAAAACACTGCCGGCGGGGACAGAGACAGCTGCAACAGGTCACAGAAGCCACCGCTCACGGAGAGGAGCAAAGTGAAACCGACATGAGCAATGCACGAGACCCAGAAGCCGCCCCTAGTGGCAAGGAGTAAAGGAAAGCCACTGAGAGCGGTGTGCGGGACCCGAAGCCGCGGCCTATGGTGAGACCACGGCAAGGGACCTGACACATACAATGTTTGTCACTGGATTGAGTATGAATTAAGATGGAGAGAGGAGTAAGGGGTAAGGGATATTTAAACAGAAAGGAAGGGAAGACTGAGATGGAGGAGAGAAGATGGAGATGAAGGAATGCTAGTTTGTAACAGAGATTAACATAAAAATTATGGGAACTGAGTTATAGTAGAAATAAAAATAGATTATGAAAAAATTAAATGGAGACTAGAGGACTAGTCTAGAGACTGGCCTAAAAACTGAAATGTAAAGAATGGGAATATACAGTATCTTTGGATAAGAAATAGTGGGGAGAGGGAACTTTGATAGAAGTAAAATTAAAACTGAAATTGAAAGGAAATGACGGGGAACTGAGATGTCAAGGAGGGATAGCAGAGGTGAATGGAAAGGAAAAGAAAGAGAAATGGAACAGGAATAAAGGAGAGCACAGAGAATTTATTTGAAGATGAGAACTGGGATGAAAATGTTTACATTTTATATGAAGTGAACTACTTACCAATAAAATATATATTTTTTTAGTCTAAGCCAAATCATATGTACAAAGGATCAGCGCTAATATACTAGATATTACAGAGATAAATATAAGGCAGCACACCTGAACAATAGGGCTCCCTCACAGGCCCTATAGAGTAGACAAAACTAAAAAAGGTGAAGGGGGAGGCGGCGCTACAGGTGAAATAAAATATAAATAAATAAATCTGATTATAAACTATACGAGCACATATACAAAACAGTATATAAGAGAAAATAAACAAAAAGAGTTTGAAATATGGATAATGAATAATAATCAAGAGTCGAAAGATTAAGTCCAAAAGAGTCTATGCCTGATAAATGCAGCAAAAAAAGTCCAAATAAAACCTTGTATAAGAACTCAATCAGAATCTTGTCAGGGGAAGTATTCCTCAGTAACGTATGGACATGGGATATTTGTGAAATCCGTATAGAATAAATAATGGTGCAGTATATCCCAACAGGTACTAAGTACTATTTTTAGAGGTCTATATGGTCCTACTCACCTTTTCCAGAGCTATAAGACTAGCTTATGGGATACGTGAAGTTTTGTAGTAGATGGATATCTTGTTGGTATAAGGACCATATGAAATGTAAAAGAAGCTATAATAGTGCTTATTGATTACTCACATTTTATTGAGCAGGCAGACTGCTCAATGGATAAAGCTTGAGTGATATAATCCCCACCAAGGATTATTTGGAGTAAAATTCTCATTGGAACAATAAAAACTCTGGTGCCAGGTAAAAATAAATAAGAGTTAAATGGCTGACTCACAAGTTGAAAGTGGCCAAAATTCCTTTAATAAAATATAGCAATTAAAATACCAAAACGTGTTTCTCCCCTTAGGGCTTTCTCAAATGGATAAAAACATGTACCTGACAACACTGGCTTTATATAGGCCTCAGATTACTTGATTTTGGCGCCATGTCATGTGACCTTTTTTTTTATGTGTGTAACTTTATTGTAGAACATGTTTCAGCCATATTATCATATTAGGGAGGGCAATGAAACATGTGCCAGCCATATTAGGGAAGGCAATGAAAAAAAATCCCGCAATAAAGATTTTGAAGAACAGTCTAAAACCCTCAAAGAACAATTCACCAGCAAATAAATTTGAGTAACCCCTTGGTATTTTATTACTTCACCTCTGGCTTTTATACAATAAGCACTATGATTGTTTCTTTTACATTTCATATGGTCCTTAGACCAACAAGATATCCATCTACTACAAAACTTCATGTATCCCATAAGTGGGGATTGTATCACTGTATGCCATCCACACTAGAGCTAGTCTTATAGCTCTGGAAAACATGAGTAGAACCATATAGACCTCTAAAAATAGTACTTAGCACCTGTTGGTATATATTGCACCATTATTTGCTGTCTTTTTATTTTTTCTATATGGATTTCAAGAATATCCCATGTCCATACGTTACCGAGGAATACTTCCCCTGACAAGATTGTAATTGACTCTTTTGGAATTAATCTTTGGACTCTTGATTATTATTCATTATCCATATTTCAAACTCTCTTTGTTTTTTTATCTTGTATGTATTTTCTCTTATATAGTGTCTTGTATATGTGCTTGTATAGTTTATAATCAGATTTATTTATTTATATTTTATTTCACCTGTGGCACCGCCTCCCCCTTCACCTTTTTTAGTTAAGCCAAATGATGTCCGTGTACCAAGAAGTGCACATTGCTTTGACTACTTGATATGTCACAGAAATTGACTGTTATATTTTCTATAGATATGACTGTATGTTGTCATTTCTCTTTGAATGAAACTTGTCACTCCCCACCCCCTCCAAAAAAATAACTGATGCTCTTATTAAAGAGCATGGCATTTCATCTACACATTGAGCTAGCAATTTTATAGCAAATATACATATTGAGATTAAAAAACCTATTTAAAAATAGTTTTTATATTTTCCAGCTGCCAATCAATTCTTTGGCATAGACTCTATGTCAAAAAGTTAATTGACAGGGAAAGCACCCACCCATAGCAATCTCAGCGCATGAGTTGTGGTTGCTATGGTAACTCAATAACTAGTTAGGGAGTATAGGCTTGCTGGCAACGAAGCCAGCGTATCAGCAGTATAGGGAGTATAGGCTTGCTGGCTAGGGAGTATAGGCTTGCTGGCAACGAAGCCAGCGTATCAGCATCATGGAGGAGACTTGCTCTGCATCCCCAAGCATGTTAAATCAGGGAAAACTGTGGCAGGAGGATCAGGTAAGTTGCTGACGGGTTTCCTTTAAGAAATACTGAACCACAAGGTGAAGTCAAAAATAAAAATGAAACCTTGTGAGATGGGGAGAATGAGAGGGCTCACTTATTTTGAACTCATAAATAACAAAATAGCAATGTGATTTAAAATATTTCCTGATATTACAAATCTGCAAAATGTATAGACATTTCAAATATGTAAGAGAAGAAATTCATATCAATAAATTTGAAAAAGAAATATTTACATTACAAAAACAGATTAAAGTATTTAATTACAGGAATGAAGTATGAGATTCATTCAGAAGATACAGCGGGATGGTTCGAAATTGCAATTCATTCATAAGGTAGAGAGGTAGAGAAATACTTTATTCAGACGTGTAATCCAGTCAAAAGAATTTGTGAATTCTATCAGAACCTTACCTGCAGGAAAGCCTCGAGGCAAAAAGAAGAGATACACGATATATCAGAATAAAAGAACACACTTTATCTTATACTATACATAATGAGTAATATTGCTTTACAATTTACACGTGCATTTAGATGCCAAATGGATTCATATTTTTAATCTCTAGTTCAAAACGCTACATTGGAATTGCAGTCCACTGACGCTCTTTTCTCTCTCTACCTTTTTTTTTTTTTCACCATTTAGCCTTAGGGATGAATATGTAAAATGAGAGATAGTGGAGTCTGCAGGATTTCTGTCAGCTGAATCTGTAGATTGAAAATACAAAGGGAGGAATGTGACATGATTTCTTTATAATATCCTTACTATTGATAATATAATAATAAATGAGCTGAAGTCATCAAATATTTACCTAGTGTTTTATTGCACAGTCGATGTAAAATAAATTGAGTCTTCAAGATTTCAAGATATTACAAAAAAAGATATGCTAAGGGAAAAGAGAAAAACGAAATACTAAATGGATTTATATATATATATATATATATATATACTACTCAAAAAAAAAAAAAGGGAACACAAAAATAACACATCCTAGATCTGAATGAATTAAATATTCTTCTGAAATACTTTGTTCTTTACATAGTTGAATGTGCTGACAACAAAATCACACAAAAATTAAAAAATGGAAATCAAATTTTTCAACCCGTGGAGGTCTGGATTTGGAGTCACACTCAAAATTAAAGTTGAAAAACACACTACAGGCTGATCCAACTTTGATGTAATGTCCTTAAAACAAGTCAAAATGAGTCTCAGTAGTGTGTGTGGCCTCCACATGCCTGTATGACCTCCCTACAATGCCTGTGCATTCTCCTGATGAGGTGGCGGATGATCTCCTGAGGGATCTCCTCCCAGACCTGGACTAAAGCATCTGCCAACTCTTGGACAGTCTGTGGTGCAACGTGACGTTGGTAGATTGAGCGAGACATGATGTCCCAGATGTGCTCAATTGGATTCAGGTCTGGGGAACGGGCGGGCCAGTCCATAGCATCAATGCCTTCGTCTTGAAGGAACTGCTGACACACTCCAGCCACATGAGGTCTAGCATTGTCTTGCATTAGGAGGAACCCAGGGCCAACTGCACCAGCATATGGTCTCACAAGGGGTCTGAGGATCTCATCTCGGTACCTAATGGCAGTCAGGCTACCTCTGGCGAGCACATGGAGGGCTGTGCGGCCCCCCAAAGAAATGCCACCCCACACCATTACTGACCCACTGCCAAACCGGTCATGCTGGAGGATGTTGCAGGAAGCAGAATGTTCTCCACGGCGTCTCCAGACTCTGTCACATCTCACATGTGCTCAGTTACATAGTTACATTGTTACATAGCTGAAAAGAGACTTGCGTCCATCAAGTTCAGCCTTCCTCACATATGTTGTTGCTGTTGATCCAAAAGAAGGCAAAAAACCTAGTCTGAAGCGCTTCCAATTTTGCCACAAACTAGGAAAAAATTCCTTCTTGACCCCAAAATAGCAGTCAGATGTCTCCTTGGATCAAGCAGCTATTACCCGACTAATTAGAAATTATATCCCTGTATGTTATGTTTTTGTAAGTATTTATCCAATTGCAGTTTAAACATCTGTATGGACTCTGATAAAACCAGGTTGTCTCATTGTACAGACAGAAAACGCTGGTAAATAATATTTTATTTAAATATTCTCCTGCTTCTTCCTAGCTGTGCTTTCCATGTGTACCTTAGCGGGGTTATACAGGGATTTATACAGCCAATCAACATCCTATCCCTTGGTATTAAGAATTGTGGTCACACGTGCACAATTGAAAGATCTTGCAATCTCATCAATGACATCACAAGATCTTAGGAAATGCATGGGAGTCTTATGCCCATTCACGTCTGCCTTTTTTTTTATTCTTCGGTTTAATTTCTAAACCATGGAAGTGAGTCAGATACACACTATTAGCAAGGGCTGCAAATTAGAACAAGTTAAAGGACCACTATAGGCACCCAGACCACTTCAGCTTAATGAAGTGGTCTGGGTGCCAGGTCCAGCTAGGGTTAACCCTTTTTTTTATAAACACAGCAGTTTCAGAGAAACTGCTGTGTTTATAAATAGGTTAATCCAGCCTCTAAAGCCTCTAGTGGCTGTCTCATTGACAGCTGCTAGAGGCGTTTGCGTGCTTCTCACAGTGAGAAGACGCAAGCGTCCATAGGAAAGCATTATGAATGCTTTCCTATGAGACTGGCTGAATGCGCGCGCAGCTCCTGCCGCGCATGCACATTCAGCCAAAGAGGAGGAGAGAAGGCGGAGAGGAGGAGGAGAGCTCCCCTCCCGGTGCTGGAGAAAGAGGTGAGTTTAACCCCTTCCTATCCCCAGAGCCCAGCGGTACGAGTATGTTTTACTGGCACTATAGTGGTCCTTTAAGAAGTCAGGTTAGCAGTCATTAGGTTGGTATACAGTCAGGGCCAGATTAACAGCCCAGTGGGCCTGGTGCTGGCAATTATGACGGGCCTAATTAAAGAATCATAACGACCAAAAACACTAAAACACTCCCAAGCATCATGTATCTGATGGAGATGGTGCTGGAGAGAAAGAAAACAGCAGCTATAAGAAAACACATACCCTATGCTAATCTCCCTCTAATTTAGGTTTTCATCTTTCAAGTAAATCCATAACCCCTAACAGCAGTGTCCAGTGAAGCAGGAAGTCAATGGGCATGGTAAAAGGGTGTACTACTGACACAAATCACGTAACCTGCCAAAAGGGGTGAACATACCCAAAAAGAGGACGTCTGCCCAAAGAATTAGAAGGCCAGCCTGGCATGAATGCATGTCAGACTGCCTGCCAATCATGCAGCTGTCCAACTAAGGGCATACTATGCAGACAGCACCCTGAGCTTGGCATAAATGCATTTAATGATGCGCTTGCTCAACGCTTTCTAAGGACTGTCCCCTAGCACTCTCTGGTCCACTTGTCTCCTTACCTTCTTACTAGCAGGCAGACTCTCCTGGTATATAGTCTGGGACAGAGAAAAGCTGTATGTAGTGAGTGTAGAAGAAAGGGAACATGCCACAGTGTTAGAGAGACCAAAGTCAGCATTACCTTAAAGGATCACTAAAACATGAATTCCTGTCCCTATAGTGTTAACACCACCATCTAACCCCCCCTGGGCCCCTCATGCCTCCATAAATATAGTAAAAATCTTACTGTATTGAAGCCTGAAGCTGTAACTCTGCATGCTGTTAGACTCAGAAAAACAAGCAGTCTGCTGACATCATTAGAAGTGGTGGCCTGATCCAATCACAGTGCTTCCCCATAGGATTGGCTGAGACTGACAAAGCGGCAGATCAGGGGCAGAGTCAGCATGATTCAAACACAGCCCTGGCCAATCAGCATCTCCTCATAGAGATGAATTGAATAAATTAATCTCTCTGAGGAAAGTTCAGTGTCTGCATGCAGAGGGAGGAGACACTGAATGTTTGGATGCATTTTAGGCAGCCATGACCCAGGAAGGATCTCTAACAGCCATCTAAGGAGTGGCCAGTGAAGTTATCACTAGGCTGTAATGTAAAGACTGCATTTTCTCTGAAAAGACAGTGTTTACAGCAAAAAGCCTGAAGGTAATGATTCTACTAACCAGAACAAATTCAATAAGCTGTAGTTGTATAGTGTCCCTTTAACTATATTCAGTGTCAGCCAGTCCACACAAGTTTTGTTCCCATACATCCCTCTTAAGTTTCCATACTTAAGTAAGAGTATGTGAAAAGTAGTTAGGGTTGCCACCTTTCTTGGAAAAACATACTGGCCTTACTAATTTGCATAATTAAATATGTATGGGTGATATCACATGATGTAAATCACAAGGAGTGACATAAGAGAAAATGCTGTAAAATCACCAAAAAACTATTTAGTTTGATAATGCTGTATAGATGGATTCCTCCCAGTGCCCCCATGTGTTGATCACTCCAGGTCTCAGCGTTCCTATGTATCAGTGCCCTATGTCTCCCAGTGTCCCCTAGTGTCGTGTCCCCAGGTCTCCCAGTGGCCCTATGTATCAAGTGGCCCTATGTATCACAGTGTCTCAATAACCCATGTCTCCCTGTGTCCTCCACTATTCCCATGTGTCTATGTCCCCATGTATGTGTCACTAGGACACTAGGAAGACCTGGGGACACGGGGAGACCTAGGGACACAGACACCAGTGACACTGGGAAACTAGTGGACACATGGGGCCACTGGGAAAATAGGGGACACTTGAAGACATGGGGACACAGACACTAGAGACACTGGCTGGGTGACATGGGGACATTGAGACATGGGGGCACTGGGAGACATGGCGACACAGACACCAGGGCCACAGACACTAGCTTGGCGACATGGGGACATTGAGACACTTGAGGCACTGGGAGACATGGAGGCACTAGGATACATGGGGACAGTGAGACACTGGGAGACTAGGGGGCACTGGGAGACTAGGGGGCACTGGGAGACCGGGGACACTGGCAGGGAGACATGGGGACACTGTATCCTCATGTGTCTGTGTCATAATGTCTCCCAATGTCCCTTAGTGTCTCAGTGTCTGCCATAATGTCTCTCAGTGTATGTCTCCTTGCAGCCTTCCCCCCATCCCTTACTTCCCTGAGCTGTAGGTTGTCTCTGCAGGGAGTTGCTGTCTGGACTCTCTGTAGCTGCACCCCTGCAGATCAGTGAGTATAGATAGACAGGGAGGAATTTGCTGGAACTTCCTATTCCTGCCTGTCTCCACACACAGCGACCCCTACTGGCCAGTGCTGGTATTGCATAGTAATCTCTTGTTTATCCTGAGAAAACTACCAGCATTTGTATTGCCAGTATCACTGCAATATTGGCACCAGCCAGGCAGCCTCAAATAATGGCTGTGCCAATAAAATAAAAGCCCTAAGAGTAGTGTGTGGGAAAAAAAAATGCAAAAAAAATGCAAAAAAAAAAAGTAAAAAAAAAATTTCTCTTTTTTTTTTTTTAAATCAATGGGCCTATTCCATGGGCCTGGGCCTGGAGCTGCAGCTCCATCAGCCCCTATGTTTATCCGGCCCTGTATACAGTAGGACCTGTTATGCAATTATAATATGTAAAGAATGGGTAATAATGCATTAATTACCTGAACGCAATCTGGGGCTACATGTCCCAGGACTGAGTGAGATGAACTGAAATTGCTGTCACACAGTATTGTTACTCTAGGTAATTTCAAGCAGTATTGGGACAGGTAAGTTCCAGTGCTGCTGTTGAGGTATTTTACTGAAATTCTTTCAGTATTGTTAATGTCAATAGTGTGAATAACGTTATTGCTCCACTTCTTCATCTGTTGAAAGTAGAGTTGTGAATTGCTATGTCTATCCTAGCCTCTGTATGCAAATATCAACTGCTACCCTTACAGTAAAGAAATGTGCACTATACCATCCTAACATGCTAGACTTAAATTTAACCCTAAACTACCCTATTACACAGCATTACACATTAATCCCTACACTAACATTAAACATTCACATTTATCCTACTTTGACATTACACTAACCCTGTCCTAAAAATATTATATAGAATATTAAGCACAGTGAAATGTATATCAGGGGAAAGTAATGGCATATCAGGCTTCTGGGGAAATTTATAAGGTTTATTATAGGTTTGGGTTTATTAAAATGTCACATTTGAATAATTTTCCCATAATTTATTTTCACCAGTATGTACTGAGTGAATTATCTGCATATCTCTAGTAGAATTTTAGGAGATGTTGCCTTAGACACAGTAATATTTACATATATAAACACACCGGGAAAGAGCACATCATCTATCAACATATGAAAATACCCTGGTTCAAAGTCTTCTGGCCACAAATATGTAATCCATGGAGATGTGCACACAGAGGGTTTCTATCTAAACTAATTAACTGCTGGATATATTCCATACAAGCAGATGGATATATTCCATACAAGCAGATGTTCAAACCGTCAACATTTCAGGTGACTTGTTTTAAGACATCTAACACAAGTACACGCCAAGTTTAAACAACCTCCCGACAAATCTTAGGCCCAGCACTCAAAGTCTCTCCGCATTTTGTATCAATGAGGCTTTTGTTTGAACATATACATTTGCTTTATTGTAAAGGGAAATTTAGCAAAGCAAGTTTTTAAAAAAAGTGCGATGATTGACTAACACACTGAGTTAATAATAAAACAGAATTCTATGTATATACAAAGATCTCTGAGTACATGCTACTGGGGAATGTAGCTTGATAAAGTAGGCTGAAACATGGCTGCATTTTTTTTTGGATTCCAATAAATCTGCCTGTGGCTTTAATTCCATGAGTGCCTGAAGATTTTTCTTGCTTTTCATTATACATGTTTTGGATTTACTGGTCCTACTTTAGTGTACTTTTAGGTGGAGTTGAATACGGTTCCTTTTTCCTTCTTTAAAAAAAACAAAACAGAATAGCACAAAATAGTGTAAAACCTTAGAACTCAAAGTGTAAAATTAAATCTTTAATGCCACACTCACATTGTCCAAAGCTAAAAACCTAGCTCTTGTAGTGGAGACATTTTAGTCCTTTTGAGGGAACATCAGAGATGTATTTTTCTTTTCCCAAATGGTAATTAGGTTATCTCAGAAGAAAAAAATGGGCATATAGTATACGGTTTTTCAATTTATAAAGCATTCACACAACAGTATTATACTTAAAAAGCTGAGCATATAAACCAATGATTGTTTTGTATGATTCAGGACCATGCCACCTTCTTTGGTACACAATAAACTGATGACAGATGATTGAAAGGTTTATACTTTATTTAAAGATAAAAATAATAAAATCAAATAAATATATAAAATACCATAATTGTCAGTTGCTAGGTGTGAAAATTGAGATAAGGTCACCACAGGGAGATGCATAGGGGATCCTAGGGAATCACAGTTTATTGGGATCAATATATTACGAAGAATATTAGGATTGGGCCTTTGGGCGACACCAGCTCTACCCGGAGCCACATTAGGTACCTGTTCAATAATTAAAAGGGTATGCTAGAAGGAACGAGGTCACATGACTAGTGAACAACATGAGAGGGAACGGGTGGGGCTGGCCTACACAGACGGACCCCCTAAACCAATTCTAATTTGTTAAGAGTCCTCTATCCAAAAGCTGACCAAGAGTCCTGAAACCCGATGATGGATTGGGCCCTTCAGATACAAAACATGTTGTTCTGGGAGAAGAATAAAAATGCACTGTATTTTATGTATTCCGCATGCCCATTGTACGGTATAATCTTGTAACACAATGTGGGGTATTGGGGGGATGTCTGTTTGCAAATGCCTGTTCTTTGTATCCGTGCACGCAAAAATAAAGAATTATAAAAAAAAATAAGAAAATACCATTATTGTATATCCAAACTCTTATAGTCTTCCAGAAACATGTTTCACCACCAACCAGGGTTGAATCACCCGTTTTGCATGCCACCCTTTCACAGGTACCTAATTACAGGGCCCTATTAAATCTTGTATGACAGAGAGTCCCAGATGGATTTTTTTCAGTAAGTGAGTTAATCTCATAAGAGCAGACATTAGGCTGTTAGAATAGGACCTGCCAAAGATGAGGTACATTGGCGTTGTGACAGGCTTAGACAAGTAAAGATTGTAGGCGTATTAGTCCAGTGATGTAGATGTAAAAAAAACAGATAAAATGTGTTTCTTGTAATACCTTATATTATTGGACTAACAGAATTGTTTAATGACAAGCTTTCGGGAGAACCTCCCTTTCTCAAGCCTGAAGCATTTCTGAGCAAGACAACACATAGAAATCAAAGTTGAGTTGTGATACAGAGGTTAAAGTGACATGAGTGCAGATAAGACACAGGTTTGATAGAGAATAGACACCATTCTTGCAGAGTGTCATAAATATCTTTCTGAAGATCAGAGTGAAGGAGAAAAAACAAACAAGCAGACAGTGCAGAAAATGGTACATCAGAAAATAGACAACATTCTTGCAGAGGTTTGTAAGTATCTTTCTGAAGATCAGAGTGAGGGGGGAGATTGAGAAAACACAAAAACAAACAGACCATGCAGAAGATGGTACACTTTATACATACCCCCACACACACAAATGTATGTATATGCAAACACATAAACACATATACATATACCAACACATATCCATACATGCACATGAACTCATATACATAAATATAAATGCACAGTCACATATATAAGCATACATGCATAAGAGTATGGGAAAGCATAGGTCTACACATAGTACTTTGTATATTAATAGAATAAACATATTGGAATGTGTTTTAAAGTGTTGATACATATGACAGAACAGTAAAATAATGTGGGGGAGTGTTCATGTAAAGTGTTGGTAGTGGGACAGGAAACCCAAATCAATGTTTAGTCCTCTCTTCTTGCTGTTAAAATATTTGATCATTCTAGCTTCAAAAGTTTTTCTTTCTTGCATTTTTAAAACCCCCTTTCAGTACTTTGATTTTTAGGTCCTTCATTGAGTGGCTGGGCTGGGTAAAGTGGTGTCCCACAGGAGTGCAGTACGATCCTTCCTTGTGGTGTTTAAAGGACCACTCTAGGCACCCATACCACTTCAGCTTAATGAAGTGATCTGGGTGCCAGGTCCAGCTAGGGTTAACCCATTTTTTTATAAACATAGTAGTTTCAGAGAAACTGCTATGTTTATTAATGGGTTAAGCCTTCCCCCAAAGCCTCTAGTGGCTGTCTCATTGACAGCCACTAGAGGCGCTTGCGTGCTTCTCACTGTGATTTTCACAGTGAGAGCACGCCAGCGTCCATAGGAAAGCATTGTAAATGCTTTCCTATGCAACCGGCTGAATGCACGCGCAGCCAGCCGACGGGGCGGAACGGAGGAGGAGAGAAGGAGGAGAGCTCTCCACCCAGCGCTGGAAAAAGGTAAGTTTAAACCCCTTTCCCCCTTTCAGAGCCGGGCGGGAGAGGGACCCTGAGGGTGGGGGCACCCTCAGGGCACTATAGTGCCAGGAAAACGAGTATGTTTTCCTGCCACTATAGTGGTCCTTTAATGGAGTGTCTGTGCATTATTATTCTGCCATTTAATTGCTGGGTGGTTTCCCCAATGTAGCATCCTAAGTGGCATTTGGTGCATTACATTATATATACCACGTTGCTGGATGTGCATGAATATGAACCTTTAATGCTGTAGGTGTTATTGCTGTGTGTGGCTGTGTTGTCTGTGCATATGTGCTGACACAGTTTTCAGAAAGGTTTTTTGCATTGACTGGTCCCGTTCTCTTTATTCTTCCCATCAGTGCTAGCTTCCTGTTGATTAATTTTGGAGGTTTGGTGGGTGTCTGAAGGCCAAAATGGGTGTTTCAGAGAAAATATTTTTTAGATTCTCATCTTCTGTTAACATCGGTTGTAGGTCTTTAATGAGTTTCTGTATTTCCTCAAGAGCTGGGTTCTAGGTGACCACAAGTGGCACTCTGGGAGATATTTTTTTCTCTCTGTACTGTAGCAGGTGAGTGCATGGAGCTTTTACAGCTTATATATATATATAAATATAAAAACAGAAGAAATGCCAAAAATGCAACTTTTTATTATTTGACTATAATTCAAATACAGTAGTTTAATAAAATGAGAAACAGGAAAATCAAGTAAATAATAAAATGTCAATATGCACATGATGCCTACATTCTCCCCATATCCTGGTGCGACCCTTTATCAAGTCTGATTAAATTGAAAGCTGACAGAACTATACTTGTTTATAAGATCTATTAATGCACACCTGCTTATGCCTGTGTTTGATTACAAATAATTGTTAAATGGCAAATATGATGAGAAAAATAAATTGCTTAACCTTAAAGTCATATGGCAGTCTACAATCTGAATAAAACAAAACAAACATAGCACTTTTATTAATATAGTAAAGAGATACGATTTCAAGATTGACTGTTCAAGTGTATAATATTCTGAAATATAAGTAGATACTTTGAAATAAAATAAGTATAAAAAAAATATACCCCACCAAAAAACAAACAACAAAACAAAGCAAATATTATCAAAACTGTATTTGGGTCATTTGTTAAACATTTTTGGAGCAAATTGACAAATACATTGTTAAAATATCCAAGCCATAAATATTCTCAAACAACTATGTCTCTAATTTAGATATTTCTATAGAAATTCTTGCACTTTTGAATGCATGTACACATTTATTTTCCTAGCAACCATATGCTGTTTAACAAATAACATTTTATTCTGTAAACATTTATTTGTTTGAATTTGAAACCATGAGCGTGTTGGAAAATATCCACAATTGACTTCTTCTCTAGTAAACTGTGAACTACTAGGAATTAATCAAAAAGCTATGAAATGTACACATATGAACAGTTAAATATACTGCAGATGTACAGAGATTAGCTATATGTTCTTTTGTTAACTGTGAATACATCAGTAAACAACTATAATGAGAATATCAGTACTTTAACCTTTAAGTTAAATGGTGTTGTAGGAGTAGTATTTATTTTGTGACACTTATATGGATCCTTTTATATGTGTGACAGTAATCTTATGATAGATATTTAGCCTTCTTTGTACTGTTTAATGATATCCCTGGAGTAGGGTCATCTACTTGTTTAGTTTGTGATACCCCAAATGATTTTGAATCTCTGCCTAGAATAAGATATCGAGGTACCTTCCTTAGTAATTATTCAACAAATGGTACTTTGAATAAGAGGCTTTATTTTATGAGGGACCACTGAACAGATGTATTGAGCTTGTTTAGACTCACTGACTACAAATAAATATATATATGTTAAGCAATTCAGTTACTTTGAAATGTCAGGCAGCTTGAATTCAGTGTATGTATTTCTCAAGAGTTGAGTCAAATTCACTTGTGCCCCTAGGTTATTGGAATTCATATAAGAAACTTTAAACCAGCAATAATATGTTAATTGATACTTTAAAATATTTAAAATGTGCACGCCCTTTAAATTGAATTCCATTTTATGAAAAGAAGGCAAAATTTATATTAGTTCATATATTTAGGATTTACTTTGTAAAACCTAATATGAAGTGTAATATCTATATACACCTTATATGTCCGTAGTAGAACTTTAGGATGCACTAGTAGGGGCACGTGGTTACTTTAGGTCAAGGGTAGGAAGACAACCTTCAGCACTCCAGATGTTTTGGCCTATATCACCTACAATGCTGGCAAAGTCTCAGGAAAAATGCAACAACATCTGGACCAATGATGCCAAAGACTGCCAATCCTGCTTTAGGTAATGGGACATAAACTCAGAAAGTTGAAGAACTCTCTGTTCCCGTGTAGCATAGTTGTCGGGATCCTATCCCGACAAATGAGTTTATGTTCGTCCATTCCTGTTGCTTTAATAACTAGTTCCAGCTCTGTACCACTAGTGGCCTCCCTAACCACTAACATTCGTCATCCTCACCTGCCTAGGCAAATCAAGAAGCTATAGAAGGCTACACCCAACTGACCACAGGGCCTTTACAGTGAATTTGATGCTCATCCTGAAAAACTTCAATTCCTGGCTCCTGTAAACCTTCATGTGAATCTACTCTTCTATCCTGCTAACCAGCTTTATACCAACCTGTTCCAAACCAGCTTAACCTACAATTCTACTCTGCATTATCCTGCCAACCAGCTTTAGACTGACATGCACCAAACCAACCTAACTTACACTTCTGCTCTGCTTTATTCCTGCCAATCATATTTACACCAACCTGCATACCACCAATCTAGACTTTGCCTCTAATATTGCAAAGTGTTATTTCCATACGTTATTAGTCCTCCTTCTAAGAGGGGGGTGATTCACTAAAGTTTTCTTTTCCTGAAACCTTGTTGTTCCGTTCTGTTCTATTATTTTATACTTGTCCCTCTATATTCTACCTATACTTTAATCTACAAGTTCCCTTATTATCTACCTACATTCTGTTTATTATCTATATAGGACATATTGCCTAAACTTTTGTTTCTCTTATTTTCCTTCTCCCTATTATTTAATTTATAAGATATCCTGCTGTGTTCTATTAAGTCCGAACTCACCAATAAAGCCTCTGTTGTTAACACTGGCCAAAGTCTCTTACCTGACCTGCTCAAGATCATGACAATAGTACTCAATGCACTTCTCTGTGTCTATAGAAAAATACTCTAAATACTCAGGAAATCACAGAATAGCTCTACCTATTTCACACACTAGAACACTCCAGGAGACTTAAATGGACTCTGTAAGCATCACCATAATTTTAGCATAATGAAATGGTTCTTGTGTATAGATAATACCCCTGCAGTATTAGTGCTCAATTATCTGACATTTTAGAGTTAAACAATTTTGTTTATGCCCTAGCCATACCTTCCTAGCTCTGAATCACACAGTCTCCCTACACATTTAATGAACAAGAAGTATAACCGGGTTATTCACTAGTGAGGATTCTAAGTGAATTCCAAATTATAAGCCAAAGTAGTCAAATTGGGAGCAAAACTGACAAAAATCAAATCAATATATTGCATTATTGACACTATATATAACCCATACAATGTAAATACATACACAAACATATAAGTACAGCTATAATCACACTATCACTTAATTCCCTTCTTTACAATTCAAAACACACTAAAGCAAAAAAGTGAAAGCACATACTAAAAAGTCGAAAATTGAATGGACTCATATACAACACTGTTCAGCATGTGAGAAGAAGGAGGGTTATGTCGCACTCTAGATCTCACTCTGTCAGTACACTCACATTTGCTTGAGCCTATGTATACCAGCTCTAGTATTAAAATGCAAGTAACGGTGGTCCAGAAATCTTTCTCTTTAATCTTCCAAAGAACAATCAACCATAATAGATATGTCACATTCTAAGAAACACACATATCTTACATATAAGTTGGTAAACTGGTGCTCCAAAAGTCTCCAATACCTAAGAAAGAAATATAGTGAATCACGCAATGCTTTTCCTCGGGTGCATAGCTATAGCATCCTAAATGTATAAATGTCTATATACCAAATATGAATAAAAGAAACTATATATATATATATATAAAACCAAGAGAGGGCCACAGTCTATGGAACATGCATACATCATAAGGTTGCTGCTGTAAACCAATTCATATAAGATCTAGTGCGCTCACTCATTCATTAAACAACAATTTCAAAGCTCAGAGAATTTATAGTTTTATTTTTAAAACATCTAGCCAAGGCAAAAATAATGGGGCTTTGGTTTGTATATGATCATACATTATATAAACATGTCACAGGTGCCTCATTCAATGGCCCTATTTAACCTTTCAGTGCAGAGGGTCCAAGGAGGAAGCATTTCACAAGTAATTGGATTAATCTTATTAGAACAGACATTAGGTGGCTCGGTTAGGGCCTGACAAAAATGGGGTACATTGGCATATGGCAGGCCTATGCAATGTATGATCATGTACTGTTACTAAACCCTCGTTATTTTTATATTTATTACATTCGGTGAGCTTTGAAATTGATACTTAGAGAATGATTGAGCAGGCAAATAGTAACTTTTTTTTTTAAATCCGGGAGTGGATTCAATTAATTCTCTGTGGTTTTCAGCCATCCATCAGCGTTCGATAAATCTGGACTGATATCAACCGTGTTTGGATTTTACAGTTTCTTTGGCCACCTATGCATCCAGAGGTTTTTGCCCCATTTGGAATCGGGCCATTTGGACTTAAGTGCATAACCCTGTTGATCTAATTTGGCTGGGGTAATCTAAGACTCCCTGTGTATGAATTAGCTTGATGGTGGTCACTTTTATAGGAGTTGGTAATGTTAAGTGGCATTTTTTATCGTAATTTCTGTTCTAGTGCAGGCACATAATGATTTTTATCTCTTTCACTCCAAGTATTTGACTGCCAGTGAGTGGTGTGATTTATGGAAACAAGGAGAATGTACTTTTAAATCACTATATTTTTTACATCATATAAAAGATTACATTACATCAACATTTAAATATTAATTACTTATAATCTAACTTTATTTTTACCCCAATTTTACCAGATCTTTTTGGGATTTAGTTTTACAGATTACAGGATCCCGATTGAATATCCAAATTTTATCAACAGTATTTACAAGAGCTGCACAGTTTGCTAGCGTAATATCTCTTCCAATGTAAAGTTCAAAGAGGGCTACCATGTAGCAACTACAAATCAATCTATATGAAAATTTTTCACTGTATTGCGCCTCCCGTAATACATGGTATTACATTTTACCCTAATGCTCAAAATACAGTATGACACATCTAGTTTAGAATTGTAATGAGATGATTTGGAAGAAGCCTTTTTATAAATGAAATAGGCAATTTCAATGTTTTTCCTTTACTGCTATTTTGCTTAGCGTTCACTTGAAATAGAAAATTCAAGCTAATGTTTCATGCATGCAGTGATTGGATTTTCGGAGTTTACATTTTTTAAAGGGAATATACTGTCTATATTTAAACTTACTGGGTAGTTTGTGTTTTGTTAGAGATTTGGTAGTTCCACTTTATATATCACTGGACATTAGTTATTTCATAGTATAATGTTGCCTGGCTGTTTAAGATGTATGCAAGTCATTTAATTATACTTTGGAGTCTTAAAGGACCACTCTAGGCACCGAGACCACTTCAGCTTAATGAAGTGGTCTGTGTGCCAGGTCCAGCTAGGGTTAACCCATTTTTTAATAAACATAGCAGTTTCAGAGAAACTGCTATGTTTATGAATGGGTTAAGCCTTCCCCCATTCCCTCTAGCGGCTGTCTCATTGACAGCCGCTAGAGGTGCTTGCGTGCTTCTCACTGTGATTTTCACAGTGAGAGCACGCCAGCGTCCATAGTAAAGCATTGATAATGCTTTCCTATGCGACCGGCTGAATGTGCGCGCATTCAGCCGACGGGGAGGAGAGAAGGAGGATCGGAGGAGGAGAGCTCCCAGCCCGCGCTGGAAAAAGGTAAGTTTTTATCCCTTTCCCCCTTCCAGAGCCGGGCGGGAGGGGGACCCTGAGGGTGGGGGCACCCTCAGGGCACTATAGTGCCAGGAAAACGAGTATGTTTTCCTGGCACTATAGTGGTCCTTTAAAAAAAAAAAAAACATAACAGTGCTTGATGACCTGTAGTGTTTGATACCTGTTAGTCATTAAAAATAAATTTAATAAAAGTTTTTGAGGTCACTATAACCCCATATTACTTCAAGAAAGATTTATACCATGCCCCAGTAACAATGTCAAGAGTTTGGGCATGTCTGCTAACAACAAGCAGCCACCTACTGGTTTCCAGATGCTAATAACATACAGTTGGTACAAGGTACAGGTCCCCTTGTGATCTCGTGATCTCGGGTGGGATTTGAAGAAGGCAGTTGCAGCACAGAAAACCCAAGAATATTACTGAACTGGAGGTCATTGCTCATGAGCCATGGGCTAAGATTCCTCAGGAACGAAGCCAGAAGCTGGTGTCTGGCTATGCATATCGTTTTCAGCAGGTCATAACAGCAAAAGGGTGCTCTACTAAGTACTAAAGATGATTGCCATAAAGGGGTTGAAAAAATTTGAGACTGGAGAAGTCATTCTAAGTTGCATTTTCAATAGATTTGGGAAACCACTTCAAGCATTCATTGTGTTGAGCTATTTGCCTTTGTTTGATTTGATTAAATATTTTTGATTACAACAGTAGCCCCCATTTGCTTTCGCAGTTGGTGACATGGGGAAGGGGATCACTATGTACCCTGTGCAGTAATAGTTATTTAGAGCCCCACTGTAGAGGCATGTCGCGCGCACATTAGATCTCCCCATAGGAAAGCATTGAATCAATGCTTTCTTATGGGGAACAATCTGAAGCTGGGTGTTCTCATGCAGAGCATGAGGACATCCAGTGTCAGATACTGGGCCAAAGGTCCATTTCGATCCAGGAAGCCCTCTAGTGGTCATCTGGTTTAAAATCATGGGATGGGGTGTTTTCAAGTGACTAACCCAGTCGCTAATTTTAACAAGTTAGTATATTTTTAGTAGACATGCCTGCTACAGCCACTGCGCCAATGTGGGCATATGGAGGTGAAACACCACTCTAATAGTAATATGAGGTCGCATTGACTATTGTTTGGGCTGTCTAGCAAGCTCTGTCCAGCTGCCCGATAAGTGAAGCTCATGCCAGTGAGAGTTTTTTAACTATAGTTAATTTTTTTTTTTTTTTTTAAATACGAGAATGGATTAGAAAGCCATCAGGCCCAGATATAAAGCATTCAGTCTGGATTTTAGCCAAATGGCCTAGTGTTTAGTCCTGATGACATCTGGACCAAATTCAGGCTCACTCAAATTAATATTAAATGTTAAATATTGTGAACAATGTCTACATTTTGCAGTTTAAATGGCCCCTTATGCAGCCAGATAGTTTTTCTTCATTCGGTACGGGGCTATTGGGATTTTAGTGAATAACCCTGTCAGTGCTCATGGCTGTCGTACAGAAATTAAATGGCAGCACAGCAGCATATGTAATTTTTGGAGAATGGAGATTTTTATTTCACATTTTTGGCCAGAATCAGTACCAGAGATAGAACAAAAAGTTTGAGAGGATGTAAAGGAAGAAAACTTGTGTGGACTAGCCGATCATAAATTAGTTCGGTAATGCTGACTTTGCACACTGTGCAAGTGCCCTTCCTGCTTTGATCTATCTAACCATGTGGCAAGTCCCCTTATTTTTACACTCACTACATCCACCATTTTCTCTGTTCCAGACTACACACCAGGACCTTCTCCCTGCTAGTAAGAGGGAAAGGAGAGGAGTGGACAATTGAGAGTTGAGGGATACCAAGGAACTTTCACCAGAAAGTGCTTCATAAGACTTGTACGTGCCAAGGTCAGGGTGCTGAAATCCACCTTCATTGGCCACCCTGTGTGATTGGCAGGAAGCAGCATTCATTCACGTCAAGCTGACCTTGAAATTTGTAGGCCAGACCTGCCACCTTTCAGGTGGATCTGCCCCCTTTTTGGGCAGGTTTACCCTTTTGGGCAGTGCCCACTGACATTTCACTTTACAGAATGCCGATGTTGGGAGATATAGATTTGGTTGAGAAAGGAAAGTGAGCAATTAGCCTAGGGTAAGTGTTTCCCACCTGCACCAGATACATGATACATGGGAGGCACGTTTTAGTACCTATTGTCAATAGATACTATTACAAAAGTTGTACCTATCCATAAGTGGTGACAATACTTTGGTATCTAAATATCGCTTGATATCATTGCTCCCAGTATTGTCAATAATCTTGAAAAAATGCATCCACATGCAACTATGTGAATATTATCAACAATCAAATTATTTAACCCCTGATCAATCATGCTTTCGTCCAAATCACTTAACTTCAACTGCCCTCTTAAAGGTTTGCAATGCTATCCAAATTGGCATGGAACAATGAGACTTAACTGGAGCTATTTTCCTTGATTTTGCCAAGGCCTTTGACACAGTAGATAATGGCATTCTTTTTCAAAAACGTAAAAACTCAGGCATTGGTGACCGTCCGCTAACCTTATTTCGATCCTATGTTTCAGACCGTTTGCAATATGTGGTTATTTCAAATAGTGCTTCCCTCCCCTTCCAGTCACGTGCTAATGCTATTCACATTATTTATAAATGATCTGCCTAACATCTGCTAATTCTCAACTGTACACATGTACGCAGACGACACTGTAATCTATGCTAGCAAACCCAATCTACCGCAGCTTGAGGCTGTGCTCCAAAACCAATTCACAGAGGTAGAAAAGTGCATAGCAGATAACAAACTTTTCCTAAACACTGACAAAACTGTTACAGTGATATTTGGAACTGTACCTAAATTGCATAAATTACAAAATCAACAACTGTGTATCAGAACAAATTCAAATAGCACACTGACAGCAGTCTGCTCTTTTAAAAAAAACTAGGTATGTTGCTATATCCCAATCTGTCCTTTGGCCTTCACATTGAAATTTTTTTTTCAAAACTTTGCAGAAAACTAGGTGCCCTGTACAGAAACAAAACCTGCCTAAGCCCTACAGTAAGGAAACAGTGCAACAAATGCTAATGCCGGTCATTGATTATGGGGATGTAGTGTAAGCAAACTCACCTTAATAAACTTAATATGTTATATAATTCGTTCTGACGCTTTGTATTAGAATGTAATTACTTTACCCACCATTGTGACATGTTAAAAGAGCTAAACTGGCTATCACTGGAGTCCAGACGCACTCTTCATCTTTCCAGCCTTGTGCATAAGAGCTTTTCTGGGAAGCTCCCACCCTACCTGAGTAGAATGCTCTCCCCAGCTGTCCCCAGCTCCTATTACCTCTGATCCAGTACTAGCACAATATTTAGCATACCACAATACAAAACTAAAATGACTCGAGCCTCATTTTCCTACAGAGCACCACAATTATGGAATAACCCCAGGGACACAGTCAAATTTTAATTCAATCTAAAATATTTTAAGAGATCTATGGCAATATATCTCAGCACAGAATGCACCTGTCATGGTTGAATATATTTATTACCTGTTAAGTATATATGTGTGTATGTATATAAACAAGTAGCATAGAGATAGCACTCCCAGGACTCCAAAGGTAATAAAAGTAAAACTTAACTTTTATTTTCTTCAATTAAGAGATCAATGTTTCAGTTTGTCACCCAAACTTTCATCAGGATAAAATAACATCTCAAAAGACAATCATATATACCCACCACCAATATACACTTACCCAATAAGTGAAAGGATACTGTTTGAGACTAACTTGGTCGGAGCCAGAATGGATGATTGATTGACCCCGATTACGTCATTACGTTAGTCCGGCGTCATAACGTCATCGGAGGTCGTCACCATAGAAACCGGACGCCAAGTCCGATCTGTAAATCCAAACACCAAGCAGGCTATGTTAACTATGGCAACAACCTGTGCAGATAAGGAAGATCTTCCTACTGCACATTTATTATCTCAGAGAGTATCCAAATTAAAAATAAAACTAAAGCTGAGTATGCTTGATATGCAGAGACTGGAAGGAAATAAATTGTGTCATTAATTGTGTCATTAATCCTTAATCCAGCTGAATACCACAAAAAATACAGCTACTGGTATATAAATACATGAAGAGAGGCAAAACTATATATGTCCCTATAAGGAGGTGAAAACCTGATATAAGTTTAGTTGAATAGGTGCCTGTTCCTAGCACAATTTACAATAAACAATTACAGCAAACCATATTCTCAGAAAACAAAATTATTAAACAATTATTACTCTATTTGCCACAAAGGGCAAACATAATGTCATGTGTATATTACATGGGCTGTAGAAAGTTCCAAAAAAATGTTAAAAAATTAATTGAACAAAATATATATATGCAGACTGGTTTCTGAGTCCAGCGCCAGTAGTGGACGTCTAAATTGCCAAACTAAGCTTACCAATATGTATTCCTACGTATTGAATACCAAATCATAGCATCCAAAAGGAAAATTGTGTATAGAAAGTAAAAGAAAGGTGAAAATGCATTAATAAACATCCTTATAGTGACCATAACCACCAGCAATGGCACAAATGACTCCAACTTACAGAATTCAGAGCCATCATAGTAAATACTAATGTAGTGACCAATATATACTGCAGGGGAAGTACGAATACTGCAGATGCTGAAAAAGCTCAGTAATGTCAAATAAGACATATGGAAACTTATCTGCAATAAAACCAGAAACAGCCACCACAGATATTAAAGAAGTCAAAAAAAAAAAAATTAAATAAAAGTAAAGCTATTGGCACTGTCTCTCAGGGTGACACCTCAATAGCCCTTCATATAATGCTAGGCAATACGGTTTGCATGATATACTTAAATCCAAGCTATTAGATACATAATCATTGGCCTGCAGTTAACATGGTACCGAAAACATAAAATTGCTCAACACTGAGGACCCAAATGCCATAGGAAGATACAGGGACCTAGCCACAAGGGAAAGTCCTGTAAATACCGGTTAAAGATGGATGTCCACCTGGAGCTACAGGAGCTAGAAATATTTCGACCATTATGCATGTCACCAATGTTCCCCAGTGTAAGTAAACATCCAGATGAAGGCAAAAGCTGAGAAGATTGAGAAGCCTATCCCCAAGGGTGAGCAATCTCATACATGGAACCGTATCTGTGACTATTAAGAAGACAAAATGTTCCAATGAAGACATAAATGCAATGTAAGGAATGCCTAGCCCCCAGGGTGGGACATCTCACACCGGTGCCATTGCCTCAAATCAGGAACAGATAATTAAAACTAAAGAGCACAGATCCAACATCATGCAACACACTTTATAAAAAAAAAAAAAAATGATAATGAATATTTTTTTACTCAGGCCATGTGGATGGACAGTGTTGAGGGTCCTAATCCAGAACAGTTCACGTTGGAGAAAAAGTGTGCTGCGATCACCCCCCCTCCGTGGTGAGGATATATGATCAATGGCCATCAGTTTCAAAGAGGGCAACATGTGGCCCATGTTCAGAAAATGTTTTGCCACTGGTTGTTCAGTGTATGTATATAGTTTGTTTGTATGTATGTATATACACTGCTCAAAACAATAAAGGGAACACAAAAATAACACATCCTAAATCTGAATGAATTAAATATTCTTCTGAAATACTTTGTTCTTTACATATTGAATGCGCTGACAACAAAATCACACAAAAATAAAAAAATGGAAATCAAATTTTTCAACCCATGGAGGTCTGGATTTGGAGTCACACTCAAAATTAAAGTGGAAAAACACACTACAGGCTGAATCAACTTTGATGTAATGTCCTTAAAACAAGTCAAAAGGAGGCTCAGTAGTGTGTGCGGCCTCCACGTGCCTGTATGACCTCCCTACAACGCCTGTGCATGCTCCAAATGAGGTGGCGGATGATCTCCTGAAGGATCTCCTCCCAGACCTGGACTAAAGCATCTGCCAACTCCTGGACAGACTGTGATGCAACGTGAGTTGGTGAATGGAGCGAATGTCCCAAATGTGCTCAATTGGATTCAGGTCTGGGGAACGGGCGGGCCAGTCCATAGCATCAATGCCTTTGTCTTGCAGGAACTGCTGACACACTCCAGCCACATGAGGTCTAGCATTGTCTTGCATTAGGAGGAACACAGGGCCAACCGCACAAGCATATGGTCTCACAAGGGGTCTGAGGATCTCATCTTGGTACCTAATGGCAGTCAGGCTACCTCTGGTGAGGAAATGGAGGGCTGTGCGGCTCCCCAAAGAAATGCCACCCCACACCATTACTGACCCACTGCCAAACCTGTCATGCTGGAGGATGTTGCAGGCAGCAGAACGTTCTCCACGGCGTCTCCAGACTCTGTCACGTCTGTCACATGTGCTTAGTGTGAACCTGCTTTCATCTGTGAAGAGCACAGGGCACCAGTGGCGAATTTGCCAATCTTGGTGTTCTCTGGCAAACGCCAAACGTCCTGCACGTTGTTGGGCTGTAAGCACAACCCCCACCTGTGGTTGTCGGCCCCTCATACCACCCTCATGGAGTCTGTTTCTGACTGTTTGAGCAGACACATGCACATTTGTTGTCTCCTGGAGGTCATTTTGCAGGGCTCTGGCAGTGCTTCTCCTGTTCCTCCTTGCACAAAGGCAGAGGTAGCGGTCCTGCTGCTAGGTTGCTGCCCTCCTACGGCCTCCTCCACATCTCCTCATATATTGGCCTGTCTCCTGGTAGCGCCTCCATTCTCTGGACACTACGCTGACAGACACAGCAAACCTTCTTGCTACAGCTCGCATTGATGTGTCATCCTGGATGAGCTGCACTACCTGAGCCACTTGTGTGGGTTGTAGACTCTGTCTCATGCTACCACTAGAGTGAAAGCACCGCCAGCATTCAAAAGTGACCAAAACATCAGCCAGGAAGCATAGGAACTGAGAAGTGGTCTGTGGTCACCACCTGCAGAACCACTTCTTTATTGGGGGTGTCTTGCTTATTGCCTATAATTTCCACCAGTTGTCTATCACATTTGCACAACAGCATGTGAAATTGATTGTCACTCAGTGTTGCGTCCTAAGGGACAGTTTGATTTCACAGAAGTGTGATTGACTTGGAGTTACATTGTGTTGTTTAAGTGTTCCCTTTATTTTTTTGAGCAGTGTGTGTGTGTATATATATATATATATGTATATTGAATTTTTGTAATATTGTATCCTGTTGTAACAATGCAATGTTTTGTGGACCCAGGCCATACTTGAAAACAAGAGAAATCTCAATGTATCCATCCTGGTAAAATATTTTATAAATAAATTAATAAAATAGAATTCTGTAAGTTAGGACCATCATAAATGTCAGCACCAGTCCCAATAGCCTCTTAAAGCGGCCGTGACCTGAACCACCAATGTCATTTGGAGATGTGACTGCTTTCCAAAGACAATGAAACTAAATGCTATTTTGATCAAAATACAGGCATTCATCACTTACCGATTAGGTTCCATTCTTACGACTTGGTTGTAAAACAAATTGGTCAGTGAGAATGCACTACAGAGCATGCGCACCAGCTTAGGTCTATGTTCAGTTACAATTTGACAAGCGCTCTAACGAGGAGATGCCCGTGTTAGAGAGCTGGTCGTAAGTCTGAGCCATCGTTTAACAGGTAAGTCATGAGTCAAATGAGGACTACCTGTAATAAAATTTGCCCTTTGTGTATAGCAGATTGTGACAACCAAATTCCATGTGGCTGCTGTTCAGTTGCTATTCAGTGAATATACCCCCATTGTGAGTACACTACACATAACCCAATGTGAAATGCCATCATAGCATGCAGCACCAATTAATAAATAAGGCATAATTATACACATTTTCTCTTCTTTGGTATTTTGAATCAGCAGCACAATCCTGTATCCCAGAACAAGTTGTTGTTTTTTTTGGTAAATGGAAGAGAGCACTGTTTTTTGTAATTTTGTTCTTTTGTGTATACATGTAATTTTACTATGAATTTAAGAAGAAAATTAAATACAGTTGTACCTTCTTTACTAACTAGTGGTGCATGCTATGATATAATGCAACCTTAGGTTATATGCAGCATACAGGCTTATTTTCTAGAGTGAGAATTTAAAGAGATTTCAAAGTCAAAATAGCCAATCAGAAGGCATAACTGACTTCAAAAAATTTTCCAGTTTGGCTATCGTGGCCTTACGTTGGAAATTCACTTTAAAATCTCACGTCAGTGAATAACCCTGGCAATGCTATTTTTGTCTGACATTAATTTATTTAGTAAAGACAAAAAAGAGATTGGGGAACATGCATTTTGCAGGGATGGTGCTGCCGTAGGGACCAAAATGTAATCACAATACAGATTAAGGAACAGCACACATATAAAAATAACTTTTTTACATTTCATAAGGCTACATAACTTCACCTATCTCTGCAAACAAATATAGAGATTCAGTTCCACCATATGGCCATACTTAAGTCCACCACTGCTTCACTGTACCCCAATATCGGTGGGTCCGACACTAATTCCAGCACGGGAGACCAATTCAATAGTGCTAGTGCTAAATTATCAAAAGTGTATTTTTTATTACCTTAATCTGTATTAATGTATTTATTGCCATTTACTAAAGTGACTTGTGGAACCCCAGGACATCTACTAGTTAGCATAGACTAAAAATGAGAAAAAAATATTTAATGCTATTCTTAAGTACAAAAAGATAAGTTCTGCGCTCACTCCCATCACTCCTGGGTGGCTGCTATTCTTAAATCACAAAATCAATTGGTATGCAGTTGTGTTGCTTTTTATATTTACCAGAAAGAGATTAAACAAATTACTTAGTTCTATTTTTAAACAAAAATAAATGTCATTATTAAGACTTTATTTAAAAGTTCTTATGATGGTTTATTGTTAAGAATCTTATTATCACACTTTCTAATACCACGGGTTCTCTATGATAAATACTAATCCAGAAACATTTCACTGTAAGGAAGAATGGTGTGACAATTTTTTATCATTATCACCTCTACTGGAATCCATTTGAATCAAATTAAGTGTGATACATTATTTTTATAATCAAGTAGATGTAATAAATAATACCATTTTCATCCTCCAAATCTCTCATTGTAATTCATTAGAAATAAAATAAGCCATGTTGGGGAAAAAAAGCTATTACAAGCCCCTGACAATTTAAAGCAATCACATTCTAAATGACTACAAAATGTATCTTGACTCTATGACAGGTCTGTCACCTTTATGTGTTCTGCATATTGAACATTTGTAAAACATTTTAAAACCTAGAAAATACATTTAAAGGGACACTCCAGACCACTAAAGCACTTTAGCTTGTGTGTATAGAGTGTCTCTTCTTTTGCTTTTAAAAAATAAATAAAATACAGATTTCAATAGAAATTAGCACTTTTATAAATGAACCTTGTTGCAACCCCCTGGCTTTCAAGCAGACAACCGTTCTTGTTACTTCCTGGTTTAGAAGGGGAGGACTTGCAAAGGCTGCAGACAAGAGAACAGCAGTTTTTGCATGGTGTTTTTAGATATAGCCCCATTAAAAAAGTATATTTAAATGCATTCAAGTTTTATTTGGGAGTATATCCAATAACTAATGATTTTGATTAAATTGTTTAGTAGTAAAGTGTCCCTTTAATTTGTTTATGCTTAACCCTAGTTGTCATTTGAACTGATACACTATGTGCAACTGGCTTCTTTTCAAATAGTTTTTATTAAATAATATTTCAAATATTTTTGTAAACAATAACAATAATACAAATAAAAATAGCAGTAAGGGAAACTGGCTTCTCATCTAAACTACTTCTGCATTGTATATTTGTTAAGAAACAATATGAAAATAGTAATGTAATGGACATCTATCTATATATATATATATATATATATATATATATATATATAAAAGCTAATAGGTTTTTACTGTGCATTTGTATACCTATTTCATCTATACATTGCACTTGCTGTATTACTGGCAAATGTACACAATTTCTTTAAGAAATACTCTAGGCACTATAGCCACATCACTGAAGGGGTTATGGTACCAGGATTTTCCTGGTGACATCCCCTGTTCACTCTTAAAATGTTTTTGATATTTTTTATTCTGAATAAGGGCCCTGTGTGACTGTATCCTGTCTCCTCCCAGCTCATCTTGTAACTGATCTAATAGCCCTACCAGATGGCAGGGGGCAGTGATAGGCTGAGTGTGTCAGTTGACCACTTTGTGACTATCACTACTGCTTATTGTAGATATGGATTACTATGGCTAAGACAGTGCTACAGTTTGATGTAGTCATACCTCCAGGGTCCCTGTGCACCCACTTGGGACAGCAACAGGGGACTCCAGGCACCATAACCACTGTAATCATAAATGCAATGATTAAGCGTAAGGGTGTCTCTATGAGTGGTAAAAGGACCTATTCCCCTGCCTCCGTATACAGGTGATTTAAATGATAATTATGAATAGGAAATTACTCTTACATGTTACTTTTCAAATCTGCTTCACAGCAATTGCAGAACATGTGGGTGGGCCTTGGAGGGAACACAGACACGCCTTGTCCTTTCTATACTATAGCTACCATGTCACCCCCCCATGTATTATTTTAGATCACCCACCTACTGGCTATAGGTGGGAATATGTCACTGTCCACTCCCCATTTGTTAAAAAGTAGCCTTCAGTCAATGCCCACGGCTAGGGACATGAAAGCTACTAGAGCCAGTCCCCCCCACCCCCCCCCGATAATTCATTGCCCATCCCCCTGGTATGAGGCCTTTTTACCAATAGGTGCCAATTCGCTAGTTTTAGTAATGGTGGGCAGCCATTGCAGAATGATCAGTGAGGGCATTAGAGAGTTTATAAAACTCCATAGAGTTAGATTAATGTTATATATACTACCATGTGGGGTTTTTTTTTGCCTTTTTCTTTTTTTGTGCAAACAGCTGCTGGCCAGCCATCATACCCTAACCCTGGTGCTGCCAAGGGCTTTTAACTTTTTGCTGTTGACTGCTTTATGCAATTAGTACTGATTATTATCGTTCACTTGCAAAAACAAAACGATAACCTGTGAACGTGCATCCTTCTAAATACATTCCCAGTCCCAATTTTTTTTTAAATCTGTGCTTTGTAAATGTTCAGATCCTCTACTTTATTTGAAATTCAGATGTGAAAACCAATAATTTAAAAGCTGTCTCCAAATGCACCCAGTGCCAATTCGTTAGGATGACTGAATTATGACAGAAGTTGATTTCATCACATGTGTGAATGGCCAATCCAATTAAAATTTAGTCATTATCACAGAATTTTTTCCATCCAGACAAAAGTCTTTGTTTAGTAAATAGAACCAATAGAGTCCTTCTAAAAGGCAATATAACAACTTAATCTGATAGTGCAGGGGTTCCCAACCCAGTCCTCAAGTACCCCCTGCCAGTCCAGGATGTAGGGATTACCCAGTTGTGTCTAAGGTGTTTTTAGAAAAAAGAAAACAACACTTTAGACACAACAGCGTAATCCCTAAATCCTGGACTATTAAGGGGGTACTTGAGGACTGGGTTGGGAACCCTTGCTCTGGGAGTTAAAGCATTTACAAATGGTTTAATCCAGTGGTTCCCAAACCAATCCTCAGGGCACCCATACTAGTCCAGGATTTAGGTATTACCCAGTTGTGTCTAAGGTGTTTAGAGAAAAACACCTTGGACACAACTGGGTGATCCCAAAATCCTTGACTGGTTAGACTGGTTAGGGAACCATTAGTCTAACCCTAGAAGATTCACAAAACTGTGTTTGTGTTATTTTAAATGATATGTTTTAGATCAGGGGTTCTCAACCCAGTCCTCAAGTACCCCATACCAGTCCAGGTTTTAGGGATTACCTGGGTGTGTCTAAGATGTGTTTTTTTCTTCTTTTTCTAAACACCTTAGACACACCCAGATACTCCCTAAATCCTGTACAGGTAGGAGGTCCTTGAGGACTGGGTTGAGAACCCCTGTTTTAGATTGATCCAGACCTGTGCTCACTGTGTGCTTTTTAATCCTACCAGGCCATTTTCTAGCTCCAGACCAAAGCTTGCAATATGCCTGCAATGCTTGCTTGAGCCATCCATAAATTAGCAAGTGTGTTTTCAGATAAGATATGTGGAAAACATCAGGTGAACTTCGTTGTTCAGATAACCTACCTGCAATCAGCTTCTTTATAAATGCACACATGGGCCTGAGCATTGAGTTTCATTGCACAGTTTTGATTAAAAGAAAAAATGATCTGCTGGTTGCCTACTTGTTTGAAGTATTTTGGGTTCCTGATTGTACCCATTTATAATACCCAGGGATTCAAAGTGAATTTCACATTTAAGGTTAAATAGCCAAACTAAAAACAGACTAAACTTGGAGAATATTTCCAGTCTTTATACGTTAGCTTTACTTTGAAATCCAATTTGTAGTCATGGCATTTTAATTTTAGTAAATAACTCTGAAGTAACTCCTTGATTTCTGATTCACTGATCCCAGCTTATATATTGACTACCCATTATCTGAAATCCTAACCTTGGCAATTTTCTGTTTATACCAGACTATTTACTGTCAAAGCATGATGCATTAACCCATTCACCAAGTACCAGTTATCACCTTCTTGAAGGTGTCTGTTTTTTTTTTTTTAAAGCCCAGCCACTCTAAGGACTGGTAATACTCCTTTCTATCACTCTCTTGTTTTTAATTTTGTACCTTGCATACTAGTCACCTAACCATTGCTGTGCATGTCTTTTCGTCCACCTAATGAGTCCAAAATATCTAATCTAGAAAACCATAACCAAACATCTCCCATCTTGCAAACTTGGCTATTTTTCTTTATTTACTAAACCGTGAATTGTGGAAAAAATGTACCGTAGATTTTTTTTTGTTTTTAATATTTTCTGAATTTCCCTTTTGTGTGCAAAAGAAAAACATATAAAATATAATTACTATAAAGTTATAGTCTTGTTGTGTAAGTACTTAAAACTTAACACATCCTTCTCTTAAGGATACATAACAATAACAAAGTATTTAACAAAGATACATTCAGATTACTCTGGTTTTCAAGTATGTCCTGAGACTGTTACCTTTGCCCAACATCTACGTGATGTTACTATGAAGGTATGGAATTAATTAGATAAACCGTACAGACATTTAACATAGAAGTTCTATAACAGATGCAAGAATTATAACATTTGTGTCACTAAAGTAAATGGTCTTAATGAAAAGTTTGTAATGTAAATTTCTCTTAAAGATTAACGGCATGGTGATTAGTTTTAATACAAGCAGATTTTAATTACACCTAGTCGTTATGGGGTTAAAAAGGCAATAACAAGTTGTGTGTGGCGGTTTTTATGTTTTTGTTTTGTTCATAATGTGGGTTGTTCATTGTTCCAGTAATGTGGCATTGAGCATTTATATTTTCCATATACAGCAGTTTTTTGATCTATATAGAAGACACTCTCTTGCCATCTGGCTGCCTTTTTTTTTTTTTTTTTTTTTGCAGCAATAATGAATATACTCGACCCATGATATGCATTGCTTGGGAATATTGTCACTGATGTCTGCCTTGTTCCCAGCCTTCCATGATAAATGACTATTTTATCTTTTGCCTCCAGCAGAAAAGGCACTTTTGCCAGTAATCTCTGACTGTCCGTTTTGATTACTTCGAGTTCCTTGAATATTTCTACTTGTGAAAAGTGTTTCTTTTTCGCACAAATCTCCCAGAGTGTGTCAGCTTTATACTTTGACAGCTGAGAAATATATGTTTATTATATAATGCCCCTTGTGTGTCTGACTCTGTTCTCAATTCTTACAGTACATTTTTATATGCCATGTTTTTTCATTACACAATTGCATTATCAGTATAGTACAACACTTTATTTAAAAAATAATGGCTTATGGCCATATTTTTAAATATGTACTACAATTATTTCCTTTTAAAGTTTAAATGTTTGTTAGTTCCCTTATGAACATTATTGTCAAAATTCATATACTAAAAATATATTGGGAATCACAGTTATATGTCCCCTTTCTTTAACCCCTTAAGGACCAAACTTCTGGAATAAAAGTGAATCGTGACATGTCACACATGTCGTGTCCTTAAGGGGTTAAAATATTTTTGGAATAATTGTGTAACAATACAAGAGTTTTTAGAAGAAGGAGTTACAGGTATGGTTACATGTGTATTACACTTAAAATTGCATATAACTGGAACTGACACACCTGCAATATGGGTTGAATGTAAAGAAAATATGTGATGCTATATTTTTTTTTCTGCCTGATTATTGTTATTTATAAAGCAACATTGTTCATTCTGCATAATTTTACTGTCTGTAAACGAATACTGTAGATTTAACAAGACAAGTTGGACATACAGATGATCTAACAGAGAGAGAACGGGAGCTTTATAGAAACTGCGCAGCCTTAGAGATGTTTTGATTGATCGATATAAGTTGAATAAAAATAGTAATAAAGTTAGGTGAGAGCAAACACACAAAAAATGGTAAAATACTACCACTGTAGGATCTTGAATGGTAAATAGCTGTTAAAAATCTGTAATAAAACATACAGTACAAATCATAGCGTAATGTGTTACAGAATACAGCATTTAAAAGTGCTAATTGATCAAGAAGGAAAGAAAGAAAAAACGTCTACAGGTCATGGCTGTCTATAAATAGACTGATCCACTCCGCCTGTAGAGGTAACACCTTATAAGACACTCCAGTAGTGTCTTGGGGCATAACCCCTAATCAAGAGTACTATAAGATACTCAAAATGAGTATCCACTGGAATAATAAATAAAGATAAATACTGTAGAAAATAATGAATAAAGCTATATACCATGAGGAAATACAATTGAAAAAGATACTAGTAGATGGGTCAGACAGAAAAAGACGTAAATGGCAAACCTCCCTTCCTAATGACTCTAAAAGTAGATACTGTAGTTCACAGGTTTAGACTTTAATATAATCCTTAATGGGTCAATATCTGTGACTGCAGATTAATGTCAATAGGAGTAACAATAAAAATAAGAGACATAAAGGGACTTGCTTATACCTAGTGGAACTCAAAATAGAAGAAATTTAATATTGTATACCACTACTTATTCATAATTATGGAATATAGATCCCCTTAGTGGGAAAATTCCTCAACTAGCAGGAAAAGTAGTGATAAAAATTGTCACATTACATAGTTACATAGTTACATAGTTACATAGCTGAAAAGAGACTTGCGTCCATCAAGTTCAGCCTTCCTCACATTTGTTTTTTGCTGTTGATCCAAAAGAAGGCAAAACCCAGTTTGAAGCACAATTTTGCAACAAGCTAGGAAAAAAATTCCTTCTTGACCCCAGAATGGCAGTCAGATTTATCCTTGGATCAAGCAGTTATTACCCTACATTGAAAGATTATATCCTTGAATATTCTGTTCTTGCAAGTATGCATCTAGTAGCCGTTTGAACATCTGTATGGACTCTGATAAAACCACTTCTTCAGGCAGAGAATTCCACATCCTGATTGTTCTTACAGTAAAAAAACCTTTCCTTTGCCTTAGACGAAATCTTCTTTCTTCCAGTCTAAACGCATGGCCTCGTGTCCTATGTAAAGTCCGGTTTGTGAATAGATTTCCACACAATGGTTTGTATTGGCCCCGAATATATTTGTATAATGTTATCATATCCCCTCTCAGGCGACGTTTTTCTAAACTAAATAGGTTTAAATTTGTTAACCTTTCTTCATAGCCGATATGTTCCATTCCTTTTATTAATTTTGTAGCCCGCCTCTGCACTTTTTCTAGTGCCATAATATCCTTCTTTAGAACAGGTGCCCAAAATTGCACAGCATATTCAATATGGGGTCTTACCAGTGATTTATAAAGAGGCAAAATTATATTCTTGTCCCGAGAATGAATGCCCTTTTTCATGCATGACAATACCTTACTGGCCTTGGCCACTGCTGATTGACATTGCACATTGTTGCATAGTTTGTTGTCTATAACAATTCCCAAGTCCTTTTCGTGTGTTGTTATCCCTAATTCGCTTCCATTAAGGGTATACGTTGCTTGTGTATTCTTTACGCCGAAGTGCATAACTTTGCATTTTTCAACATTAAATTTCATCTGCCATTTGAGTGCCCAGTCCCCCAGTCTATCTAAATCCCTCTGCAGCAAAGTAATATCTTGCTCACATTGTATTGTTTTACAAAGTTTTGTGTCATCTGCAAACACTGAAACATGACTTTCAATGCTGGTCTTCAAGATCATTTATAAACATGTTAAATAGAAGGGGTCCCAGAACAGACCCCTGAGGGACACCACTTGCCACCTCTGTCCAGCTTGAAAATTTACCATTAATGACAACTCTTTGTACTCTGTTTTTAAGCCAATGTTCTACCCAAGAACAAGCATTTTCATCTAGACCGATTTCCTTGAGTTTGAACACTAATCTATTGTGTGGAACTGTATCAAATGCCTTGGCAAAATCCAAATAGATCACATCCACGCAACACCCTG
Source organism: Pelobates cultripes (assembly GCA_933207985.1). NCBI lineage: Eukaryota > Metazoa > Chordata > Amphibia > Anura > Pelobatidae > Pelobates > Pelobates cultripes. The sequence goes on along the minus strand of OW240919.1, from coordinate 132,973,088 downwards.
ATCTATACTTCTACTTACTTCTTAGTAGAACGCAATCAAGTTAGTTTGACATGACCTGTGCTTCATAAAACCATGCTGATTTTTGCTGATAACCATGTTCTTCTCAAGGAATTCTTGAATATTATCCCTTAATAAACTTTCAAATATTTTACCAGCCACAGAAGTTAAGCTCACAGGTCTATAATTTCCAGGCAAGGATTTTGAACCCTTTTTGAATATAGGAACCACATCTGCCTTCCTCCAATCCTCCGGAACACTTCCTGAAAGAAAAGAATCTTGAAAGATTAAAAACAGAGGTTCACTTATTTCTGCACTTAGTTCCTTAAGTACACGTGGATGGATACCGTCAGGCCCTGGAGCTTTGTTTATATTAACTTTCTTTAGTTGCTGCAGCACCTTGTCTTGAGTTAACCAATTACAATTATTCTGCAAGTTTTTAGTAGCAATCATTTGCACATCTATTGCCATGGGTTCTTCCTTAATATATACGGAGGAGAAAAAGTTATTTAAAATTCCTGCCTTTTCCTGGTCTTCATTAATTAACACCCCCGTTTCAGTTTTTAGTGTACCTACACTTTCATTTTGTTTTTTTTTAGAATTTATGTACTTAAAAAATGCTTTGGGGTTGGTTTTGCTCTCTTCAGCTATGATTATTTCATTTTGAAGTTTAGCAAGTCTAATTGCCTTTTTGCACGCATTATTTGCATCCTTATATCTTTTATAAGATGCATCTGATTTGTCCGATTTAAATGCTTTAAATGCCCTTCTCTTAGTTGTAATCTCTTGTTTTACTTCTCTACTAAGCCATGTTGGTTTTAATTTGTTTCTTTTATATTTATTTCCCAATGGTACATACTGAGAAATGTACCTTTGTAATATTTGTTGGAAGATGATCCATTTATCCTCAGTGTTCTTTTCACTAAAGAGTTTATGCCAGTCAATATATTGTAAAGCTTCCCTTAACTTATTGAAATTGGCCTTTTTAAAATTATATGTTTTAGTATTCCCCATGTGCTTTTGTTTTTTTTAGTTTATTTCAAAGGACACTATATTGTGATCACTATTTCCCAAGTGCTCACCTACTTGAATGTTGGTCAAAAGATCAACGTTGTTTGTTAAAACCAGGTCCAGACAAGCATCCATTCTAGTTGGTGCATTACTGCATATTTAGACACTGGATACTAAGTAATTCAAAAGGACAATATAAAAATAGTTAAACACTGTATATAGGATATCCAAAGAATAATCCAATGGATATAATGTATCAGGAATATATCTGTAATAGTATCTGCCACATATGAAATGGATACAAAATAATTCAATGGACAGAATGTATCCAAAGTGTGTCTATAGCGATATATGCCACATATTTAAAGGTATAAAGCAAAAAGAGAGGTAAAGTGAGAAGTGAAAAGACGTGCTAAATGTGCAGAACCATGCTTAGAATGTTGGTTCCCTGCACATTGTGACAGAGTGCCCTAGAAGTGAGAAAATGAGGGGAAAAGAAACCCCCCCAAATAAACCCGACGCGCATTTCGGTGCGCTTATGATGCACCTTCGTCAGGGGCTAAATCCATACTGACCAGCGGGTCCCTCTTATAAGTGCATGCCCTTGCTGCAGATGTATACGTGCACCAATCAGGAAGTGGAGAAATTGGCGCCAAAAGTGCCGGTATTGCCTTATTTTAATAAGATTTACGAGCAGTCCAATCCAGTGTCTGCTCGTATTAGGCAGAAAGCGCATTACTAGTTAGTGCCAAAGATTAACCCCTCACGGGGAGGTTTGTTGTAACATTTATAGCGATCCAAAATAAAGTCACCAGATGCATGGTAATACGCATCAAGGTGACTCAAAAGTTAAATGAACGGTGAGAAAGTCCAATGTTGCCTATACTGATCTTCTAAAATATGGATAATATCTTATAGTGATGCCATGGAGTATTAATAGTTCTATATTAACCAGACAGAATGGAATGAACGGTAGTATGCGGATTTATATCACGATCAATGTGAATCACGCAAAATGAATTATTCCATTCAGATTTTTTTTTAAAAGAGAAATTCCGCTTATGTTTCCATGAACAAATATAGCTCATAATAATATTAACTATTGATCATATACATTGATCCTATGCAAGAAAGTTTTTTGATTCTGATTACCAGGAAGTTATACATTGTGATCTGTAATAGATTATCATGGTTTAAGTAATTTATTGGTAATCGCACAGCCTAATACCGATATAGATCATCTTGAGATAGTCAGGCTAACAAATCC
>OW240919.1:132953188-132970713 GCA_933207985.1 Pelobates cultripes | reverse complement strand
AGACTTATTATTGGGGGCAATAAAGAAAATAATAAACTATCCATATCATCTATGAAGGGGTAAAATGCCCCATGTAAAGTGTATTATCCCAAAAAGAAACGGCAACAAATATTAATTAACTTGATATTCAATGGCCAGGAGTCATAAATAGCTAACTCATATACCAGAGAAAAAAGGAAGGAACAGCCCCCAATCTTAAGGGAACATGGACACCACCACCCATTTATCAATTTAAAGTGACAGTATATTACTAGAATACTAGAAATAAATCCTAATGAAATGAATAACATTTATATTATTGTTCAAGTCGGAGAACATAGTTCCCAATTTAGTTTTAATATACTGTTTAACATTTAATCCTGGAGTCAAGTGGGGTGCAAAAACAGCTTCCCTCTCATATTTAGACTTTTATAGATCGAAAATTCTTAATATAATTTTATCAGGGGGTCCGATATTGGTCGAAAATGGTATATATCGATGATCGAAAAGGTCATGAACCCACAAAGTAAATAAAATATAGAACTGTAACAGCCTCAAAGAAAGGGGGGGGCAGCAGGGGACATGAATTAACGCGGGACCCTAAGTCGCGAACGACCTAAATATAAAATAAAGGAATTCTTACTTCCTCTATGTGCTTAATTTATTTTCAAATTTACATGAATATACAAACAAGCGTGCAGTTGGTATGATTGTATCCTAGTCAGAGATAAACGGAGTGTATGAAAATCCTTCATTTAGGCCCAGAGGAGATAGTGTCTTCAATTTATAAATCCAATAACTTTCTCGTTGTAAAAGTTTTTTGTCTAGATCTTTTCTTGGTCCCATTTTGATTTTTTCAATTCCATTAAATCTTAAAGCCTGCGCCGAACTGCCATGTTGGACTTTCAGATGTCGCGAAATTGGCGTATCTGTTTGTCTGGTCGGATTTACAGAGTTTACATGCTCTAAAATACGTTTTTTAAATGGTCTAAAAGTCTTGCCCACGTATTTTAAATTACAGCTACAGGTGATAAGATAGACCAGTCCTTCTGTCTGGCAATTGAAAAAAAGACTTTGTTGTAAAGGTTTCTGAATTTATTGAATTAGAGAAAGCTTTAGATGGCTTCTTAATGTATTTACACACTTTGCAGCGACCACATTGTTAAGTACCGACTGCAGGAGATTTTAGCCATGTATTTGTCACTTTGTGTGTAGAGAGATGGCTAGGTACCAGGATGTCTTTGAGGTTTTGACCCCTTCTTGCTGTAAGAGAAACGTAGGGAGTCAAAACCTCTTTTAGATATATATCCTGGTAGAGTAATGGCCAAAACCTTTCCATTGACTTTTTGACTCTATTCCATCCTGAATCAAAAGTCCCGATGCATCTAATGATATTCTGGTTTTTAATCTTGGCAGAATTATCATTTAAGAATTCAGTTCTTTCTGTCAGGAGTGCCCTTTGGTATGCTTTTTTAAGGCATTTGTTAGGATAGCCTTTCGATTTAAAATGGGATCTTAAGGTTTGGGCCTTTATTTTGAAGTCATCCTGAGAGGAACAATTCCTTCTTAATTGGAGGTATTGACCTGTTGGAATTCCTCTCTTCAATGCAGGAGGGTGATAACTCTCCCAATTCAGGAGATTGTTGGTTGCTGTGGGTTTCTTATAAAGTGTGGTGGATATATTGTTTTGTGTGGTTTCCAATGTAATATCCAGAAAATTCAATTTTTGTCCACCCACTTCATGTGTAAACCTAATATTAATAGTATTGATGTTCAGATCCTCAACAAAATTGTTGAATAGGTCATCAGGGCCTGTCCAGACAATCAGAACGTCGTCAATATAACGTTTCCAAAGATTAACAAATTTTACATATTTAGTCAATTGTGGACTGAAAACAATGTTCCTTTCCCACCAACCTAAATGAAGGTTAGCGTATGAAGGGGCACACGTAGTCCCCATAGCAGTACCCTTCACTTGGTGGTAATATTTACCTCCAAACAGGAAGTAATTGTGTGTGAGTATGAAATGTAAAAGTTTTAAGACGAAGTCACTATGTTCCTTTAAGGTTGAATCCCTCATATAGAGGAAGCTTTTTACATGTTTCAAACCAACTTCGTGAGGGATTGAGCTATACAGGCTCTCCACATCAAGACTACACAGCTTTGCATTAGTTGGTATCGTCGTATCTTGTAGTATATTTAAAGTCTGCTTAGTATCCCTCAAGTATGAAGGAAGAGTCTTAACAATATCTCGAAGGATATATTCTACATATATGCTGCAGTTCTGTGTAAGATTATTATTGCCTGATACGATTGGTCTTCCTGTTAAAATTGCTTGCTGTTTGTGAATCTTGGGTAGTGCATAAAATGTTGCTATAGTAGGATTTTTATTGAATAAAAATCTAAACTCCTCATTATTTTTTAATTCCCTGAGGAATCTTGATGTTGGGTCAGAGTCTAGAAGTACTATTGTATACCACTACTTATTCATAATTCTGTAATTATGAATAAGTAGTGGTATACAATAGTACATTTATTCTATTTTGAGTTCCACTAGGTATAAACAAGTCCCTTTGTGTCTCTTATTTTTATTGTTACTCCTATTGACATTAATCTGCAGTCACAGATATTGACCCATTAAGGATTATATTAAAGTCTAAACCTGTGAACTAGAGTATCTACTTTTAGAGTCATTAGGAAAGGAGGTTCGCCATTTGGAATTTGTCTTTTTCTTTCTGACCCATCTACTAGTATCTGTGACAGATTCATCTGTATTGCTGGTTCGTCTGTTTCCCTTTGTTCGCTGGATTTCCTGTTCATATAACCCCGTTCGTGTAATTTGCAAACTACCGATTGAAACTACCGAACGAACGACCACCCAGGAGAGGAGTGTGCTGCTGGTTAACCTCTTGGCCCCAATTAGAACGTTGTGGTTAACCGCAGACACCTCTCCATTCCATTCGTACGGGTGGTCGTCGTTCGCATGTCGACCACGAGGCAGCGGCCATTTTGGGACACACGAACGCATAGCGGTGTTCGGTACAAACTGTATGGAACTAAAAACGGACACTTAAACTACCGAACACCGCTGGAAGCTGCTGCCTACCTTCTATTTCGACAAGGCATGCGAACGTCGGTCGTTCGGGAGTTTTTATTCATTCGTATGGACTTTTACCCAGACAGCCGTCCCATGGAGTCATTCGTATACCGAAGGACTGGTGAAAGACTTTGACTCCATGGCGATTCGACTAGATACATCGGATCTGAGCGCTATTCGGTGAAAACATGCACTCAGATCCAGGCTGTCTGGGGATATGTTACACGAACTATATTCATTCAGTATTCCTTCGGTTATGTATTTTAATGTGTTTTTTTCTACTGTAATGTAAAATGGCGATTGTCTCTACCCTGGGAGATAATTAGGTTTCTTCCTAATTATCTCCGGGGTAGAGAAGATGGATTTATGGGTAAGATGGGAAGGGCTTATATTGAAGCCACTGCGATTGGCTACTGTCCAATATGTTTTACAGTCTTCCACAAGGTCCCTTCGGGGAGTGTCCACCTTGTGGAGACCTGCATAAATACCGGGCAGGTAGCCCCCATTAAACAGATCTTTATTTGACCCTCAAGACGGAGCTTGGTCTCGTTTGTGGGGGAATTATTACTGGGACAGCGCTTTCGTTATTTTTAGCTGTGGAAGGCGTTCGACTGTTTTGCTGATCGGGAGTTGCCGTGTTCGTGGACTTAGTTCGGGAGTTTGGCGGTCGGCTGGATTTAAACTGCATTTCTGGAGAAGGGGATTATTTACTAAACGGCGGCTTCATCTACCTGGCGGTTAGTGTCTTAACAGTATCTTTTTCAGTTGTATTTCCTCATGGTATACAGCTTTATTAATTATTTTCTACAGTATTTATCTTTATTTATTATTCCAGTGGATACTCATTTTGAGTATCTTATAGTACTAATTGATCAAAATCACATATTGCTGAGCCTATTACTAGCAGGCTCAGACTTTCAAGGCTCTTCAAATTTTAGTAAGTGCAAAGCTCTTTATTTGGGCACACAGTGCAGAAAATATAACAGTAAATAATAAAACAAAATAAATGTATTTTCATAAGTTGAATAAAGGGCAGGCATGGGTCAATTGCACAGTGGATGGGCATAATTGAGACATATTTTAACTGCTATCCATCCCTTCCCGCTCCTGTCCCTCACTGGCCATCTCCATATATAACACTACTTTCACGTCGAAAACTGCTACAAACATGCACCCCAACCATGGCATACTAAATCAACAGGCTACCTGCAAAGTTGCTTCCGTTGTGCTGAATGCTCCTGGAGGAAGTCTCGCACCCAGACAGACTTTCTCCATTATAGATTCATATTTTGTTCATACAGCACAGCCCTTGCCAAACAGTCATGCTTCTCCTCTCTCATTAGTTCATGCTCCCACAATCCCAGGCATTTTTGACACCTTTAACTCTCTTCTTTGCCCTGCTGTGGTCACCCCCCAAACTAACCTTACAGCCGATAGCTTTGTATGCTACTTCATCGACAAGATTGAACAGTAAGGAAAGAATTCTCCCCACCTTGCCATTCTCTCTCTCAACCACTAGTAGATCATGCCTTTCCTACTTTATCCCAGGCTACTGAACAAGAGGTGTCTGCGCTTCTCTTTTCCTCTCGCCCCACCACTTGCCTGCTCAATCTTGCCCCATCTCACCTTATAAGATCACTCTCCCCTTGTCTTTTGCCTTCCTTAACACACATATTCAACTGCTCTGTCTCTCTTCTAGTATTGTCCCTGCTGACTTTAAACATGCCACTGTAGTACCTATCCTGAAAAAAACATCTCTTGACCCGTCCTCCCCCTCTATCGTCACATATCCATGCTCCCTTTCTCCTCAAAGCTTCTGGAAAGACTTGTACCCATGTGTCTCACTTCCTCAATTCAAACTTTCTCCTTGACCCTCTACAATCTGGCTTCCACCCTCTCCACTCTACTAAGACTGCTATTATCAAAGTTACTAATGACCTAATCGCTGCTAAATCCAAAGGCCACTACTCCATACTAATTCTTCTTGATCTCTCTGCCTTGGAAACCATTGATCATACTCTCCTTCTTCAAACTCATCAATCACTCAGTCTCTGTGACTCTGTCCTCTCATGGTTTTCCTCTTACCTCTCACAACACTCATTCAGTGTCTCCTTTTCTAATGATACCTCCTCACCCTTGTTCTGTCTTGGTTGGAGTGTCCCTCTGTTCTATTTTCTTTTTATACCTCTCTTGGCAAACTTATTACTTCTTTTGGATTCCACTACCACCTGTATGCTGATGACACCCAGATATATCTCTCCTCCCTGGACCTCTTCCCTGACGTCCTGCAACTGTCACTGCTTGCCTTTCTTCCATCTCTGAATGGATGTCCTCCAGCTTTCTGAAACTCAGTATCTCTAAAACTGAGATCCTTGTCCTTCCTCCTCTTAATACTGATCCTCCTCTTTTGCTCTCCCTTCAAGTTAGGGGTACCCACACAAGTCCATCCTTGCAAGTGCGCTGTCTTGACTCTGGCCTCACCTTTGAGCCTCACATCCAGTATGTTGTCAAATCCTGTAGATTCCATCTTAAAAACATAGCCTGCATCCGCCCCTTTCTTATGAAGATGCTACCAAGGAGCTTGTCCATGCTAGAGTAATTTACTAAGGTTAAGGTTAACAAATTTAAATTTATTTAGTTTATAAAAACATCGCCTGAGAGGGGATATGATAACATTATACAAATATATTCAGGGCCAATACAAACCATTGTGTGCAAATCTATTCACAAACCGGACTTTACATAGGACACGAGGCCATACGTTTAGACTGGAAGAAAGAAGATTTCTTATCAGGCAAAGGAAAGGTTTTTTTTACTTTAAGAACAATCAGGATGTGGAATTCTCTGCCTGAAGAAGTGGTTTTATCAGAGTACATACAGATGTTCAAACAGCTAATAGATGCATACTTGCAAAAACAGAATATTCAAGGATATAATCATTCAATGTAGGGTAATAACTGCTTGATCCAAGGATAAATCTGACTGCCATTATGGGGTCAAGAAGGAATTTGTTTCCTAGCTTGTTGCAAAATTGTGCTTCAAACTGGGTTTTTTTGCCTTCTTTTGGATCAACAGCAAAAAACAAATGTGAGGAAGGCTGAACTTGATGGACGCAAGTCTCTTTCCAGCTATGTAACTATGTATATACTATGTATATATACTGCATTGTTATTGTAACTCTCTCCTGAGGGTTGGAGTCTTTGCAAAAGCCATATTGCCCCTCTACAGTCTATAATGAATGCTGCCGCTAGACTGATTTTCTACTATAGTCGGTCCTCTCACACCTCATCCCTCTGTCAGTCCTTACATTGGCTTCCTGTATCTTACAGGAGTCAATTCAAAGTGCAAGCCCATACCTATAATGCACTGAACAATTCTAGCCCCTCTTATATCTCTTCACAGATCCATAGGTATGCCCCTTCTCTGTCTCTCTGCTCTGCCCATGACCTTCTTTTGTCCGCTGCTCACACCCAAATGGCCAACTCAAGCTTGCAGGACTTCTCGTGGACGGCTCCCTTGCTATGGAATAGCCTGCCTAGTCTTCAATCATTTAAGAAGTGTCTTAAAACCCATCTCTTTAGCAAAGCTTATGGCCTCCCAGAGTAATCTCTACCTTACATACCTGTCTCTTGCTCTCACCTAAAGGGCAGGACTCTACTGTCTCCTCCAGGTCTGCTTCACTCCCACCTTATTTGATTGCTAGTTCATGTCCTAATATGGTTTATACCTCATCTCTTATAGACTGTAAGTTCGTTTGAACAGAGTCCTCTTCAGCCTATCGTTCCTGTAAGTTTTCTTGTAATTGTCCTTTGGATTAAATCCCCTCTCACAATATGGTAAAGCGCTACGGAATCTGTTGGCAATATATAAATGGAGATAATAATAAGATTAGGCAAAGGCAGAGGTTTGAAATAATTTGAAAGTAAGCTCTAGGATCTTAAATATACCCTACGTCATATAAGAAGCAAGTGTAAATACTGAGAGAAAGGTAAAAGCAAGAAGGCATGCCAGGATAAGCAAAAAACTAACAAGACCAAAGAAGAGTGGTTTGCTATAGTCCATATGGGAGTTGATTGTGGCATGAATGAGCACCATGGCTGCATCTGGTGTTAACTTGCATTTGTCCTCTTTATAGTTTTATGCAAGTGACCACATTTATTTGATTTGGATATGAGAAATGAAGGAGAGGTTGGAATAGAAGAATAGAAGGATAGGAAAACCAAGGGTGGGGTATGTGTGTATGTCAACCATGAGTTAAAGTCAAATCTTAGGCATATGGAGTATGACGAGGAAAATGTGGAAGCTCTATGGGTAGATCTCTGCTTGGGGCAAAATAATGGAAATCAATTATTGGTGGGATATGTTATAATCCACCTAATGTAAATATTAATGAGGAAGAACAGCTGTTAAAGCAAACTGGGAACGCTGCAAATCAGGGTAACACGTTAATTATTGAATATTTTAATTACCCAGACATTAATTTGGATAGTGGGACTAGTACTTCAGCAAGGGGAATCAGGTTTTTGAATGTGTTAAATGACACCTTCAGGTCACAACTGGTACAAGCACTGCTTGTCTGGATCTTGTTATAAGCAGTGGTGTATCCTGGTTTTGTGCTGTCCTAGGCCACCCCCCACCACCCACCTTCCCCGCCTTCTAAATACACACACTCACATTCACTGACAGACACGCATACACTAGCTAACAGACATACACACGAACACACACATACAGTCACTAGCAGACACACACTTTTACTAACAGATGCATACACTCTCACTAACACACACACATAGTAACACACTCCCTAACAGACACACTCCCTAACAGACACACTCCCTAACAGACACACTCCCTAACAGACACACTACCTGACATACACTCACTAACAGACACACACACTCACTAACAGACACACACACTAACACACACACACACACTAACAGATACAAACACACTCACACACACTCACTAACAGACACACACTAACAGACACGCACACACACACACACACGCAAACATGAACACACTTTTTAACATTAACACACTCAAAATGTAACCCCCCAGCCTCCTTACCTTTGGGAATGCTGGGGGGTGGGTTCTTCCTCTCCATGGGGGTCCAGTGGCTGCTGGGCGGGCGTGCTGGCCGGGAGCCATCATATTCCGTCTCCCGGCATCACTCTGCGGGCGGGCACTTTCCCCTGTGCTCTCTGCTCAGCTCCCTCGCCAGCGCCGCCCTCACAGATTTTTACCTAGCCGCCCACCTGCCTGAACTGTTAGCCGCAAGGCTAACAAGGCATTTGCCTGAGCATTTGGTGGCAGCTTTCTTTGCTGCCCCCTGGAAAATGCCGCCCAAGGCAAATGCCTTGTTTGCCTCGTGGCTAATATGTCCCTGGTTATAACAAACAATGTTGATCTCTTGATCAACATTCAAGTAGGAGAGCATTTGGGAAATAGTGATCACAAAATGGTAATTTTTTTTAAATGAACTCAAAGAAGCAAAAGCACGTGGGGTATACTAAAACATATAATTTTAGAAAAGCCAATTTCAATAAGATTAGGGCATCTCTACAAAATATCGACTGGCATAAACTCCTTGGTGAAATAGACACTGAGGATAAATGGAAACTATACAAACAAATATTAGAAAGGTACGTTTTTCAGTATGTCCCATATGGTAATAATTATAAAAGGAACAAATTGAAACCAATGTGGCTTAGTAGAGAAGTAAATCAAGAGATTAAAAATAAGAAAAGGGCATTTAAAGCATTTAAAGTGGACAAATCAGAGGCATCCTATTTAAGATATAAGGAAGCCAATACTGCTTGCAAAAAGGCAATTAAAGTGGCTAAACTAGAAAATTTGAAATTGACAGCCAAAGAATCCTAAACCAACCCCAAAAAGTACATCAATTCCAGAAAAACAAAAAATGAAAGTGTAGGTACACTGGAAACAGAGATGGGTCTGTTAATTAATGAAGACCAGAAAAAGGCAGAAATTTTAAATAACTATTTTTCTTCAGTATGTATTAATGAGGATCCTATAACAAGACATATGCAAATGATTGCTGCAAAATACTTGCAGATAACTTGTGATTGGATGACTCGAGACAAGGTGCTACAGCAGTTAAAGAAAATTAATGTAAATAAAGCTCCGGGGCCTGACGGTATTCATCCACAAGTTCCTAATGAGCTAAGTGGGGAAATAAGTGAAACTCTGTATTTAATCTTTCAAGGTTATCTTGTTTCAGGTATTGTACCGGTGGATTGAAGGAAGGCAGATGTTGTTCCTATATTTAAAAAGGATTCAAAGTCCTTGCCTGGAAATTATAGACCTTTGAGCTTAACTTCTGTGACTGGGAAAATATTTGAAGGGCTATTAAGGGATAATATTTAGGAATTTATTGGGAAGAACTTTATTAGCAATAATCAGCATGGTTTTATGAAACATAGGTCATGTCAAACTAACCTCATTGCATTCTATGAAGAAGTAAGTAGAAGTATAGATCAGGATGTTGGAGTGGATGTGATCTACTTGGATTTTGCCAAGGCATTTGATCCGGTTCCTCACAATAGGTTAGTCTTCAAACTAAAAGAAATTGGTCTAGATAAATATACTTGTTCTTTGGTAGAACAGTGGCTTAAGGATAGAGTACAACGAGTTGTCATTAATGGTAAATTTTCAGGCTGGACAAAAGTGGTAAGTGGTGTCCCTCAGGGTTCTATTTTGGGACTGCTTCTATTTAACATATTTATAAATGATCTTGCAATAGGCATTGAAAGCCATGTTTTAGTGTTTGCAGATGGCACAAAACTTTGTAAAGTGATACAATGTGAGCAGGTTATTGCTTTGCTGCAGAGGAATTTAGATAGCTTGAGGGACTGGATGCTAAAATGGCAGATGGAAGTTAATGTAGAGAAATGCAAAGTTATGCACTTCAGGGTCAAGAATGAACAAACAACATACATCCTAAATGGTAGTGATTTAGGGATAACCACACATGAGAAGAATTGGGAATTGTTATAGACAACAAATTAGGCATCACTATGCAATGTCAATCTGCAGTTGCTGATGCCAGTAAGGTTTTGTCATATATAAATAGGGGCATAAATTCTCGGGATAAAAATAAAATGTTGCCTCTTTATAAATCACTAGTAAGAACACACCTTGAATATGCTGTGCAATTTTGGGCACCTGTGCTAAAGAAGGATATCATGGCACTAGAAAAAGTGCAAAGACGAGCTACAAAATTGATCAAAGGAATGGAGCATTTTAGTTACGAAGAAAGGTTAAAAAATGTAAATCTCTTTAGTTTGGAAAAACGGCACTCAGTGGATATGATAACATTATACAAATATATTCAGGGCCAGTACAAACCATTATCAGGAAATCTATTCATAAACAGGGCTACATAGGATACAAGGTCACGCATTTAGGTTGGAACAAAGGAGATTTAATCTAAGGCAAAGAAAAGGGTTTTTTTTTTACAGTAAGAACTATAAGGATATGGAATTATCTGCCTGAAGAGGTGGATTTATTAGAGTCCATACAGATGTTTAAACAGAAATTGGATAAATACTTCCAAAAACACATTATACAGGGATATAATTTCTAATTAGTGGGGTAATAGCTGATTGATCCAAGAGATATCGGACTGCCATTTTGGGGTCAAGAAGGGATTTCTTCCTAGTTTGTTGCAAAATTGGAAGCGCTTCAGACTGTTTATTTATTTTTTATTTCTTTTGCTTTCTTTTGGACCAACAGCAAAAACATATGTGAGGAAGACTGAATTTGATGGACGCAAGCCTCTTTTCAGCTATGTACCTATGTCACTGGAGCACACTACTCCAAGCAAGCATGTGACATGTTAAAGAGAAAAAAAGAGTTACAGGTGTTGGACCTAGGTCCACGCTGTGAACAAGTTGGACTAGGTGGAAATATAAAGCATACCCTGATATTGGTAAGACGAAAAACGAACTTAAGAACTAGTTTCCACTTGCGAAAAGGCAGCAAGGGAACCAGATCTTAAAAAATTACCACCATTAGTAAATTAATTTATTTAGGTAGTACTAACAGTGGAAAGTATTAAAAACATGTGCAGTCTTTATTGAATTGGATATACCACACAAAATACATATGGAAAACGTGAAATAAACTTGGTGAAAAACATGATTGTGAAAAAAATAAAAAAGATATTAAAACCAAAGGAGTGGTCTGGGTAAGCCTATAATAGTAGTCTAGGAAGTTTCTCACAGTTTTTATGTAGAATTGAGGCTCCTTTCGTTATAAATTTATTAACCGTCCCAAAGTATCAATATTGGTCCACTAACGGAGGTTCACCTGTATTTTGTTTTTTGTTTTTACACACAACACACTAGTTAAGTGTAACATTGAGTGGGTGCAAAAATGGGGAAGACCACTTCCCATGGTGGTCTAAAATATAAACTTTAAAATACATCAATGCACACAATTTAGCAAAAATTAAATATCTTTAATTCATCCACATAAATGTTCACATGTAAGGTACAATATTTATGTCTGCAGGTATATCATCTGATACAATACATTCAATATAAAACGTCATACATGTATAATAAAAATTAATCCAGCAAGCAAACCGCATTTAATCAATATGTATGTAATGTTACCTTTTTAATAAATTATGACAGGAACCGAGATATAATCCCTCAATGTTTTGACTTGAAGAGCCTTTTTTAAGAATGAGGGTACTTCCCTCAAAGTACACTTAAATAGGAATTATGTGAACGAGAAAAAGGGGTAAGCTTGCTCTTTCCGCATACAAATCAGCCACTATGGTTGCCATCGTGATAATATAACGCAAAGCAAAATGGCAGCCATCTTTTGTCATAACGACAGGATGCCAGAAATACATGAGCATGTAAAACAAAAATAAACTAAAATTACTCTTCCTTTTTTCTGACATAAGCACCGATCAAGCTAATTGAAGCTTTGTGTTATTTTACTCACTGAGTGCCTGCGTGGGATTGATGGTGTTTATGACAAACCCCATCACGGTGGCTGCGAAGGTGAGGATGCATTAAAAAAGGAGACATTTGAAGTGTGCTAGCATTAACACTAACAAAACCCTACTGAAAATATTAGAAGAGAGCATTGCCCCTTGAATTTTTCAGCAATAAAATTGTCACTTTGTTCAAAGGTAGTGCAGAAATCATATTGATGTGTGCTGAATAGAGAGACTATAGCTGTTTATGCAGGAAATCCCCAAAGTAAAAAAGATGTATAGTATTTCTAACAGAATGACAAATGTATAAATTAATTATTGAAAACAATAATACAACCCCTCACTCATTTAATCCACATATAAATGTCCCCGTTTTTCAGCTCCCTTATCTGCTTTTTACCAGATTCAGGGTAGATGAGGCTGCCAGAAGCATTATCTGTTTTATGTTATCAAATATACTTTCTATCGAATATTCACTGGTATATTCCAATTATTCCTGACCTCATGTAATAATATGCCTTCAGTTTCAATTGGACATTATCCAAGATGTCTTTTCCTATTGACCTTCGATGAGAGATGGCACAGTATCTGTAAGTTAACTTTTTATTTGCCTCTTTTTTTTTCTCTTTTTCAGTTTTCTCACGTACATTAGACATAGTAGTACATATTTTATGTTTTGTTTTAAGTACATTAGAACTTCCATTACAAAAGTGGTATTTTTAAGCTGGATGGTCTGATGGACACAATGATTTGGCAAACGCCTACTACAAATAAAATGCTTATTTCAATCTGTAACATTCAAAGTGTTAAGTGTATTAAGCTGCAAAATAGAAGACTGGAATAAGTGACAATTTCTCTTTAAAATCATTGTTTTTAAAAAAACCTTAAACTATAACATGAAAAACACGCAATATTTTTCAAAGTATAAAAAAGGTTATATTGATGCAGTTAAACATTAATAATTCATTTGGCTTTTGCATTTTTCATCTTTTTCTCTTGTTTTCCATCCCAAATGGCATTTGATCTCTAGATAATTTTCACGATGAATGTGAGCTGATCTGACGGGAGGCAGCATTCATAGTGAATAAGAACACATTCTACTTTTCCAAGCTATGTATCCAGTTTGTGTACCTGCCTCTGGGTTTAAATATGACATATTACTTTGGCTTTGTGCCACATTTATTTTAGGAATATCATCAAATAAACTAAAAAACAAAAAAAACAAAGCCTTACCTATTGTAACCCTGAAAAATGTTATGATGATTTCTAATGTTTTTCAAAGGATACATTCATGTTTTATATCTTTATTTTAAGGTCATAGCATTGTGATTTTAATGGCTTTAGATTTTTATAACCACCAAAAGAAAAATGTAACTACACATCTCATGATCCCAATTGATAGGATTTATTTCTAAAGTGCACTGCTATTGAAACCAAAAATGACAGTAGTATTTTACAATCATATTTAATCTTTCAATTGTGCAAGTTATGTTTTTAGAAAATTTATGGACAAAAGTATGTTTAGCAAGCTTATACTTCTATACCATATGCATAGAGATAGACAATACATGTGCATGGTAAGCAATAATACCAAAATAGTCCACACAATAACACACATTATATTCTTTTAACAGGCCAAAGATGTGTTTTTTTTTGTTTTTTTTTATAAGAGGGCATACCATTTTATTAGTAATAACCTGTATATAACTGAAAATAGTAATCTAAAATTTGCCCTATATTTTTTAGCCACTATATTTATCTCCTGACCACTCTAATCCAAAATCCAAATACAATCCATCCTCTTTTCTTTACCAACAAGAATGACTTTACGTTCCTTACTCTAAAAAAAATAAAAATAACATACAGTCAAAGAAAAATAAAATCATTTTAAAATGGCAAAACAGTGGAGGGAAGATAGTTGTCCTATTTTCTTAAAAAACTTTCCACACAAGGTGGAGGTAAATCCTGTTTATATAAATATTTTTTGCTGTTCTATCTTGCCTGGGACAACTAGCGAATCCTCTGATTAATTCTCTGTCCCCAGTCACTGGGATTCCAAATTTGCCCAGATACTTCCAAAATCTAACCAGAGACTTCTAACCTGACTCACAACCCTTAGAGACAACCTGACCCTTAACCTTAACCCCTTCTTGTTGCCATGCGTATGTTGCCACAGATTTTAGAATCTGTTATAATTCAGGTACGCACCATGGGGCATTGTATGGGGAAGGAGACTGAACCATATATCTTTATTTTGAAGGTTTTTTTTTTTACACAACTCAAACCCCCTTTGATAACTGTCTCCTTAATTTAATTTTTACTGCCCTCTTTTTACCCGTCGTTGTGTTACCAACTCTGGCACTTTAGATGGATTGGACCAGGGTTTGCAATGTTTCTGCGAGACAAGCTCTGATATTTTATTAGATATACCCCAAAAGAAACATGGGTTTTATTTTTTATATTTAATTATTCTAAATGTTTTTTTTGCCGGTATCTGAATTGAAAGCACTCCTTTGTTTTCCAGGCACAGACCTTAGGTCTATGCTGGGTAATACTTCAATCAGAGACTACTCAGCCAAAGAGAATTTACAATTTTATTAACTGTCACAAATATGACCAACTCCAGACATATAGAGCTCTTCAGCAAACTGACATGCTTTATGTGTCTGTCCTGTTTCTTTAAACCAGGCCTTGATGAGTTCCAGTAATTCTCATTTCTATCTGATTTTTTTTTTTTTTCATTTTAGTTCCCTGAATATTGGACCCTTGTACTGCCTTTATCTAGTTAATCATAAAACATATTTTTTTAGCAACTAAGCTTTAGTTTTTGCATGTAATTCCTTAACTGTATAGCACCATTATTTGTTGGAGTCGTTTAAACAAATTCATCTGATGTAAGTAAATCATTCTGTTCCTCATACAAGCTTTATTTAGGGGACTTTGTATTGTTAATTACTAATAATGCAGGTAGGTATTGCTGGCAGTGTTCCTGTCATATATTTAATAATAAATTATAGTTTAACTACATATCACTCTAAAATTAAATTTGTAGTTTTCACTGTAATTATTTTTATTATTAGTAGCACTAGTTAAAAATAATGTACTATGGTTCTTTTTAACATTTGATGACCTTCAGAGACAGTGAAACCAGGACATTTTTATTATTGTAGCTACGGAGTATAGCAACAAACCTTTGCTTGCATATTGCTCTACAGCCAACCAATCAACGTGAAAAATTAATGTGCTCTCCACTTCTCCAACCTGTTCATTATTTGGGAGGACCAAGTTAGTACCATGGCCTGCAGTCACTCTAGCACAAAATCTGTCCTACGGTTGTATCTCATGAGACTGACATATCATTAGCGTTTCCAGATATCATGCACAACACAGAATGCTGTTAAAAAATGCATGCTAAGGAAGTTAGTAAGTTTCTGGGCATCCATGTAATATGCAATTTTTATAAAGGTATAGCAGATTCCTGGCAACACGTATTGTGATTATCAGCAAAACCCTATGTGATCCAAGGCCTGAAGAGGCACTTGTATGTACACTGATCAGCCACAACATTAAAACCACCTGCCTAATATCTTTATGATCTCTCTCGTGCTGCCAAAACAGCTATCGTGCATCAAGATATTTACTCCACAAGACTTCTGAATGAGTTCTGTGGTCTCTGGCACCAAGACATTAGCAGCAGATTGTATAAGTCCTGCAAGTAGCAAGGTGGGGGCTCCATGGATCGGATTTGCATATCCCACAGATACTCAATCGGATTGATATCTGGGGAATTTGGAGGCTATTGCAACTTCTTGAACTTTTTATCATGTTCCTCAAACCTAAACATTTCTGAACAATTTTTTGCAGTGTAGCAGGATGATTTATCCTTCTGAAAGAGGCCAGGGCCATCAGGGAAAACCACTGGGTGGTGTATGTGGTCTGCAACAATCTCTAGGTAGGTGAAATGTGTCGTATAACAGCCACATAAATGCACAAGTTTTCCTGACAGTGCATTACTCCGATCATAACACTGCCTCTACAGGCCTGGCTTCTTCCCATAGTGCATGTTGCTGACATCTCTTCCCCAGATATTGTTTCTCTGGTTGTTATTTGAGCATCCCTTCAAGACTGAATTTACCCTTTCTGCTGCTCTGAGGCCATTTTCCTCAATGCCCCTTCCTCCACCCCATCATATATATATAATGCTTAGTGCATTTTAATCGATGGATTAATTTGACTACTTTGGGAATTGGATGGATGAATGCGAGTATTTTGGAGTATGACTGCATGGTAATTATAACTAGGTGGGTGGTTGGATGGCAATAAGTGGGAGTAGGTGATTTGTGTGGGTATGACTGGGAGGTGAGATGGGAGTTTTGACAGGGTGGATAAGGAAACATGGCCAGTTCAGAGTATGTAGCTGAATTTGTATGTAAGAGCATATTTGTGTGAATGAAGTGTTAGTGACTTCATGTGAATGATGGGTGTATTTTTGTAGAATGCTAGTGTGTGGATTTAGTGGTGTGTTATTTATAGAGTGCAAGTGGGTGCATTCAGGAGCATAACGGGGTTATGTTTTAGTGTGCATGCTTGTGTGTGTTTGTGTGTGGTTTCAACTTTCTATCTGTCCCTCTTTATCTTTCTCCATCCTGCTCTATTAATTTATTTCTCTGGTACATGTGGTCCTTTCCCCAATTATGCCGTTCTCCCCATAACCCTCTCTTACACCAATTGATCCCGTCTTCTCATTTCCTCACTTGTCTCCCTCTACTTCCCCCAACTCTCACTTGTATCCCTCTACTTTTATCTTTCACTCCCTTGTACCCCTCTTCCTTTCCACCCTTCCCTCTTCTTTATTTGCATCCCTCACTTGTACCCTTCTTCTTGTTCCCCTTCCCTCATTTGTTCAACTCTTTTCCCCCCTACATTTACTTGCTCCCCTCTCGTTCCCCCACCCTTCACATGTACCCCTCTTTTTCAACTTCCCTCACATGTTAAACTGGAATTTGCGCTATATATCTGTTCGACCGTAATTCACCTCTTTTATATTTAGTGCACCCCTGCTTATCATATATCTTTTTGTTCAGGAGAAACAGGGCTTTAATTGCACATGAACTATTGATATACACTGAACAAAATTATAATCGAAATACTTTTTTATTGAACTCAAAGATCTAAGACTTTTTCTATGTACACACACAATTTCTATTTATTTCAAATATTGTTTACAAATCTGTTTCAATATTCTCCGAGATTATCCATCCACCTCACAGGTGTGGCATATCAAGATGCTGATTAGACAACATGATTATTGCAAAGGTGTGCTTTAGGCTGGCCACAATAAAAGACCAATTGTATCACACAGCACAATGCCACAGATGTTGCAAGTTTTGAGTGAGCATGACCACAGACCACATGTAACCACACCAGCCCAGGACCTCCACATGCAGCATATTCACCTCCAAGATC
>OW240919.1:132930974-132953088 GCA_933207985.1 Pelobates cultripes | reverse complement strand
CATCTGTGGCATTGTGCTGTGTGATACAATTGGTCTTTTATTGTGGCCAGCCTAAAGCACACCTTTGCAATAATCATGTTGTCTAATCAGCATCTTGATATGCCACACCTGTGAGGTGGATGGATAATCTCGGAGAATATTGAAACAGATTTGTAAACAATATTTGAAATAAATAGAAATTGTGTGTGTACATAGAAAAAGTCTTAGATCTTTGAGTTCAATAAAAGTGTTTCGATTATAATTTTGTTCAGTGTATATCAATAGTTCATGTGCAATTAAAGCCCTGTTTCTCCTGAACAAAAAGATATATGATAAGCAGGGGTGCACTAAATATAAAAGAGGTGAATTACGGTCGAACAGATATATAGCGCAAATTCCAGTTTAACATGTGAGGGAAGTTGAAAAAGAGGGGTACATGTGAAGGGTGGGGGAACGAGAGGGGAGCAAGTAAATGTAGGGGGGGAAAGAGTTGAACAAATGAGGGAAGGGGAACAAGAAGAAGGGTACAAGTGAGGGATGCAAATAAAGAAGAGGGAAGGGTGGAAAAGGAAGAGGGGTACAAGGGAGTGAAAGATAAAAGTAGAGGGATACAAGTGAGAGTTGGGGGAAGTAGAGGGAGACAAGTGAGGAAATGAGAAGACGGGATCAATTGGTGTAAGAGAGGGTTATGGGGAGAACGGCATAATTGGGGAAAGGACCACATGTACCAGAGAAATAAATTAATAGAGCAGGATGGAGAAAGATAAAGAGGAACAGATAGAAAGTTGAAACCACACACAAACACACACAAGCATGCACACTAAAACATAACCCCGTTATGCTCCTGAATGCACCCACTTGCACTCTATAAATAACACACCACTAAATCCACACACTAGCATTCTACAAAAATACACCCATCATTCACATGAAGTCACTAACACTTCATTCACACAAATATGCTCTTACATACAAATTCAGCTACATACTCTGAACTGGCCATGTTTCCTTATCCACCCTGTCAAAACTCCCATCTCACCTCCCAGTCATACCCACACAAATCACCTACTCCCACTTATTGCCATCCAACCACCCACCTAGTTATAATTACCATGCAGTCATACTCCAAAATACTCGCATTCATCCATCCAATTCCCAAAGTAGTCAAATTAATCCATCGATTAAAATGCACTAAGCATTATATATATATGATGGGGTGGAGGAAGGGGCATTGAGGAAAATGGCCTCAGAGCAGCAGAAAGGGTAAATTCAGTCTTGAAGGGATGCTCAAATAACAACCAGAGCAACAATATCTGGAGAAGAGATGTCAGCAACATGCACTATGGGAAGAAGCCAGGCCTGTAGAGGCAGTGTTATGATCTGAGTAATGCACTGTCAGGAAAACTTGGGCATTTATGTGGATGTTATACGACACATTTCACCTACCTAGAGATTGTTGCAGACCACATACACCACCCAGTGGTTTTCCCTGATGACCCTGGCCTCTTTCAGAAGGATAAATCATCCTGCTACACTGCAAAAATTGTTCAGAAATGTTTAGGTTTGAGGAACATGATAAAAAGTTCAAGAAGTTGCAATAGCCTCCAAATTCCCCAGATATCAATCCGATTGAGTATCTGTGGGATATGCAAATCCGATCCATGGAGCCCCCACCTTGCTACTTGCAGGACTTATACAATCTGCTGCTAATGTCTTGGTGCCAGAGACCACAGAACTCATTCAGAAGTCTTGTGGAGTAAATATCTTGATGCACGATAGCTGTTTTGGCAGCACGAGAGAGATCATAAAGATATTAGGCAGGTGGTTTTAATGTTGTGGCTGATCAGTGTACATACAAGTGCCTCTTCAGGCCTTGGATCACATAGGGTTTTGCTGATAATCACAATACGTGTTGCCAGGAATCTGCTATACCTTTATAAAAATTGCATATTACATGGATGCCCAGAAACTTACTAACTTCCTTAGCATGCATTTTTTAACAGCATTCTGTGTTGTGCATGATACCTGAAATGCTAATGATATGTCAGTCTCATGAGATACAACCGTAGGACAGATTTTGTGCTAGAGTGACTGCAGGCCATGGTACTAACTTGGTCCTCCCAAATAATGAACAGGTTGGAGAAGTGGAGAGCACATTAATTTTTCACGTTGATTGGTTGGCTGTAGAGCAATATGCAAGCAAAGGTTTGTTGCTATACTCCGTAGCTACAATAATAAAAATGTCCTGGTTTCACTGTCTCTGAAGGTCATCAAATGTTAAAAAGAACCATAGTACATTATTTTTAACTAGTGCTACTAATAATAAAAATAATTACAGTGAAAACTACAAATTTAATTTTAGAGTGATATGTAGTTAAACTATAATTTATTATTAAATATATGACAGGAACACTGCCAGCAATACCTACCTGCATTATTAGTAATTAACAATACAAAGTCCCCTAAATAAAGCTTGTATGAGGAACAGAATGATTTACTTACATCAGATGAATTTGTTTAAACGACTCCAACAAATAATGGTGCTATACAGTTAAGGAATTACATGCAAAAACTAAAGCTTAGTTGCTAAAAAAATATGTTTTATGATTAACTAGATAAAGGCAGTACAAGGGTCCAATATTCAGGGAACTAAAATGAAAAAAAAAATCAGATAGAAATGAGAATTACTGGAACTCATCAAGGCCTGGTTTAAAGAAACAGGACAGACACATAAAGCATGTCAGTTTGCTGAAGAGCTCTATATGTCTGGAGTTGGTCATATTTGTGACAGTTAATAAAATTGTAAATTCTCTTTGGCTGAGTAGTCTCTGATTGAAGTATTACCCAGCATAGACCTAAGGTCTGTGCCTGGAAAACAAAGGAGTGCTTTCAATTCAGATACCGGCAAAAAAAACATTTAGAATAATTAAATATAAAAAATAAAACCCATGTTTCTTTTGGGGTATATCTAATAAAATATCAGAGCTTGTCTCGCAGAAACATTGCAAACCCTGGTCCAATCCATCTAAAGTGCCAGAGTTGGTAACACAACGACGGGTAAAAAGAGGGCAGTAAAAATTAGATTAAGGAGACAGTTATCAAAGGGGGTTTGAGTTGTGTAAAAAAAAAAACCTTCAAAATAAAGATATTTGGTTCAGTCTCCTTCCCCATACAGTGCCCCATGGTGCGTACCTGAATTATAACAGATTCTAAAATCTGTGGCAACATACGCATGGCAACAAGAAGGGGTTAAGGCTAAGGGTCAGGTTGTCTCTAAGGGTTGTGAGTCAGGTTAGAAGTCTCCGGTTAGATTTTGGAAGTATCTGGGCAAATTTGGAATCCCAGTGACTGGGGACAGAGAATTAATCAGAGGATTCGCTAGTTGTCCCAGGCAAGATAGAACAGCAAAAAATATTTATATAAACAGGATTTACCTCCACCTTGTGTGGAAAGTTTTTTAAGAAAATAGGACAACTATCTTCTCTCCACTGTTTTGCCATTTTAAAATGATTTTATTTTTCTTTGACTGTATGTTATTTTTATTTTTTTTAGAGTAAGGAACGTAAAGTCATTCTTGTTGGTAAAGAAAAGAGGATGGATTGTATTTGGATTTTGGATTAGAGTGGTCAGGAGATAAATATAGTGGCTAAAAAATATAGGGCAAATTTTAGATTACTATTTTCAGTTATATACAGGTTATTACTAATAAAATGGTATGCCCTCTTATAAAAAAAAACAAAAAAAAACACATCTTTGGCCTGTTAAAAGAATATAATGTGTGTTATTGTGTGGACTATTTTGGTATTATTGCTTACCATGCACATGTATTGTCTATCTCTATGCATATGGTATAGAAGTATAAGCTTGCTAAACATACTTTTGTCCATAAATTTTCTAAAAACATAACTTGCACAATTGAAAGATTAAATATGATTGTAAAATACTACTGTCATTTTTGGTTTCAATAGCAGTGCACTTTAGAAATAAATCCTATCAATTGGGATCATGAGATGTGTAGTTACATTTTTCTTTTGGTGGTTATAAAAATCTAAAGCCATTAAAATCACAATGCTATGACCTTAAAATAAAGATATAAAACATGAATGTATCCTTTGAAAAACATTAGAAATCATCATAACATTTTTCAGGGTTACAATAGGTAAGGCTTTGTTTTTTTTGTTTTTTAGTTTATTTGATGATATTCCTAAAATAAATGTGGCACAAAGCCAAAGTAATATGTCATATTTAAACCCAGAGGCAGGTACACAAACTGGATACATAGCTTGGAAAAGTAGAATGTGTTCTTATTCACTATGAATGCTGCCTCCCGTCAGATCAGCTCACATTCATCGTGAAAATTATCTAGAGATCAAATGCCATTTGGGATAGAAAACAAGAGAAAAAGATGAAAAATGCAAAAGCCAAATGAATTATTAATGTTTAACTGCATCAATATAACCTTTTTTATACTTTGAAAAATATTGCGTGTTTTTCATGTTATAGTTTAAGTTTTTTTTAAAAACAATGATTTTAAAGAGAAATTGTCACTTATTCCAGTCTTCTATTTTGCAGCTTAATACACTTAACACTTTGAATGTTACAGATTGAAATAAGCATTTTATTTGTAGTAGGCGTTTGCCAAATCATTGTGTCCATCAGACCATCCAGCTTAAAAATACCACTTTTGGAATGGAAGTTCTAATGTACTTAAAACAAAACATAAAATATGTACTACTATGTCTAATGTACGTGAGAAAACTGAAAAAGAGAAAAAAAAAGAGGCATAGCATAAAACAGATAATGCTTCTGGCAGCCTCATCTACCCTGAATCTGGTAAAAAGCAGATAAGGGAGCTGAAAAACGGGGACATTTATATGTGGATTAAATGAGTGAGGGGTTGTATTATTGTTTTCAATAATTAATTTATACATTTGTCATTCTGTTAGAAATACTATACATCTTTTTTACTTTGGGGATCTCCTGCATAAACAGCTATAGTCTCTCTATTCAGCACACATCAATATGATTTCTGCACTACCTTTGAACAAAGTGACAATTTTATTGCTGAAAAATTCAAGGGGCAATGCTCTCTTCTAATATTTTCAGTAGGGTTTTGTTAGTGTTAATGCTAGCACACTTCAAATGTCTCCTTTTTTAATGCATCCTCACCTTCGCAGCCACTGTGATGGGGTTTGTCATAAACACCATCACTCTCACGCAGGCACTCAGTGAGTAAAATAACACAAAGCTTCAATTAGCTTGATCGGTGCTTATGTCAGAAAAAAGGAAGAGTAATTTTAGTTTATTTTTGTTTTACATGCTCATGTATTTCTGGCATCCTGTCGTTATGACGAAAAATGGCTGCCATTTTGCTTTGCGTTATATTATCACGATGGCAACCATAGTGGCTGATTTGTATGCGGAAAGAGCAAGCTTACCCCTTTTTCTCGTTCACATAATTCCTATTTAAGTGTACTTTGAGGGAAGTACCCTCATTCTTAAAAAAGGCTCTTCAAGTCAAAACATTGAGGGACTATATCTCTGTTCCTGTCATAATTTATTAAAAAGGTAACATTACATACATATTGATTAAATGCGGTTTGCTTGCTGGATTAATTTTTATTATACATGTATGACGTTTTATATTGAATGTATTGTATCAGATGATATACCTGCAGACATAAATATTGTACCTTACATGTGAACATTTATGTGGATGAATTAAAGATATTTAATTTTTGCTAAATTGTGTGCATTGCGATTTTGTATTTTAAAGTTTATATTTTAGACCACCATGGGAAGTGGTCTTCCCCATTTTTGCACCCACTCAATGTTACACTTAACTAGTGTGTTGTGTGTAAAAACAAAAAACAAAATACAGGTGAACCTCCGTTAGTGGACCAATATTGATACTTTGGGACGGTTAATAAAGTTATAACGAAAGGAGCCTCAATTCTACATAAAAACTGTGAGAAACTTCCTAGACTACTATTATAGGCTTACCCAGACCACTCCTTTGGTTTTAATATCTTTTTTATTTTTTTCACAATCATGTTTTTCACCAAGTTTATTTCACGTTTTCCATATGTATTTTGTGTGGTATATCCAATTCAATAAAGACTGCACATGTTTTTAATACTTTCCAATGTTAGTACTACCTAAATAAATTAATTTACTAATGGTGGTAATTTTTTTTTAAGATCTGGTTCCCTTGCTGCCTTTTCGCAAGTGGAAACTAGTTCTTAAGTTCGTTTTTCGTCTTACCAATATCAGGGTATGCTTTATATTTCCACCTAGTCCAACTTGTTCACAGCGTGGACCTAGGTCCAACACCTGTAACTCTTTTTTTCTCTTTAACAAGTCACATGCTTGCTTGGAGTAGTGTGCTCCAGTGACATAGTTACATAGCTGAAAAGAGGCTTGCGTCCATCAAATTCAGTCTTCCTCACATATGTTTTTGCTGTTGGTCCAAAAGAAAGCAAAAAAATAAAAAATAAATAAACAGTCTGAAGCGCTTCCAATTTTGCAACAAACTAGGAAGAAATCCCTTCTTGACCCCAAAATGGCAGTCAGATATCTCCTTGGATCAAGCAGCTATTACCCCACTAATTAGAAATTATATCCCTGTATAATGTGTTTTTGGAAGTATTTATCCAATTTCTGTTTAAACATCTGTATGGACTCTAATAAATCCACCTCTTCAGGCAGATAATTCCATATCCTTATAGTTCTTACTGTAAAAAAAAACCCTTTTCTTTGCCTTAGATTAAATCTCCTTTGTTCCAACCTAAATGCGTGACCTTGTATCCTATGTAGCCCTGTTTATGAATAGATTTCCTGATAATGGTTTGTACTGGCCCTGAATATATTTGTATAATGTTATCATATCCACTGAGTGCCGTTTTTCCAAACTAAAGAGATTTACATTTTTTAACCTTTCTTCGTAACTAAAATGCTCCATTCCTTTGATCAATTTTGTAGCTCGTCTTTGCACTTTTTCTAGTGCCATGATATCCTTCTTTAGCACAGGTGCCCAAAATTGCACAGCATATTCAAGGTGTGTTCTTACTAGTGATTTATAAAGAGGCAAAATTTTATTTTTATCCCGAGAATTTATGCCCCTATTTATATATGACAAAACCTTACTGGCATTAGCAACTGCAGATTGACATTGCATAGTGATGCCTAATTTGTTGTCTATAACAATTCCCAATTCCTTCTCATGTGTGGTTATCCCTAAATCACTACCATTTAGGATGTACGTTGTTTGTTCATTCTTGACCATGAAGTGCATAACTTTGCATTTCTCTACATTAACTTCCATCTGCCATTTTAGCATCCAGTCCCTCAAGCTATCTAAATTCCTCTGCAGCAAAGCAATAACCTGCTCACATTGTATCACTTTACAAAGTTTTGTGCCATCTGCAAACACTAAAACATGGCTTTCAATGCCTATTGCAAGATCATTTATAAATATGTTAAATAGAAGCGGTCCCAAAATAGAACCCTGAGGGACACCACTTACCACTTTTGTCCAGCCTGAAAATTTACCATTAATGACAACTCGTTGTACTCTATCCTTAAGCCACTGTTCTACCAAAGAACAAGTATATTTATCTAGACCAATTTCTTTTAGTTTGAAGACTAACCTATTGTGAGGAACCGTATCAAATGCCTTGGCAAAATCCAAGTAGATCACATCCACTCCAACATCCTGATCTATACTTCTACTTACTTCTTTATAGAATGCAATGAGGTTAGTTTGACATGACCTATGTTTCATAAAACCATGCTGATTATTGCTAATAAAGTTCTTCCCAATAAATTCCTGAATATTATCCCTTAATAGCCCTTCAAATAGTTTCCCAGTCACAGAAGTTAAGCTCAAAGGTCATTAATTTCCAAGCAAGGACTTTGAATCCTTTTTAAATATAAAGTGCACTTAAAGTGTAGAATATCAGTATAAAATATTATACATACATATGGCCTCTCAACTCCAAATATACATAGAAAGGAAAAGAGACATAAAAAAAACAATAGTGTTAAACCGTATTAAAATGGTAGTATGGATAATAAATGCCAAATATTGCACTCACAAAAGTAGAGCAGAATAAGCCTGCTCTAGCTTTAACAGCTTCTTCAAATGTAGGACTGCACAGACGAAAAAATATTCCAAAATCTTTCTTGCCCAGCACAGCACCAATATATCACCTTCCTCCACACTTAGTATTCAGTTACAGAGCCTTCGGTAGCATACAGCATAAGGGTGTCGACCTGTCCCTCTGCGGATTCGCCGCCGTAATTGCCGTCTGTTGGCCGTCTGTTTCCTCAAACTTCCAGGGGGAGGAGCTTTCTCGGGTGCGTGACGTCAGGTGCGTAACTTTACGTGATGTTTAGTGGATAGGTGAGTAATCTTCTACAATACACAAGATCCAGCGCACTCACCTATCCACTAAACATCACGTAAAGTTACGCACCTGACGTCACGCACCCGAGAAAGCTCCTCCCCCTGGAAGTTTGAGGAAACAGACGGCCAACAGACGGCAATTACGGCGGCGAATCCGCAGAGGGACAGGTCGACACCCTTATGCTGTATGCTACCGAAGGCTCTGTAACTGAATACTAAGTGTGGAGGAAGGTGATATATTGGTGCTGTGCTGGGCAATAAAGATTTTGGAATATTTTTTCGTCTGTGCAGTCCTACATTTGAAGAAGCTGTTAAAGCTAGAGCAGGCTTATTCTGCTCTACTTTTGTGAGTGCAATATTTGGCATTTATTATCCATACTACCATTTTAATACGGTTTACACTATTGGTTTTTTTATGTCTCTTTTCCTTTCTATGTATATTTGGAGTTGAGAGGCCATATGTATGTATAATATTTTATACTGATATTCTACACTTTAAGTGCACTTTGTATCACTTTGCACTTTATCAATTTGTTTGCACTTAGTTGCACTTTATATATTTTTGGGTCTTAAAGACACAGCGCACCTTATTATTTTTAAGTATATTCACTAAAGTGTTTGGAGGAGTTTTACACTTGTTTTTGGTGCAGCTCTTTTTTATATTAACAGGTTGTTTTGTTTTATTTTAGACGATTTTATTACGAGCGCCTACTTTTTACTTGTTTTCTGTGTATACTTTTTAAATATAGGAACAACATCTGCCTTCCTTCAATCCTCCGGTACAATACCTGAAACAAGATAACCTTGAAAGATTAAATACAGAGGTTCACTTATCTCCCCACTTAGCTCATTAAGAACTTGTGGATGAATACCGTCAGGCCCCGGAGCTTTATTTACATTAATTTTCTTTAACTGCTGTAGCACCTTGTCTCGAGTCATCCAATCACAAGTTATCTGCAAGTATTTTGCAGCAATCATTTGCATATGTCTTGTTATAGGATCCTCATTAATACATACTGAAGAAAAATAGTTATTTAAAATTTCTGCCTTTTCTGGTCTTCATTAACTAACAGACCCATCTCTGTTTCCAGTGTACCTACACTTTCATTTTTTGTTTTTCTGGAATTGATGTACTTTTTGGGGTTGGTTTAGGATTCTTTGGCTGTCAATTTCTAATTTTCTAGTTTAGCCACTTTAATTGCCTTTTTGCAAGCAGTATTGGCTTCCTTATATCTTAAATAGGATGCCTCTGATTTGTCCGCTTTAAATGCTTTAAATGCCCTTTTCTTATTTTTAATCTCTTGATTTACTTCTCTACTAAGCCACATTGGTTTCAATTTGTTCCTTTTATAATTATTACCATATGGGACATACTGAAAAACGTACCTTTCTAATATTTGTTTGAATAGTTTCCATTTATCCTCAGTGTCTATTTCACCAAGGAGTTTATGCCAGTCGATATTTTGCAGAGATGCCCTAATCTTATTGAAATTGGCTTTTCTAAAATTATATGTTTTAGTATACCCCACGTGCTTTTGCTTCTTTGAGTTCATTTTAAAAAAATTACCATTTTGTGATCACTATTTCCCAAATGCTCTCCTACTTGAATGTTGATCAAAAAAATCAACATTGTTTGTTATAACCAGGGACATATTAGCCACGAGGCAAACAAGGCATTTGCCTTGGCGGCATTTTCCAGGGGGCAGCAAAGAAAGCTGCCACCAAATGCTCAGGCAAATGCCTTGTTAGCCTTGTGGCTAACAGTTCAGGCAGGTGGGCGGCTAGGTAAAAATCTGTGAGGGCGGCGCTGGCGAGGGAGCTGAGCAGAGAGCACAGGGGAAAGTGCCCGCCCGCAGAGTGATGCCGGGAGACGGAATATAGGGCCAGCCCGCCCGCCCAGCAGCCACTGGACCCCCAGGGAGAGGAAGAACCCCCCCCCCCCAGCATTCCCAAAGGTAAGGAGGCTGGAGGGTTACATTTTGAGTGTGTTAATGTTAAAAAGTGTGTTAATGTTTGCGTGTGTGTGTGTGTGCGTATTAGTGAGTGAGTGAGTGTGTCTGTTAGTGTGTGTCTGTTAGTGTGTGTGTGTGTGTGTTAGTGTGTGTGTGTGTGTGTCTGTTAGTGTGTGTGTCTGTTAGTGAGTGTGTGTGTGTCTGTTAGTGAGTGTATGTCAGGTAGTGTGTCTGTTAGGGAGTGTGTTACTATGTGTGTGTGTCTGTTAGTTTGTGTGTGTCTGTTAGTGAGAGTGTATGCATCTGTTAGTAAATGTGTGTGTCTGCTAGTGACTGTATGTGTGTGTTCGTGTGTATGTCTGTTAGCTAGTGTATGCATGTCTGTCAGTGAATGTGAGTGTGTGTATTTAGAAAGCGGGGAAGGTGGGTGGTGGGGGGTGGCCTAGGGCAGCACAAAACCAGGATACACCACTGCTTACAACAAGATCCAGACAAGCAGTGCTTGTACCAGTTGTGACCTGAAGGTGTCATTTAACACATTCAAAAACCTGATTCCCCTTGCTGAAGTACTAGTCCCACTATCCAAATTAATGTCTGGGTAATTAAAATATTCAATAATTAACGTGTTACCCTGATTTGCAGCGTTCCCAGTTTGCTTTAACAGCTGTTCTTCCTCATTAATATTTACATTAGGTGGTTTATAACATATCCCACCAATAATTGATTTCCATTATTTTGCCCCAAGCAGAGATCTACCCATAGAGCTTCCACATTTTCCTCGTCATACTCCATATGCCTAAGATTTGACTATAACTCATGGTTGACATACACACATACCCCACCCTTGGTTTTCCTATCCTTCTATTCTTCTATTCCAACCTCTCCTTCATTTCTCATATCCCAATCAAATAAATGTGGTCACTTGCATAAAACTATAAAGAGGACAAATGCAAGTTAACACCAGATGCAGCCATGGTGCTCATTCATGCCACAATCAACTCCCATATGGACTATAGCAAACCACTCTTCATTGGTCTTGTTAGTTTTTTGCTTATCCTGGCATGCCCTCTTTCTTTTACCTTTCTCTCAGTATTTACACTTGCTTCTTATATGACGTAGGGTATATTTAAGATCCTAGAGCTTACTTTCAAATTATTTCAAACCTCTGCCTTTGCCTAATCTCACTATTATTATTATCTCCATTTATATATTGCCAACAGATTCCGTAGCGCTTTACCATATTGTGAGAGGGGATTTAATCCAAAGGACAATTACAAGAAAACTTACAGGAACGATAGGCTGAAGAGGACTCTGTTCAAACGAGCTTACAGTCTATAAGAGATGAGGTATAAACCATATTAGGACATGAACTAGCAATCAAATAAGGTGGGAGTGAAGCAGACCTGGAGGAGACAGTAGAGTCCTGCCCTTTAGGTGAGAGCAAGAGACAGGTATGTAAGGTAGAGATTACTCTGGGAGGCCATAAGCTTTGCTAAAGAGATGGGTTTTAAGACGATTGAAGACTAGGCAGGCTATTCCATAGCAAGGGAGCCGTCCACGAGAAGTCCTGCAAGCTTGAGTTGGCCATATGGGTGTGAGCAGTGGACAAAAGAAGGTCATGGGCAGAGCAGAGAGACAGAGAAGGGGCATACCTATGGATCTGTGAAGAGATATAAGAGGGGCTAGAATTGTTCAGTGCATTATAGGTATGGGCTTGCACTTTGAATTGACTCCTGTAAGATACAGGAAGCCAATGTAAGGACTGACAGAGGGATGAGGTGTGAGAGGACCGACTATAGAAGAAAATCAGTCTAGCGGCAGCATTCATTATAGACTGTAGAGGGGCAATATGGCTTTTGCAAAGACTCCAACCCTCTGGAGAGAGTTACAATAACAATGCAGTATATATACATTGTATATACATAGTTACATAGCTGGGAAGAGACTTGCGTCCATCAAGTTCAGCCTTCCTCACATTTGTTTTTTGCTGTTGATCCAAAAGAAGGCAAAAAAAAAAACAGTTTGAAGCACAATTTTTCAACAAGCTAGGAAACAAATTCCTTCTTGACCCCAGAATGGCAGTCAGATTTATCCTTGGATCAAGCAGTTATTACCCTACATTGAATGATTATATCCTTGAATATTCTGTTTTTGCAAGTATGCATCTATTAGCTGTTTGAACATCTGTATGTACTCTGATAAAACCACTTCTTCAGGCAGAGAATTGCACATCCTGATTGTTCTTACAGTAAAAAAACCTTTCCTTTGCCTGAGAAGAAATCCTCTTTCTTCCAGTCTAAACGTATGGCCTCGTGTCCTATGTAAAGTCCGGTTTGTGAATAGATTTGCACACAATGGTTTGTATTGGCCCTGAATATATTTGTATAATGTTATCATATCCCCTCTCAGGCGATGTTTTTATAAACTAAATAAATTTAAATTTGTTAACCTTAACCTTAGTAAATTAATCGAGCATGGACAAGCTCCTTGGTAGCATCTTCGTAAGAAAGGGGCGGATGCAGGCTATGTTTTTAAGATGGAATCTACAGGATTTGACACCATACTGGATGTGAGGCTCAAAGGTGAGGCCAGAGTCAAGACAGCGCACTTGCAAGGATGGACTTGTGTGGGTACCCCTAACTTGAAGGGAGAGCAAAAGAGGAGGATCAGTATTAAGAGGAGGAAGGACAAGGATCTCAGTTTTAGAGATACTGAGTTTCAGAAAGCTGGAGGACATCCATTCAGAGATGGAAAAAAGGCAAGCAGTGACAGTTGCAGGACGTCAGGGAAGAGGTCCGGGGAGGAGAGATATATCTGGGTGTCATCAGCATACAGGTGGTAGTGGAATCCAAAAGAAGTAATAAGTTTGCCAAGAGAGGTATAAAAAGAAAATAGAACAGAGGGGCACTCCAACCAAGACAGAACAAGGGTGAGGAGGTATCATTAGAAAAGGAGACACTGAATGAGTGTTGGGAGAGGTAAGAGGAAAACCATGAGAGGACAGAGTCACAGAGACTGAGTGATTGATGAGTTTGAAGAAGGAGAGCATGATCAATGGTTTCAAAGGCAGAGAGATCAAGAAGAATTAGTATGGAGTAGTGGCCTTTGGATTTAGCAGCAATTAGGTCATTAGTAACTTAGATAACAGCAGTCTTAGTAGAGTGGAGAGGGTGGAAGCCAGATTGTAGAGGGTCAAGGAGAAAGTTTGAATTGAGGAAGTGAGACACATGGGTACAAGTCTTTCCAGAAGCTTTGAGGAGAAAGGGAGCATGGATATGTGACGATAGAGGGGGAGGACGGGTCAAGAGATGTTTTTTTCAGGATAGGTACTACAGTGGCATGTTTAAAGTCAGCAGGGACAATACCAGAAGAGAGAAAGAGCAGTTGAAGATGTGTGTTAAGGAAGGCAAAAGACAAGGGGAGAGTGATCTTACAAGGTGAGATGGGGCAAGATTGAGCAGGCAAGTGGTGGGGCGAGAGGAAAAGAGAAGCGCAGACACCTCTTGTTCAGTAGCCTCGGATAAAGTAGGAAAGGCATGATCTACTAGTGGTTGAGAGAGAGAATGGCAAGGTGGGGAGAATTCTTTCCTTACTGTTAAATCTTGTCGATGAAGTAGCATACAAAGCTATCGGCTGTAAGGTTAGTTTGGGGGGTGACCACAGCAGGGCAAAGAAGAGAGTTAAAGGTGTCAAAAATGCCTGGGATTGTGGGAGCATGAATTAATGAGAGAGGAGAAGCATGACTGTTTGGCAAGGGCTGCGCTGTATGAACAAAATATGAATCTATAATGGAGAAAGTCTGTCTGGGTGCGAGACTTCCTCCAGGAGCGTTCAGCACAACGGAAGCAACTTTGCAGGTAGCCTGTTGATTTAGTATGCCATGGTTGGGGTGCATGTTTGTAGCAGTTTTCGACGTGAGAGTAGTGTTATATGTGGAGATGGCCAGTGAGGGACAGGAGCGGGAAGGGATGGATAGCAGTTAAAATATGTCTCAATTATGCCCATCCACTGTGCAATTGACCCATGCCTGCCCTTTATTCAACTTATGAAAATACATTTATTTTGTTTTATTATTTACTGTTATATTTTCTGCACTGTGTGCCCAAATAATGAGCTTTGCACTTACTAAAATTTGAAGAGCCTTGAAAGTCTGAGCCTGCTAGTAATAGGCTCAGCAATATGTGAGTTTGATCAATTAGTACTATAAGATACTCAAAATGAGTATCCACTGGAATAATAAATAAAGATAAATACTGTAGAAAATAATTAATAAAGCTATATACCATGAGGAAATACAACTGAAAAAGATACTAGTAGATGGGTCAGAAAGAAAAAGACATAAATGCCAAATGGCGAACCTCCCTTCCTAATGACTCTAAAAGTAGATACTCTAGTTCACAGGTTTAGACTTTAATATAATCCTTAATGGGTCAATATCTGTGACTGCAGATTAATGTCAATAGGAGTAACAATAAAAATAAGAGACATAAAGAGACTTGTTTATACCTAGTGGAACTCAAAATAGAATAAATGTACTATTGTATACCACTACTTATTCATAATTACGGAATTATGAATAAGTAGTGGTATACAATAGTACTTCTAGACTCTGACCCAACATCAAGATTCCTCAGGGAATTAAAAAATATCTTGGAAGGTGCACTTCAATCTAATCTCATAACTAATGAGGAGTTTAGATTTTTATTCAATAAAAATCCTACTATAGCAACATTTTATGCACTACCCAAGATTCACAAACAGCAAGCAATTTTAACAGGAAGACCAATCGTATCATAGAAACATAGAAACATAGAATGTGGCGGCAGATAAAAACCATTTGGCCCATCTAGTCTGCCCAATT
The DNA here is from genome assembly GCA_933207985.1 of Pelobates cultripes. Classification (NCBI taxonomy): domain Eukaryota; kingdom Metazoa; phylum Chordata; class Amphibia; order Anura; family Pelobatidae; genus Pelobates; species Pelobates cultripes. Next base: position 132,937,889 of record OW240919.1, on the reverse strand, counting down.
TTCTAAATACTTTTATTAGTCCCTAGTCTTATAGTTAGGATAGCCTTATGCCTATCCCACGCATGCTTAAACTCCTTCACTGTGTTAACCTCTACCACTTCAGCTGGAAGGCTAGTCCATGCATCCACTACCCTCTCAGTAAAGTAATACTTCCTGATATTATTTTTAAACCTTTGTTCCTCTAATTTAAGACTATGTCCTCTTGTTGTGGTAGTTTTTCTTCTTTTAAATATAGTCTCCTCCTTTACTGTGTTGGTTCCCTTTATGTATTTCAATGTTTCTATCATATCCCCCCTGTCTCATCTTTCCTCCAAGCTATACATGTTAAGATCCTTTAACCTTTCCTGGTAAGTTTTATCCCGCAATCCATGAACCAGTTTAGTAGCCCTTCTCTGAACTCTCTCTAAAGTATCAATATCCTACTGAAGATACGGTCTCCAGTACTGTGTACAATACTCCAAGTGAGGTCTCATCAGTGTTCTGTACAATGGCATGAGCACTTCCCTCTTTCTACTGCTAATACCTCTCCCTATACAACCAAGCATTCTGCTAGAATTTCCTGCTGCTCTATTACATTGTCTGCCTACCTTTAAGTCATCAGAAATAATCACCCCTAAATCCCTTTCCTCATATGTTGAGGTTAGGACTCTATCAAATATTCTGTACTCTGCCCTTGGGTTTTTACGTCCAAGATGCATTATCTTGCACTTATCCACATTAAATGTCAGTTGCCACAATTCTGACCATTTTTCTAGTTTACCTAAATCATTTGTCATTTGGCTTATCCCTCCTGGAACATCAACCCTGTTACATATCTTAGTATCATCAGCAAAAGACATACCTTACCATCAAGACCTTCTGCAATATCACTAATAAAAATATTAAAGAGAATGGGTCCAAGTACAGATCCCTGAGGTACCCCACTGGTGACAAGTCCAGGCAATAATAATCTTACACAGAACTGCAGCATATATGTGGAATATATCCTTCGAGATATTGTTAAGACTCTTCCTTCATACTTGAGGGATACTTAGCAGACTTTAAATATACTACAAGATACGACGATACCAACTAATGCAAAGCTGTGTAGTCTTGATGTGGAGAGCCTGTATAGCTCAATCCCTCACGAAGTTGGTTTGAAACATGTAAAAAGCTTCCTCTATATGAGGGATTCAACCTTAAAGGAACATAGTGACTTCGTCTTAAAACTTTTACATTTCATACTCACACACAATTACTTCCTGTTTGGAGGTAAATATTACCACCAAGTGAAGGGTACTGCTATGGGGACTACGTGTGCCCCTTCATACGCTAACCTTCATTTAGGTTGGTGGGAAAGGAACATTGTTTTCAGTCCACAATTTACTAAATATGTAAAATTTGTTAATCTTTGGAAACGTTATATTGACGACGTTCTGATTTTCTTGACAGGCCCTGATGACCTATTCAACAATTTTGTTGAGGATCTGAACATCAATACTATTAATATTATGTTTACACATGAAGTGGGTGGACAGAAATTGAATTTTCTGGATATTACATTGGAAACCACACAAAACAATATATCCACCACACTTTATAAGAAACCCACAGCAACCAACAATCTCCTGAATTGGGAGAATCTCCTGCATTGAAGAGAGGAATTCCAACAGGTCAATACCTCCGATTAAGAAGGAATTGTTCCTCTCAGGATGACTTCAAAATAAAGGCCCAAACCTTAAGATCCCATTTTAAATCGAAAGGCTATCCTAACAAATGCCTTAAAAAAGCATACCAAAGGGCACTCCTGACAGAAAGAACTGAATTGTTAAATGATAATTCTGCCCAGATTAAAAACCAGAATATCATTAGATGCATCAGGACTTTCGATTCAGGATGGAATAGAGTCAAAAAGTCAATGGAAAGGTTTTGGCCATTACTCTACCAAGATATATATCTAAAAGAGGTTTTGACTCCCTACGTTTCTCTTACAGCAAGAAGGGGTCAAAACCTCAAAGACATCCTGGTACCTAGCCATCTCTCTACACACAAAGGGACAAATACATGGCTAAAATCTCCTGCAGTCGGTACATATCAATGTGGTCGCTGTAAAGCGTGTAAATACATTAAGAAACCATCTAAAGCTTTCTCTAATTCAATAAATTCAGAAACCTTTACAACAAAGTCTTTTTTTCAATTGCCAGACAGAAGGACTGGTCTATCTTATCACCTGTAGCTGTAATTTAAAATACGTGGGCAAGACATTTAGACCATTTAAAAACCGTATTTTTGAGATCAGATATTACAAAGGCATTGTTAAATTATTTTTCTGAAAATAATACGACTGAAATTAGCAAAACCACCTTATGGGCAGAACATAAAACTGTAATTAGGGGAGAATTGATTAAAATAGCCTCATATAAGAAAAAGATTAAATCACAATCATTATTTAAGTTACAGAAAGGTTTGCGTAAGCTGGAACAAAAACATAAAACAGTTCCCACTGAACAAACGCTATATGATTTAAAAGCATGTAGATTAAAGATTAAAAAGCTTTTGTTAGATGAAGCAGTATGGCAGTTAAAAAAATCACGTAGATATTTTTATGAGAAAGCTAATAAAATAGACGCCCCTTTGGCCAGATGCTTAAAACCACGAACACATTTTAATCCTATCTCATCCATTAGAAACGCTTCAGGCTCATTAGTATCATCACCAGAGGATGTTTATGGAGTATTTCGGGAATATTTTTCTATAGTCAATTTAAAAATGAGAATATAGAAGGTACAGATCAGGAGATAAGACTGAGAGAATTTTTGAATAAGATAAATTTACCCCAAATCCCTAAAAATGCTTTAGAAGGATTAGGGACCAAAATATCTTTAGAGGAAATTAAAGCGGCATGCTTTTCTATTAAGGGGGGTAAAGCACCAGGGCCAGATGGCTTTAGTAGTAGTTATTATAAAATATTTCAACACACTCTTATGCCATATTTACAAGAGGTCAAAGATGAAATTTGTCAAAGCGGAGCTCTTCCAGCCGACCTTACAATGGCTAAAATTGTTCTTTTACCAAAAAAAGATAAGGACCCTTCTTCAGTGGGAAATTATAGGCCTATATCATTAATAAATGTTGATATAAAAATAATAGCTAAAGTCCTTGCCCTGAGATTCTCTCCCCTACTTCCTTTTCTGATTCATCCAGATCAGGTAGGTTTCGTTCCAGGTAGACAGCTGTATGAGAAAACACGTAGAGCAGTTAATGTTGCTTGGGTTATGGCAGTAGGGAAGACACCATCAATACTTTTATCATTAGATGCAGAAAAGGCATTTGATAGGGTCGCCTGGCCTTATCTATTTTATTTGCTTCAATATTGGGGCTTTCCAGTCAATTGCATTACTATAATCCGTGCATTATATTCAAACCCCCAAGCAACAATACAGCTCCCTGGCTCAGTTAATACTCCGTTTGGAATATACAATGGCACACGTCAAGGATGCCCTCTCTCTCCTATTTTGTTTGCACTTATATTGGAACCCCTTCTGATCCATATCAGGGGAAGTGGCAATATACAGGGTATTCAAATAGGGAGGGAGATTTATAAAACAGCGGCTTATGCCCATGATATTTTAATCTCTATAGCAAACCCTTCTGAATCTATCCCTATATTGTTTAAGTTGATAGAACAATTTGGAGCCATTTCAGGCTATAAGGTAAATTATAATAAATCGTGTGGAGTGCCTTTTCATTTATCTGAGATAGAACAAGACCAGCTAAAAACTAAATTTGATATGAGTATAGATAAATCTCTAAGCTATTTGGGTATTAAAATTGGATACGATTATAATACATTATTTAATGACAACTATGTACCTTTGATTAAAACTTTGAAAAAGGACCTAGAGAATTGGCATGATAAGACAATTTCATGGATTGGCAGAATTAATTCTATAAAAATGAATATTTTACCGAGGCTTTTATTTCTATTTCAAGTATTGCCTATAAAGGTTTGTAAAGAGGACTTATTGGGTATTCAGAAAGCTATAGACACATTTATTTGGCAGGGCAAGCGACATAGGATAGCTAGAACTCTCTTGTATAGACCGAGAGTTAAAGGGGGACTAGGTCTCCCCAATTTAATTATTTATTATTATGCAGCCCAATTGGCTCAAATTGTTGGTTGGCATGCAAATCAAGGGAAATACAGATGGGCGGATATGGAGGAAGATTTAATGACACCAGACTCGCCAGGGTTGTATATGTGGTTGAATAAGGTTTCAAGACCAGGGTTGAAACATATGCCCTTCTACGGCAAGGCTTAAAGGCAGGAGGAATCTATAGATATGTAGATCTTTGGTCAGAAGGAGAGGTAGTTTTATTTTCTAGTTTGTTGACCAGAGTAGAACTGAGGACAAGAGATTTTTTTCGTTATTTGCAGATGAGATTTTGCGTATTCAATGGAGGTAAAAACGGCAGTTAAATTCCCCTTCACTAATTTTGAAAAAATGTGCAAAATAGGTAGGTTAAAGGGAGGTCTTATCTCTGATTTGTATAATCAACTAAGTGAGGAACCTACGGTTTGGGCTCCATTAAAGTATATATCCTATTGGGAGGCAGATTTAGGTTCTTCTTTGGAAACTAAGGATTGGATAGATATCTGGGAAACAGCATCCAAAATATAGATTTGTGTAATCTCGCAGGAACAAATGTTTAAGATATTATTTAGGTGGCATGTGACCCCTGTTTTTTTGTACAAAATAGGTAAAAATCTGACGGATCTTTGTTGGAGGGGATGTGGTTTACAAGGGACATATTTACACATGTGGTGGGATTGCCCAAAGATTAAAAGCTATTGGGAGGAAATAAGGGAGCTAATTCAAGTGATAATACAGGGAAATATAGAACTCAATCCTTGGATATTTTTGCTATCAAAATCAAGAGCAGGTATACCCTGCCATTCGCAGAAATTAATATTTTTAATTTTATTGGCCGCACGTAGATGTATAGCCGCTAGCTGGATAAATCTAGATTTACCATCAATGAGAGAGGTGGAATTAAAGATTCAAGAAAATTATATAATGGATGAATTATCATCTAGAGTAAGACATTCTTATTATATGTTTGGTAAGGTCTGGGAATCCTGGACGGTTTATGCGAATAGGAAGGGTATAGGTAGATAGAGAGGCAGAGGGGAGGAGAGTGTATTAAATGTGTTTTTTTTTTTTTTTGTGTGTGTAAAAATTTGTATTGATGAATAACTAGTGATGTCGCGAACCCGAAATTTTCGGTTCGCGAACGGCGAACGCGAACTTCCGCAAATGTTCGCGAACCGGCGAACCGCCCGAAACGCCATTGACTTCAATGGGGAGGCGAATTTTAAAACACACAGGGACCCTTTCTGGCCACAATAGGGATGGAAAAGTTGTTTCAAGGGGACTAACACCTGGACTGTGGCATGCCGGAGGGGGATCCATGGCAAAACTCCCATGGAAAATTACACAGTTGATACAGAGTCTGGTTTTAATCCATAAAGGCAGAAATCACCTAACATTCCTAAATCACAATCAATATGGATTGACACCTGACATATGACATATTGACACCTTGACATATGGATTGACACCTGTCCTCAGAGCCCCTGATGCACACGGACACAGAGCAGAATAGAGACTGGTCCCCCTACATAGGGTCACTTGGCAGATATGGATTGACACCCGTCCTAAGGATCCCTGATACACACTGACACAGAGCAGAATAGGGAATGTTACCCCAACATCGGGTCACTTGGCAGATATGGATTGACACCTGTCCTAAGGATCCCTGATACACACTGACACAGAGCAGAATAGGGAATGTTACCCCCACATCGGGTCACTTGGCAGATATGGATTGACACCTTGTTACAAACTGCTATTTGTGTAACGGCCCCCTTAAATGGCAAAATTGCCCCGTTTCCCTGCTTGTATAGCCTACTTGCTGTAGCCTCCTCCCCGCATGACTATGGCCCTGGGAGATTGTGAAATGTATGCACTTTTATTTGGTGTGTATGGCCCTTTAAGACTGTCGGTGGGCATATTGGGGCTTATGGACTTTTTATGTGACTGGTGCTGGCCCTTTAAACACCTTTTTTGGGACATCAGGAAGATTGGGACACTGCCCCTTTAAGGTCGTGTCCCCAGACTTGTTGGGGACACGGCCCCTTTAAGACGGTGTCCCCTGTGTCCCCAGACCTGGTGCAAACCCTTGTGCCTGCCTGGCTATTTCCCACTTGGTTCAGTAAATGGGAAATTATTTCAGCTGCAGAGACTAAGTCCCATTCGGCGATGGGACTTAGTCTTTTTTTCAGCCGTTTTTTTCAGCCTTATTTCAGCTGCAGAGACTAAGTCCCATTCGGCGATGGGACTTAGTCGTTTTTTCAGCCCGAAATAGACCGACCTCACAGCCCAAATCTATGGAACTGTTTTGGGCAGGAAAATGTGCTTGCGGTCGGTCATAAAGGGACCTCCAGCTAACTTTTTAACCCCTGATGGATTTGGCTGATTTTTGGTTATGTTTATGTTTTAAGTGTGCTGATTCCAAATATGTAATTATGAAGATGGGATGTGTAGTTTTAAAGTTACAGTGTATGGCTAAAAACTGTATTTTTACTGCCTGTGTTTAATTATGTTAATCTCTTCCCAAACGTCATTTCGCTCAAAGTGGAGAGAATGTTAAAAAAATATATTTTTGTTCGGAGTGTGAGAAATGCTTTTCAGCCGCTTCTAATCTTAAGCATCATTTGAGGAGCCATACAGGAGAGAAACCTATTTGTGGTGTGTTTAGTATTGTTCTGATCAGTTTAATACCTTCCGCGTCTCCTATCAGTGGACGTGTATATGGCAGCCATTTTAGGAACCGTACACCTGGGACCCGAGCAAGGTCACCTCGTTCAACAGG
>OW240919.1:132918052-132930874 GCA_933207985.1 Pelobates cultripes | reverse complement strand
GTCTGAGACCTGCCACCCGGATAGCTGCTGCAACAATCGGTTTGTATAACCAAAGAATTTCTGCACACACTGTCAGAAACCGTCTCAGGAAACCTCATTGGGGTCTTGGCCTGACTGCAGTTCGTCGTCATAACCGACTTGAGTGGGCAAATGCTCACATTTGATGGCGTCTGGTACTTTGGAGAGGTTTTCTCTTCATGGACGAATCTCTGTTTTCACTGTACAGGGCAGATGGCAGACTGCATGTATGGCGTCATGTGGGTGAGGAGTTTGTTAATGTCAACGTTGTGGATCGAGTGGCCCATGGTGGTGGTGCGGTTATGGCAGGCGTATGTTATAGAGAACAAACACAGGTGCATTTTATTGATGGCGTTTTGAATGCACAGATATACCATGAATAGATCCTGAGGCCCATTGTTCATCCACGACCATCATCTCATGTTGCAGCATGATCATGCACAGCCCCATGTTGCAAGGATCTGTATACAATTCATGGAAGCTGAAAACATCCCAGTTCTTGTATGACCAGCATACTCTTCAGAAATGTCACCCATTGAGCATGTTTGGGATGCTCTGGATTGGCGTATGAGTCAGTGTGTTCCAGGTCCTGACAATATCCATCAACTTCGCACAGCCATTGAAGAGGAGTGGACCAACATTCCACAGGCCACAATCAACAACCTGATCAACTCTATGCGAAGGAGATGTGTTGCACTGCGTGAGGCAAATGGAGGACAGATACTGACTGGTTTTTGGACCCCCCCAGTCCTCCCCAATACAGTAACACTGCACATTTTAGAGTGGCCTTTTATTGTGGCCAGTCTAAGCCACACCTGTGCAATAATCATGCTGTCTAATCAGCATCTTGAAATGCCACACCTGTGAGGTGGATGGATTATCTCGGCAAAGGAGAAGTACTCACTAACACAGATTCAGACAGATTTGTGAACAATATTTAAGTACATAGAAAAAGTCTTAGATCTTTGAGTTCAGCTCGTGAAAAATGGGAGCAAAAACAAGTGTTGTGTTAATAATTATGTTCAGTGTACAAAGCATAAGTTATTATAAATAAAAAATAAAAAAGTGAGAAATTTTGATTTTTAAAAAAAATATTTTAGTTCTGCATGGCATTTTATGCCCACACTAAGTATTTATTGAATATTATTCTACCAATCTACTTCCCTAATACTTCCCTTACCTTTTGTGTCACTTTACCCCACTTCCTCTAGCATATGAGCTCATTAAGCAGGGCTCTCAACCCCTCTGTTTCTGTGTGTCAAACTTGTCTGGTTACAATTACATGTTTGTTAGTCCACCCATTGTAAAGCGCTATGGAATTTGTTCGCACTATATAAATATAATAATAATGTCCCCCTTCCCTTACTTGTTGTCCTCTCCTGTCTCCCTTCAATCATCTGTTCTGCTCTTCTGTCCATCTTCCTCACACAGCTGGTACCTTATTTTCCCCAATGCACTCCCTTTTGTTTACTTGTACTTTATGTCCTCTTCCAGTTGCTCCTGTAATTGTACAGGAAGTTGTTCAGGGTCATGATGCTGCCTGCATGCTCTCCTGCAGTTCAGTGCATGCTGACAATGGATGTATTTTAATGTACAGAATTGACATTAGGCAGTCCAAGACAGAGTTCCGGGCTGCCTAAGTCATGTGTGCCCTTGGTGTAACTAGTCCCAGGCATCCTGCCTGTATGTGCATTGCTATCAGCAGAAGTGCTGCACATACAGATTCCTACCACCATGACCATTATGACCATGGTCATAATGATTGGAGTATCCCTTTAACTTAATTTTTTCTAACTGTAGATTAAACACATTTTAAAATAGATATTCGATTTTAACATTTGGAATTTTTTTTTTTTTTTTTAACTGTGTACATATCAGGTGCCCTCCCCAATGAAAAATTAAGTTGTCTCACTTGTTTTTATTCTCCACAGTTCCATTTTGCTGTTGTCTTGCTCCACCCAAGAGAGCCTGTCCATAGGAAATGTTTGCCCTTTCTGACCTTTCTCTGTGATTTCTTTTTTTGGGAATAATATTATGTGGTGTCACCAACCTACACAGTAAAGCCCTTATGTGCCCATAACGTGCATGCATACGTAGGATAAATTAATTGACAGCGCTAGTAATACATAATTTCAAAAAGGAGGGGCACTTACATTTTCCCACATATGTTTCCTGGTAGGGATGAACGGAAAAAAAAGTTTGTTCCACAAGTTGCCAGGTTAAAAACAAAAAACAAAAAAAAACTATACTATTGCTGGTATACTTATTCTTGCAATGATGTATTATTGTTACTTGATACTATTTCTTATCCATGCATTTTCCTTTAACTAAAAGTGGCTTAGCATCCCATGTTGCTGTGTAAACTCGAAACTACATGTCATATGTCTTTTTAGATCGAATTTGGAAACCTGCCAGCAATTCACTGAGATCGACCATCTGTTTCTGCCGCTGATGTTTTGCTATCATTTTACAATAAGTTTCTTGACATATTTCACCTGTCACATATCAAAATTGGGCTTTCTTGTGATGTGGGAAGCATGGTGTGATAACAGAATTTTTAGACCTTGCCATCAAATTATCTTTTTATAGGTCTCTATAGAAAAGAATAGTATACGAAAGTTAAATGATAAATAATTAAAACAATATTCTCTGTACTTTGAAAAAAATAATAATTTCTGGTAAATGTCCTTCTGACACCATTAATCTCCACCGACTGACACTGACTCTTGTTACCTGACCGACTACTTCATTTAACCTTTTGTATTCAAGAGAAAGCTAAAAGAAAATGTTTTTAAAAATGCCTATAAAAAATTAAATTAAATGGACCCTGTAAAAAAAAAAATCATATATTTAAAGTATAATGACAATTATTATTACTAATGGCCAAGTTTGAAAGAAAAATATTAAATTTAGCTGGCATAAGCATCCTTTAAGCAACTCTGAAACATCCTTGTTAATTGGCTGTGATGCTTGTTGACAGGTATGAAGGTGTACACAATCACCACCAAGAGTGTTCTAAGGAAACAGGTTTCTTCCTGAGAGCACTGAGCAACCAGCACATGGAAAGAGAGAGAACCAAATAGCCCTTGCTCTTTTCTAACTCATCTCCCCACAGCTGTGCATGCTATGTATGATAATTATGTAATCACCTTTTTTGCTTTGACTATATATATCAGTTTTAATTTGTTTTCTTACAGTTAGTGTTGGTGCTGAGAGATGTTTGATGAAATTTCTTAGAAGAATACTGATGGACAATAAGCATCAGGAGGTGCTAACTATCAAGGCTAGCTATAAAGTTTATGTATGCACAGTCAAGTCATAGTCAAGGATATTTATCGTCGCGCCATTCTGAGGTTTCATGTCACCCACGGTACACTAGGGAAAACCCACTTGTATTAAAAGATGGACTGCTTCACGGTCCAATAGTAAATCACCCAAAGCCCAATTCTGCAACTAAGATAAAACTTCACAATAAAAGTGATATATTATCTTGGTAATAGAGTTGCCCTTTGGGTGAATCTATTTTGGTCCTTGGAGAGATCTGTCTTTAAATTTTACTGAGTTGGATATTTTTAGCTTCTATTTTTTTTTTTATGTACCATGTACTAACTAGATACATTGTATTAGAGTTAGGTTTTTCCCATGTCAGTGGGTTATTATTTTTAGTGGTCAAGAGTTTATTTTTTTTGATGTGAATTGTGTTGTGTATGTTTTTTGCAAGAAAATTGTTTGGTATTTTATTTGTTTATTTAACTTTTGCTTGATAACAGCATAAAAAATCCCAGCCCCAATTGCCTAGAGTGTTCGTTTTATGCATTTTAGGTAACAGCATTTTTTTAGAGCCAAGCAATGTATTTTCTTACATCTAACTGAATGAGAGCTCAGTGGCAGTCGTTTTTAAGCTTTCCTATTTACTGGTGTTGTGCTTCAGTAATTTGCAAAATGAAAAATCTGATAAATAGCAGAATCAGGCTCTCTCATGGGAAATGCCCAATGTGAATTCATGTACATCAAGGAAAAAAATGTAAATATAATCATTTCAAGAGCAAAGGAAATTTATTTGACTTGTGAATCTGAAATGGCATTAGGATCACATCAATGCTTTACATCAATGTACTCTGATGTTTAGGAAACTATAGGCTTATGCTAAAAACAAATATTCTATTGTCAAATAAAGAAGGTTTTGCAATAAAAAAAACTACCTAGTTGTGTTGTTCATTTAAACAGATTATTCAATAAATAGAATAAACTATAGCTGTTTTCAAATGTATCTTGCACATCTTAAATCAAAACTCTGGGTAGATTTACCACTCATTTTATTTATATAGGTAATATTCAAGAATGACTTTAATTTCTAATTGATAGTGGCTTATTTGTTAAAATTGTTGCAGTTCTAAATTCAATCTTTAGTTAACCTGGAATTCTCAATTCCAGCCCACCTATAAAGATTGTCAGGATTCTAAATGATTTGCATAAGTGCTAATAGGAAGGATTTCAAACAATCAACACATGGTCTAATTCACAAAACTCTGCATTAGGCTACATATAAACTTACAACAACTATGGAGAGAGAGCTGAAATGTAAAAGATATTCTAGTAATACTGCGGACACCAACATATCTTAAGCGCATTTTATAGAAATGGCCTCAAATTCTTGCTGTGTTTTTCTTTAAAATTAAATCTCATTAGGGTTGCAAAAAAAAAAAAAAAATTGCATCTTTTCTTGGCAGTACCCTGTATCTTTAGCCACGCGCCATCCTTTTCACAAAACTGGGGGCAATAATAATTTCCACCACTAAATCATGCTATATTATAAAATAGGTAAGTTAATGGTCTTATCCCTGAGTCAGTCAGCATGTCACCTAATGTAAAATACCTGGATGAATAATTTAATGTATTTGTAGTTTTTCATGGCTTAAGCAGAGGGTTGTGAGACAGTGGGTAGAATGGGGATAGATAGGTTGAGATGTATTTATAGTGTTTAAGGTGCGACCAAAGGCGCAATGTTGTGAAGATAGTGGGGTGAGTATTTCAGAAAAGTTGCCATGGATTAGTGTGTAAAGGTGCATGCAAAAATGAGCTTTCGAGCTTAACCCTTTGTTTCCCAGTATTAGTTTGAGGCCATTCATAGATTCTGGACAAACGGACAGCATTATGATAAAGTTCTAGATTTAGGAGTCCGAGACCTGCCTCCATCTTTGGACAGACCAGGAGGGTAAATACCAGCCTGGAATGCTTGTAAGACCATATAAATGAGTTGAATACCAGTCTGGGATGAAAATATTTACAAAATTGGGAAGACTGATGGGCCAAATGGTTCTTATCTGCCATCACATTCTATATTTCTATGTTAGTTTGCGTGTTGCGTTGAAGAGCGGTCTGGTAACTAAGATTGGTGGTACTTGGAGGAGATAAAGAAAGCAAGTGTTAGCCAGGTTGCCTCTGGATGGTAGGTTGCAGAGCAGGTACCTTATGTCAGGATCTTGCAAGTAAGAGGAGCCTTCCGACATCACAGGGCTAAGAGGTGTGGATTGCTCCTGTAGTGTTGCTAGTGCCTTAATTCTCAGTCTGTTCTATGCTGTTTAGTGCACCTTAGGAGTTGGCAGGATCATTCAAACTTTTTGTTCGTGCCCTTGACTGCTACTAGCCTTTGATACGCATGCGAGTTATGTTCTCCTCTTACTGTGCCATTTTTCAAGTCAAAATGTTAAATGCAAGACATCCTAACTACATAGAAGAGAAAACAATGTGAAATTTTAAATGACCTTCCTTTCTTCATGTGTGCATTAACCAACAAAATCCAGTTAGCCATGACAAATAGTGAATACAAATATACACATAGCACACAAAGATCAGAAAAAAAGATATGACCTTGTATTTTATAATTAGTCTGCTCATCCAATGTGAATTTCTTTTTTTTTTTTGTAAATATAGTGATTATAAATGTTACATGGAAAAATAGATGTTTTACAAAAGTCATTTATAATTATAGAAACACAGCTTTATATTTTAGATTTGATAGTCATATAGATTTGCTGCTAGTATTAAGATAATCAACTCTCTAATGCTAGATTCATTGATAATTTAATTAAATATACTAGTGCAAGTGTGCAGCTTCTCCGAATGAGACACTTTTTTATTGCAGTGGTTAACAGTATCTAATAGAATACGTTTGTGTTAGAATGAAAACTTGAATCATAGTCTTTTAGAGATTGCACAGCACTGCAAAAGTATGCAGCACATTTTTCCAGTTCCCCTTCTTCAGATGAAGAAATCATACATGTCACCTGCCCTATGATTGCTACAAATTACCCACTAGACTCTCGTGACTTATTACTTTGATTGTTGAATGGTCTCTGGTTTAAATAGATGTTTTAAAGTGGAAGTATTATCCAGGAAATGTATAGATAGCTAGATCAGCTTAGATGTGTTATAAAATTCAAACTTCGCATTATGCTAGTGAAATGGCTAACAAATGTGTAGATTATATAGAATAGTTGAAGTTACATTTATTTTCTATAATTCTACCCCCCCTTGACAGGGAAAGGAATTTCAGATTCCTTTAGCAGTACTTAGCTTTGTGGGAGCAGTCACCCACAATTTAGGTAGTTTTACAATGTCACTTCCAACAGCATAGTGGTAAGCTAGATTTATATATATATATATATATGCATATTTATATACAGTATATTGATATTGTAAATATATATGTGTTGAGGCCTGTAGTTGTGGAAGGGGTTTATAGGCACAAAAAATATCCACCGCTCATACCACGACATCACAAACATTCGTGGTGAAACTAAACATCTCTTCGGGTCAGCATCACTTCCGGGTTGCAACTGGTAAAATAAGTCCAAGAGTAGAAAATTCTCACACTACAGTGAGTTCTTTCCCCAATAATTTTCAATCGCCAAGGTTACCGCAGTCTCCAAGGGACAGTGAGTAGGAAGGAAGTCTGATTATCTGTGCTCTCTTTTCAAATCTCAAGTTTTATGTTTCAGGCTACATTATTCCATGCTACATTCCACTTATTACAATAATTCTATTGTATTTAAAATTTGGTCTCGCTTGACCACGCCACACATTTTGTTTGAGAGCAAAGCACAACACATTTTATTCGGCCACGCTACACTCTCAATAGTCAGTTTATTTTATTATTCCCATGTTTGGCAAAATTACATTCAGTCATTTTGCATAATATGTTAATTACGGGCACCGAAATTCGACCATCATTAGACTATGCTACACTTTTGGAACTACATTATGATATGGGCCTTGATATGGGCCAGTGTTCCGCCAGGTTTAGGGACTATACTTGAGGGGGGAAGCTTAATAGTTAATCAATATGTGTAAAAAAAAAAGAAATAAAGGCAAAAAAGTGTGTGTGTATATATATATATATATATATATATGTGTGTGTGTGTGTGTGTGTATGTATATATATATATATATATATATATATATATATATATATATATATATATATATATATATTTGTGTTATGGGCACATAGGTTCCAGTATAAGCGTAGGATAGTACAAAAGAGTAAGTCGGTTGTGGTGTGCGGGTACCGATGATACGGTAGGCCTGTAAATAAAAAGGGCAAAAGTGAATAATCAAAGATTTAATTCAGTCAACAAATACATACAAATTAACCAGACATTTGCTTAAATGCATTCCTTATTTCCGGGACTGGTTTGGGGGTGTAGCTTGTGTAGGCAGAAGATTTCCATTGCCCCAGTAATTTTATAATATGAACTGGTATGTTGGCGCTGGAGGAGGCAACCTTTATACAGAAGGAGTGAACCGAGTAGGTAGAAGGGTTGAGACCTAGCATGGTTAACAGAGATCTGATATATCTCATGAAAGCAGCGGTAGTAAGTATAGAGCCTTGTAATACAAATAAATGTTGTGATGGTAGTGAGGTAGGGTTTTGATGGTAGGAATCTAGGACCGCAACTGAGAACCATTTATTGTGGGTAGGATAATATGTGATTTCTACTGGTGGTGCGTGTTGACTTGTTTTGGACTGTGGTAGAACCAATATGTAACGGTCCATGTGTTTGCGTAGGTGGGATCGTAGAAGACATCTATCAGTCTGAGTGGTGGTGATGGTAGTGAACTCTATTGGCCGTAGGAGGCTATGTACATGGCTGCTTTAATCACCGAATTGGTGGTAGAATTGAATGGTTTTAAATCTAATAGGTCGGATAGGGATTGGAAATGTTTATCTATAGGCAATCTTTGAGAGGTACGTGGGGGAACCGATTTCTGAATGTCTGTGAGTATGTTCTTTATCTGATATGATGACATAAAGCTATGTTTGTTAGGCCATAGGGTTAGCATGTGGTGTTGAATGCCTGTCAAATTTAATGGTGTTGTAAGATAGTTGTAGTTTAAGATGGCAAAAAGAAGCGAGACCCAGGATAGATGTCAAAAGGTTGGGATATGTCGTGTTCCAATAAAAAAAAAATGTAAACAATGTGAAGGCTCTGTTGTATGTCCTGCGCGTATTGGATGACAGTGCTGATTTGGACAGTTCTCTGCTATGTTGCATAATTATGTCTAATCCATGATTGGTTGCTGGAACAAATGAGTGGCTGTGGCTGCTTGAGCGGCTGTAGGAAGTGATTGATGAAATGCCTGAAAATTGAATCGAGACAAACGGTCAGCATGTTATGAATGCCTGGTACATGAAAGCAAACCAAGAAGAAATTGTGACATGTGGCCAACCAGGTGAGTTTAAGCGGGAGAAGAAATAGTAATTGTCTGCCCATTTGATGCCATTTAAACGCCAGAGTGTAGGGTGGATTGGTAGCATTGATGATGTCTGTCTTGCTTAACTAAGCTCCGACCCCTGCTTGGGTGATAGCTGTAATGGCATGATTATATGGTGGCATATTGTAGGGAAAACTCCTCGGAGGGAATGAGGGAGTTGAGACTTGGGGTAGCAAAGGTGTGAGGTGCTGATAAATCTATGATAAGTCTTTATTTGAGGGATGATTTCCCTGTGACAATCCCAATGGGGTTTGTGCACCATACTGTAAATGGTGATTTGAAAGGCCCAAATAGAAACCCCTCTGCCAGTTCTTGGGCTATGAGTGAGTCTACAGCCATTGGGTTCTGTTGTGCTGACTGCAAGTTAGGGCATTCTAGATACCCTGCGGGCATATGTACGATACCTGATTGGAACCCCTCTGAAAATTCAGATATAAGGAAATCTACTAAATGTCTAGAAGGGTGATGCGTCAGTAGTGCTGAAAAAGCTTGAATGTTGACAGATGCGAAGTACGGTTTTGGGTACATTTTATTGGGCACATGGTTTTTGCATGTGCCCTGAAACATTTAGAGCACATTTGCAATAGTCTGCATGCACTGAAGCTACACGTACCCATGTTAAAATTATTGCAAATCTGGGATTTGCCAAAGAATATGATGTGACTACCCAGTTTGTCTCTGGTAGTTCTCTCCGTTCTACCCGAGGTGCTAGTGCTTGGAGCCTGAGAGTGATCATCCGCCATGCTTGGACAAAAATTTGTTGTGTGGGTAGTGGAAGAGCAGGATGCACAAGCTGGTGTCTTAAGACCTGTGAAGTGTCTGCAAAAAATCCTTGTATCCAGCCTGCTCCAGTTGATTCTGTTGCCAAATTGGGAGAGAGCACCAGACACTTAGGTTGAAAATGACCTATGATAGTCATAAAATGCTGAACCACCATATTTGTTTCCTAGGTCTACCAACTTGTGCATATACAAATCAAATTCTTCCCTTCTGTTAGGGTACATTGCACAAATCACATCTCTATATATCCCAAACGCCAAAACATACTCAGGGATGGTCAGTTTCCGGTTTAACCTGGAATCCCTGGATCTGACCACCACAGATACATCATCATACATATACATTTTGTTTTCTACAATATCCTGGGAGGCAATTAGCAGATTTCTAGTTGACATCTTTACCTTCCAGGATATCTTTTTTAATGTACGCTGGGATCATATGTGCAGGGTTAACGTCCTGAGTGTCGGAAGAGTTGATTGACCGAGTTTTGGTTGGTGCTGGTTGTACACTAGCGGGAGGCCCAGCCTTCAAGATTTGCCAGTCTGTCATTTACTTTGCTCATTGAATTCATGTGTGAAGCTAGCATAGCCTGGATGTCACCCGAATTGGTGTTGCTGGGTCTTTACCCCGCCTCCATGTTATCTGTTGATGTGCGGAGAAGTTTGAATAGTTCCGCTTTCCTTGGTGTGGCTGGGTAGGGGATTTGTTGCCTCCTTATCTCGGTAGTAATGCGTGGGATTGTCCAGGATCTGATTGATGCTGGACTAGCAACATCTCCTCTACATGAAGGTGTGTTGAATCTAGTCGGAGTGCTAGGAAGAGATAATTCTTCGCCACCTTCTTGAGACATACTTAAATAACAATGAAGATAGTAATTATTATTTGAACCACAGGGGTCTTGTACTGGCTTGCTAACTAAGCCGTGAGGCAAAACAATTAAAGCTTGGTTTTGGTGACTGGTGAGGCCCTGCTAGTTGCCAAGTGGCTTGAGAGGCTCTATCTATGCGTTGGCCACCAAACGTAGTGGCGGGATGTTGGCCTCTCGGTGACTGTAACCAGAAAAATAGGAAAGGGAGTGACAGGTGAGGCCCTCTCTATGTTATTATGCAAGGCGGCTAGCTCATGAGTGGCCCGATGAGTGTATGCCTCCGAGTGTGAGGCAGGGTTTTGGCCTCGTGGGACCACTAACCGAACAGCGTAATGCAGAGAAAAGGACAATACCTATTGGACCCTAAAATCCCTAAATGCCAGTACGCAATTTTACTATATTAGGGAAAATAGGATATGAATACTACGTGAGCAGTATGGTATTAAAACTGAAAATCCATTATAGGTTTTAGTAGTACCTGTAACCTGAATGGATAAAACAACATATGACATAATGGCTATGGCATATACCAAGCTTGTCCAAATATATGAAGTATGTACAAAATGAAAGCAAGGTACCGTAACCTGTGGAACTATATGCAATAATGGATAACTGAATATGTACCAATCTTAACATTATTATGTGCAGCATGAACCCGTGGTAGAAGAAAAGGTGTTCTGACAAACCTTGTATGCTGTATGCCCCTCTTCTAGGAGGAATGTATGATGTAAGCAGCGCTCTCTGTATATGTGTTCATGAAAATGAATTAAGTACAGACTGGCTATTGTTAAAACAATATGTGTAATTTATACCAGATGAAAAATTATGTGATATGTGGGGTCAGTAAGCATAAGTGTTGGTAGAAATCACTTGAATCATAATGTAAGTTAACCTGAGATATTAGGAGTGACCTGTAGGGGTCAGTGTAGGTATGGTGAAATTGCTGTTCGTGAGCTATATGGCCCAACGTAATAGTTGTATAGTGACAGAAAAACCGAAAGCAGTGCCCGTTTGTGAGCTTAAATATATCCGAAAAATAATATTTAACAGCATGAACGTAAGCTGTTATAATGGCGAGTGTATGACAATCCGTGTCCCCGTTCAGGAGATAAATGCACGAAATGTGAGCCTGGTATGACAGGAACAAGTGAAACAAGCAGTGTTCCCGTTCGGGAGATTTAAATGCGTGAACAGAATTGCCTGGTATGATAGGCAATGAAACGAACCAGTTTCCCGTTAGGGAGTTTGCCGAAGCACGAACGGAGCAAGTAATGCGTATACAATGTGATTAAATGAATGGATGTGCACAAACATGCCACAGTAAGTATGAAAAAATAGACAAACGTAACCGTAAAAGTGAGGACCTGACCTGCAAATGATGGCGTGGGACTGATGCCAGGAGTGATGGGTAGGTCGACTTACGGTTTTGTGAGTCACTGGACGCTATCCGCGATGATGGACTGAAGTAAGAAGCTGGTCAGATGGAAAAGCCTGCGTTTGGATTCATGGACACAGCTCAGAGTAGAAGACCTTGTGGTCAAAATGTATTCCAAAAATGGCATCTGGATGAACCAGAAGTGGATTTCATTCAGATGCTGACCTTGAACGGTATGGAGCCAGGTCAGTATGTGTGTGTCAAGGAAGTCTGTACCTTATATAGGTTAGTGTATAATCATAAGCCCCACCCACTATTAAAGGCCAAACAGCCTTAATACATATATGTGTGTGTGTATATGTGGATTTTAAGGGCACAGGGTTATTTAATTCATAGATGTATGGTTTTTTTCTCTCGTGGTAAAGCTACTATAAAGATTAATATTAAATTAACTGACATTTTATCACTGAAAAAGTTAATGTGAGACTAACATTCCGGCACTGAAAGGCTTAATGTACAAAGCTTAGTTATCAGGAATGTCCCTAGTGTCTATTTCTTTTAATTGTTTAATGTACCAAGTTTTGTTTATTAGAATGTTCCATCTTTTTGTAGTAAATACGCACATAATTTCCATCTTTTAGTATTAAAAGACATAATCAAAGCATGAGCCTGACATGCATTTCTTAATCACATATTCACTTTCTATTGGTTAATCCACCAAGACAGCTCTCTTTCACGAGGCATTATTAATGTATTCAAGTATTCATTTATTGATAAGTATTGTGTTTATTGATGTGCCTGGGATCTGCCTTGACCCACCTTCTCTGTATAAAACCTTTGTTCCACCATTAAACAAGCTTAGTAAGCCCTGAACTACATGTTGTCTCAGTGAGTTTGTTCCCCAAGCATGCTTGACATGGTGGTGTATCTGTCTGGGCAGAAAAATAAAAACAGTGCAAGGCTTAGGTATTAGTGATCGATCACTACTTTTTGGGAAGCTTTC
>OW240919.1:132870790-132912590 GCA_933207985.1 Pelobates cultripes | reverse complement strand
TTTTACACTACATAGACAAAAATTTACCAAAACGTGCAGATTGTTCCCGATCGGATTGCTATTACTTTGTGGAACGTTTCGCCGAATGGTTCACGGAATATCGTCTGTCTTGTGGCGAAATTTGTCCCATAGGAATGAATGGCAAAGCTAGAGTGGGAGCTGGCAAAAGCTGAAAAATCAGGACATGATTTCTAAACTGCCGCCACTCCCTCATTTTCAGGCCCACCTACACAAATCTTATATCAAAACGTTCAGCTATCCCTGCTGCCACTCAACATGTCAACGGCTAAGCCATAGTCCTGATAGTTTTCACAATATAATCATTTGTTTGCATCTAACGCCGTCCATTGACATTCATTGAAACTTCACTCTACAAAGCTCAAATTTGAAGTGCAATTTCTAAACTGCCACTGTGCCTTCATTTTTAATACTTCAGAGACATACTATGCATCAAAATGTAGGTCTGGGTCTTGTGATTCTCACAATATAAAGCTCTTCACTGTAGGATTTATAGTTTTTAAAATACGACCGTTTGAAGATGGCAACCGCCAAAATACTCTGACCTGTGTCAGGCTGCAGCAGCAAGTGATGCCATAGACAGGGCCTTTTGAACACCTGCTAATGTTTTTATAAATGTATGGTTTAATGTAACTGTGCAACAACGTTGCAATTAAATGTGCTATATAAATGATAACAGTTACTCCGCCCACTCCAGTTGTAGACTACTGGTGGAGGCAAGAACACTTCACACAATTTCCCCAGAAATTGTAGCTTTTCTAGTTATTATTATTCTTATTATAGCAAAATTTGCCACCCTAACTCCTCCCACAGTTTTTACACTACATAGACCAAAATTTACCAAAACGTGCAGATTGTTCCCGATCGGATTGCTATTACTTTGTGGAACGTTTCGCCGAATGGTTCACGGAATATCGTCGTTCTTGTGGCGAAATTTGTCCCATAGGAATGAATGGCAAAGCTAGAGTGGGAGCTGGCAAAAGCTGAAAAATCAGACATGATTTCTAAACTGCCACCACTCCCTTATTTTCAGGCCCACCTACACAAATCTTATATCAAAACGTTCAGCTATCCCTGCTGCCACTAAACATGTCAACGGCTAAGCCGTAGTCCTGATAGTTTTCACAATATGCCCATTTGTTTGCAACCAACGCCGTCCATTGACATTCATTGAAACTTCACTCTGCAAAGCTCAAATTTGAAGTGCAATTTCTAAACTGCGACTGTGCCTTCAATTTTAATACTTCAGAGACATACTATGCATCAAAATGTAGGTCTGGTCTTGTGATTCTCACAATATAAAGCTCTTCACTGTAGGATTTATAGTTTTTAAAAATATGACCGAAGATGAACCACCAAAATACTCTGACCTGTCAAGGCTGCAGCAGCAAGTGATGTCATAGACAGGGCCTTTTGAACACCTGCTAATGGTTTTATAAATGTATGGTTTAATGTAACTGTGCAACAACGTTGCAATTGAATGTGCTAGACTACTGGTGGAGGCAAGAACACTTCACACAATTTCCCCAGAAATTGTAGCTTTTGTAGTTATTATTCTTATTCTTATTATAGCAGAATTTGCCACCCTAACTCCTCCCACAATTTTTACACTACATAGACAAAAATTTACCAAAACGTGCAGATTGTTCCCGATCGGATTGCTATTACTTTGTGGAACGTTTCGCCGAATGGTTCACGGAATATCGTCGTTCTTGTGGCGAAATTTGTCCCATAGGAATGAATGGCAAAGCTAGAGTGGGAGCTGGCAAAAGCTGAAAAATCAGGACATGATTTCTAAACTGCCACCACTCCCTCATTTTCAAACCCACCTACACAAATCTTATATCAAAACGTTCAGCTATCCCTCCTGCCACTAAACATGTCAACGGCTTAGCCGTAGTCCTGATAGTTTTCACAATATAATCATTTATTTGCAACTAACGCCGTCCATTGACTTTCATTGAAACTTCACTCTGCAAAGCTCAAATTTGAAGTGCAATTTCTAAACTGTGACTGTGCCTTCATTTTTAATACTTCAGAGACATACTATGCATCAAAATGTAGGTCTGGGTCTTGTGATTCTCACAATGTAAAGCTCTTCGCTGTAGGATTTATAGTTTTTAAAATACGACCGTTTGAAGATGGCAACCGACAAAATACTCTGACCTGTGCCAGGCTGCAGCAGCAAGTGATGTCATAGACAGGGCCTTTTGAACACCTGCTAATGTTTTTATAAATGTATGGTTTAATGTAACTGTGCAACATCGTTGCAATTAAATGTGCTATATAAATGATAAGTTACTCCGCCCACTCCAGTTGTAGACTACTGGTGGAGGCAAGAACACTTCACACAATTTCCCCAGAAATTGTAGCTTTTCTAGTTTTTTTTATATTATATATAAATATATATATATATATATATATATATCAATAATTATATATTTAATCAGAATCAGTCTACGTGTAATTTGATATTAATATATATATATATATATATATATAATTATATATTAATAGTAAAATAACCTAGACAGTGTATGTGTGTGTATGTATATGTATATATATATATATATATTATATATATATATATATATATATATATATAATATATATATATATATATATATTATATATATATATATATATATATTTTTATAATATATATATATATATATATATGATCTAAGTATATATATATATATTTTTTCACACTTTTTAATTTTATTTTAATTTTATTTTCAGCCAGCAGGGGGACCACCTGTCATTACAGGCAGTCCCCCTGCTGGCAATGCAGGAGACAGCCTACCCGGCCATGTGATTGTGGGGTCCTCGCAAGGACCTCACTCTCACATGGCCGGGGGGCACCGGAGGAGGAGGATCTACCGCGGGGGGGCTCCCTGGGAGTCCCCCCCCCCCACTGTGATCGCCGGCGTGGGACCGCCGGCGACCTGGTAAGTAAGAAAAGACCGGAGGGCGTACAATTACGCCCGGCGGCGTTTAGAGCCGCTTAAAATAGGGCGTAATTGTACGCCCTCCGGTCTTAAAGGGATAATATATCTTAGGCTTGGCCAAAATGTATTTAAAATATTTGAGATTTTTATGTTCTTGCCGCTGAAACTACAATCAAAAGGTACATCTGATCCTAATTCATTCTTTTTGGGTTTATATTCTAAAATTGACATTCTGTCTCTTCTTTTCACTTCTTCTATAGTGTTTGTTAAGGTTGTCTTGTCCTATCCTTTTTCTAGGAATTTAATTTTGAGTGTATTTGCCTGAATTTCATAAGTGGACATATCTGTACAGTTCCTTCGTATTCTTAAGAATTGTGACTTAGGTATATTGAATAACCACTGGGAAAAATGGCAACTGTGTAGGTGGATATAGTTATTGACATCCACTGATTTGAAGTATGTTCTATTTTTTTTTGTATTGTCTTCAATATTCAGATCCAATGAACACTATAATTGTTAAATATCAATAGTTAAGATTATGCCCCAGTTCTTCAAATTTAAAAAGGCTAAACAATGTTTTAAACTCTCTTCAGAAATGTCTGTCTATCTCAGATCAAATAAATAAAAAAACAAAATAAAAAACAAACATACATATAGTTACACATTATATGTAAAAAAAAAATATTTTTGGATGTGTATATTTTATAAATCTGAAGATCGGAAAACGTACAGTATATCCTATTAATGAAAGATATTCTGCCACACATAATATCTATGAGAAACCCATAAAAATGGAATGAAATAATGCAGGAAGATTATATTATTTTATTATCGAAATTTATTTGGCGCCAACAGATTTCGTAGCGCTTTACAATATTATGAGAGGGGTATTTAACTATAATTAAGACAATTACAAGAAAATCTTACAGGAACAATAGGTTGAAGAGGGCCCTGCTCAAATGAGCTTACAGTCTATAGGAGGTGGGGTATAAAACACATTAGGACAGGAAATCTCAATCAAATAAGGTGGGAGTGAAGCAGAGCTGGAGGAGAGAGTAGAATGCTGCCCTTTAGGAGAAAGCAAGGGACAGATATGTAAGGTAGAGGTTACTCTGGGAGGCCATAAGCTTTCCTGAAGAGATGGGTTTAAGGCACTTCTTAAAGGATTGAAGACTAGGGGAGAGTCTGATGGGGGTGAGCAGGCTATTCCATAGGAAGGGAGCCACCTGCGAGAAGTCCTGCAAGCGTGAGTTGGCTGTACGGGTGCGAGCAGCGGACAAGAGAAGGTCATGGGCTAGAATTGTTCAGTGCTTTACAGGTATGGGTTAGCACTTTGAATTGACTCCTATAGGACACAGGAAGCCAATATAAGGACTGACAAAGGGGTGAGGTGTGAGGGGACTGACTAGAGAGGAAAATCAGTCTGGCGGCGGCATTCATTACAGACGGTAGCGGGGCAATACGGCTTTTGGGAAGACCAATCAGGAGAGGGTTACAATAATCCATGCAGGAAATTACTAGAGCATGGACAAGCTTCTTGGGAGCATCTTTAGTAAGAAAGGGGCGGATGCGGGCTATGTGTTAATTTTGGAATCTACAGGATTTGGCAACATACTGGATGTGAGGCTCAAAGGTGAGGCCAGAGTCAAATATGATGCCAAGACAGCGCACTTGCAAGGATGGACTTATGTAGATACCACTAATTTGAAGGGACAGAGATGGAGGAGGAACAGTATAAGAAGGAGGAACGACAAGGAGTTCAGTTTTAGAGAGATTGAGTTTCAGAAAGCGGGAGGACATCCAGTCAGAGATGGAAGAAAGGCAAGCAGTGACACAATGCAGAACGGCAGGGGAGAGGTCCGGGGAGGAGAGACATATCTGGGTGTCATCAGCGTACAGGTGGTAGTGGAATCCAAAAGAGGCAATACGTTTGCCAAGAGAGGCAGTATAAAGAGAAAATAGAAGGGGACCAAGGACAGAGCCTTGGGGGACTCCAACCGAGACAGGACGAGGGAAGGAGGTATAATTAGAAAAGGAGACACTGAATGAGCATTGGGAGAGATAAGAGGAAAACCGCAAGAGGACAGAGTCACAGAGACCGAGTGATTGAAGAGTTTGGAGAAGGAGAGCATGATCAACGGTTTCAAAGGCAGCAGAGAGGTCAAGAAGAATTAATATGGAGTGGTGGCCTTTGGATTTAATTGCGATTAGGTCATTAGTAACTTTGATAAGAGCAGGCTCAGTAGAGTGGAGACAGCAGAAGCCAGACTGAAGAGGGTCAAGGAGAGAGTTGGAATTAAGGAAGCGAGACACACTGGCAAAGACAAGTCTTTCCAGAAGCTTTGAGGAAAAAGGGAGCAGGGATATGGGATGATAGTTAAGGGGGGAGGATGGGTCAAGAGATTTTTTTTTTAAGGCTAGTTACTACAGTGGCATGTTTAAGGTCAGCAGGGACAATGCCAGAAGAGAGAGAGCAGTTGGTGATATGTGTTAAGGAAGTCACAAGACAAGGGCAGAGAGATCTGCTGAGGTGAGACAGGATAGGATTGAGTGGGCAAGCGGTGGGGCGAGAGGAAAAGAGAATCGCAGTCACCTCTTGTTCAGTAGCTGGGGAGAAAGTCTGAAGGGTAGGAAAGGCATGATCTATGTGTGGTTGAGATAAAGAATGGCAACGTGGGGAGAATTCTTTCCTTAGCTGTTCAATCTTGTTGAGGAGGGTTTGAATGAGGTTGTTGGGTGAGGGGGTACTCGAGAGCAAATGATAAGAGGTGGTGATCAGAGAGAGGAAATGGAGTGTTGCAGATATTAGATACTGTACATGCATAAGAAAAAATTAGGTTGAGGGTATTGCCAGCTACTTGGGTGGGAGAATTAGCCCACTGCAATAGCCCGAGGGAGGAAGTAATTGAAAGTAGTTTAGAGGCTGCCGAGGTAAAAGGTGGGTTAATGGGAATATTGATGTCTCCAAGAATTAGGGATAGAATATTAGATGAGAGGAAGTAGGGTAGCCAGGCAGTAAAGTGGTCAAGAAAGAGGAGAAGGGAATCAGACGGACGATAAATAATGGCAATGTTAACAGAGAAGGGTTTGAAAAGGCGAATTAAATGAATTTCAAATGATGGAAAAGACAGGGATGGGGGTGGGCAGAGTTTTAAAGGAGCAGTGGGGTGAAAGCAGAAAACTTACACCACCACCATTACTGTCAGCTTGTCTATTAAAAGAAGTAAGATGTAAAAATGAAATAATCAAGACTAATAACTGTATTCACTACAATAGGAGGGGATTATAAAATCATACCATGGAGTATAAAAATAGTGGAGATCTAAAATAGAAGAGAAAAAATAATCAATGAAAAGATAATAGTATACAAAATACTCAGTCTAAAACCATCTAAAATAATAAATCTATTAATTAATGGCAACATTGATTTTCTATTCCATAAGCTATTATGTAAAAATAAAATACAAATATTATAAAAATGCAATGGATTTAAATTATGTTTAAACCATTAGGTTCCAAAGTATCTAGTTAGAAAAGCCACTTAACTTTTACAATTTTATCCAGCTCTTTTTCTAAATCACCATCTCTCCAGTGGGTATTTATCTTTTATATTCCTAAAATTCTATATCCTTTTGTTTTTTTATTCATAACATCAAAATGTCTGGATAAATTGTGTAAAAGGAAGGAATAAACAGCTTTTACGAGTAAGTATTTTTTTTATTATTTCTAATGTATTCCCCTAGTTGTGTTTTAATGGCTCTTTTTGTCAGTCCTATATATGGTTTATTACAGAAGCTGAATATGTAAATTAACCCTGTTGGATAACAATCCAAACGGGTCCTAATTTTAATTTTTTCCTTGTCACAGGGTGAAAAAAATATTTAATCACAGACACTTGTCTCATGTTTCGGCACCCTTGGCATTTTCCACACTTCCAGACCCTTCTTTTTTTACTCCATTTCACTTCTTCGATATTTCTTCTTATTTTAGTGGTGACAGACTATATTGTTTTCAGGTTTGGGACTTTGGAATATTTCATCCTGGGCTTGTCTCCCAATGCTTGTTTCAATATCAGATCCCCTTTTCAAATACTCCTATTTATATAAAGGATATTGCGTAACTTCTAGGCATAGTTATCTATCATACCTCACAATAAAGGTCGGAAAATCTAAACTGATTTCCAACTTAGTTTCTCATGGGAGTTCTAATGCTCTAGTTACAGCTCTGTCCAGTTGGTATCCAGAATATCCCTTCACTAAGAACTGTTTTCTCATCCCTTCCATTTGTGTTTTACATGCCTCTGGTTCTGAACAATTATATCTAATCCTCCTAAATTTGCTATATGGGATGTCATTTTTTTTTTTTAATGAAAGCTATCCAGCAGAATAAAGTGGTTACCGTAGATCGACTTACTAAAGGTTTTGGTCTGTATTTTCCCATTTTTGGCATAAATATCAAGATCTAAAAATGCAATATTGTCTTGTGAATGATTAACAGTAAAATTAAGATTGTAGATATTATGGTTTAGGTATACTTCGAAGCTTTCCAATGATAAAAGATCTCTACTCCAGATAAAAATACAATTGTCAATATATCTCTGCCATAGGGCCAACTTTGCGCCAAAGGGGGAGTTAGCCCAGACTAACTCTGCCTCCTACTTCCCCATGAATAAATTAGTGTAGTTTGGTGCAAATCTGGTTCCCACAGTATTCCCCTTAATTTGAAGATAAAAATGTATTGTTAGCCCCCCCAAAAAGTATGGCTTATTATAAGTACTATGCATTTGACCAGATAAGCAATTTCATCCTTTCTCAGATCAAAGTGTATGGCCAAAGCATATTGGATGGCTTCAAACCCCTGGAGATGCTCAATTACCCATATAAAGTGAGATTATCCCATTCCACTGTGGTCAAAATTTGAATGAAATGGGTGGTGTCCCTTAGATATAATTTTAACTTCAACACTATCTTTTGTAGAAATGTGTCCACATATTCAGGCAAATTTGATGTTAGGGACCCAATACTCAAAATAATAGATTGTCCCCGGGGAATTATGAACCCTTTATGTATTTTGGGCAAGTAATAAAACACAGCTATCCTAGAGAATTTACAGTAGATGTAATTGTATTATATTTTATTAAGGATCCCTCTATTTTTACCTTCCTCTAAAAGTACTGCCAACTCCTGACTTTTTCACAAGGATTTTCTGCTAAAATCCTATATGTATTCTCATAAATGGATTTCCTTTTCCATAAGTGTTGACAATTTGTAGATAAGAGATCTGGTATCCAAGACCTTATGTTTCTGGTGGGTAATAGTTCCATCGTTTTCTTTCCTTTTAGTGCCATCATTTACTATTTGATCAAATGCATGCCTCCTATTTGCTCTGATAAAATCTAAAAATGCCATTATTCCAAATCCTAGTAGTTAGGTGTTTATACAAAAATAAAAAAAAATGAACATAGGTAAGCTATTAATAGTTAGTGATGTCGCGAAAGTGAATTTTTCGGTTCGCGAACGCGAACTTCCGCAAATGTTCGCGAACCCGACGAACCCGGCGAACCGCCATAGACTTCAATGGGCAGGCGAATTTTAAAACCCAGAGGGACTCTTACTGGTTGAAGGGGGGGGGGAGGAGACCTACTCTCCTCCCCCCCTGGCCCCCACCCCTGGGCGGCGGGTGGGGACCATAAAGATAAGGAGGGGGGACCTACTGTCCCCCCCCCAGCCCCCACCCCTGAGCGGTGGGTGGGGGCCCTAATAACAATAAGGGGGGGACCTATTGTCCCCCCGCGGCCCTAATAACAATAAGGGGGGACCTATTGTCCCCCCCCCGGCCCCCACCCCTGAGCGGTGGGTGGGGGCCCTAATAACAATAAGGGGGGGACCTATTGTCCCCCCAGACCCCCACCCCTGAGCGGTGGGTGGGGGCCCTAAAATGAAAAATAAGGGGGGACCTATTGTCCCCCCCGGCCCCCACCCCTGAGCGGTGGGTGGGGGCCCTAAAATGAAAAATAAGGGGGGGACCTATTGTCCCCCCTGCCCCCACCCCTGCGCGGCAGGTGGGGGCCATAAAGATAATGAGGGGGGGACCTACTGTCCTCCCCCCCCCGGCCCCCACCCCTGGGCAGCGGGTGGGGGCCATAAAGACTAATGAGGGGGGGGACCTACTGGCAACAATTTACATGGAGAAGAGTAAAAAATACTGCTTCAATAAAAACTCCCTATATGAATTATAGAACTGCACCATTCAATAAATTGAAAAATATTCACAACAGCAATAATAACTCGATAGAAAACAAATGGGACACAGATACTTTCAGAATAAATCAAATCTATAGAACATAGCAATTTGACCATAAGGGCCCAGATTCCACTATATTTCTTCCAAGGGTAAGACTGTCATCATCTTTTCATATGTCTTTGTACACCATTTACCATTATCTAACAACAAGATGAGTAAAACCAGTAATTTAGAAAAATAATTCATACACAGGCTAAAGTGTGATGCAAACAATTTACTATCATGCGAGTGGAGACAAATGTCTTTCCTCATTTAGGGCTGTAGGAAAATGTGTCTGAAACCCGTATATTTAGAATAGTTTTCTTTGCAGCAGGCGAAGTTCACAGGAGCCACCATGCCGAGGAATATGTACTCTTTCAATTAATGTGTAATTGGACAATAGTATGTCATTGTTCTACAAAAAGGTCTAGCCACCAGGTACTGAGGTTTGTGTGTGCGAATATTGCTCTTATGTTCGTGCACTCTAATGGTAAATGCCTGTGTGGTCTCACCCACATAGCCTGGACCAATCTAATGATCCTTCAAATTCTGAAAAAAGTGGTCATAGAAAGCAAACGATAATGTGTGGGTCTGATCTGCCTTTTCAACACTTGTCCTCTCTCCAAAAATCTAGCTCTCTTGGTACTTTCAAAGACCACCACAGAATCAAAAGCCACTAAAGCCTTCCCCTGAAAAGTAAAAGCCTGCTCAAGTTCACTCAATCACTCTGCAAACTGTCAAAATGTCATCTGACTCTATTCTGTGAGCCCTCACAAATTGGTGAGAACTAACGGGGGATGAAATTAACTAGCATGGAGATAAAATACTCTTATTAGGTTTCTGGTATAATTTGATGTTACCCTCCCTTTCCTCCAAGAGAACATCCAAGAAATGAATCCTTTTGGGATGATATTCTAGCGTAAATTAAATTGTCTCCAAATGGTTATCCAATCTTTTTTTGAAAGCGATCATGGTTTCAGCTCCCCCATCCACATATGGAAGATTACCTCTCTATCTACGCCAGCACTTGGCATGACTTAGATTTGTCTTATCCACATGCACATATGTCTTCTCAAAGGCCACCATAAACAGGTTTGTGTACGATGGGCCTCACTTGACCCTATCTCCTTCCCCTGTACCTGTAGATAGTATTTACCTTTAAATGAAAAGTAGATCTTACACAACAATGACAAAGGGTCAATCAAAAATGCTCATATGTCCCATAGCATCAAGTACTTTTAATGCTGCAAAGTTCACCTCAATTTCAATCTCATGAGGTATGGCTGTACAGAGACTATTAACATCCATAGTGCATAATAATGCAGTCCCTGAAATCCCATGAGTGGCTTCCATCTTGCAAATAAAATCCATTGTATCTTGAACATATGACTTACCCATAGTGGGTGGGGGCCAGGGGGAAGGACAGTAGGTCCCCCCCCTCATCTTCCTGGCCCCCACCCGCTGCTCAAGGGTGGGGGCCGGGGGGGAGGACAGTAGGTCCCCCCCCTCATTATCTTCATGGCCCCCACCCGCCGCTCAGGGTGGGGGAGGAGGGGGGGACAATAGGTCCGCCCCCCCTTATTGTAATTTATGTAATTTTTTTTCAACAGTGAGCAGCCACAGGCTGCTCACTGTATAGTAGACATGCCCCTACTCGCGGTATAGCGAGTAGGGGCATTTGGGAGATTTTAACCTCCCTTGTGCTATTATGGGGGTCATATTGACCCCCATAGAGTGAGAGGGGGACCTGGGGGGCTTATGAAGTGGTGGGGAGCACTGCTCCCTGCCGCTTCTATAGTTACATATTACAAGGAGGGAGCTGCGTGCCGGTAGCTCCCTCCTTGTAATAAACTGAACGAACAAACTAACACTGATACATTGTGTTAGTTTGTTCGTCTGATATGTCTATTCACTCATTCGTCTGTCTGATGGATGAATGAATAGATGAAATTCCCGTTCGCATGTCCAGGTGTTTCACTGGACATGTGCGGGAATCTCAGTCTGTCTAGTGTGGGCTGATGACGTGTCCCACAGGGACTTCATCTACCCACACAAAGATGGTGGCGCCCTGAATATAGATCGGGGCAGAAAATAAGGATTAAAAAATAGGTAATGTGGGGGGCTTAGAGGCATTTGGGGGTGACTAGTGGGTCAATTGGATGTAGTGGAGGCGGGAGGGGGGTAAAAAAAAAAACGGGATTCGGCATGACAGTGCCGCTTTAATCTTCATCTCAGATAGTTGGCCTCTGATCTGTAACTTCCTGCTACAAGCCCTCAACCATCAAAGCAATTCAATTAAGGTTATATTTATTCAAAATCCGCTACCAATTTGCATGGAAGTTCTTATGTGCACCACAAAAATATGTAATCTCAAACCAAGTGGAATTCTTTTAACTCTCAGATATTCAACCAAGGTCTCTAAATGCAGCTAATAACATGTTTCTTTTCCAAATACACTACTGTATTCCTTCTTTCACAGAGATCATGTGTTATTACATTAGGGCTTGCTACTAAGCCACCTTGATCTCCAAGGTCATACGCTATTCACAGTTGTTAGTGGTCATCAAAATTCCTCTAGCAGAGGTCATTCACTCATTTTAATTTTGGTATTCATTACTGAGCTTTCTCACAGAAGTCACGTGTTTATTATAATGTTGTCACTGAGCTTCCTCTTTCACAGAGGTAATCTGTATTAATTCAGATATTCTGTTAGCCACCTCTATCTCAAAGGTATGTGTTTATTCAAGTTTGGTGTTAGTTACTCAGTATCTTGTTATCAGATAACATGTACTCATCAAATAGTTATTTATTACTGAGCTACCTGTCTCAAATTTTATGCTCATGCATTTTGGTTTATTACTAAGCTGAGGTCGTGCACAGCAAATTAATATTCTCAACTGAGCACATGTGTTTCAGAGAGTTGCACTCATTTAAATTGGTTTTGTTTCTGTACTTTCTATAGAAGGTCACGTACTCAGCTAACTGGTAATTCTTGCATAGCTTCCTCTAACACAGAGGACCTGTGCTTGACAAATTAGTATTTTATTGAGCCACCTAACTCTGAGCCACACACTCATGCATACTTGGTTTCTAAGTTACATATATTTCAGATGTCAGTGCTCATCAAATGGTGTCAACAGAAATGATAGAAAGGTTGTTGTGCGAGAAAAAGAGTGATCTCTCTATAAATAAAGTTAGAAGAGAGAAAAAAAGGAATGAAAACTAGTGGTACTGCAATATGAAGAGATGGCCACTAGGGGCAGCAGTTCTATATGTAGGATATAGACTCTAAAAAATCCTAAATATACAGATAAGAGAAATACGACAGGGACTGAGCTCCAACTAAAAACAAATGTCCTTACTCTGTGAATAGAAAACTGTTTATGGTAATAATAATCTTAACAGTCTTTATTTTAAGACACCAAAAGTCAAAAGTCTATGGTAGATCCACCAATTAGCAATTTTCACAGTTGTTACCAGCATATCATAGGAAGTTCACAATGACTTCCAAATACCTCTATTCCCTGGATTCAGCGTTTAGGTGATCGGTGTGTAGTGCCAAGTTTGTGTTATTCTGCTTTGCTGGTTCGTTTTTTTTTTCAATGGCGATAGTAGCACTTACTAATCTCTTCTTTTAAAAGCCAATGCATGCATGATGCATGAGGTGGCATGGGTGGAGGTAGTGCTTTCACTCCATTAGCCCTCCTCCCACATTTTCCTGATCAAGGTTAAATTAAATAAAATCAATATATAGAGTGTGTCATACTCATTCTCTAAGGTTTCTACAGAAATGTAAAATGTAAAATTATTAATCTTTTTAACTTTTTATTCATGTCACTAAATAAAGCTGAAAAGAGAAAAACTAAATCTCTGAATACAGTTAGAAACAAATAGGTGAATAAAGTGTCTGAATAAAGTGTGAGGAAGTGACATTCTTCAATTTGGGAGTTTCTAAGCTACCTCTATAGCAAATGTTGTGTGCTCATCAAATTGTCATATGTTACGAAGTTCCTCTACCACAGAAGTCAAATTCTCAATCATTTTACTGCTACCATAAGAGGTCTCAAATTGAGTATTTGTTACTGAGTGTCCTCTAGCACAGAGGTTGCACTCATTTTAATTGATTATTTTTAAGAAGCTTACCCTATCATAGAGCTCATGCACTGATCAAATATGTGTTTGTTTCTGAGCTTCCTCTCTCAAGAAAGGTCACGTGCTCATGACATTTTTTAATATATTTCAAGCCTTCATGTATGAGAGGCAACACGCAAAGCGAATTGGTAGTTGTTACTGAGCCACCAGTCTCTTAGGTCATGCGCTCATAAGGTTTGCTGCATTGTGAGCTTTATTTATCACACAGGACAAGTACTCCTCAACCTGGTATTTGTCACCAAGATTTCACTATCACAGTAGGGCATGCGCTCTTTTCAAGTTAATATTAATTGCAGAACTTCCTATATCATGCTGTCTTCACACTTATCGAATTCTGTTTATTTTTCTTTCTGGTACACCTCTTTCTCTCAGGTCTCATTATAGTTGTGTTTGTCACATTCTCATGGAGACAATCATTCTCATCAACTTGGGATTTATTTATTTTTTACTGAACTTTCTATATCAATAATGGTTAACCACACACCAATACTGATTCATGGTCATGGTACTTAAGCTAATCACTAAGTTCACATACTCCTCAATTACAAATTGTTTTTTTTTTCCCATTTCACAGTGGTCACACACTCACTTTAGAATTAATTGTTAAGTTGGTTAGGTAAATTTTCTTGTGTTTTTCTGCTTTTGCCACTTGCACTTATACTTGTCTGACTGTTTGGATACTCCGTTATCACGGTGCTTGAGGTTCACTTTACCCCAGGCATTCTGGTGTTTTGCCTTCAAGCTATGCTCTTCTACCACTACTATAAAATCTATGAATCACCAGAGAACAGTAGTTACATTGTATATTCTTTCACATGTGCAAAAAAATGACTCGTGTCTTGGAGGTTGTGAGTTTGCATACGCGTGTATTTAATGTATTTATATTGACATCTGTATTTGTTATTTATTAATATGGCACTTCGTTTTTTGCCAGGCCTAACTAGACTGTCAGTTCCGGCACACTTCAACCGACTTTGCCTTAGGTAAGGGTCAAGTACAGCTTTTTGTCTTCAACCACAAATGTTCAGGCTGTTAGGTGTGTAATTGTGGTTGGGGTTTATTGCACTTAATAATACCTGTGGCTCACACCTCAAGTTTGTGGGTGTTCATGACGGAATCCAACCCTTCTCACCCTTACAACTTATTATTCTTCAGGTAGGCCGTCTTGATTTAAAGGCCTAACTCGCTGTCAGTTCCCGCACACTTACATTGACTTTGCTTTAGGTAGTAATATACACATACATACAGTTGTAATCAAAATTATTAAACCCCCACTGAAAATCTGGTTTCTTGTCAACATTTACAAACTTTCAGATGTTTGCAATGAATACATGAAACAAAAACAATTGAAATAGCTAAACACAATTAATGCTTCAAGTGGTTTCCCCAAATTCAACTTAAAATGTAACTTATAATGACTTCTCCAGTCTCAAACTGATTTAACCCCTAAATAGAATCCCTCATAACAGCACAAATATGCAAAACAGGTGTTTTCTCAAGCACACCAATTGCAACTAATCAAGGGCTTCATTAGCTGCACCAGGTGTGCTTGAGACAACAACTGTTTTGTATATTTATGCTCAAATACCTGAAACTGGCTAGGTGTTTGTTGAGAGGCACATTTTACTGCTTGTTAGAAATATGGCTAAGTTGAAAGAATGGTCCACAATGTTAAGAGAAGAGATCATCACTCTTCACAAACAAGGAAAAGGATACAAGAAAATTGCAAATGCACTGAATGTTTCTAGAGACACTATTGAAAGCATAGTTTGCAAGTTTAAAGTTAAAGGAACAGTGGTTACACTAACTGTACAGGGCAGAAAAAGGAAGCTATCAATGACTGCAACCAGATTTCTAAGAAGGCAGGTTGTGAAAAGCCCTTGTGTGACTGCAAAATACCTGCAGCAAGACTTGGTGGCAACAAGCACTGATGTTTCAGTGAGCACAGTAAGGCACGTACTAAATGCAGAAGGTAAAAAAATATAGAAAATGAAGCATAGACCTTTTTCAAACTTAGCTTTTATCAGCAGGCTCTTTTGGAGCGAAATGCAGTCTCACTCACTTAATGTATCCTTATTTCTCTGAATCCCTGACAGGGAAATCTTTTAGGAGCCTTGTGCTGCTTATTGCTAACATGTGAGGAACTACCTGGGAAATCCATGACTACTGGACTGAATTACTTACCTGCTGTGCTGCATGTAAAATGTGGAGTAGAGCTCTGGCCCTCGCTTCACTCCAAATGCACCACCTCAGAAACCCATATAAATTACAGAATTGTCATAACTAAACAAAGTATTCTTCCTGAGACCTACAGTACATTTATCAAAAGGGGGATATTTAATACGGGATTTAGTAACAGCCAGTAATTAACATTCTGCAAATCTACTGGCATTGCAGTACTTTTGGTGAAATATAGATGCCATCAACAACAATGCCCTGAACTCGGTCACAATATATATATATTACTACAATTGACTGCAACTCCTCTCCACAATGTATTAATGTATGGAATAGCCATGCATGTAAAACACCATATTGTAACTTCAAATTATGTATTGGATTCATGCAAGTATTGATACGCAGGTATATCCTTGTGTACACAAACACCAATAACCTCAATCAACATCTAAACAATGAATGCATTCATAGCAATATAACTCTATACAAAAATAAGGATCAAACAATGGTTCTTTATATATGAAAATACATTAAAGGTACCCTTGTAGGCACTGTTTAGAGTCCCCTGGTGCCATACTTCCATTTAGTGTGAAATAGGTTTTAATGGTTTTAGTAATAAACAAACGTAAAGTCCTTCCCCTTTGTGCTGCCTGGGCTAATTGAGGAATATTAACTGTGACGACACCAATCTCGCCACTGTGCAGTGGAAGAGCCTGGTTGCCTGCTTGCTGCCTTTAGACTATGGCCCCATGTTGAAATGCTTGATTTTTCCCTGCAAAAACACAAAAGCTGGGTCATTCGGTGCTTGCCCTGTTTGAGCAGTGATACCCCAGATAGCTATGCCATGGAGCCCATTCGTATAATGAAAGACTATGGGAAAGACTTTGGCTCCATGGCAATAGAACTGTATGTGTGTGATCTGGGCGCCACTCAGTAATAATGTGCGCTCAGATCTGAGCTATCTGGGGATTTGAATGTACCTGTTTTATGCAATGGCTGCACAGTTATATATTTTTATGCATTTTATTGTCTTTTGCTACCATGTGTTCAATTGAGTTTTGCCTCTGTCCTTGGAGATAATTGGATTACTTCCCAATTATTTCCAGGATAGAAGACTCTGTGGAACTGGTTTTGGGCAGAAAAGCCATGCTTCATTTGGTCACAAAGGACTACGATCCATCTTTTGAACCACTGGACCAATTTGTATGATTTTGACGTATGTTTGTATTTGGAATATGTTGATTCTGAAAATGTAAGTTTATGTGAATGTGATGCAAACTTTTAAAGTTATGAATAATGTGGAAAAACTGTATTTCTCTGCCTGTGATAATTACATTACCCATTGTGTAAGGTAATTGTATCACAGGCAGAGGGGAGAATTTTGTGTGGGAGTGTCTGAGTGTATTGTACATGTTTATTGGTTGTTTTCCAAAACCCTGTGGGTGGTACTAATGTGTATATAAGAACAATAAACCCACAGCTCTGTCTGTTCCTGCTTGACCCTCAAAATGGAGCCTTGTCTCATTCTTGGGGGGATTTATTGTATGCTGTTCCAGTTCGACTGCTAGGAGTGCAAACCTATTCGTATGGTTTTTCCTATTCGACTGTTTACAGTATTCGTATGTTTGAGAGCATTCATATGCTTCTCCGGTTCGGTGGATTGGTGTCTACAGTAGCTGCCTGTGTCTCTGGAAGGGGAAGATCTTCTAAATGGTGGTTTAACCCTTTTATGCCTGGTGGTGCCGTTACATTAACTACAGCAGCAATGGGTATCTGTGACTGACTATCACAGTGCTCATTGGTAGTATGGTTAGAAGGGAGTGTGTAATCTCTGCCTTAGTTATACCTCCAGCAGAGGACAATTGTTTAAAAATGGTTTAACACTGTGTATGGGTAAAAGATCTCCCTGCTAAGCTCCATCCCTGTTCGACAGAGCATTGTGGTCTGCACCAATATCGGGTGCAGATCACTTGAATAGCCACCTCAAGGCCTTTCTCTAGTGCTTTTCAATTACTTTTTTTTTTTTAATTCTTTATTTTTGTTCGTGCATAGAATGACAGTTAGGTCTGTTACGCCACAACAGCGATAAGAGACCGATATACAACATCTGGTATCATGGCATAGGAAATACTGTGCACAATTTTTAGTTTTTGCGGTTAGATACATGTTGGAACGATATGCAGTTATGATTAAGTTTGCTTAGAGGTTAATAAGGTTACACTGTGTAGTCTAACACTGGAACAGCTAAAAATAATTATACAACATTCTAAGATTAATGCATATTGTCTTTTATACATAACACAACCGTAGTGGTGAGAGATGTATGCACTGTGTGTTTATGGTGGGTTATCGGAGGCTGGGTTGTATTAGTGCAGGTAGGGTGGTGTGTTCTTCTGGGCGGGACTGTTATAGGTTATGTCTATGTGTTTAGTTGTGTCTACCGTGTGATTACATTGCTTGGGGGTGCGTGTAGTTGTCTGCTAGTTGGTAGGTTAATAGTCCTGTGCGCGAAGGTCAGCGCTCTCAAGAGGGGAGCCAGCTAGAGGCTAAGCTCCTGGTTACTGGGTGGGTATGTTTCAATATTGTCAGGTGGTGGCTTCTTCTTTAGGTACACCGGTGTGTCTTCTAGGGATGAATTCTGCAGCGCCGGCCATGCTCCAAGTTGGTGGGTTCGCGTGCCTACCCTTTGTTGTCGGTAGGGCCAGTAAGTCTGGTGGGAGATTCAGCTGTCTTAGTGTCGCCGGTGCCTCCTGCATGCTGCGCACTGTGAGTGTGATGTCGCATTGGTGACCAGTAGAGTATGAGCCGGGCCCCAGCGGTACCTGATGTGTTGTGCTCGCAGGAGGGAAGTTAGTTGTTGCAGGGACCTCCTCCAGGCCAATGTTGCCCCCGAGAGATCAGGGTAGAAGGTGAGAGCCATATCTTCAAAGTGGTAGGCTGGTTGATCTCTGATGGCTGCTAAGACTGCGGCTCTATCCTTGTAGGTTTGGAACTGCAGGACGACATTGCTCGTAGCTGTGGCTGGGGCCCCAGTGGGCTTTGGAATGCGAAAAATTCCATCTATTGACACAGCTTTGGCAACTCTCTGGGTTAGTAGAGCCATAAGGAGCCGCCTAGTAACGTGGGGTAGTTCAGCATCAGGGATATTGTCGTGATGCCCCTAACCTTAAGGTGCTTTAGGCGGCGTTTGTCTTCAAGTGCGGAAAATCGGAGGTCGTTCTGCCCAGCTAGCTGTTTTAACTCCTGAACCTCCTGTTGCAGCGTTTGTATTTGGCCGGTTTGGGTGGTCATGGTGTTTTCCACGGTCCCGATCCATCCGGTAAGACCCTGTAATGTTTCTCTAATCGAGGCGACATCCGCTGCAATCTTTTTGTGATGTTCCGCCATAAGATCTCTAATGGCTTCCATGCTCACCGACGTGGGGGCCATAGCAGTCGGCAGGGGTTGCGTTGGGGGTTGCGTTTGAGCTGGTGATGGCTGAAGCTCCCCTTCACCCTCATCCGACGTCTCTTCATAGAAATCAGAGCACCCGCCGTGTAGTGACGCCATATTGGAGCCTATGGCGCCTCAGGCTCGCCACCATAACTCACCAATATCCATGCCCCTTGTGGGTCTTTCGGGTTTGAGTTTTTTGTTTTTTCGCCCCATTGGGCTCGGCTGTGCGCTGGGCTCACCCTGGGGTGAGTGTGGCACATGTAAGGGGGTTAGAAGTGGGTTCTTCCCCGTGTCGCGGCCTGGAGCTCAGAGAGCATGCGACCGTTCTCTTCAATCGTTAAGCACCGCCTCTAGTGCTTCTCAATGACTTAAAGCACAACAGTCAGCGATCTGAGTCATTAACAGAGTGCTAGGACCATGAGGGAGCTGTTAAAGAGGTCTGAATCTGATATTGGTGCAGGCAACAATGCTCCCTTGTTCAGCTATAGAAGCACATTGCCAAAGAGGGAGATCTTTCTGATCTACCTGCTGGGGGTCCAGGCTAAGCATGGGCCTTAGACTGCCTCCTAGGGCCACAAGGCAGGCCACAAAGCTCCCCCACCGAATGACCAGGGAAGCTAAGCAGGAGGGAGGCAAACAAACACACACTTACACACTACACACACAGGCACACTCAGACTCCTCCACACACAATACAAACCCACCACACATGTCACTAACAAGGCTGTTTAACCCCTTAAGGACACATGACATGTGTGACATGTCATGGTTCCCTTTTTTCCAGAAGTTTGGTCCTTAAGGGGTTAATGGGACACTGTAGGATGAGCAAGATTAGGGTTGACCAGGGTTCTAGGAGGATGCCTCAAAAATAGAAAATCAATTCACAATGAAGGAATTAAATCCATTGTAGGAATACTTACACTGTGAACGGGTATGCCAGTTAGTATAGCTTAGAACATATAACATAAATCAATGAATTCAGCCTTCATGAAAGGAGAGACAAAATTTATAAGTATAATATGAATATTAAAATAGCATTATGTAGTATTACTAACAATAATTAGTGATATCATTTCTATTTAAAACACTTGACAATACCTAGATGACAAACACACTTAAAATACATGACTAGAATAATAAATGTTACATTTTCTGATACCTTTTTCATGTAAGGTGATATGTTATCATGAACAATGCATGTATGCTGTTTAGAATTCTCATTTTAATAATAAAATAAACCAAATTAAGTACACCTGCTTTTTCTGAAAATAATTCCATTGGCTATTCATTTATTTCCACAGTAGATATGACAAATACATTTGCTATAAAATCTATGGCTGACTTTAACCCCTTAAGGACACATGACGGAAATATTCCGTCATGAATCCCTTTTATTTCTGAAGCTGTGTCCCTAAGGGGTTAATACTGTTATGTTGCTGCTCTGAACCGATTAAATGCCTGCTACCCCTGTGCGTAATGCCAGCTGCTGCATTCTATGTCAAATTTTAATAGCTTGCAGGCACAAAAGCATGGTATTACTTCAATTTTACTCAGCAGCTTAAAAAATGAATACTGTACATAAACTATATAGGGAATAAAAGCCACATTGAACTAAAATTGGATGAATAATTCTGTATAGTTTTTTTTCTGGATAATATTTTAGTGTTCATTGTTAGGTATGTCTGATTGATAAAGAAATGTTTTCTAATGCATACTGTGATTGCTTTATGCTTTTAAAGACATTCAACTTCAGGTAAACATTCCTCTCACTAGTCTTACTTGATTCCAATATTTAATGGTGCTAGTACTTTATTTCTCTATATTTGTTATTACTTTCAGCACATACCCCCAGCCATAATTGTATCCTGCTTCTGCATATTTCTAGCCTCTGCCTTATTTTATTTTATCAATCTTTAAGCCAAATTGTTTTTTGTATGACTGGAGTGATTTTTCCTAGCTATCCATTAAGTTTGAATTGAGCACATTCTGTAAAATCTTACTGCAATGGTTATTTAATGCTTACCCCATGCTATCCTAAATTAGTGTGCTACGGGAGGATCTGACCTTGTCAGTATGTCTGGTGACTTTTGTAATTGACAGTACATTCAAGGAAGAACATTTTGTTATTCTACTCGGGGAGGTGTGATTAGGGCTACATCAACAAAGTGATTTAACTACTAAATGGCAGAGACTTGATCAGTTGGACTGATCTATTCATTAAACTACTTCATTAAGCGATCCTTTAACCCCTTAAGGACACAGCTTCAGAAGCTTGTCTTACGCTTAATGACACAAGCAATTTTTGCATTTTCTTGCTGTATGCATTCAACTGCAATTTGCATCTCTCATTTATTGCACCGACGCATATTATATACTGTTTTTTAAAGGACAGAAAGTGCTTTAATTTGATGTAATATATATATATATATATATATATATATATATATATATATTACATCAAATTAAAGCACTTTCTGTCCTTTAAAAAACAGTATATAATTATAATAAATGTTTTATATATATATATAAATGCTTATTTACTATTAAAAAAAAAGAGAAATTTTGTGTTTTCTGTACAGTTTTTGCAATAATTATGCGTGCCTAATTAGTGCAGGTTAAAGAAAGTAATTAAAAATAAACCCATTTAGTTGTTCTGATTTACAGAATATATAATATGTCTGGGATTTTACGTTTTTTTTGGTAGTTACATGTCACAAAGCACAAGGAGTAAAATAAACTTTTAATGTGGAGCGATTTTAGAATTTGGTATGTTTGTCTTGTAAGCTTAATAGCCATAAAAGAAAACAAAATTGCCACACAAAAGTATATATTTATATAAAGTAGACATCACGGGCTATTGTCCTAAGGTTGTTTTGACACTTTCTACGTAGCCATTTCACCGCCAATCTCTGCTAAATATTGGAGTAAAATTTTGTTTTTTGGGATTTTTGGCACGCAAACTTATAACAAAGAACTTCTCATGTGTATTTTGTAAAGTTGGTGTGTGCTATTCCTGTACAAAGTTTTATTTTGTGTTCAGTTACTTCTGCTGAGTACAACGATACCTCCATTGTATGTCTTTGACACTATTTCGTGAAGCTACAGTGCTATATAGGAGACCTGTCCGTTTCAACATTTACAGTAGAATTTTGAGAGGCGGATTTAATGGGCCTATGCTTCAATTTGGGGTATTATAAAAAAAAACACAAAGGCCTACCATTTGTAAAAGTAGACACTCCAAGGTATCTCATATGGTGCATATTGTGCCTTAACATGTCCCCATATTTTCACCAATATATGCCAAATTATGTGGTGAAAAATTATTTTGGGCATTTTTTACATATGGATTACATTTTTGCTGGGCATTTTGTACATTTCATATGTGCCACTAAGTTCAAACCCCCCAAATTATGCTCAGCTATGTCTTCTGAGTAAAACAATATGCCCAATGTATGACCTAGACACTATTTTGTGAACTTACACTGCTGTAAAAAAGACGTGACAAGTTAAGGTTTTTAAGTGTGAATTTTCATGGAGGGTTTTGATGCGTCCGTGTCCCACTTTGGAGCACTTGAGCAGGCTACATATTACAACTACACCATAAAGGCATACCATTTCTTAAAGAACACATCCCAAGGTATTTCAAAAGGCATATTTTGAACGTTAGTGTGGGATACTTTTTCAGCTAGCTTGTACCAAGTGTAATGGTAATAAGCGTTTTTTTTGCCTTTTTGACACACAAAGTGAGTTTGCACAGTATATTTTGCAAATCGTATGTGTGCTACGACTGTATAATACTTCATATGTTGCTCAGCTATGTCGGCTGAGTACAGCAATACCCCCATATGTACCTTTGCCTGGTATATGTGGACATCGGAGGGGCACATTTGGGACACAGCCATTCCAGTTCTTTTCAAACTTTGAATTTTTACGCTGTGTCCATGTCCCATTTTAGAGTATTTTACAAGGCTATATAATCCAATTACACCATAAAGGCATACCATTTCTTAAAGAAGACATCCCAGGGTATTTCAAAAGGCCTATTTTAAACCTTAGCGTGGGATCATTTTTCCGCTAGCTTGTACCAAGTGTAGTGGTAATAAGCATTTTTTTGCCTTTGTGACACACAAAGTGAGTTTGCGCAGTATATTTTGCAAACCTTATGTGTACTATGACTGTATACTACTTCATATGTTGCTCAGCTATGTCGACTGAGTACAGCAATACCCCCGTATGTACCTTTGCCAGGTATATGTGGACATTGAAGGGGCACATTTGAGACACAGCCATTCCAGTTTTTCTCAAATTTTGAATTTTTACGCTGTGTCCATGTCCCATTTTAGAGTATTTTACAAGGCTATATAATCCAATTACACCATAAAGGCATACCATTTCTTAAAGAAGACATCCCAGAAGACATTTTTGTTACTTATTAAATGTTTTACACTTTCTTAACTTTTTTTACAGTTTTAAATTTTTTTCTAAACTTTTCTTTTACCGTTAACCCCTAACTAGCAGTAAGCAGCACTAACAGTAAATTCCCCCCTTTCCCCTAACTCCCACCC
This sequence comes from Pelobates cultripes, assembly GCA_933207985.1. Lineage (NCBI taxonomy): Eukaryota > Metazoa > Chordata > Amphibia > Anura > Pelobatidae > Pelobates > Pelobates cultripes. Next base: position 132,889,009 of record OW240919.1, on the reverse strand, counting down.
ACTCCAGCTAGCAAAATATATATAATTCTAAAATATTTAAATTAATTAATTAAATAAATTGAAACCCTGAGGGTTAAAAAATAAATAAAAATTAATCCTCAGGGGTTAAAAGAAATTAGATTACAGTATAATACTATGATCTGTATTTTGATTACTGTAGACAGTGATCAACTGGCAGGGAAGGGTTTAATTTTTATTTTGACTGGGTAAAGGGGGGTGGTATTTTTTTTTTACTTAAAAGTTACTAAAACATTTTTTTAAAACTTTTTTTTACCTTTTTAAAGCTTATTTTAAAACTTTTTTTTAACGTTAACCCCTAGTTAGCCTAACACCAAATTCCCCAATTCCCCACTAACTTCCACCCATCCCAGCTAGCTAAATATATAATTTTTAAATATTTAAATTAATTACTAAAATAAATGTAACCCCTGAGGGTCAAGAAAAATAATAATTAACCCTCAGGGGTTAAAAAAAAAAATCAGATGACATTAAAATGTATACCCTGCCAATTGATCACTGTAGTCAGTGATCAATTGGCAGGGAAGGGGTTAATTTTATTAAAGCAGGGGAAAGGGGAGGTGGGATTTAACTTTATATATTTTTTTTTTACACAGGGAGAAGATCAGCAGCACTGATGGAAGGTAAGTACACTGAGCACATGTGCTCACTCTGACAGCCTGTCAGAGCGAGCACCGGTGCTGGGGCAGCCCAATCGGGTGCTTCCGTTCTGCCTCTAATACAGAGGCAGACCGGAGCACCGTTAACCCCCCGATCGCGGTGATCACGGCGATCTGGGGTTAACTTTAGTAAATGACGGAAATTTTCCTTTCAATGGTCCTTAACTGAAGGACAATGTTGACAGAAAATTTCTGTCTGCGGTCGGGAAGGGGTTAAAAAAAATAGCAGTTGCCATGCAAAATATTTCTGCATGGATATTTATTATAGAAGGAGGCCTAAACATATTTTTATTTTGATTTATCAAAACCAGAAATATCTAAGGCTCTTTTTATTGGTCACGACTGATCTTATTGAAATCGCTCTGTCTAATTCTATATGTGTTTGTATTTAGATAAATAACTTTAAAAAGGTTTTTACATTGCTAATTTGGTCAATCTGGAAGAGTTAAATACATATTATAATATAATATAATCTAGAGGAACACTATAGTTTCAGGAATACAAACCTGTATTCCTGACACTATAGTGCATGAATCTCTGCTTAGGTCACTGGCCCTCCTCTAAGAGGAGTTCAAAAATTTAAAATATACCTTTTCTCATGCATAGCACCTTTCTTGATGCGGCCGGCTCTGCCTGGTCCTGCCTCCAAGGCTGAGATTATCAATCTTGATGATCTCAGCCAATGCAATGCTTTTGGAGGTTATTGCAAATGCAAGCTGCATTGCACCAACCAATTTGCTCATAGAGATGCATTAAAGCAATGCATCTCTATGTGAAGCATTTAGCTCCTTCATGCTGAGTGTGGAGACGCTTAACACACATGGTGCATACTGTGCAACACTGGACCTCGAGGGGCTATCTGAGTGACTGCACCTAGAGGTGTTATCAGGCAGTAAATTAAACTGCCTTTTATCTGAATAGGCAGTATTTACAGTGCTACAAAAATGCAGTGACATGATATAGATAGACACCAGAACCACTACATTAAGTTGTAGTGGTTATAGTTACTATCGTGTCCCTTTCATTCAAATAGCTGAATTGTATTGCAATGCTGAAACAGGCTTTTCATCTGTTGTAGACACAGTATCACTCATACAGTACATTTTGGTTTATGCTGCATGTATTTATATATGTGTGTACTCTTCAAATAAGGTACTAACCAAATTGCTAAAAATACATTAAAACCAATGAAAACACTGCCATTTGCTGTGATTCACAATCCCAAATAAATGTTTCACCTACATATGCTTTATTTTTCTTTTGTTCGACAACTATTTTTTTTTTTTTTTTTTAAAGTTGACTTTGCATTTTTGACATTAAATTTGAGTATGCTCATGCAGTGGAAGTAAAAGACTAATCAGTAATTAATTTACACTGGATTAAATTTACCTACCGTACATTCATCAAAAGGGGGATATTTAATACTCTTGGGTCTAGTAACAGCTAGTAATTAAGGTTCTGCCAAAATCTCACTTACATTTCCTCTTTAGTTTTCTACACAGAAATTTGATTAAAAGTGGTTATATCATTGCGCAATGTAATACTTAAAACCAACATCATAATCCTACATTTTAATTAGTAATTATAATTAATCATTATTTCATTAATGGAATGTTTAGTTGGTAATTGTCTTTGGGCACTTGAGTCCCCAGGCTTATAATCATTCCATAACATTTTAATTTATAGCAACCTCATTATGAAGAACTGTCAGCTCAGTGGCATTTTAACCCATACATAATTCTTTCCGTATTCTCTCTGTCCCACACAACTCTTAAAAGTAATGTGATTTTAAGACGAAAATCAAAACTAGTATAGTGGATTGTTTTTATTTTTACATCTGACATACTAATTAGTTAACAGCCAACACCTGTGTTAATTGAGATTAAACAAATTTAAAACAAAAACAGTATAATTAAAAAGGTGTAAATTGTTCTTTGTTCATATTCTTTAAGGCAACGCTAGGATGTATCTGTTACAATTACTATTCCACACATGCAATCGCATACCCTCAGGGATGCAGGGCTATGTGGGTGGAAAAAACAAACTGAATCACAGTTGAGGTGCAGGAAAATTTAATTATATTTTATCATATTAGAATAGCAACATGCATAACAATATAGTGGTGTGTTTGTAAGCTGTATGTATCAGGCTTGTCTGAATGCCACAACATGTCAGTGGCAGCCATTTTCTTGGTATTTCAATAAATAGAGTCCACAGATGGCAAAAACTTTGACAGCTTAGGAGACACTATTATTTTGTGATATAGCTCCAGGAGTCATTTTATGTTTAAAAACACAGTATATCTCAAAAAAATAAAAGGGAAAAACTCAGGGGGTAACTGGCCACCCTGACAAGAATAAAAATTCCGCACATATCCAGATTTAGCATCAGTAACTGTCCTCCTGTGTGGGGAAGAAATTGCGACCTATCAGCTACATCTGTGAAGGTAACAAGCCCCACAAGATTCAAAGGAAGTAGAATCAGAAGGGATACGAAGGATACCACGTCTACTCCACCTCGCAGAACTTTAGAGTCCGGAAAGGTAGAATAGAGGATAGAGGACCTGGTGCTGTTTTTCCGCAACACATCCTCAGTGCCAGCAAGATAAAAAAGGTTATTTAAAAAAACAAACAAAAAAAAACCACCAATGCACATGAAAGGAGGTGGGAGGGAGCACAGAGTGGGAGAGGAGAGCGAGCTTCCCCTTGAAGACACTCTGCCTGCATGTGGAAGATTTTTAAGTCTGTTGTCAGTGCACACAACACGCCCACAACAGATGTTAAATATATGCACAGAATTGACGTTAGGTTCTGGGCAGCCAATGTTAAGTGTGCTGGGGGTGCAACTTGCCCAAAGTACAAAATTACTAATATCTCTGTATGTGAATTGTTTTAAGCATTAACACTTTCAATCACTGACGTGGTCATGGTAACTAAAGTAATTATTTAATTTCTACTTTAGTGATATTTGTAAAGAGGGGTCAGTCAACCACCACCACAGGGACCACCAAGCATTTGAAAATTGTTTGACTCTTAAGGGTGGTACAGAGTAGGGAATTCCTAACAGAATTTCTATGTCAGCATGCTGTAGTTGTTATGGTGCTGAAAGTGCAACTTTATTTCTATTCAATGCAATGTTTCCTACATCCAGACAAAAGCATTTATTTTTATTTTTATAGTACAAACAGGGGAAAAGCGTTTCTAAACATGTAATCAGTCTTTGAATAATGGAAGCTTTGCTTCCAAAATGTAATGTCTGGTAATATGATAGTAAGGTCTCATCTTATGAGCTGAAAAATGGTAAACATTGTAATAAATAAATATGTTCATGATTACAGTATTGGTACAGAATACATCATGCAGAGCAATTTATTTTGTCAGTTGACTAGAATAGAAATGTATCAAATGCAGAAGTTATTTTTGTAAATAATTGATTCAGTACATTTATAAGTTATTCAGTAAATACCTCGACCTGTGTCTTTCATCCACAACATCTGCTTACAGAAAAAAAAGACAAAAAAGAGAAATCTAATTTTCACTAAGTACTAGTCACCCACCTGCCCCGCTAACCACCCACCTTGGTTCCCTCTTACTTGATCAAATGTTTGTCTAGCTGCTTGAGATCTCACTTGGTTACCCCATCATTCTTTTACACATTACCAGTACCTGCAATTATCTTTTATTTCTCTCTGGCCATCACTTTCAAATCACCTGTAACATAACAAGGTAATATAAATTAAATGAGATGTCACATAACCTGCTACAATGGCACCTCCTCTGTGTCTCTCTTATACACTTCTTTCACTGCTTTGACATCTCTTCATTTTTCCACTTCCTCATCACACTGTTGTATCAGTTATGACACACCACGCCCCTCTCCTCAGCCCCACTCCCCGCCTCTATTATGTTGCTGTAGCTGTGGAGCATATTGTCTGTGAGGGCTGGGAAGTATCAAACCAAAAGAGTGGTACAGCAACATAGGCAGGGCTGGCACAATATATTGTGCTGCCTGGGTCAAAGTATGAAATGCCCCACCACCACCAAAACTCATGCACATCCATTATGTTATGTATTGTGTGTAGGGAATGCAGTGTCTGTGTAGGGCCTGCAGTAAGTGTAGAGCATGCAGAGCCTCTGTAGGGCATGATGTTTGTGTCTTGTGTGCAATGTGTGTAGTGAATGCATTATGTGTGTGGGTACAATGGATGCAGTCTGTATTTGTGTAGTGGATGCAGTGTCTGTGTGTAGTGGATGCAGTGTCTGTATTTTGGTACTGTATTCAGTGTGTGTAGTGGATGCATGGTGTGTACAGTACATCCAGAGAATGTGTTTGTGTAGTTGATACAGTGTGCATTGTGGTTGTGTGATGGGATTCCAGCATGGTCAAAATTTAGTAGGCCGAAATCTCCACATGGCATATGCTAATTAGTATCTGATTACAAACAGTTGGATGAGTCATCAGTGTACTAAGCATGTGTGGAAGTGGATAGTACATTCCTTTGTCTGCAAATGCCATGTGGTCTGCCCATGTAAGGTGATCCTGAATATCCTGTGTGCTGATTGGTCTGAGGAATATAGGAGGGGTTATACTGTATGGGAGGGGATATGCTGCTAACAAAAGGCCTCTGTACAATGCTTTCTGCCTCTCAGATATTTTTGGAACAGGAGTTCATCTGAGACCCGATCGGTGTGTAAATAAAAGACCTGTTACATCCTGAAGACTTGTGTCCATATCTCTGTGTGGCTTCTGCGGTTTGTTCCTGTTATTCCTCCGGTAACAGTTGCAAGGTCGGTGCAAGCATTTTTTACTATTCAGGCAAAGCTGCATTGGGATTGGCCACTAGTTAGGGTGCTTGAACCTTTAAATAAACAAGTGTTATGCTTAATATAGAAATGTTTTGGAAAAATCTTAATCTTTTCTGAGACTTCATAGTTTATATTTTTAATCCAACTCTGTATTCTCATTTGCTGTTGCACAATATATTTGGCATTTAGACCATCCATGTCTTAAAAAGAACATTAATTTAATGTGTAATCTGCAAGATAAACATTCCTTTGCATTAGTGTTCTATGATATCACTGTTTCAAGATTTCTATAATAATTAGGGTAGACAGAGTGCCTGCCCCTTCCTGTTATCCAATATATTGTAATGCACTGTATCAAGGGAAACAAGAATATATATGTCAGGAGGTGGGAAAGTAAACTAAATAATGATGGAGCTTGGCACAATCATGTTTTTTCTTAGTATCCAAAAAATGTGGACAGTGCTAAACAATTCTTTTACAATGTGCAACAAGTAATTATAAAAGTAATAAAACCAGCAGTAATCACCTCAAATTGTGACAACAATTCAAAACCAGAAAATGGTGTTGCGCTAAAATATTATTACATTTCCATGGTCAATTGTATATCTCACCAATAAAATTCCATAAAACCATCTGAAAAACATATTTTTTCATGGTAATGCAAGTAAGCTAAATCTCTAGCGAACGGACCTTGGATTTAAGCTCTGAATGTGAACTTATGTGTTCGTGGAGTGTTGTCTCAACGCGGTCTGTTCTGATCTCCAGCTCAGTAACATCTTTTTTCACAGCTGCAATCTGGACATTCAAATCCCTGCAAATTATTTTATGCAGGTTGTCCAACATAATATGCATTTGTGAAACAGAGGGAAAACAGTCACCAGAAGCTGCAGGGACAGTAGTTAGTGTCCTTTGCTGATTCAGAACTAATAATAGATAGGTGCCGTAGACTGTCTAAGCTACATTCGGCACCGAATGAGGCTCCAAGAGACATCATTGCTAGAATTAATTTATACCACATAATAAAATTATGTTCTGGGTGCCTTGAGAAGAGGGAAAAAATTTCCTGAGGAATTCAAGCATGTTCGAATTTTTCAGGATTTCTCGGCTGCTACTATGGCTAAGAGGAGAGAGTTCCAGGACTTTACTCGACAATTACAAAGTAAAGGTATTAAATACAGATGGGGATTTCCAGTGAAGGTACTGTTCCAACATGATGGGCAGAATATTCTAATTAATTCACCAAAGGAAGGAGAGGATGTTATTACCACCTTGACACCAGGAGACCCTCAAAATCCTCAAACTCCAGAAAATCAAAGAGAAGAGAGATTCCTGCCCACTAAAAATGATTTGTGAAGTGATTACTGTTGCGTTATGATATACATATTTTCCTTTGGATTATATGATATGGTGTTTTTAAACATTTTTTATTTTTTTTAGTTATTCCTTTTTCTTCATTTTGGTTGGATTACGTACAGATTTATTGAGACACCACAACTGCTATATTTACTTGAGCAAAACTTGAGAGGACTTCTGCTTATTTACTTGATTACAACCTTTGTATATTGTGGCAAATCTGTGAAACCTTTTCCTAGTTACTTGGTTGCAAAGTATTTTCCTTATAGAACAAACAAAGTTAATTTAATTTTTTTATTATATTTATTTTGCTTGATTATCATCTATTGATTAGTTTCCTTTAGAAGGAATACACCTTTTATTATAAGGTGCTGTGTCCAAGAAACAATTGGTTGAAAAATGAATGTCCCTCTTTTTAAGTTAAATATTTTTTGTGTGTGAATAATACGAATATTCATGTTATACTAACTTTGTTGTTTAATAATTCTGTGATCGTTTTGGCAACATAATTCAAATTTATACCAATGCCCTGCTGTCATTATCTCCACCCTCCACCGTGTAGGCCGTTGGTTTCTTTTTTAATGGGTTCGGAGACATTTTATTTTCTCCTATACCCATGGCCTATGCTACTTTTATGTATGTCTATTTTTTTATATATATAATTTTTTTTTTTTTATTTGGCTTCATTCGCAAGTCAGAATGCAAGCTTTTACCCCTAATCTGGATATATTTGTATAATGTTATCCTATCCCCTCTGAGGCGATGTTTCGCTAAACTAAAGTGGTTTAAATTTGTTAACCTTTCTTCAAAGCTAAAGCATTCCTTTTTTTTATTAATTTTGAAGCCCGCCTCTGCACTCTTTCCAGTGCCTTCTTTACAACAATTTCAATTACAATTCAATAAGAATTCACAATTCAATAAGACTTCACAATTCAAAGTTACAAAATTACATAGTTCAGCCTTCCTCACATATGTTTTTGCTGTTGATCCAAAAGAAGGCAAAAAACCCAGTCTGAAGCACTTCCAATTTTGCAACAAACTAGGAAGAAATTCCTTCTTGACCCCAAAATGGCAGTCAGATATCTCCTTGGATCAAGCAGCTATTACCCCACTAATTAGAAATTATATCCATGTATGTTATGTTTTGGAAGTATTTATCCAATTTCTGTTTAAACATCTGTATGGACTCTGATAAAACCACCTCTCAAGGCAGAGAATTCCATATCCTTATAGTTCTTACTGTAAAAAAACCTTTTCTTTGCCTTAGATTAAATATCCTTTTTTCCAGCCTAAATGCGTGACCTTGTGTCCTATGTATAGCCATGTTTATGAATAGATTTCCAGATAATGGTTTGTACTGGCCCCGAATATATTTGTATAATGTTATCATATCCCCTTTGAGGTGCCGTGTTTCCAAACTAAAGAGATTTTATTTTTTAACCTTTCTTCGTAAAAGTTACTTTTTTTTTTTTTTTAAAGGATGTGACTGAAGTATGTTTACATTGAGCTGCAAAGATATCAAAAAGGAGAGAGAGAGAGAAAAGACTACGATGAGAGATGGTGCAAAACTACAATGACTGAATGGGACAGTCATTGAATAGACTTGTACATGAATGTCTCCGTGCAGTAGTAAGATCAAAGGAGCTCTCACCCTAAACCGTAAAGCATCTATTATATTAAAAAATGGCATCAATGTGTTTTGGAGACATCATCACATTTTAAGGGCCATGTGTGTGTGTAATACAATAGACAGAAATAGCTGTTGGATGTGTGTCCCCATTGTAATTACATTTTCATAATTAATTGCCGTTATTATAATGACATGTAAAACCTATTCCCTACATGTAATCTTTTTTTTTTAACTTTACAAACGGGGTCCAATAGTGATTACTAGCAATGGTAAAAATATGATCACTTATAAGTCTATATTTATTAAAAACAACATTGCCATCTACTTATTGAAATGAATGGTTATATAAGTAGCTAAATAAGGCAGCAAAAAGGCTTAAACTATATTATACATAAATTAGAAAATAAATTTCACATATAAAATATATTTTGTAAAAACTTACTAAGTAACAAAGTTGACTCAAATTAAATTCTGTGATACATTATGATTGCATAGCAAGAAAGTAACAAAATAATTATAGTGCAATTCCATTATAACAGCTTTTCATATGTTTCTGAAGTTTTTACCATATAATTGCCCACATTTGTATGTAGGTGTTTACATGCTATTAATAATGTCTGAGTTGTTAATGTGAGAGCCCCTACTTGTAGAGGGAAATATTGTAAAAATGTCAAGATATTATTAATAATGAGAATCTCTTTGGGGTGACTTTTGGTTAGTGGAAAACAGAATTCTGAAATTCAGGGCCAGACATCCGACATAGGAAGATCTCTATTTCAGCACCGCTGGAGTTATGCTTCAAATGTTTTGAATTAAATGTTGCATATGTATGTATTCTTGATTTATCACATATTGTAGACTAGTGAACAGAACCCAGTGTCTTCATACTTATGAACTACAATTTAGCTTTATTTTGTGGCATACAGTTTGTGGATACCCTTTATGCTTTAATATGAGAAGACCATTAACAGTGAACTCTTTACAATTATCTTGCCAATGACCTTGTTGAAAAGAATAATCCGTCTTTTCCAAATCATTGCCAGCAATCCACCTTACAGTTGTATTCTACAGCTTTCTTCACTGTGTCTTGCCTGAACATAGCCATTGAACTTGTCAATTGATGCATTCTACATTCCCTCACACTTGTCACTAAGGATGTGCTTGCATGAAAATGTTTTGATTTGTTAATTTTCTAATTTTAAAATATTTTCATTTCCAAAATTTGGAAGCCAATAATTACCTACGGGGTATGAATGAAGATGGCACTCACAGTGTTACAAAGTAGCAATTAGGGTAGCTGTCTGCTAAACCGCTGAAAGACCAAATTTTTTATTTTTTTTTAAAAGAGCTTTTCTTAATTTTAATCTTTCAGTGTTTTAGTAGGAAACTTCCTATTTTGATATCCTTATTTAGGATTGCCATAAGGATATGAATTGCCGAATAAGGGAGCTATCTGTTAAACAGCAATTCCACTTAAGGATACCAAGTTATCTGCTAAACTGCTGAATGAGTGAAATGAATAAATGCATTTATATATATAAACAGAGAATGACTGCACTCAGGGACTTGTAAATATCACGAAAACTTAACTTTTAATGTTCAAAATAAATCAAATCAACATTTCAGCCCCATATTTGGGCTTTCATCAGGATGGTAAAAAAGCCATTTTACCATCCTGATGAAAGCCCAAATATGGGCAAGAAACGTTGATTTGATTTATTTTGAACATTAAAAGTTAAGTTTTCGTGATATTTACAAGTCCCTGAGTGCAGTCATTCTCTGTTTTTCTATGCTATTTGCCTGACCAGCACCGGGCACATTATTTACCTATTCCAGTAGCGCAAGCAATTTTGTATTTTTTTATATATATATATATATATATATATATATATATAAAATGTAAATAGTGAAAGGCTTGCACTCACGGTCTCTTCCATGTAAAAAGTTTTTTTATTTCATATCCAAGTTAAAAAGCGATCAACATTTCAGCCAACGTCTGTGGCTTTCATCAGGAGCAATACATCACAAATACACATTACAAATAACTGACTTATATAGCCAAGGCCGTGAGTGCAAGCCTTTCACTATTTACATTATAATTTTTGGTAATGGCTATAATTGCACCCGGCATTTAAAAAATCTATAGTGTGTGTGCAAGGACAAAGAAAGACATTATATATATATATACTTTTGTAGTCGGGGATAATAAGCCTTACATAACACTGTTGGCTATGTATGAGAGTTGATTGTGGTGTGCCTAAACCAACGATTGGGTAGGCCTGAAATAAATGAGGTACCACCAAGGAAGTGTTCCTTAAGGGGTGTGGTGGGTGGGTAGTCTGGATCAGTGTCGACCCTGAGTGGAGGTAAGTCTGGGTATAAATAGGCCGGTAAAACCCCTCCCACAACTACAGGCTCCGCCTTAACATTTGTAGTTGGGGATAATAAGCCGTACATAACACCGTTGGCTATGTATGAGAGTCGGTTGTGGTGTGCCTAAACCGATGATCAGGTAGGCCTGAAATAAATGAGGGCAAAAAGATTTAATCGTAACGCTATAATGCTGATATCGATTGCCTGACTCATTCTGTGAAGGCTTCCCGAGTTCTTTCTTAGGTTATGGAATTTATTTGTTGTAAGCAGCTGATTCCCATCTACGTAATTCGTTGATTAATGAGTGCCGGTACTTACCTGATGGAAGCAACAGACGCGGCACCAAACTTAGGGGGGTTGACCTATGATGGTCAACGGGACCTAGCCTATAGTGGTAGCCGGGTCGTTATGTAGTCCATGAATATGCCGTAGCGAGTGATTTGTTGTATATATTGTGATTAGGTGTGTTTGGCTTTGTCTCTCTGTGAGAAATAGGCAAAAAATACTGCTGGACTCTACTTTCATGGTTCGGATAGAACTGGACCTCCGATTGGGTGTATCTTGTTTATACGTGCACCAAAGTTTGAATGAGATAGAGCGTTGGCCGCGATATTACCCTGTCTGGGTATATGTGTGTATACCATACGGAATTATGTGACACCACCAACTAGGTGATTCCCCTAATGAGTTTAATGAGTGCCAGTGAGGGAGAACACTCTCAATTTATATTTACGCGAGCGACTTGTTATTGGAGATCATGTGATGGTTTGCCTTCCCATCAGGAACCCCAGGCGTGATCTGCTGCAACTTATGGGTTAAATGTAGGAATAGTGTGACAAGTGATGCAGGCTGCTAGAAGTGTCAGGGAGTTGGGGGGCCATAGGTCACGGAACCACCAATCTTGGCATAAGGCCGTGAATACTGAATGGCATGCTGCATCGATACCCGTAACCAGTGTTACTACGTCCGGTGTGGGGATGAACGTAGAAATCCCTTCTATACGTAAGATTCCAACACCATCTCAATGGTCCGTTTGCGTGAGAGGCAGTGTCATTCGTGTGGAGCCTCTGGTAGGAGGTGAGGTAGTCACAGTACAAATTGAGCAGCCCCATGGCATTGCATGAAATGCAAATGTGAGAGTCAAGTAGAGATTGCAGGTCCTTGCGGGAGCGGTTACTCATGTGTGAGAAATAGAATTTGGGATGGAACAGCGCTACAGTACTGATCACAGAGGTGGATGGAGCTGCACACCTGAGGGGAAGGGCAACCCTCAAACCCTTCAATAAATCTGGGAGCAGGAAACAACAGAAATACAGGGTGCGCTAGGTAGAATAAATGAGAGATAAATGGTACAAATAGGAGATAATATTTACAAAGAAAAAGTCTCTGAAAATGCAAAGTGGGTCTTGGGTAGGTCTTCTTAGATCCTTGATAAGGTCCTCAGTGGTTGATATGAAAAGCAAAATTAAACAAAGAAAGACCAATAGTGCAAAACTGTATGGGGATGGTGTCACGGACAACACAGAAAAGAGAAATGCCAACTCACGATCGATAGAGCTATGCCCAGCTCTAGGTAAAACAGCATACATTGGTATTTAGAACTCCCCACATGTAGGATATAGCTGGACAATAGGTAATTCTTCAATACTTTGTACAACGACTCAAATATGTGTCAGCATATAAAAAACATAAAAGAAAAAACGGACCAATGGTACAATAGCGTATGACACCTGCAGCTACAGACAAACAGTGAAGTCCTGAGAGTGCCAACTTACAGTGAAAAGAGCTATAACCAGCTCTAAGTAAAACAGCATACAGTGGTATTTAAACTCCCCACATGTAGGATATCCTTCTGGTGATGTATGGAGTGCAGGATTTATGAAAGACAAAAGCACAGAAGAGAGACCATAGTGTTCTCAGTAGATAAAATGGTGCTAAAAAGTAAAATGAAATGTATACAATGTATAGAGCAGCCACACTGCTCCATAAACCAGGCGTGAGTGGAATAACCCCCACCTAATGATTTCTTTGTAGTACTGGATCTTTTAAAATAGTAAAACACAGCCAGGATAAAAGTAGCAAAAAAATAAAAGTAGAAGGACTGACCATAGGGATATAGGTGGTCTAAAAATACTTTCATTATAATAAGGTCATAAAAAACACAACGCGTTTCACTCAAAATAGGCTTTTTCAAGTGTAAACAGATACTCCTGGCTTGTTACATTTTATAGGCAGCAGAAAAGGCTTGAATTTGAAAATTGGCGCCAAAATGACGTCATTAGCATGTGATCACGATCACATGACACATTCATACATTTAAGATAAACATAAATGTTACATAGTGATCGTTTTAAATAAAAGAATAAATGGGATGATTTCAGACCCATGTATAACTCATATAGGAGGTTAAAAATTGACTTTTGTTTGATAGAAAAAAGAAGTGATGTAGGGGAATGCAGAGGTGAAAGGTCGCGAAACCCGGCCGTGGGTGGGGTCAGATTTGAACAGGAGGCAGTGTGGGAAGTGGCCAAGGTGCAGTATGGGGAGTGGGGTCCAAATGAAGGGCATGATCTGAAAAGGGGGCGGACCTTGCAGCCGAGATAGGGAGATATAATGTGAACGTGGCGGCCATCTTCGTTATGGGCAAAGTGTGGGAAAGTGTATTAGATAGAATAGAAATTATATTATAGCAAAGTGAATGTTTATATTAGATAATAGCATTTTTAAAACAAAGGTAAATGTTGAATAAACTAATTATAGTTTGTATACAAATGTCTGAACTTGATGTTTAAATAAAGTGTTATAAAAAACGGTTATACATTTTAAATTTAAAAGGCTATTCAATGGTTATTAAAATATATATCCTAGTGTTATAGGACATTGTAGATGGAAAGAGGTAGCAAGAGAAGTCAAGTGTTTATAATTAACATAAATTAAAAAGTTAGAAAAGTTAGAAAAGTTGTTGATATTGATTAAGAAAATTTAAATTTATAAGAAATTAAAAAGGTCAAAATCTGCATTTAAACCGTCGGGGTAAGTGTCTTAAGATTAAAAACCCATTCCATTCCGGATTTACCTAAAATATTTTTAATATCCCCACCTCTCCATGGGATTGTACATATTTGGATAGGGGTGAATTTAAGGACACTTGAGTTTTTTTGGTGATGTGTTAAAAAGTGCTTTGAGACTGTGCGGTTCTCAAAACCATTTTTAATATTGCGTCAATGTTCGGATATCCTAGTCTTTAGATTTCTGGATGTCATACCCACATACTGGAGGCCACAGGGGCACTCCAGTAGGTATATGACATTTTTTGTACAGCATGTGATAAAATGTTCTATATTGTAACTTTTGTTTGTAATATTAGATTTAAATTTGGTGATTTTATTTGGGACTGACACTTGAGTGGTTTTGCAGACAATGCACTTTCTGCATTTGAAAAAACCTTTGACATTGGATAAAGTGGATGATTTGTTGAGCTTGGTTTTAGTGAAGTTTTTGGTTAAAAGTGTTTTAAAATTGGGAGCACAACGAAAGATAATTTTGGGTTTTTCGGGAATAATTTTATTAAGAACAGGGTCTTCTAATAAAATGTGCCAATGTTTTTTGATGGTTCTTCTTATGTCTCTGTTTTTATTGTTATAGTCAAAGATAATGGGCAAGAATAAAGTAGTTTTTTGAGTTTCTTTATTTTTATTTTTATATTTCAAGAGGCTGCTTCTGTCATTGGATTTTATTTTAGTGATAATAGTGTTAAGTTTGTCCTCTGGATTGTGTTTCTCTAAAAGTTTGTTTTTTAAAATGTTACTCTGTTCATTAAAATCATCATTGAGTGTGCAGTTTCTTTTGAGTCTTATGAATTGGCTTTTGGGAGCACTTTCAAGCCAGGGTGCGTGGTGGCAACTTTTTTGATCAATGACTGTGTTAGTGCACACCTTTTTAAAAAAAGTTTTTGTGTTTAGTTGTCCGTCTTTAATAAAAATATTTAGATCTAAAAAATTAATTTCTTCCTTACTAGACTCTGCAGTTAAGACTATACCTCTGTCATTTTGATTTAGGTGTTTTAAAAACAGTTGTAAAGAGCTGTTTGTGCCATTCCAGATAAAAAAACATATCAATGTTGCGGAAATAGGAAACCAAGTTTGCCCTCCATTCATGGTCACCCCAAACTTCAGCTTCCCAGTCTGCCATGAATAAGTTAGCGTAGCTGGGGGCAAACCTGGTTCCCATTGCCGTGCCCCTTTTCTGGATATAAAAGGAGTCTAAAAACCAAAAAAAGTTGTTATTTAAGATGATCTTAATACCCTCTATAATAAAGAGAATTTGAGATTCTGGTAATATTTTTTCTGCTTTTAGTATTTTAGTGACTGCTTAGCAACCTTTTTCATGGGGGATGATAGTGTAAAGGGATGTTACGTCGCAAGTCACCAAAATATAGTCTTTTTGCCATACAAAGTCTTTAAAAAAGAGAAGGATGGACATGGTATCTTTCAAATAGGATTTCATACTTTTTACAGAGGGTTGAAGTAAAATGTCAATGTATTCAGACAAGTTGGATAAGATGGAGTTTATACCTGAAACAATAGGGCGGCCTGGGGGGGGGTTAGTCTCGTTTTTGTGAATTTTAGGGAGAAAGTAAATGACTGGAATTTTAGGATATGGTTTATATAAATAGTTAAATTCTTGTGTGTTGAGAATATTGGAGTTGCTACCTTCCACTAAATAGCGTATAAGGTGGCTTGGATCTTAGAACTGGGGTCTGTGAGTAACTTCTCATATACTTTATCATTTAATTGCTTGAGAGCCTCATTTATATACATATCTTTAGAAAAATGACAAGGCCGCCTCCCTTGTCTGCTGGTTTTATGATAATATCTGTGTTTGATTGTAATTCTTTTAGGGCCTTTTTTTCTGGATGATTTAAATTTGATTTGTCTTGTGGCGAAACCAACCTCGCCACTGTGAACTGGAGAAGCCTGGTTGCTCGCCTGCTCCCTTTGGACTATGGCCCTGCAGGTTAAACCGTTTATTTCCCCAGCAGAAAGGCTTATTTGTGGGATCTGAGTGCCATTCATCTAATAATGTGCACTCAGATCCCAGCTAATCTGGGGATATGTGAAATGTCTGTGTGTTATGTGTAAAGGTGACTTTATGTATTTTAAAGTGTTTTGTGTCTTTTTGCAACCATGTGCTTAATGGAGTCTTGTGTCTGTCCTGGGAGATAATTGAATTACTTATTTCCAGGATAGAAGACTCTGAAACTGGTTTGGGCCAGAAAGCCATGCTTCATTTAGTCACAAAGGACTTTTTACTAACTTTTGAACCCCTTGTCTGATTTGTGCCATTTTTGAATATGTTGTTCCCCTGAATGGATTGATTGAGAATATGTAATTTTATGTAAATGTGATGTATGGTTTTGGAGTTATGAAAGTTGGGTAGAAAGTATGTTTTAACTGTATGTATAATTGAGTTTTCTCTCAGGATAAGGGGAGGGAATATGTGGGATGTAACTGTGATGTGATTGGTTGTTTTGTAACGCCCTGTGGGCTGTACTATGTTTTGTGGATTGTAATAAAAACCAGGCTGGGTGTGCCAGCACTGGAGATTCTGCTTAACCCTCAAAACGAAGTGTCGTCTTGTTATTGGGGGAATTGGATTGTGAGCTGACTGCCAGGAGTGTAAGCTGTTCGTATTGCTTTTCCTGTTCGGCTGCTTCCAGAGTTCGTGGATTTCTTGTTCGTGAGTTGGGGATTCGTACAGTTTGGAGTTCGGGAGGTTGGTGATTGCAATAGCTGCTGGTCTATGGGAAAGGGGATTATCGCCTAAACGGATTTTATCCCCTTGTGAGAGAAACGGTCCGTTACAATTGGTGGCAGCGGTGGGATCGTTCCTACAACCAGAAAGACAGCTACAGGGCAACACCATTCCTGGGATTACAAAGTGAGGGCAACGCCAGTACACGTACAGCGACCCTATCGACAAAAGAACCAACTTCAGCAGCGCAAGCATGGCACCTAGCTACACTCAGGAGCAGTATGACAGAGAGTTTGCTATGCGGCTGGCTTTCTTTGGACCCAACCCCCCGGAGAAATACGTGCAGTTCGTAAGGAGCCAGGTAGACGAGTACCTGGAGTTCATGGCAGATCCAGCTAAAGGTATCAGCCGCCCTATCCGGAGGCAGAGTGCGTTACGGGGACTCATAGGTGTACCCCAGGGAGCTAAAGGTGCCGTCCTTCCTCCCCAGCGGCAGTGTGTACCCCAGGGAAGCAGAAGGTGCCGTCCTTCCTCCCCAGCGGCAGTGTGTATCCCAGGGAGCTGAAGGTACCGTCCTTCCTCCCCAGCGGCAGTGTGTATCCCAGGGAGCAGAAGGTGCCGTCCTTCCTCCCCAGCGGCAGTGTGTGTCCCAGGGAGCAGAAGGTGCCGTCCTTCCTCCCCAGCGGCAGTGTGTGTCCCAGGGAGCAGAAGGTGCAGTCCTTCTTCCCCAGCGGCAGTGTGTACCCCGGGGAGCAGAAGGTGCCGTCCTTCCTCCCCAGCGGCAGTGTGTGTCCCAGGGAGCAGAAGGTGCAGTCCTTCCTCCCCAGCGGCAGTGTGTATCCCAGGGAGCTGAAGGTGCCGTCCTTCCTCCCCAGCGGCAGTGTGTATCCCAGGGAGCTGAAGGTGCCGTCCTTCCTCCCCAGCAGCAGTGTGAATTACAGGGAGCTGAAGGTGTCGCCCTTCCTCCCCAGCGGCAGTGTGAATTCCAGGGGGCCGAAGGTGTCGTCCTTCCTCCCCAGCAGCAGTGTGTACCCCAGGGAGCTTGGGGCAGCCAGCCCCTCGCATGCAGTGTGTATCCCAGGGAGCTAAAGGTGCCAGCCCCTTCCTCCCCAGCTGCAGTGTGTACCCCAGGAGCAGAAGGTGCAGTCCTTCCTCCCCAGCTGGGCAGTGTGTACCCCAGGGAGCAGAAGGTGCCGGGCCCTTCCTCCCCAGCTGCAGTGTGTGTCCCAGGGAGCAGAAGGTGCCGGCCCTTCCTCCCCAGCTGCAGGGAAAGTGTGTGTCCCAGGGAGCTGAAGGTGCCGGCCTTCCTCACCAGCGGCAGTGTGTATTACAGGGAGCTGAAGGTGTCGTCCTTCCTCCCCAGCCGCAGTGTGTGTCCCAGGGAGCTGAAGGTGTCGTCCTTCCTCCCCAGCGGCAGTGTGTGTCCCAGGGAGCTGAAGGTGTCGTCCTTCCTCCCCAGCGGCAGTGTGTCCCCCAGGGAGCTGAAGGTGTCGTCCTTCCTCCCCAGCGGCAGTGTGTCCCCCAGGGAGCTGAAGGTGTCGTCCTTCCTCCCCAGTGGCAGTGTGTATTACAGGGAGCTGAAGGTGTCGTCCTTCCTCCCCAGCGGCAGTGTGTGTCCCAGGGAGCT
>OW240919.1:132762209-132870690 GCA_933207985.1 Pelobates cultripes | reverse complement strand
TTTTTGCTTCATACGTCTGGACTATTCACCCGGATCAGGAGACACATCACATATCCTTAAGCTCAAGATCAACCTACTGAAGCTTCTCTTCCTGTAAGTGCATCTCTTTAGCCTCCTTACTCTATAATTGTGGCGAAACCAACCTCGCCACTGTGAACTGGAGAAGCCTGGTTGCTCGCCTGCTCCCTTTGGACTATGGCCCTGCAGGTTAAACCATTTATTTCCCCTGCAGAAAGGCTTATTTGTGTGATCTGAGTGCCATTCATCTAATAATGTGCACTCAGATCCCAGCTATCTGGGGATATGTGAAATGTCTGTGTGTTATGTGTAAAGGTGACTTTATGTATTTTAAAGTGTTTTGTGTCTTTTTGCAACCATGTGCTTAATGGAGTCTGTGTCTATCCTGGGAGATAATTGAATTACTTATCTCCAGGATAGAAGACTCTGAAACTGGTTTGGGCCAGAAAGCCATGCTTCATTTAGTCACAAAGGACTTTTTACTAACTTTTGAACCCCTTGTCTGATTTGTGCCATTTTTGAATATGTTGTTCCCCTGAATGGATTGATTGTGAATATGTAATTTTATGTGAATGTGATGTATGGTTTTGGAGTTATGAAAGTTGGGTAGAAAGTATGTTTTAACTGTATGTATAATTGAGTTTCCTCTCAGGATAAGGGGAGGGAATATGTGGGATGTAACTGTGATGTGATTGGTTGTTTTGTAACGCCCTGTGGGCTGTACTATGTTTTGTGGATTGTAATAAAAACCAGGCTGGGTGTGCCAGCACTGGAGATTCTGCTTAACCCTCAAAACGAAGTGTCGTCTCGTTATTGGGGGAATTGGATTGTGTGCTGACTGCCAGGAGTGTAATCCGTTTGTATTGCTTTTCCTGTTAGGCTGCTTCCAGGGTTCCTGTGTCTGCTGTTCGAGAGTTGGTGAATACGTGCAGTTTGGAGTTCAGGAGGTTGGTGATTGCAGTAGCTGCTGGTCTATGGGAAAAGGGATTATCGCCTAAACCGATTTTATCCCCGTTTGAGAGAAACGGTCCGTTACAATTGGTGGCAAGCGGCGGGATCGTTCCTACAACCAGAAAGACAGCTACAGGGCAACACCATTCCTTGGATTACAAAGTGAGGGCAACGCCAGTACCCGTACAGCGACCCTATCTACAAAAGAACTAACTTCAGCAGCGCAAGCATGGCACCCAGCTACACTCAGGAGCAGTATGACAGGGAGTTTACCATGCGGCTGGCTTTCTTTGGACCCAACCCCCCGGAGAAATACGTGCAGTTTGTAAGGAGCCAGGTAGACGAGTACCTGGAGTTCATGGCAGATCCAGCCAAAGGTATCAGCCGCCCTATCCGGAGGCAGAGTGCGTTACGGGGACTCATAGGTGTGTCCCAGGGAGCAGAAGGTGTCGTCCTTCCTCCCCAGCGGCAGTGTGTACCCCAGGGAGCAGAAGGTGTCGTCCTTCCTCCCCAGCGGCAGTGTGTACCCCAGGGAGCTGAAGGTGTCGTCCTTCCTCCCCAGCGGCAGTGTGTACCCCAGGGAGCTGAAGGAATTGCCGTCCTTCCTCTAGCGGCAGTGTGTACCCCAGGGAGCAGAAGGTGTCTCCTTCCTCCCCAGCGGCAGTGTACCCAAGGGCAGAGGTGTAAGTCCTTCCTCCCCAGCTACGGCAGTGTGCCCCAGGGGAGCAGAAGGTGTGATCCTTCCTCCCCAGCGGCAGTGTGTACCCCAGGGGAGCTGAAGGTGTAGATCCTTCCTCCCCAAGCGGCGGTGTGTATCCAGGGAGCTGAAGGTGCGTCCTTCCTCCCCAGCTGACAGTGTGTACCCCAGGGAGCAGAAGGTGTCGTCCTTCCTCCCCAGCGGCAGTGTGTACCCCAGGGAGCTGAAGGTGTCGTCCTTCCTCCCCAGCGGCAGTGTGTACCCCAGGGAGCTAAAGGTGCCGTCCTTCCTCCCCAGCGACAGTGTGTACCCCAGGGAGCTAAAGGTGCCGTCCTTCCTCCCCAGCGGCAGTGTGTATCCCAGGGAGCAGAAGGTGCAGTCCTTCCTCCCCAGCGGCAGTGTGAGCTACAGGGAGCTGAAGGTGTCGTCCTTCCTCCCCAGCGGCAGTGTGTGTCCCAGGGAGCTGAAGGTGCCGTCCTTCCTCCCCAGCGGCAGTGTGTACCCCAGGGAGCTGAAGGTGCCGTCCTTCCTCCCAGCAGCGGCAGTGTGTACCCCAGGGAGCAGAAGGTGCCGTCCCTTCCTCCCCAGCAGCAGTGTGTGTCCCAGGGAGCTGAAGGTGCAGTCCTTCCTCCCCAGCGGCAGTGTGTACCCCAGGGAGCTGAAGGTGTCATCCTTCCTCCCCAGCGGCAGTGTGTGTCCCAGGGAGCTGAAGGTGGCGTCCTTCCGCCCCAGCGGCAGTGTGTACCCCAGGGAGCAGAAGGTGCCGTCCTTCCTCCCCAGCGGCAGTGTGTATCCCAGGGAGCTGAAGGTACCGTCCTTCCTCCCCAGCGGCAGTGTGTATCCCAGGGAGCTGAAGGTACCGTCCTTCCTCCCCAGCGGCAGTGTGTCCTGCAGGAAGCGGAGACAGTCGGTCTCGCTCCCCAGCAGCAGGACAATATATTAAAAGGGGAGACAGTTGGTCCCCCTCTCCAACAGCAGAGAGTGTTCCAGGGAGAGGAACCAGTTATCACCTCTCTCCAGCAACAGGATGAATTATTGAAAGGGGAGACAGTCGGTCTCCCCCTTCAACAGCAGAGAGTGTGTCAGGGAGAGGAGCTTGTTATCCCCTCTCCCCAGCGGCTGAAAGTATGTATGGGAGAGGAGCTTGTTACACCCTCTCTCCAGCGGCAGCCTAACCCAGCAAGGGGAGATGTTACACCCCCCAACAGTGCAAATGGGACCGTAGTCTCTGCACTTACAGCACAAGGGGTAGGGACAGTTGGTCCTGTTCCCCAGCCACAGAGCGGTGTATCCAGAGGGGAGACAGTCGGTCTCTCCCTCCCACAACCAGGCTCCCACCAGGCTACTTCCGTGGTAGCACTGGCATCAGGGCAGAGTACCGCTGGTCTCCGCCCACTCAGCAACCCACCAAGGCAGCCTAACAGTTGCCCACACAGTCGTGGTGAGGCACCTGGACATGGACAAAGTTCTCCTCTACCCAGGTGTAGTAACCAGTTATTGTGGGTGGGCTGTACTGCTGTTTCTGTTTTGTGGGTGGGTTGCTGGACTAACCAGGGCACTGACCGGCAGGAGGTCAGATACCCTGTTAGTCTAGTTGGTAAAGGGGAGAAGTGTGGCGAAACCAACCTCGCCACTGTGAACTGGAGAAGCCTGGTTGCTCGCCTGCTCCCTTTGGACTATGGCCCTGCAGGTTAAACCGTTTATTTCCCCTGCAGAAAGGCTTATTTGTGGGATCTGAGTGCCATTCATCTAATAATGTGCACTCAGATCCCAGCTAATCTGGGGATATGTGAAATGTCTGTGTGTTATGTGTAAAGGTGACTTTATGTATTTTAAAGTGTTTTGTGTCTTTTTGCAACCATGTGCTTAATGGAGTCTTGTGTCTGTCCTGGGAGATAATTGAATTACTTATCTCCAGGATAGAAGACTCTGAAACTGGTTTGGGCCAGAAAGCCATGCTTCATTTAGTCACAAAGGACTTTTTACTAACTTTTGAACCCCTTGTCTGATGTGTGCCATTTTTGAATATGTTGTTCCCCTGAATGGATTGATTGTGAATATGTAATTTTATGTGAATGTGATGTATGGTTTTGGAGTTATGAAAGTTGGGTAGAAAGTATGTTTTAACTGTATGTATAATTGAGTTTCCTCTCAGGATAAGGGGAGGGAATATGTGGGATGTAACTGTGATGTGATTGGTTGTTTTGTAACGCCCTGTGGGCTGTACTATGTTTTGTGGATTGTAATAAAAACCAGGCTGGGTGTGCCAGCACTGGAGATTCTGCTTAACCCTCAAAACGAAGTGTCGTCTCGTTATTGGGGGAATTGGATTGTGTGCTGACTGCCAGGAGTGTAAGCCGTTCGTATTGCTTTTCCTGTTCGGCTGCTTCCAGAGTTCGTGTATCTCTTGTTCGTGAGTTGGGGATTCGTACAGTTTGGAGTTCGGGAGGTTGGTGATTGCAATAGCTGCTGGTCTATGGGAAAGGGGATTATCGCCTAAACAGATTTTATCCCCTTGTGAGAGAAACGGTCCGTTACATGTCTGATTTTTTTTTCTCTTGATATTGTTGAAATCTTTTAAAACAAGTTTTTCAAATACTTCTAAAGGTCCTGATTTAAAATTGGATGGATAAAATTTGGATTGGGGCTTGAGGTTAGTATTTATTATAGTCAAGGTATTTGTTGTAGTTGAGATAGTGGTTGGGGTGGACTGTGTGGGAGTATTTGAGGGAGATATAGTATCTTTCCCCATAAAAAATCTTTTTAGAGTGGCCTTTCTTACAAATGTATTTACGTCCAGCAAGGCTTGAAATGGTTTAAAGGACGTGGTAGGTGCAAACTTAAGACCCTTGCTGAGTACTGCTAATTGCGTAGATGTGAGAGATATTTGAGATGGATTAAAAATTCCCCTTTCTTTTTCAGTTTTTTGGTTTTCTATTCTATTAGTTTTGGTTTTCTATTCTACTCATGTGTGAGAACCCTATCACTCGTCGATGCGTTGTACTTTATCGTCGGTTTACCTTGCTAGCCTGGTGGTTGAGTCCAGGAGGATACCTAAAGGTTAGCTGGGTGGAAGGCCCTATTATTTCCCGCCAGGTAGGGAAGACTCCTGATGAGGTGTATACTGCTGCAGTGTCGATGTTTTGAAGGGAACTGTTGGGAACCTCGACCTGGAGGAAATCATTGGGGTAGCATATTGCTACTGGGCTGTGATTCACGTATTTGGAAGTGCTCGCGTAGTGTTTTCGTGGACTTGTCTAATGTTCGGGGCTAATCTTGGCCCCAAATGTCCGACTCCTGACGAGATGGTACATACCTTCCTTTTGGAACTCTGTGACTGCCACGGAGATAATGTATAGGCAGCAACGTTCCGGCTTTGAGAATTCTCCCATGCATTAGTCTGTGGTGGCATATTGGAATAGGAATGCCTCTTCACACAACCAGTGAGGTCGTGTGAAGAGGCATTTCCAAAGGACCCGAACTTGTGTTACATGAATCCTCTATTTTGCTGCCAAGGAAAGCATCTAAAATACAAATGTGCCTGCGATTAGACCCAACGATGCGGAGAGAGGGTCGCACGTGGAATTGAGTAGACCCACTGAGGCCATGGTCATATCGTGGGGGGTCGGAATCGTGTCTGGGGTGAATCTCCCCTGGAGGACCGTATGTAACGTGGGTAGTGGTGGCCCATGAGGGCCGCGTATAGAGGTATGTCTGAAGGACCTGAGGTATTTAGTTGAACAACGTCTCTGGTTTACTATAGGGATATATGTCAGAGATTCGTTGAGAGCCTGTGACTGGACTCCTAGGTGCGAATAGAGAGAGGCTCATGGGTGACAGAGAGCCAAACAAAGCAACAGTAGTATGTAATGGCCCGAGTGAGGGTCCGGAACTGATTCGTCGTGGATTGCCCGCGGAGGGCCATTTGTACCAAGTGAGGGTCACGTATAAGGCTTTCTGGAGGACCTGACGCTTGTTTGTAACGACGACTCTATGTGAACGACAGAGATTCCTTAAACCTGCAACTGAACTTAGAAATGCCGAGAGAGAAGGACGTGCAAAGAATTTAGTGGGTCCAAGGGGGCCCTGGATGTATGTGATAGCCCGTATAAGGGGCCGTTCTATTGTCGTAGAGAAAAGCCCACCGTGGGCCGTATGTTACGTAGGCCGTGATTACCTATTGATTGCTGCGTATAGAAGTATTCCCGAAGGAGCTGAAGCCAGTATTCAACCCATGTCTTAACTTTAATGTCGGGAAGGAAGATAAGATATGCAAGAATTGCCTGTGACTGTACACATAATTGTAGTGTGGAGAGGGTCGTATGAGGACTTGAGTGAGTCTAATGATGCTGCTGTCGTATGTTACTGCCCAAGTGAGGGGCCGTAATAGCGTCATAATGATAGCCTGCGGAGGGCCGTATGTAACGTATGTAGTGATGGCCTGACAAAGCTGCGCATGGTGGTATTACTGAAAGCTAAGTGCCAAAATGTAGAGATTATGCCTTGTGTGATTGCCCCTACAAGGATTTGTAAAGTGGGTGTGTTGGCTATCATGCAGAGGTTGATTGGAACATGTGGTGGGAGGTCGTGAGTAATGGTTGCCACAATATAGTAGAGTGGCATGTGATACTCATGGCTGAAATTGACTTTGACCGGCTGTGTGACATGCCGTAATAGATTTTTATTTTTGTGCGTGTCTACGGTCAGTTGAGCATCTGAGATTGTGGGAGCT
Source organism: Pelobates cultripes (assembly GCA_933207985.1). Lineage (NCBI taxonomy): Eukaryota > Metazoa > Chordata > Amphibia > Anura > Pelobatidae > Pelobates > Pelobates cultripes. The sequence continues at coordinate 132,864,292 of OW240919.1, read as the reverse complement.
GTAAAAAGGCCTGGGAACAGCGGGTGGACAGTATAAGATCCCTGGTAAATGTGCTGGACTCTCAGAGGCAGTGGGTGTAGACATAATGGAATTGTATGCTGTAATGCTAGCCGCCTGTGTGCTGAGGGCAGGCTACTTTGTAAACTGATACGACTTGCGACAAATTGGTACGTGGATTGATAGGTGACCTGGTTGCCCATGACATAATGTAACAGCTTAATGGGGGGGATGGACAGACGCACGAAAACAGAGGATTTGGTCCCTCTGTAATGCCTCAGGCGTAGTCCACAGTGTAGGAGCGGCTGTGTAACTGGTTGGTGTATCCTGAACATGGTATGCTAGAGCCGTGTATAATGCCTGGGAAGCCGTATGGCTTCCATATGCCACGTCTAATTGAAGGGGAAGAGAGTAGGATGTGGCGGTAAGCGCCCTGATGGCCATATGAAGAGTAAGTCATGAAGGCCTAGGGAGGGCAAGCCCTTAGTAATACTTGGGAGCTTAGGTGGCCGCGTATTGGTAGTATCTGTCTAATTGGATGTATATTAAAATAGAGAGTGGGTTCAGTGTTGACTGTACGGATGTGTGGCTCCAGCCGCATACGCCCGTTCAAGTAAGCAGAATAGTATATGAACATGATGCACCAAGGAGGGGCTGAAGTATGTGTTAGTAGGCTACCATCTGGGTATCGTGTGGATAGTGTAAGCGTGAATACGGGACGATTGAATATTAGGTGAGATATTAAGGGGGTCGAGAGATTGCAGAGTAACCAGTTGCGTTGCTCCATAATCACCTAGTGTACTATCCGGCGAGCATGAAAGAATGCACTTGTTAATGTAGGACTGTATATCGTACGCACCCACGTGCAACCAGAATCACACAAAGTCGAGGATCCAAAGCCAGATGTGCAAATAGTGGTCAAATGTGAGTGTGAACCCAACGGCCCCACTGTGCGTATTCGGAAAGCACTAGCCTAGTAACGTTGCAATAACCAAGCGATACGCATTTGTGGGAGGATAGTTAATGCGATGTGTAGGAAAGGGGGTTAACATATACCTATGTGAGGCCACAGAATATGCTAATGAGGTAACAAAGTAAATTAAGGAACTTGCTGTGTGGATACAAGGTCACTGTAGGTTTGACTGAACCCGACTAATAAATAGCAACCAAATAGCAAACCAAGGGAGAGGATCATGCGATGTACGACAAATGAAAAGGCTGTCATACCCGGCTGACCTGCATTACCAAATGACAAAATACAGGCGTTAGTGTACCACTGATCCTGCCCTGGAACTTGATTTTCATACTACCTGAATTGCTAAGTTTGCTAAGACGTATGTAAAGATATAGCAAAGGAATACAGATATGTGGATAGAGTGACTGTTTAACAGAGGCTAAGAGTGACCATGCCCCGTGGCGGCATGTGCTGCCCTTAATTTGACCACCTATTGTATATTTATATGGCAGCGTTGCAACTAAGACTATGAACCACTGTAACACAGGATTAAACTAATATCTGACGTAATGTTCTTTGCCGTAATGTGCTTAGATAAAGAACGATTTAATTAAGTATAGACATTGTGTGCGTCTATTATCTGCCCCTACCAGAGTACCACCCGCTCAATGAGGCCTGGGATGGCTGATAGTGGTGAGCCTGGTGGTACCTGCTTGCTCCTGCCCCTCTGCCATTGCAAAGAGGCAGGCGGAGCTGGAGCTGTAGACCGTGCATAGCAGGCAGCATGGACCGGCGTCGTCTATGGAGAGGGCTTGCTCCGTGAAACTCCTCCCCCTGTGAGTCATTGGTGTGTCGGCTGAAGCTTGCCGGTCAGGGTCCCCTCCGGGGGGGAGGGGGGGGGCAGGGATTACCACGGGAAAACTTGTTGGGTTGTGTGGGTTTACTTCATGGCACAGATGGAGTACCGGAGCAACCGTCTGAATACCGTCTGGTGGTGATGAGGGGACGAAGCAGCCCCTCTAGTAGGGGATATTGCGGACCTCCGTGGTGAGTTTGTGGGAGGTCTGAGCTACGCGCTGCAATTATGTAACCGGCCGTCTGGGACCACGGTAGTCGGGTGGTCGGGTTAAATTGCTGGTATGCTACAGACTGTGTACCATTGCACACCGTCTGTTGACTCACTGTTTGAGCGGGCAACCACTGTTTCTTGGCCAGTGTCTAGGCTGCTGGGTTGTCGGGCTGACTTGCTGTGAAGATGCTGCACGCTGGAACCTGGAAGTACTTCCAGGAGTACATCTGGAACCAATTAGTCTGGATCGGTGTCGGCCCGGAGTGGAGGTAAGTCTGGGTATAAATAGGCCGGTAAAACCCCTCCCACAACTACAGGCTCCGCCTTAACATGAGCCTTGCACACAGGCTCAAAGTGTAAAATCCGGGTGCTTGCAGTTTGGGGGAAATTCAGATATCCAAATAGTAAAGATGACCAGCACTCACAGTTTTCTTGAAGATTAAAAGTTGTAGATTTTATTAATACATGTTAAAAATAACAGCTCAACGTGAGAAAACCGTGAGTGCTGGTCATCTTTACTATTTGGATACATATATATATATATATATATATATATATATAAAAGCATTTAATATATTGCTTCCTAATTTGGTATTTTGGTATTCTTAATAAAGGCAATTCCACATAATAACAAATTACAAAGCTAAAGATATATATAGACTATATATATATATATATATATATATATATATATATATATATACACAAAGATGCTCTTGGCACTCACCCATTAACTGAAGTTTTCCTTTATATCTTTGCCTGGGTGCAGACCTCAGCGTAAGTGTATATATATTCATCGAAGAAAGGTGCACTCACAGGTCTTCATCCATAAGTAGTTTTATTCTTAGATGTACATTACATGTGTAATCAAATCCTCAATCATCGTTTCGACCCCTAAAGGGTCTTTTTCAAGATCAATGTACCAGTGAAATAAACATGCATATATAGGTAGGTAAATGGAGTAATCACTTACCCAACAAGTGTGTGGGAACGAGCTCCCACCCGACCATCACATATATATGTGTGTGTATATATATATATATATATATATATATATATATATATATATATATAAAGATAAAAGCTTAAGGTATATATAGACAATTACTTAGACTGGAATCCTTATGTGGGATTTCCATATAAGGATACCAAATTAGAGGCCTATCTATTAAACTCCTGAAGGATACAGAAACACACATACTGACACAGATATACATACACACCAGAGCATTATTAAGTTTCCGCAGGGCCCTAGACAGTGTGCCAGATTGGCTCCCCCTCCTAGAGTCCTGCACTCTGTTTATGTGAGTGATGTGTGTGTGGTGGTCGAGTGTTGTGTGTGAGAGCTCTATGGGGGCTGAATGTGTCTGTATATGATGGTTGAGAGTTGTGTGTTTAGGGGAGTCTGACTAGTGTGTGTCTATGCCCCCCTTCCTGCTTACCTTTCCTTGTGGTCCAGTGGGGGAAGTTTGTGATCTGCACCAATATCGGGTGGAGATCACTTTAAGAGTGGCCTCATGGTTTTGGCACTCTGAGTGATCAAGAAATACCATGAGACCACAAGAGTAACCCTAAAGTGGTTTGTATCAAATATTGGTACAGACCACAATGCTCCCTCTGTGAACTGAAGGAACATAGGGCTGTGCAAGGATATCCTTTGATATCCTTACTGGCTCAAAAAAGAACCAATCAGAGCCACAGCTCCAGTCACCTAGACTCTACTGACACAGATACAGATGCACAAACTGACACACACAATTTACATTTTTTTTTTTTTTTGCTGCTCTCTGCTTTCATACATTTTGAGTTTAGGAGAGTGGCTTCCATGGAGTCCAGTGAGATCTAATTGTTGTCTGGTGGAGGAATGAGTATGGGGCAGAGTCTTCTCCCTCCTCTCTGTGCCTCCTCTTTCATTTTCTATGTAGCGCTCTGTAAGCGAGATGAATGGACCTGAACTCATTTCATTCCAGCACTGTCGATCTAAAGGGGAGCAGCAGCCCTTTAAGAGCTCAATGTAAATTTAGTAGACCACTTTTTGCTCTCTCTCTAAAACAATATTTGCCTCATTTACCTTGGGATGATTTGTCCATTATCACCCTCCTCCCCCCACATAATAACCTAGGGAAGGGGGCATCCCCTCCCCCCAGCTCTCATGCATGTATCTCATAGTGCCAGCTAAATTGTTAAAACTGCTGATATCACAAACTGCAATATAAACCCTCCATAACACTTTAATAGACGGAGGTGAAATGTTGCTGAATAATACGGGCATTGTTATATATCCTTTGAAATAATGCAAGTATAGATATAATGCTTAATTACCACATATGGAAAGCCACTGTGGGTCATCACATCTTTCCAACTAACTATCCTCCCCTTTTAGGAGTTTCTGTATTTATCATACTGTTTGTCTCCATTTTCGCTTGATTTCTCGCGTAGGTTTTTAGTGCATAGAAACAGGATGATAGAACAGTTTTTTCATTACAGAGGGTTATGGGTTCTTGACTAAATTACATATGATGTGTGTTTATTTCATTACAAATATATGAGTTCAAGTTTTATTTATTAACACTGACTATATTACAAATATATTATGGAATTACATTACTCTCAAGGCAAACTTATTAGCATATCATTACCATTTGATATTCAGAAAATAACTTGGTTAATTACTTCTAAATAATATTCTGTTTGCTATGAATAATGGCCAATAAAACAATCACCCCAATACAGTTAATGTATAACCTTAATGTAGCAGCAACATCTGTTAAATTTGTGAGCTAGAACATGTAATATATAGTACAAGATTTTTCACTCAATTAGCATTATCTCCGCCACATTATTCTACAGTTTCACAACTTTTTGCAACTAAATTAGGGGGATCATTTTATATCGAGGGTTTCTTGAATACTTGTTATTTTTATTTCTGTTTATACCAACATAATTAATTTTCACTGTCCATTACCATATATTTCTGGATCTTCTTTCATTATAACGCCCCGATGTGTCTTCAACTTATTTTAATTTATTATTTCATGTTTGTTTTTCTACATATTTTTATTTCTAGTGCAGACAAACATAAAAATTGTAAAAAATCTCCTTGGTATAGCTTATTATTGCCTTTCTGACTCAATTCTCAACCTGCACATCAAAATCTCAGAAAGCATGCGATAAATGATATTCAAGTGCAGAAAAGTTTAATTACTTCTAATATCATCCCTTATCACTGTATGCAGATATTCCCAACAGATATTATATTATTTTGTTCCTTAATTTACACATTGGCTGTATTTTCAATTTATCCTATCTTAACAGTTAAGGTAATATTCTGAAATAATTTGCACATTGAGAACATTTTTGGTAATATATTTTATTCCTTTGTTAAAAAGTTATATTACAGTTTTCTTTGTACAAGTGAAATGATCTTTATAATAACTAGATTTCTTTTTGTTTTTGAATGTACATAAATGTTGATGATAAACACAAAGTAATTTTGTAAACTTGCACAACATGGTTTCTAATAGTTGCTGTAGAGCATGTTTGCAGTTACTAAGCTTGTGTGGATTTTAAATGTCTATTAAAAGTATAGATAGAAAAACTATAGCCTCTAGTAATTTGTCCTGTTTTGCTTTATAAGGTTCAGTGCCTGCAGAAGAAAGTTATGTAAGCTAATGGATGATATAGGTATAGCATATCATATGAACGTAACAAGTATGTGTTTTCTATAGACAGCCAGTTCTAGCCATATAGTAGAGAGTGCAAGGATGAAGCCCTGACTAACTTAATTCCAATTACTCACTTCCCTAATCGACGGACAAACCTGGGGATGTTGTTGGGGTGAAATATGCAAATACGCATCAGGTGTATTTGACGCTGATTTTCGTATTTTATGTTTTGATTTGGATAGCTATAAATGCCATTAATGGGTACAAAAAAACCTTTAATTATCATTTCTTTTTCTTTTTTAGACTTCTGTAACTGAACATCAGTCTTCAAGTTGTTTTTGATTTAAGAATGTCTCTATCTGAGCACCACTAAGAAGGGTAAGACAGATAAAAGTAAGCAATAGAAATGTGATAAGATAGGAAGTAAGTGATTACTTCTGTGATGTGATTTTTTTTTTTGAGGAATAAAAATGGATAGACACAATGATTGTATTGGAGGAAGTCTGAGGCACACTGAATGGCATACGGAATTTTGAGGAGGACATGCTGAGACATATTAAAGAGAAATCTAGTACTACTACAATGAGTGAGAAATATATATTATAGGACCTATTTTTACACACTTATTTTGGTAAAAGTCAAGTAAGTGATGAAGATAGTTAAAGCATGGACTGAAGATTTTCAAATATAACAGTAAAAGTCTCCTCACAGCATCAAGCAACAATAGAACTCGCTGAGCTGTCTTCACTGCTCCTGTCCCAGAGGTTCCAATGGGAGTGTGAGCCTATATGTAAAATAAAGCAGCAGACAATAAGCTGCTCTCTACAGTGTCTCCACTGGACTAAAATAGACAAAAAGATACTGTATTGTGACTCCCAAAAATGTAGCATTTATGTGAGACCAATCAACCTAGTGCTATTTTAGAGACTAGTGGTTGTGGCATTGATGCAAATCCACCTGTATCTTTAACAGCCACAACACAAAGGATGGAGGCCAGTTTTATCACAGCTACAAAGCAAGTTTGCAAAGTGCAAATCATGCAGCAAGACAGTGAGTAGGGGGAAGTCAATTATCCTCTAATGCCAGTATGAAGCAACCTCTACAAAAATACCACAAATCTGTATTACTGAGATAAAAAGCAGAAGAAGAAGGTACTAGGACATGCATTAGGTCCACTGGTCCATCTGATTCTGCAATTTGCCATAACCTACCACCAACACTACCTCTTCCGCTACTACTAACACCACTCTTATGCAGACCAGGGGGCATGGTCATCCAAAAGAGGCAGGGTGGACAGGATCAGTCGGATCCATCATCCAGTTCTACTTACCTAGCTGGTACTGAAGGTGCCATATTCATCCACTTTGATTCACTGCTTTAGAATCTTTTTTTACTGAATTGTGATTTATTTTTTAAATTTTATTCCCAGTAAGATACAGATTATTTGGTTTGCAATGTATTTCTATGCCTCTGCGTGTTCTTTGGAAATTGCAAGCTTCTTCTCTCAGTAATATACACAATGTGTAGCTGTTGTTTACTGCACAAGTGAACCCTGTCAACGCTGAGTGTGGCAGGTCCTTTTTTTTTAGCTCTTTGTAGAAAAAAAATGTATTCTAAAATATGGTGGTGGTGCTGTTGGCCATCCCCTTGTTTACCCACATAAATAAAACAAAAAATATTAAAATGAGTTACTCCCGCTACTGCTGCTACTCCCCCTTTTTTCATATGCTTTTCATTGTAGTTGTTTTCTCTTGTCTGACTGAGTCTAACGGTGACTGTTACCTCTGCAGACGCAGTTGGTATAATCTTATAGAAGTTTGTTTTTGTCATGGTGGAAGGAGAGAATAAGTGGTCAAGTGGCAACTGACTTTTTTCTTTCATATTTGGATAAATCCATTTTATTTTCCCTAACTTAAATTGACTCCTGTTTCCAGTTTTTCATAATACAAGAAGACAAAATGAAAAAGATTAAAATCAATCATTAAATCTCATTTTTTTAATCCAGATATGTACTATAATTAAATTTGCTTAGAATCAGCAGTGTACAAATTAATGATATTTCATTGCTATTAGGTCACATAATATTATAGCAATTTGTGTATGTCAGCATAGGCATAGTCGCCAGTTTCTATGCTGTTTTGGCTGCCTGAACTGCTTTCTTGAAGGTTTTGTTTGTTTGTTTGTTTTTTACGAAATTTGAGCCAAACTGCATTCCAATAAAAAAAAATAAAAAAATAAAAAAATCTTCTGAAGGGGTTTGGAAGAACCAAACTTTATGCACTGCACAAGTATAATAAGATGTGGGAAAGAAAACATGTAAAAAGTAGTCTACATATGCCGTTTTCTATTCCTTTTTTTCCCCCGATACAAATATATTTATCCTTGTTGCTAACATTTAAAAAAACAAAAAACAGCATATAAACAGTAATATTCCATCCTAACATGGAACTGATTCATGAAATTGATTTCATAATAGAGCTCTGGATATTGCAATTTTCAGCTTTAATTATCAAGTATGCTCAATTGTGTAATATTGAATTTGCAAACCTAAAATATTTAATTACGGACTTTGTGTTTCCTAAGTGACTGTAGGAAAAGTACCTTCAATTTCAAGAAAAATATTTATAATTTGAAGTAAAATGGCACAATATGTGCAGACTGTAGACAGACATCAAGAAACATCTTTCAATATACATTATAGTGTTATTTTTGCAAGCTCTGTCAAGAATGTAAGAAAATGAATAGTTTGAACATATTAAGTCTTATGTTTTTATTTTTCAAGCTTTGAATTTCAAGTTGTTGTTTTTTTAACCTTTGCATTGAGAAGCAGAGATTAAAGAATTTGGCTTCCTCATTATTTTTGGGATGGATGGTAACAGGCTCAATTATTAATGACTTGATTAATAATAATAAGAGGCATGCTCCAAATTGACAACACCCATGTTAAATCTAATTTAGGGAGGCAGGGCCAAACTACCGGGCGAGCAGGACACATGCTGAAGGAGCTCCTCGGCACATACTTTAACCCCTTAAGGACGGAGCCAAATGTACACGTTGTGAACAAAACAAAATGTAAACAAAACCTGGCATTTCCGCTACATGTCTGTCCAACCGTAATACACCTCTTTCATAGTAAATGCACCCACCCTTATTATATATCATTTTATTCAGGGGAAACAGGGCTTTCATTTAATATCAAATATTTAGCTGTGAAACATAATTTAATATGAAAAAAAAAATGGGAGAAGATTTGTTTTATTTTTTTAGTTCTACATGACATTTTAACTGTCAATGTCATAATACTATTTGCTTTTAATAAAATACACATATTTGTATTCAGCAAAGTCTCATGTGTAAGACAGTACCCACTATGTACAGATTTTATGGCGTTTTGGGAAGTTACAGGGTCAAATATAGCACGTTACATATGAAATTGAAATTCGCCAGATAGGTTATGTTGCCTTTGAGACTGTATAGTAGCCCAGGAATGAAATTTACACCCATAATGGCATACCATTTGCAATAGTAGACAACCCAAGGTATTGCAAATGGGGTATGTCCAGTCTTTTTTATTAGCCATTTGGTCACAAACACTGGCCAAAGTTAGCGTTAGTATTTGTTTGTGTGAAAAATGCAAAAAACGCCAATTTTGGCCAGTGTTTGTGACTAAGTGGCTACTAAAAAAGACTGGACATACCCCGTTTACAATACCTTGGGTTGTCTACTATTGCAAATGGTATGCCATCATAGGGGTAATTTTCATTCTTGGGCTACCATAGGGTCTCAAAGGCAACGTAACCAATCTGGCGAATTTTAATGTGAAAAAAAGCTGTAACTTTTGAAAACACTATAAAACCTGTACATGAGGGGTACTGTTGTACTCGGGAGACTTCACTGAACACAAATATTTGTGTTTCAAAACAGTAAAAAGTATCATAGCAATAATATTGTCCGTTTAATGCTGTTTGTGCGTGAAAAATGCAAAAACGTCACTTTTACTGGCGATATCATCGTTGTAATACATTTTACTGTTTTGAAACACTAATATTTGTGTTCAGCGAAGGCTCCCGAGTAGAACAGTACCCCCCATGTACAGGTTTTATGGTGTCTCGGAAAGTTATAGGGTTAAATATAGTGCTAGCAAATTAAATTCCCTTTACTTTCGGCATGGGTTGTCATGCAGGTCCTGCTAATTGTAATTAATTAAGATACCTAATTATGTAAAATATTACATAAATATATATGTAGAATCAATATATGTATATATATACGTATGTGTATATATATGTATATATCTATATAATTTTTTTAAAATATTTTTATTTATATATAGTGATATATACGTATATATTTATGTGTATAAATATATATATTATTTCGTTCTATGTGTATTTTTATATATATATATATATATATATATATATATATATTAATTTCACAATACAGTTAGAACGAAATAACACACATCTATATATTTTTTAATTATTTATTTTTAATTATTTTTGTAATTTTATTTTTTAACGTATTTACATTTTAATTTTTTTTATAATATATATATAAATATATATATAACAATAATTATATATATATTTAATCAGTATCAGTCTACGTGTAATTTGATATTATTATATATATATAATTATATATATATTAATAGTAAAATACACCTAGACGGTGTACATGTGTGTATGTATATGTGTATATATATACTTTGATCATATATATATAATATATATATATGATCTAAGTATATATAATTTAATTTTTTTACACTTTTAACTTATTTTACTTTTATTTTCAGCCAGCAGGGGGACCCCCTGTAATTACAGGCAGCCCCCCTGCTGGCAATACAGAAGCCAGCTATACCCGGCCATGTGATTGTGGAGTCCTCGCTAGGACCCCACTCTCACACGGCCGGGGGGCTTCCTGGAGGACGGTCGTGCCGCGGGGGGCTCCCTGGGAGTCCCCCCCACCGCGATCGCCGGCGTGGGACCGCCGGCGACCGGGTAAGTACAGAAAGACCGGAGGGCGTACTATTACGCCCGGCGGCGTTTAGAGCCGCCTATTAGAGGACGTAATAGTACGCCCTCCGGTCTTAAGGGGTTAAAATTGGCCTGTAATTTGTTAATTTTCGCAAATTACCAGCTGAATTCAAACCCTGAGTTTAGGAGAGAGCCTGGCCACCAACTGGACCGATTTCTACGACTCTGCTGCAAGTCTTGTGGGTCCCGACCTTTATTGCGGCTTGCTGGCTAACCTGAAGCGGGGGATGTGGCCGATCTGCTGCCTTGTTTGCATTTTAACAACAGTCTGGGCCACGCTTCCCCCTGTTTGGGCCGGTGGGGGTTATCCCGGTCCCCACTGAGTGCCTGTCTGTGAACAATCTGGTGTGGGGTGTTTAATCTACAGGGTTGCATGCTCACAGCAAACGGGGCCACCACACGGAGACCTGATCTCTAGGCCCCCTACAAGGACTGAATAGCGAACACCTTTGACCTATTTTGGGCACAACTCTGGGCGAAGATTGCTGAACAGGCACAGAAATGGACAGCCTTGGATACCTCTCAACAACAATAGCACCAAAGCTTGCACCACATTGTAATGCTGAAAAGCTGACTGCGCCTAAGAAGAGGAGGAAGGTGCAGATGGCACCCCGACACAGAAACGTTGCCCCGCTTCCAGCTGTCACCTACCTGGAACTCGGTTCAAACAGGGCAGGCCAACCACACACAGCTCACAGTCTCTGGTAGTGAGCACCACATACGCACCAGCTGCCAGCTAAAGCTCTCCAAGACCCAGCCTGGAACGTCCACAGCATTCACATACAAGAGATACAGTCGGCCCTTATGTGTATCCAGAGGGGAAGAAGCAAACAACATTGGCATCAACCCGCAGGCACGCATGCCGAAGATCACCTTGCAGGTTCTCTGCACTTCCTGCTGTCAGATGTCGGCTGAACGCGGACTTACCTCCCGCTGCAGAAGTCATGCCTGAGTTAACAAACCTACCTGACACCCGTGGATGCCATCTTGTTTTACAAAGGACATGCTTCACATTTGTTTTATCAATTGAATTGCCCTTTACTTTCTTTTACTCTCACTGTCATATTCCCCTCACACACAGCAGTCCTATAATAGGGATCTTGGTATTAGTGGTTTATCAGACTATCCTTACCTAGCAAATGTTTTATACTCAGATCAATGTCTTTCCAACCATTGTCCAAGCGTTGACACACGCCGGACTATTCATGCTCTAACAACATAACCCAAATTGTCAATTCAGCCTCTCTAACCTACTACTCAGGATTTCTCTCCACTAACATATTTTTTTTTTTTTTGTATAATATTTTATTGGGTTTTAAAACATTTGTACAGTCAGAGTTTTGCTTAAGATTTCATATTTGTCTTGTAACATCATGCATCAACTTTTGCTGACCTCATTGGGAACATGAGGAGATTAACATAGGTATCATAATATCATAAACCTGTAACTGCAGGTGGTTCGCTGCTTGACTCAAGTGAGTCTATGTAACTTGGGATACCCAGGCTGCAGGTATATATGTGTAGGGGGGGGGGGGGTAAACGAGGGATGGATCAGTTCATTTAATGCCTTTTGTATCTTGTTTTCTGGTGCTATCAGTTGTTTATGTGGTTTCGCTTTCGCCACACTTCCCATTTTTGCCATGCTGTTAACCATGTTTTGTTTGCAGTTTTTATCTTTCTTGCCTCTATATCATATTTTTTGGTGATCTCTACTGTGTCTAAACAGTGCGCAATATTGGGTGGGTTTTTATTTAGCCATTTTTTGCTAATGTACATTTGTGCCGCAACGATATTGTGGAACGATAAATACATATTGTCTTTTTTTCATTTTATGTGCTAGTGATAGTAGTAGGTATGTTTCTGGCGTGTATGACAGTGCTTTGCCAGTGGCTGCTGTAATTGTGAAATGAAAGAGCGATGTCACTCACAAGCCTAGAGTCATACCCTCATATGACTCAGATAGTATGCGCCCCTGGACCATTTGAGGATGTCCAAATCTTTTCTTTATCAAAGTGATCAGTGCTTTCCTTCTCCCTCTTGACCGGCTCCAAATTGTAAAGATGCCAGGTTGTAGTGATTTATTTAAAAAAAAGTACTTTATTAATCTAATTGATAAATTAATACCAGATCAATGTCTGGATAGGCTATATAGTCGATAACAGAAGTCCAAAACGTGTTTCGCCTTATTAAAAGGCTTCCTCAGTTGGCTGTCATATGTTTCGTCTCTCTCTTCCACTTTTTAAATAGCCCGCTCACCGGTTTCAGTCCTTGTGTCTTCCACTTCCGGGTTGCACCTATTGGAACGCAACGTGCGTTCCAGCGTTCTTAATCGTCATTCCACTTCCGGGTATGACGTTTTCGGCTGGCGATTTCATCTAACTTTATTAGTATAGCACAATCGAAATTATTCTTCTGATCAGTCAATGATGAAAATACAATATTTTGATACTCTAAATGTTTCAAGTTCTGCTAGCATATATGCATTCATATGTTTGCTTGCTAATTTAATTTTATAGAATGCAAGGACATGATATTATTCAAAACAATATTTAAAATATTTTAGATATTAAAATACATACACATTTTATATAATCACATTTTTGGGCACAAGCTTTTGAATAGTGTGGATTTTTCTATGCTTTGGCACATATAGTAAAATGTTCTAAAATAAACAGTTCTAAAATAAGCATCAAAAACAAGATAAATTCCTAAAATGCAATAGAAAAAAGCAGATAATAAATTAAAACCAAGTGGTAAGATGATTAAAAGTAAAATATGTTAATTCATAAAATGGCATAATTCAAAATCATTGTTTAACCCGTGCGGTGTCATAGTATTAAAATTGAAGACAATTTTAATTTCCTCCATCCCTATTTTTTAAATATAATCTCCTCTTCTCAAATCTTTTTTTACAAGTTTGATGGCACTCCTTCAGGGTTTTGATTATGAACTATTTTAATATGAATGCATATATGCTAGCAGAACTTGAAACATTTAGAGTATCAAAATATTGTATTTTCATCATTGACTGATCAGAAGAATAATTTCGATTGTGCTATACTAATAAAGTTAGATGAAATCGCCAGCCGAAAACGTCATACCCGGAAGCGGAATGACGATTAAGAACGCTGGAACGCACGTTGCGTTCCAATAGGTGCAACCCGGAAGTGGAAGACACAAGGACTTAAACCGGTGAGCGGGCTATTTAAAAAGTGGAAGAGAGAGATGAAACATATGACAGCCAACTGAGGAAGCCTTTTAATAAGGCGAAACACGTTTTGGACTTCTGTTATCGACTATATAGCCTATCCAGACATTGATCTGGTATTAATTTATCAATTAGATTAATAAAGTACTTTTTTTGAAATAAATCACTACAACCTGGCATCTTTACAATTTGGAGCCGGTCAAGAGGGAGAAGGAAAGCACTGATCACTTTGATAAAGAAAAGATTTGGACATCCTCAAATGGTCCAGGGGCGCATACTATCTGAGTCATATGAGGGTATGACTCTAGGCTTGTGAGTGACATCACTCTTTTATTTCACAATTACAGCAGCCACTGGCAAAGCACTGTCATACACGCCAGAAACATATGTGCCGTGGGCGTGAGGTCAATTCCTAGGAAGGTAAAGTGGTCCCGTCTCCAGTCATATGTGTGTGTGCTTTGTAGGTTGGCTAGTTGCATGTTGGTGAGGTTGAGGCCCATTGCCTGTGTCTTCATGATGTTTAATTTGTAGTAGGAGCAGTCACTAAACCATTTTTATTATGCTTTGGAGTGTAGGTAAAGAGGTTTCAGGTTTGGACATTGTGAGCATCACATCATCCGCAAACATAGTGATTTTATGTGTTTTTCCTCCCGCTAGTATGCCATGTATGTCGAGTGCTTCTCTAACGTGTTGTGCTAATGATTCTAGTGCTAGTATGAAGAGTAGTGGTGATAGTGGGCAGCCCTGTCTAGACCCATTGGAGATGTGAAATAGTTTGGATGTGAAACCTCCATTGACTATTTTTGCTGCGGGGTTGTTGAATAGCGCTGAGACCAGTGTAGTGATGCACTCAGGCAATGCAAACCTCCGTAACACAGCTTTCAGGTATCCCCTGTGCAGCCTGTCAAATGCCTTCTCCTCATCTAGTGACAGTGCTGTAACCACAGGTGGTTCCCTTATTTACCACTAAAATGTCTTAAAACATAGAACTTAGTAGGGCTAACCATACAGATATCTTAGCCATAATTTTATATAGTTAGTAAGAGATCCTCTATTTAACATATATAAATAATTGAGAATACAATATAAAATAAGGATTGTTTTGGAAGCAATAGTTTTGTCTTTTTGGATATTTATTATATAAAAATATAAATATAAAATCCATTATAGCAGAGTTTATAAGATTAAACTAAATGCTTGCAAATATCATTAATAGGTTCACATACCCTTCTGAACATGTCATCATGTCAGCCTCTCTGTCATTTCAAGATGGAGCAGCATCTGTCTCCAAGTCTCTCCTCTGTGTATTAACATTTAAAAGTACACCTATTTATACCTTAGGTGTATCCATTTTAGGGTTACCGTAGTTCATATATGAAAAAGTAACACTTCTTTTACTTTATTCATTTTAGGACCTCCCTTAACTTGGCAAACATACAAGGCCATAACTAAAGGGTGCATACGTCATGGAAATTTTCCTGACTTAGTTCAAGATGGCATCTTAAAGTCTGAATAGCTTATCTGTTGTTTATACTAAGACGTAAGTGCACAGTCGTGGGAGATTCCCGGATTTGGGGAAGTTCCATTAATTTGGGGTTACCACAGTATATTGTGTACTGAAAGAGTCGTAGTATAGCCTTGAAGCTTGTTTATGCATTATTGTTATTGGAATTTCGTCTGGGACAAAATGGCGCAAACATATTATGCACTGAGGTTATTGCTTAAAGAAACATCTATGAAAAACAAAATGTTCCATTTCTAACACCTTGTCAGTTTGCAATATCTCTTAAAGACAAAGTACACAGTTTCAGAAATACAACATTTCATTCTAAAACTTGTAATATTTGCATTTGCCCATAACAGTGCCACACTGAGCTTCCCGGTTTTCTGGATTTTGTGTATGATGTTGATGAGTTTTCTGGTCCCGCCAGAACCCTGCCTGCCCCGGACAAATCCCACCTTGTCATTTCGTATCAGTGTCGGTATAATATTCCCCAGTCTATTCACATAGATTTTTGCCAATTGTTTTAGGTCTGTATTTAGTAGTGAAATGGGGCGCAGGTTTTGACATCTGTGTGGTGGTTTCCCTGGTTTTGGTAATGTTGTTATGTGGGCTAGCAACATCTCCGGTGGTATTTTTCCTGTGTTTAAAATACTGTTGTACAGTTTTTCCAATTTAGGGGTCAATAGATGTGAGAAGGTCTTATAGTTTATGGTTTGTGAACCCATCTGGGACTGGTGATTTCCCTTTTGAGAGGGCTTTGATCGTATTTGCTATTTCAGATTGCGTGATGGGTTCTTCTAATATCATTCGGTCAGTCTGTGAGAGTTGTGGTATATGATCTTCTTTCAAGAAGGAGTCTATCTCCGTTGCCTGTGGTTGGTGTGTATGGCCATCTTTTTGTAGGTTATATAGTGTATCATAGTAGTCTGCCATTGTATCATTTATTTCTTGTGGGTTGTATATTTTGTTCCCTAGCGCATTTATGAGGAACGGTATTTTTGCATTTTGTCGTTTGTGTCGCAAGAGTGCTGCTAAGGCCTTCCCTGCCCTGTTTCCCTGGGTGTATGTGTTTAATTTCAGTCTTTGTGTCATGATGGCTGTGGTCCGCAGGTGTATGTCATTAAATTTTCTTTTCAGCGTGTTTGTGTTGCTGTGTTGAGGGGGATGGGCTTAAGGGGGATGGGCTTAAGGTCTGTGCTATGGTTTCTTCCCTAAGCAATCTCAGTAGGTCGATATACTCCTGGCTGATGAGAGTGCCCCGTATGACCGACTTGTGAGCCTGCCACATTGTGGCTGGAGTAATATTTGGTGTTTCATTTAGGATGAAGTAAGATGTTATCTCTTCAGTGAAGGACCACTCTAGGCACCCAGACCACTTCAGCTTAATGAAGTGGTCTGGGTGCCAGGTCCAGCTAGGCTTAACACATTCTTTTATAAACATAGCAGTTTCAGAGAAACTGCTATGTTTATCAATGGGTTAAGCCTTCCCCCAAAGCCTCTAGCAGCTGTCTCATTGACAGCCGGTAGAGGCGCTTGCATGCTCTCACTTTGATCTTCACAGAGAGAATCACGCAAGCGTCCATAGGAAAGCATTGATAATGCTTTCCTATGCGACCGGCTGAATGCGCGCGCAGCTCTTGCTGCGTGTGCGCATTCAGCCAACGGGGAGGATCGGAGGCAGAGAGCTCCCCACCCAGCGCCGGAAAAAGGTAAGTTTTAACCCCTTCCAGAGCCGGGCGGTGGAGGCACCCTTAGGGCACTATAGTGCCAGGAAAACGAGTATGTTTTCCTGGCACTATAGTGGTCCTTTAGTTTAGTTTGGAATTCTGGGTTATGTAGAAGAATGTCGTTAAGACGCCATGGTGTTGACCCTCAGAATTGGAATTTAGCTCTTAAGGTTATTTGTACTGGGGCATGATCCGACCATATTATGTTTCCTATTTCGCTATGGGTTATGTTTGGTAGGAGGTCTCCAGATGTAAATATATAGTCAATTCTGGTGTATGTTCCATGTACCGAGGAATAGAACGCAAATTCTCTATCGTTTGGGTGTTGTGTTCTCCAAATATCATAAAGGTTGTGTTCTGCTAATAGTTTTATTATTGCTGTGGCTTGGTTGCGTAGTGTTGTATGTCTGGGGGACTTGTTCGGCAGTGTGGTGTCTATGCGAGGCTGCATTACGTGGTTGAGGTCTCCACATATGATTGTAGGCATTTGGCATGTAGTAGGAAGTTCAGTTAACACCCTTTGCAAGAAGTTTCTTTGGTTGGTGTTGGATCCATACATGCCCACCAGGGTATATAGTGTGTCATTAAGTTTACAGTGCAATATAAGGTACCTGCCTTGTGCATCTTTCTTAAGTTGCAGTAGTTCGAATGATACCGAGTTGTGTATAAGTATTGAGATACCCCTTAACTTGGAGGAGTATGTTGAGTGATATTGTGTGGGGTAGTCTCTGCCTGCGAATGAGGGCACCCTATTGTGCACAAAATGCGTCTCTTGTACGCACAGTGTATCTGTTTTGGTGCGCTTTGCATCCTCTATAAGGAGTCTCCGTTTATGTGGTGTGTTTAGTCCGCGTGCATTGATTGTCTGTATTTTCATACTCTATAGAGTGTGTATTGAAGCTGCTCATGTGATATACGCGTAAACCAGTGTTGTTTCTTATGTCGTAGATGAGCGTTCTGTAGCGCTCCAATAGGAGTTGATTTGTTATTCTTATTGCTGTGGATTTGTAGTTTGAGATATGGGAGGGTTAACCAGTATTTTGTGTGATTGGTGAGGTGGCGACGCCGATTTGTTTTTGTGTAGTTATTCTGTTGTTTTGTGACCGACCATGTGTATGGTTGTGTGGAGGGAATGTAACTTGGGTGCGGTATGTGAACTATATACAAGGTGTCTCTTCCTGAGACTTTGTGTGGGTTTACCACATCATGGGGGTTGGAGAGATTGTGTTCCTCCACGAATGTGGCTATTGGGCACCTTCTTATTTTGTTATGTTGCATCTTTTGTGTTTTGTGGTGAACAGAGGCTTATATTGGGGCCATGTTTGCCTGTATCTCATATGGGGGGTTCCGTGTGCAGTACAGCCATTTCCACGTTTGTGCTGCATTTGGCTTAGTGTGCTTCCTATCGTTGGAGTCATTTGATCTGTGTGGTATACGCCTTCGGGGCATCCCTTGGGGTTGCCTAGCGTTTATCAACCTAGCGTGGGATCATAGTCTTGTTATGGTATCTTAACACATCTGTTTACATCATGAAACATATTTGAAAACTTGTCAGTTAGTTTTCTTAACTGCATCAACACATTACCCCGTTAAGTATTCCTATCCCATCCAACCCCCCCACCCGCCCCCACCCCATCACCACCTGTTTGTTTCACCATTACGGCCAGATTTGATTTCCATGGACCGCGGTTTTCTTGCTGCTATGCTTCTGGCTTCCTTATATTGCATGTCTTACGTAAGCTCATTTGCTTCGGTTAGCCATGATGTTTGCATATGCTGTCTAAAGTTGCCCTGGGTCTTGGACCATTTGGGTAGGTGTTATACTTTTTTTTTTTTTTAAGCTATATTTGCAGCATAGTGTCTCTGTTGCGATTTCATCTTTTGTCCACAGTGCTTTAGTTTAGGGAGGAAGGAGGAGAGGCAAGGGAGACAAGACAGGCATTCTGTTTCAGCTGTTCCATTCCAGACCAGGGACCCCCACTTTGGCCGCTGCTCTGCTCGCGCTTCGTCACAGGTATGGCGGGAGGCCCAGGTCCATCTTGGGTTAACTCTGGGGATCCCAGGGTAGTTAGTCCCGTTTTAGCCTCTGGTTTTACATGTCCTGGTATGTGTATGTTTATGTGTTGTGTATGTTTCAGAAGGGCAAGTTTGTATTGTTGTGTTTGTACTTGCCTGTGAACCAGTGAGTCAACTGGTTTAGTGTTTCTTCTGGGCCTTTTTCCAATCCGGTCTGTTTGCGGTATATTTTGTTCGGCGGGCTCCACCGTTAATTCCCAGGCTTGTAACTTCTTCAGGTTCTCTTCCGGTGAGGATATCACCATTGTTGTGCTGTCTTTTGATACTACCTGTTTCATGGGGAAACCCCACCTGTATCTTGCGCCCTGTTTTTTGCTCTCCACAAGTTTGAAGGGTAATCCAGACGTGGACCCGTGCCTAGAGAGATATCAGCTATGCCTCACTGATGATGCCTAACAAGGCAGAAACGATCGTCTGGGGTTGCTGTATCTCTTGTGCAGAGAGAACTTGCTGGCATTTCGGATCTGGACTGCCCGTATGGGTGGGACCAGTCTGATATGTTTCAGAGAGGTTTTCTCTATAATGGCACAAGATGAGCTAAAACCAGCTTGAGATCTGAGCAGGGACCCACTGAAGGGCAGGCTTTTTCAGCTGCTGCCCGTTCTCAGTATTCTCTTGCACCCTGTTTTTTGCTTATACTGTGTGATCTCAATGTCGTGGTGACTTGGTGGAAATCTTTTCTCCTCCTAGGTGTTGCAGCTGAGAGGTTAGCATAGATCCTTACTGTGGAGTATTAGCCCTCATTCTGCTTTCCCGAAGGATGTGTTCTTTTATGTGGAAGTAATGGGCTCGTAGCAAGATGTCTCTTGGTACTTTTTGTGCAAGATAGCGTGGCTTTGGAATGCGGTGCACTCGATCTACCAGCAGCATGTCCACATATGATGGAAGGTCGTTATTGGAGATTTCCTCAGGGACTCCTCTCAATCACAGATTATTTAGGCGGGAACGGTCTTCCACGGTCTTCCATGTCCGCCATTTTTTCTTCAAAGAGGGTGATTTTTTCTGCCATTTGTTCCACATTATTGGCTAGGTCATTATGAGCTGTAGCGAATTCATTGCATTTTTCCTCCATGTGCAACGTCTGTTTACCCAGCTCCTGGATGTCCTTCAGCACGGAGTCTGCTGTGTGCTGCCATGTTGTGATTGGACTATTGGAGAGTGTCTCCAGGGCTGCTGTGAGGTCAGCTTTTGTGATTTGCGTGGATATGCTTGGTTCTTTATTTTTTGTGCCGTCGCCTGACTCTGGGTCTCCGGCGACTTTTGGGGCCTGCGCGGCCATGTCCTCGGAAATTTGTTTTGGGCCGAAGAAAATCATCTTTTTTGTTGAACTTTTCTTGCTTTTATTTTGAGACATTTTTGTTTTGTTAAGGTGGATGCAGCTTTTTTCTTAAAGATTGCGCTGGATTAGGTGCCCAAGGTGCCGGAGCAAGTTTTCATGCGTCCATCTTGCTCCATGGTTAGCCACGCCCCCCCCACTAACATATCTTTGACAAGCATGTTTGAAGTTTAAACTATACTATCCCTTCCACTTGTAACACTAAATGTTTGCCTAGCTTGATGGTTAACTATTATAAAATAAATAAAAAATTGTGCTGACTCGTGGAATGCCATACTGACGTTTTCCAGTCTGTTATCAGACGCTGTTGTGGCATGGCAAGCTTGTTATGTTATACATGCACAACAAAAATAAAGAATTAAAAAAAATAATCTAATTTAATCTACTATGTTAGCATATTTTATAAAATAAAATACATTTTGAGAATAGACACTCAATTATACTAACCATTGTTTTAGCATTTTTAAATAAATGGACCAATGTATTTCAGCTAGTTACATTGGCTCATTTACTTCAAATCTATGTAATGTAAAGCCCCCTGTGACAGACCCATCTGTATAACTATTATTTGTCGGTTTGTCTAGCTTGCCTTTCTTTCGTGGAAATTGCCTGTTGCCTGAAATTGTTCCTATACCCCCGTGCGTATGGTTGACTTTTTGCCGAATGAACCTACCGAACGGACGGCCACCCAGAAGAGAAGTGTGCTGCTCTTGATCCCAATTAGAACGTTGTGGTTAACCGCAGACACCTCTTAATTATAACCGAATACAGGGTGGTCGTCGTTCGTATGTCGACCACGAGGCGGCTGCCATTTTAAACCATGCGAAAGACCAGCGGTGTTCGGCATTGATTCTATGGAACTAAAAACGGACACTTTTTCTGCTGAACACCGCTAAAAGCACAGACCACCCTTCTCAGTCGACAAAGGCATGCGAACACCGGCCGTTCGGGAGTTTTGGATTACACAAAGGGCCTCCCATGGAGTCAATCGCATACCGAAAGACTGTAAAGACTTTGACTCCATGGCGATTGAACTATGCATATGGGATCTGAGCGCTATTCGCTAAGAATATGCCCTCAGATCCAGGCTATCTGGGGATACGTTGCACGAATGTAATATGTTCGGTAGTTGTGTATTTATTTTCATGTGTTTTCTGGTATCTTACTTAAAATGGCAATTTGTCTTTGTCCTGGAGATAATTGAATTACTTCTCAATTATCTCCAGGGCAGAGGGGAGGAAACCATGATGCATTGTGGGAATCTTTTGTGCCTGTGTGTCTGAAATAGCCATATGTCTGTCATTACAGTCTCCCATTTGGTCCCCTAGGGGAGTGTCCACCAAGTGGGAGACCTGCATAAATACGGGCGGGTAGCCCACAGTAAACACAGTTCTTGTTTTACCCTCAATGCGGAGCTTGGTCTCGTTATTGGGGGGATTTACTACATACGGTTAGAGCAGCTTGGAGGATATACTTGTTCAGCGGTTAGCGACGATTCGTGGATTATTGTTCGGGAGTTTGGAGCACCTGTACGGATTCCGTTCGGGAGATTGACGCCTTCCCCTGGTTGCGGTTCGTACGGTGAAGTATATACAAACGGAGCTTGCAGGATTGTGAAAGGGGAAGCTTAACTAAATGGCGGTTTCACTCCTGTGTGCCAGGGGTGTCTTAACACCCCCTTTCTACTTTCTCTCCTCCCAATTTTCTTTAGTACCCTATGATTTATGGCTGATAGGTGGGGATATGGCAGTGTGATGATATGGACCCATGGCGTAGCCTCTCCTCCAGGCGTATCATCCAGAAAAGGTTTTCACTGAGACAGAGGTCAAGTTAGTGACTATATCTTCTTCATCTTTTATGCATTGATCAGCCACAACATTAAAACCACTGACAGATGAAGTAGATAATGTTGAATATATTGTTATAATGGTACCTATCAAGGGGATATATTAGACAATAATTGTTAGAAACAGTAAAAATTGGCAAGCAGAAAGAACTTAGTGACTTTTACAAGAGCCAAAATAGTGATGGCTACTGGGTCAGAGCTTCTCCTAAACAGCAAGTCTTGTGGGATGTTCCCATATGTTCCCATATGCAGTGGATTGTACCTTCCAAAAGTGGTGCAAGGAAGGACAACTGGTGAACCGGCAACAGGATTGTGTGCTCCCAAGGCTCATTGATGCACTTGGGGATCGAAGGCTAACATGTTTGGTCTGATTACATGGAATAGCTACTATAGCTCAAAAGTTTGCTGCATATGGATCTGCATAGCCACTGACTGGTCAGAGTACCAATGATCCCTACCCACCTTTGAAAGTGCCTTCAATGGAGACGTGAGTATCAGAATATGATGCAATGGAAGAAGGTTGTTTGTTGATATTCTGGAGCTATTTGTTCATTTTTGATATTACACTTATGATATTGAGATTTTTAGACTGTCTTGTTCTACCTTGTAGATAGGTATATGTACATACTTTATTAACAGTTTTACAGAGTAATAGATGTTTACTCATTTTTCTTTTACTTCTCATTCATTCATACCACTTCTCACCAGTTTCCTATTTATCACTTTGGTACTAGACATAATAGCATTGCCCTAGAAGAATAATCTTTATGTTTTATGACAATCAATCTTTAAATGATAATCCCTGAGAACTTCTATGTCTTATGAGCAGCATATGATCTGCTCCTCCTTTCCTCCCTTCTCCCCCTCCCAGTGGAGGAAGATTTAGTACATTACATTGGGCATAGTATACACTCTCCACACACCTATGGAGGTGTGTCTTTGGTAGTTAGGAGACTCTCGAATCCCGCTACTGTGAATTGGTTAATTGAGTATGGAGGAGGGTTCCAGTTCCCTTTTTAAATCCCACACTTTACTGCAGTTAGTGTTTGGCCCCTGACAAAGGTGCATCTAGCACTGAAACGGCAGTCGGGCTCGCTTGCTTTTCTTTCCTTTTTCTCAATTTCACTTTGCACTATGCACATTTGATTTTGTAGATAATTGTTTATAATATATTATTAGTGTCAGTTGGGAAGCTGTTCTGTAAAGGACATGGTTCTTTGGTATTGGTAAGTAGCTGGCTTAGCATAGCAACTGAGGTGTTATGCTCTATTGCAGGTATTCATTATCTGTCCTGTGCTAATAGTAATGCTAACTATTTAAGTTTCAGTGTCTGAGGCACTACTTAATAAAGCCTAATTAGATGCACATTTACTGATTTTAGTCTTAGTCCTCCCTTAGCTACCCCTGTACAGTATTTGATACTTTATTTTATGTATACAATAATTTACCAGTTTTTGGAACCTTGTGTTCCACCATTTCATAGTTGTCTATAGTTATCTAATCTACAGGGTTCATGCCCAGGACAGACTGATACTATCCTCTCTGATTCCTTTTCACCAGACCTGCTAGTCAAGTGAAGAAGCTACTTAGTTTATTTCGCCTGATAAGATAAATCACATTTTCTCTTAGATGGCCGGGTGCATGTGCATTGTTTACCTTGAGAAGAGATGTCACTAATGGAAGAAGGGACGCCAGCAGAAACCTTGTTATGCTCTGGGAAAAGCACTGCTGGGATACTTTGGGTCCTGGCATTCATGTGGATGTTATTTGAAACATACAACCTACCTAGAGATTGTTGCAAACCATGTACACCCCTTCATGGTGATGGTGTTCCTTGATGGCAGTGGCCTCTTTCAGCATGTACCCTGACATACTGCAAAAAATGTTCAGGAATGGTTTGGGGAATATGACAAAGAGTTCAAGGAATTGCCTTGGCCTTCAAATTCCCCAGATCTCAACTGGATTGAGCATCTGTGGGATGTGCTAAAACAACAAATCTAATTCATGAAAGCAGCTTGCATGACTTAAAAGTTCTGCTGATCTTTGGTGCCTAAATAGAGGGGTTTGTGTCCCCAAAAGGATTTGTTTTTTTAAATAGTGGATACACTGGTGGTGGCACAGCTCCCAAGCAATGCCCTTCAAAGGCTATGAGTTTTCTAAGTAGTAAAGCTCCAGGAGAAAGAGACCTCTAAAAATGCCTAATTTAAAAATATAGATATTATTCCAAAATGATTGTGTACCTGTCTAGGAGCACTGCTGATAAGGGAAGCATGAAACCATTTTAACTCACAGATTTTTGCATAAAGATCTGGACATCTACCTTAAAACATTGTGGTCCACTCCAACTGCAAAGACTGGATACTGGACCTTCAAGATTGGGTGAGGACCACTCCACCTCCAGCTATATGATAGCCATGCCCAACCCTCCAACAATAGCTTGTTCCAATGATGTTCATGGTCGCTAAGAGCTAATATTGTGACATTTCACTATTCTTGCCAGATGAGCTACTTGATAATTCTTTAAAAATCATGGGAGCTTAGACCTAACTATTTAGGTTATATAAATTGATCAAATTGGTCTAAGCAACTAGCCTCTGGGGGTTTACAAAGATTATATTGATGCTTTTACGCTCAATAGATGTTAATAATAGGACACTGTGCTGAAAATGAAGTCATGTAACACTTATTTATTGTTTGTATTGTTTGTATGTGGATTGGTTGGAGGCCAAACTGAGTTCCAATGCACCCCGTGGGTAGGTGCTGTTCCCCCTTGTAACATATTTTGATATTTATCTGCACTAGACCTAAAATAACAATAGAAATGAGTTTAATTTACTTTGATTTTTGAAGTCACAAACAGCATCTGATTTTGGACATGAGCCTCAGTACAACAATAGTTTTCAGTAGGTCATAACAAAAGGAGGTCATGCAAAGAAATGCCAGGGAGTGATCAGACTACATTGCAACATCAATATCAGCATCCTGAAGCATAGAAAGATGCTGTTGAATCAAGAATATGCAGCTTATTCTTAAATAAGTGCAATGTACTATAAAAAAAAAAAAAATATATATATGTGTATGTATGTGTGTGTGTATATATATATATATAGACAAATAGTAGCAAAAAGAGCACTCCAGAGGGCTTGTTGAAATTTTTTATCAAAGTGCAGAAAAAATCATATATCAAAAATATATATATTGTAACAGAGTGTTGGGGATGGTGGTCAGGGGTGTATATCTGGCACCCAGACTTTTGCACAGCCACTATCCTGACATGTGGGTAAGCACATGCAGCCCCAGGGAAAGTTAAGTTTAAATATAGTTTTTTTTTCCTCTGTTGTTATTTGGGTCCCTGGGGTGGAGTATTCGGAAGAGCAGGGTGGGCCGATTCTCCACCCACTGTCAGAGTGGTTGTGCATGAGTCCAGCCCAGGTTTCCCATAGAGTTCTGGCTCACTGCCTAACAAGGTCATTAGCCTCACCTGTAGGGGCTGTGAGCAGCTATATAACTGCAGTTAAAGCAGGGTGAAGTGAGGGAAGTGTTTTGGAGGAGAAAGAAGGTGTTTTGTGGAGAAAGAAGATTTGCTGTTCATTGTATCCTGTTACTTCACAACAACAGAAAATAAACAGGCCAGAGGCCTTTTTGAAACTGGACTTTGTCTTGACCTGGTTTTCTTACCCTAGAGGGCTGTGCGGTTGCCAAAAGATCCTGGACAAACACACACAGGAAAGTAAGTTTGTCACATATGGTGGAGAATGCGGGCACTGCACTAAAGAAGCCTGTGGGTATTAACTGGAAGCCAAACAAGCCTGTAGAAATATGGAGGAAGTTGTGAAAGTCTTGTTGCAAACTACAGCTGCACAGCAAAAGGCTACAGCCGTACAGCAGGAGGCTACAGCCGCACAACAGGAAAATATTACAGCCCTACAGCAACTGGTAATTACGCAAAAGGCCAACACAGATGCTTTGATCCAGCAGGTTATGGCAGCCCAAGCTGAGGCAAACCGCCTGCTCAGAGAGGAGCAACATCAGGCCACCAGTATGATACAGAAGGAGATACAGGCTTTGACCAAGGGACTGACCAGAGTCTCGGATGGGACGCAGTCCGAGGTTAAAATGATCAGAGCCAGCCGTTACCTGCAGAAGATGACACCTACAGATGATGTGGAAGCATACCTGCTAGCTTTTGAGAGGACAGCTGAGAGAGAAGAGTGGCCGGTGAGTGAGTGGGCAAGCATACTGGCACCTTTTCTTATTGGAGAACCCCAGAAGGCTTTCTATGACCTGGAACCAGCACAGGCAGGGGTCTACTCCAAACTGAAGGCTGAGATCCTTGCACGACTTGGTGTGACTAGGGCAGTTCGTGCCCAAAGATTTCATGCCTGGTCTTTCAACCAAGAGAAACCTATCCGTTCCCAGATGTTTGACCTGATACATCTTGCTAGAAAGTGGTTACAACCAGAAATAAATACGGCAAGCCATATCATGGAACTTCTTGTGATGGACAGATTCCTGCGGGGCTTGCCAGCTTCACTGCGTCGATGGGTCAGTCAGAGCGATCCACAAACAGCTGATGAGTTAATTGGTTTGGTGGAAAGATATGTTGCTGCAGATGACAGACAGTGGCTCAACAACACAAAGGCTAAGCAGAGAGTTAAGACTCCAGATGCTGAAAGACCTGGTAAGAATTTTCAAGGTTTCAGAGACACAGAGGAACAAGAGACATATTCTCAGAGACCCCATATGCTTTTGCCTAGAAATGTTAATCCTGGAAAAGGGTCTAGGTGGGGGACAGTTGACGATATTAAATGCTTCTGGTGTAATGAACCTGGACATAAAGCTAGAGACTGTCCCTTGATTGATGAACCTATGCAATGCAATATGATTAATCAGGATGTACAATTGTCTTGTTTGCTGAATTGTATGGAATCTGCTGTTGCCAACTGTTGTCACTATCCACAGATATGTTCCATAAGGGTGAATGGGAAAGAGGTTAGAGCTCTATTAGACTCCGGAAGTATGGCGACATTGATAGCAAAATGCCTTGTACCTGAAGCCGATGTTGATGCATTGCAGAAAATTGGTATAATTTGTGTTCATGGTGACAAACATGAATATCCTACAGTTTTGCTAAAATTTGAAAGCCTTTTTGGTACTGTGAATCATAGAGTGGGGGTAGTGGACAAATTGGCTTATGATGTGGTGTTGGGAAGGGATTTCCCCCAATTTTTAGACTTGTGGGGGTCTCCAGGAAAAGTAGCTCATGATTGTATAACAAATGTTGATGATTCTGGAAATGTGTTCCCTTTTTCTGACATAGAATGGGAAGGACTGGGCATAAGACCAGAGAAGGCTGAAGCCTCAAGTCACAGACCAGCTTTAGTAGGAGATGACCAGGGCCACGATAGTCAGGAGTCTGATAACGATCAGGATCAAGGCATTAACTTCCCTGAATTAGAAGTCAGTCCTGTTAACTTCAGGAAAGCGCAATGGGAAGACCCCACTCTTGCAGAGGCCCGTAAAAATATCCAGGTTTCAACTGATGATCCAGTACAACTAGATAGAGCCCCTTCTTTTCCTTACTTTGAGGTACAGAATGATCTGATATATAGAGTAGAGAAAAAGGGGATGGATGTTGTAAAACAACTACTTGTTCCTAAGCCTTTCAGACATACAGTCCTAAATCTTGCACACAGCCATATACTGGGGGGGACATTTAGGCATAGAAAAGACAAAAGAAAGAGTCTTATAGAGGTTTTATTGGCCTGGGGTATTTGCTTCAGTTGCGAATTATTGTTCTTCTTGTCCTGAATGCCAACACACCGCCCCTTTTAAGGCATACCGCAGTCTTCTGGTACCATTGCCTATAATAGAAATACCTTTTGAAAGGATTGCAATGGACTTGGTAGGTCCTCTGGTAAAGTCTGCAAGGGGGCATCAGTATATATTGGTGATCCTGGACTATGCTACCAAGTACCCGGAAGCAGTACCCCTACGTAACACGTCTGCAAAGACAATAGCGAGAGAACTCATGCTCCTGTTTAGCCGGGTGGGCATACCAAAATAAATTTTGACAGATCAGGGTTCACCATTTATGTCTAAAGTTACAAAGGAGTTATGCAAACTACTTCAAATTAAACATCTTAGGACCTCTGTTTACCATCCCCAGACAGACGGACTGGTAGAACGGTTTAACAAGACCTTAAAAAGTATGTTACGGAAAGTAATTGACAAAGATGGTAAGAATTGGGACTGCTTACTACCCTATCTAATGTTCTCCATAAGGGAGGTGCCACAAGCTTCTACGGGGTTCTCTCCTTTTGAGCTTCTATATGCCCATCATCCCAGAGGTCTGCTAGATATAGCAAAAGAAACCTGGGAACAGGAGTCCAATCCGTACCGTAGTGTAATTGAGCACATAGCTCAAATGCAAGATAGGATGGCGGCTGTCATGCCAATAGTTAAAGAACATATGCAGAAAGCCCAAGAGGCCCAGAAAAACAGTTATAATAAAAATGCCAGACTGAGAGTTTTTCACCCAGGAGACAGGGTGCTTGTTTTGGTCCCTACAGTAGAAAATAAATTTCTAGCATCTTGGCATGGCCCATATGAGGTTATTGAACAGGTTGGGGAAGTTAATTATAAAGTGAGACAACCCAATAGGAGAAAACCCGAGCAAATATATCATATAAATTTACTAAAACCCTGGAAGGACAGAGAGGTCTTAACTACTTCAATTATCACTAATAAGACTGGTAGTGAACTTGAAGTAAATATACCAGACACCCTGTCCCCACACCAGAAACAGGAAGTAAGGGACTTTATTGGTAGAAACCGGGATGTATTTTCTGTAGTTCCTGGCAGGACTAACGTTATCAAGCATGATATCGTTACAGAACCAGGGGTGAAGATAAGTCTTAAACCGTATAGAATCCCAGAAGCACAGAAAGAGGCGGTAGCTGCAGAAATTAAGAAAATGTTAGCTCTTGATATTATTGAGGAATCACAAAGTGAGTGGAACAGCCCTATAGTACTGGTGCCAAAACCTGATGGTTCGTTAAGATTTTGTAATGATTTTCGTAAATTAAATAGTGTGTCAAAGTTTGATGCTTATCCAATGCCTAGGGTTGATGAACTGATAGAGAGACTGGGTAAGGCTCGGTACCTGACTACTTTAGACCTGACGAAGGGTTATTGGCAAGTACCTCTTACAGACAGAGCAAAAGAAAAGACAGCTTTTTCGACATCAGGGGGATTATTCCAATAAAAGGTGCTACCATTTGGGTTACATGGGGCCCCTGCCACTTTTCAAAGACTGATTGATAGGATTTTGAAGCCTCACAGCCGTTATGCAGCCGCATACTTAGATGACATAGTCATTCACAGTCCTGACTGGGCTTCACATCTTCCCAAAGTGCAGGCAGTACTAGACTCTATCCGCCTAGCTGGTTTAACTGCTAACCCATCTAAGTGTACTATAGGTTTGGAAGAGGCAAAATATCTGGGTTATTCGATTGGGAGAGGACTAGTTAAGCCCCAAACAGCAAAAGTGGAGGCCATACAAAATTGGCCACGCCCCCTCACTAAAAAGCAAGTTAGGACTTTTTTAGGACTTATTGGGTATTACAGGCGATTTATTCCTAGTTTTGCTACATTAGCAGCTCCTTTAATGGATCTCACAAAAGGTAAAGCCCCACTAGTGGTTAAGTGGTCAGTAGAGGCAGAAAAATCGTTTGTAACTTTGAAAGGGGCTTTGTGCACCCAACCGGTTCTGGTAACCCCGGATTTCACTAAAGAGTTTATTGTCCAAACCGATGCATCAGAGCTTGGGTTAGGGGCAGTTCTGTCTCAGGAAATTCAGGGTGAAGAACACCCAGTGTTTTATTTAAGTAGGAAGCTGACTCCCGCTGAGAAAAATTATTCTATAGTGGAAAAGGAATGCCTTGCCATAAAATGGGCCTTAGACTCATTGAAATATTATCTGCTGGGTAGAAAATTTAGGTTGGTCACAGACCATGCCCCCTTAACCTGGATGAGTCAAAACAAAGATAATAATGCCAGGGTGACAAGGTGGTTCCTCAGTTTACAACCATTTCATTTTACAGTTGAACATAGGCCGGGTTCTAAACATGGAAATGCTGACAGTTTGTCGCGAGAAAATTTGTTTTCTGTGGTCGCTCACCCCACTAGGTCTGAGCTGGGGGGGAGGATATGTAACAGAGTGTTGGGGATGGTGGTCAGGGGTGTATATCTGGCACCCAGACTTTTGCACAGCCACTATCCTGACATGTGGGTAAGCACATGCAGCCCCAGGGAAAGTTAAGTTTAAATGTAGTTTTTTCCTCTGTTATTTGGGTCCCTGGGGTGGAGTATTCGGAAGAGCAGGGTGGGCCGATTCTCCACCCACTGTCAGAGTGGTTGTGCATGAGTCCAGCCCAGGTTTCCCATAGAGTTCTGGCTCACTGCCTAACGAGGTCATTAGCCAGTTAAAGCAGGGTGAAGAGAGGGAAGTGTTTTGGAGGAGAAAGAAGGTGTTTTGTGGAGAAAGAAGATTTGCTGATTCATTGTATCCTGTTACTTCACAACAACAGAAAATAAACAGGCCAGAGGCCTTTTTGACACTGGACTTTGTCTTGACCTGGTTTTCTTACCCTAGAGGGCTGTGCGGTTGCCAAAAGATCCTGGACAAACACACACAGGAAAGTAAGTTTGTATATTTATAATCCCTGCTCTCCGGATGCAACGTCCTCCAGCAAGCCACCAGATAACATTGTTTAACATTTTTACAAATTTGTGCAAAATGGCACCTTATGACCTATCCGAGGTAGAGTCTATTTAAGGTCACCCTCCCCCTACTAAAACACCATCACAAAAGCTAGCTATGGTTTTAAGAGTAGCAACCAAAAATGTATGTTGGTCAGAGTTGATGCATAAATAGTAGCAAATGCAACTGTGATTGGATGTGCCCCTAAATGAGTCAATAATAATCCTAAGGGTCATCTGCTTTGTCAAACAAATCAAATGAAGTCAAAGAGAGAGAAAAAAATGGCTTTTCTGATTTTGTAAAAATTTTTTTAGCAATGTGAGCAGGAGATTACTTTGCTGCAGTGGAATTTAGATAGATTAGGGGACTGGGCACTCAAGTAGCAGATTATATTGTATGTAGATAAATGCAAAGTTATACACATATGAGAAGGTTTTGGAAATCCTTGGACACTTCTTTTATGAAGAAGTGGGTTTTTAAAGGAGGAGGGAAGTGAGTGCCACAGGAACGGTGCAGCCCTCGAGAAGTCTTGAAGTAAAGCAGCAGAGGTAGGAGTACGGACAGAAGATAGACGTAAGTCTTCAGCAAAGCGTAAGGGCCTAGGAGGACATACTTGTGTATTAGGGACAGGGCCGGTGCAAGGATTTTTGCCACCCTAGGCAAAAATAATTTGCCCCCCGCCATATGTCCTGCCCACCATGTAACATTACAATTCCCCGCCCATATGCTCTGCCATATGGGCCAATGCCAGTCTGCACAAAGTGTCTTTTATCTGAAAAGACAGTGTGTTTACATTAAAAAGCCTACAGGCACAGGCTATAGACACAAGAACCACTACATTAAGCCGTAGTGCTTCTGGTGACTATAGTATCCATTTAATGTGAGGTAAATTAGAGATGAGTGCCACTAATAATATATTGGATTGCCTATTTACCACCAGATGAGGACAATAGGCTGATGATGGGCTCAGTCTGGCTCCACAGGTCTGGTGTAGAAGAGGCTCTCTGGAGACTGTTTGTAACAATGCTCACAACAATTAACGAACAGGAAGCAGCTCCATTTTTTGGGGCCCCTTACACAGCTCAAGGTTTGGGCCCCCAGGGCCTAGAATGCCCACCCATAAATCCACCTACATTGCCCACCCATGAGTTCTCTCACAGGGAGTGGAGTGGAGTGTATGTGTGTAGGAGATGTGTTATGTGTTATTGTAGAGGATGTAATGTGTGTATGTTCCTATAGAATGTAGTGTATAGGGATACCAATTTGTTTAAGGCATGTAGTGTTTGTATAGGGGATGCAGTGTGTGTTTGCGTATAAGGAATGCATTGTATGTTTCTTGGTGTGTGTGTGTGTTTAAGGGATGCAATATGTGTTTATGTGTATCTAATTAAATGCAGCATGTGTCTGTAAGGGGTGCATTGAGTGTGTAAGAGATGCATTTTGTTTCTGTGTGTAAGAGACTGTTTGTGTGAGCGTAAGGGATGCATTGTGTGTTTCGGGTGTGTCTGTGTGTGAGTAGGGATGCATTGTATGTTTCTCTGTGTGTGTGTGTGTGTGGGGGGGATGCATTGTGAATATGTGTAGTGTAAAAGAGATGGTTTGTGGGGTAGGATAGGGTATGAGAGGGGAGCAGCTCATAGTGCTCTCCCATCCTGTCAATTAGTGATCTCCCCTTCCCTCTGAGGGACAGCCTCAGTGTTCTCCCCTTCTGTCCCTTAGTGCTCTCCCTTGACCCCCTGTCCCTCTGCAGTCCCCCCTTGGTGATCTTCTCACTCCCCTTTAGTGGTCCTCCCTCCCTCCCCCTAGTGGTCCTCCCTCTCCCAAACCCCTTAGTGGTCCTCCCTCTCCCAAACCCCTTATTGGTCCTTGCCCTCCTCCCCCCTTAGTGGTCCTTCCCCTTTCCCCCGCTTCAGTGGTCTTTAACTTCTTTCCCCCCTCAATGGTCCTTCCCATCTTCCCCCCCTTAGTGGTCCTTACCCTCCCCTCCTTAGTGGTCCTTACCCACCTCCCCTCTAATTAGTGGTCCGCCCTCCTTAGTGGTCCATCCCCCCCTTTGGTGGTCATTCCTCTCTTCCCCTCCCCCGCTTAGTGGTCCTTACCTTCCTCCCTTCTACTTAGTGGTCCTTCCCCTCCTCCCTTCACCTTAGTGGTCCTTCCCCTCCTTTGGTGGTCCTTACCCTCTTTCCCCCTACCCCCTTAGTGGTAATCTCCATCCCCGCAGCGGTCATTACCCTCCTTCCCTCTCCTTAGTGGTGCTCCCTCCTTACCCCCCTTTGGTGGTCCTTCCCCCACTTAGTGGTCCTCCCTCTCCCAAATCCCTTAGTGGACCTCCTCCCTCAGTGGTCCTCCTGCCTTACCCCCCCTTTGGTGGTCCTCCACTCTTAGTCCCCTTAGTGGTCCTCCCTCTGCCAAACCCCTTAGTGGACATTTCCCCCTCCTCCCTCAGTGGTCCTTACCCCCACCCCCTCCTCCCTCAGTGGTCCTTAACCTCCCTCCCCAGTGGTCCTTATTCCACCCTCATCCCCCAGTGGTCCTTATTCCACCACCCCCCTCCCCTTGTGGTCCTTATTCCACCCCCTCCCCAGTGGTCCTTATTCCACCACCACCCTCCCCCAGTGGTCCTTATTCCCCCACCACCCCCCCAGTGGTCCTTGTATTCCACCACCCCCTCCTCCCCCAGTTGTCCTGTGGTCCTTATGGCCCTATCCCCCCAGTGGTCCTTATCCCACCCCAGTGGTCCTTATGCCCCCATCCTCCCCCAGTGGTCCTTATATCCCCCTCCCCCAGTGGCCCTTACCCTTCTCTTCCATCTTCTTTTGTTCATCCTGCCGTTGCAAACCACAGTACAGGAACTTCTGTTTCCTGTACCTGGCCGCCGGCGGAGAAAGGAAGCACTCACTGAGCTACATTGAGAGACTGGTCACTCAGATCCGGCTGCCCTCCATACAGCAGTGCTGCGCCGCCTGAGGCTTGCTAATGCTCAGGCGGCGCAGCATGAGGAGCCGCACCGGTGATTCCGGGCGCAGGGCTCCGGCGCTCCCTGCCTAGGTCACCTTACAGGTAGCATCGGCCCTGATTCGGGAGGATAGGTGGGAGCATTATGTAGAGATTTGAAAGCAAGAACTAGAATTTTAAATTGAGCCTTATATCTTACAGGAAGCCATGTAGGGACTGACAGAAGGGTGAGGAGTGGGTGGTGTGGGAAGACAGGCAGATGAGTCTCGCTGCCGCATTCATTATGGACAATATAATGGCGCAAGTTGGAAGCACATAAGACCACATAGTTACATAGTTACATAGCTGAAAAGAGACTTGCGTCCATCAAGTTCAGCCTACCTCACATTTGTTTTTTGCTGTTGATCCAAAAGAAGGCAAAAAACCCCAGTTTGAAGCACAATTTTGCAACAAGCTAGGAAAGAAAATTCCTTCTTGACCCCAGAATGGCAGTCAGATTTATCCTTGGATCAAGCAGTTATTACCCTACATTGAAAGAGTATATCCTTGAATATTCTGTTCTTGCAAGTATGCATCTAGTAGCCGTTTGAACATCTGTATGGACTCTGATAAAACCACTTCTTCGGGCATTGAGAAGCGAATTACAGTAGTCAAGGTGAGAAAGAACAGTGGAATTGACCAGCACCTTAGTCACATCTGGCGTTAAGCAAGGTTGGATGCGGGCAATATTTTTGAGATGGAAGTGGCAGGATTTGGCGATAGACTAAACATGAGGCTTGAAGGAGAGGTTGGAGTCAAAGAGAACACTTAGGCAGTGAGCCTGCATGGTGGAGCTGATGGTAGCACTGTAGACTTGGAGGGAGACAGACACAGGAGTAGCAATACTTGAGGGAGGAAAGACCAGAATTTCAGTTTTGGTCAAGTTGAGTTTAAGGAAGTGGGCAGCCATCCAGTTAGAAATAGCAGAGAGGCAGTCAGAGACACTAGTCAAGAGGGACGATCAGGAGAGGACAGATATATTTGCATGTTATCCGCATAGAAATGATATTGGAAGCCAAAGGAGCTAATCAGTTTATCAAGGGAGGCAGTATAGATGGAGAACAGTAGGGGACCAAGGACTGACCCTTGGAGGACACCAACAGAGAGGAGTTGAGGAGAAGAAGTAGAGACAGAGAAAGAAATACTGAAAGAGAGGTAGGAGGAGCACCAGGAGTGAGCAATATCTTGTAGAGCGATATTGAGGAGGATGAGAAGAAGCTGTTGATGATCAACAGTGTCAAAAGCCACAGAAAGGTCAAAGAGAATTAGGATAGAGTAATGACCACGAGATTTTGCACTAAGTAGATCATCGGATACTTTGGTCAGTGCCGTTTCTACAGAGTGCTTAGCACAGAAACCAGACTGAAGCGGGTCTAGCAGAGAATTGGACTCGAGGAAGTTTGTCAATCTCGCATACACAACTCTTTCAAGGATCTTGGATGCAAGAGGCAGTAGCGAGATAGGATGGTAGTTGGACGGGGAGTTAGGGTCAAGGTTGGGCTTCTTTAGAATTGGGGTTATAGTTTGAGTTATAACATTATACACATATATTTGGTGATAATACAAACAATTGTTTGGGAATCTGTTCATAAACATGACTATATACATGTAGTCACACATTTAGACTGGAAGAAAGGCAATTTAGTCTACGGAAAAGGAAAATACATTATATAATTTTTAAATTGTGACTTACAACTTCTCCATCCAAGAAGAGATCTGACTCCCCTTCTGTGGTCGAGTGATCTTTCTTCTTAGTTTGCAAAATAGAAAAGCACTTCAAACTGGATCTTTTGCCTTCTATTTGATCAAAAGCAGAAATACTGTAGATAGAAGATAGAAGAAAAGCTTGTCTCTTTTCAGCTTACATAACTTTGTAACTATGTAATCTGTGAACTAAATTGGCAGGAAAATGCTCCTATTAGTGTATTGCAAAATATACCTGTACACATAATATTTATAGTTTGTATATATTTTGCCGCACACTGATTGGCCCAGTTTCGTGTCATTATTGAACATCTGATATGTT
Source organism: Pelobates cultripes (assembly GCA_933207985.1). NCBI lineage: Eukaryota > Metazoa > Chordata > Amphibia > Anura > Pelobatidae > Pelobates > Pelobates cultripes. The sequence continues at coordinate 132,828,083 of OW240919.1, read as the reverse complement.
TCCCCAAATGAGATTTTCTCTACTCTAATTCTGCCAAACCAAATTGACATGATAAAAACTTTTTATCACTGTGAGTCTACATTTTTTTTCATCTTTAAACTGCCAGTGATCCTATTGATGAACACAAGTGATAATTTAATTACTAAAAACCATATTCATGCTAATAATTAACAGCAATCACATTAACACAAATCTCAAGGAAAGAACTGCATTCAGTTCTCTAGAACAAATACATCTATAGTCTATTCACATACAAAACAAATACAGTTTAATTCATTTAATTCCAATAATATGGTTATATACAATAGAATAAACTCTGTGCAAATAATTGATTTCCTTGTGTGCTTTTCATATAGCTACACAAAGAAATAGATTGGCTTTAATTCTGTTTTTGCCTCAGCTACGCAGCTCAAGAAAAAAAAAATATTAATTACATTTCTATGTTATAGCAAAATTCTGTTCAATAAAACAGCAAATGTCTGACCAAAGAACATTCAAACATCTGTAGCAAAAAAAATATTTGTGTTTACATTCAAAATCACAATTAAGTATAGTCTGCTGTCAAGAATCAGGCAAAAAGAATGTGTTACATGAAATAATACCTAGTTAAGTTCTAAGTAATTCAAAATATGTAATACTTAAGAAATAATGCTGGTGTCAATGTAATAACAAAACGATTTCAGAAAACGTAACATGTTTTACAATGTGATTGTGATGAGATGAGTGAAATGTGACATCTTGTACAATATAATAAAAAAAAACTTATTTCACAAATGTGTATAAAAATAAGGTTAAGCATTTAGAATCAAAATGGTATGCATTTAGGAAGACAAATTAGCTATAATTGCAAATTTGCAGTGGTATAATTTTTAATGGAGGTCATTCTCCACAACAATGAAAATAATTACTTGAGTAGAATCTGTATCACAAAACGGGTTTACTAGAATTGTAAGAATTCATCATTATGTGCAAAACTGAAAAAACATCACTGATATTGGTAGTATATCTGGGCACAAATTACTAAAGCAATGTTGTAGGTTTATCTACCTACTGGGCAAAACTTGTAGTCACAAAGATTCCAGTGAATTAGCCAGAGCTAGACTGGATTTCTGCTACAGAAATAAAAATAGAACACTTAGCTATAATCATTTATCTTGTGCAATATTGCAGCTAGTATCTACAGCCCTCAGTTATTTAGTATACCACAATACAAAAATAAAGTGGCTTGCTTTTTCCTACAGAACACTGCAACTATGGAATAACCTCATGGACACAAACAAATCTTCATTCAATGTAAAATCCTTTAAGAGATCTCTGTCAATATATCTCAATACAGAATCCTGTAAACATGGTTGATTATATTTTATTATTTGTTCTGTGTACCCTATTGTAACAATAGAATGTTGTGGACGTAGGACATACTTAAAAAACGAGATAAATCTCAATGTATCATTCCTGGTAACATATTTTATCCCCCTTTCCTCATGATTTCCACCACTCTATAACACGTCTTGTCATGTTACTATGTAGACCCAATTGTTTTCTTACCAGTAAACCAAATAAATTGCTACCCTAAAGTTTGGTTGCTTTATTTTGGTTGAATGACTAACTGAACAAGAGGAAGCTGCGCTCTTACTTAGAAATTCTAGTTGCACCAAACCAAGGGTTGGCAAACCCTTATTGCAGGTAGTCTGAAAAAAATCATGGTCAGGCACTTCAGGTATCTTATTAATCAGCTATATCAGAAGTGAACAAGAAGTGCAATATTCCGGCACAGAGGCCTTTGTCAAGCTAAACCTAACCTTTTATCCTATTTCTTTAGTGACACACAATCAATGATGTGTTTGCAAACAGATTAATTCTATGATTCCAACTTGTTGATTTAGTGGATATCACTAGACTTGTTCATTCAGTTTTTAAATGAATTGTGGTTTGTTAGAGTTTTTGATGATCATTGGGTAATTAATGGTTAGGAGACAGCCAGTAAATTTTGATTTTATTCACAGATCAAGGGAGAAAGAAAGAGACAAAAATATATGCAGTAAAAATGCTTTATATATATATATATATATATATATATATATATATATATATATATATATATATATATATATATATATATATATTTAATAAATATATAATATGTAAATATACAAATATAGATTTATATATTTCTTTACTGATCCTTTATTTTCTCTTTTGGTTACTTTTTGTCACTGTGATCTGTGAACTAAATTGTGAACCTATCTGTGTATATTACATTAGGTACTTATTTTGCCATATGTAGATTGTCCAATCTGTATATCCTTTTGGTTTCGCTGACTCCTTTATCCCAAAATTATCACATGGATGAAATTCATCTGAAACAAAATGCCACATAGATGAAAAACTATTTGAGACTGAACCAAAGTCTAGATGTCACAATAATATTTAATTTGCAAAGTTATATAGTGGTTCATTTACTTACAGTGAGAAGTTGTAAATACGTGAAACCTTTTGTCCAATACGTTACTACATTAATAAGAATAGAATGAGAATGATTTCCACGGTAATGTTGGCCTACATTTTGTGACATGGTTGCCAGTGGTCCATTATTCAGTGAATAGATCTCATGACACAATGAACTGAGGACACATATTTAGAAATATACAGAAAACCACAAAACCACTGAATAATGCTGAATAAAGAATAATTTAGCAGTACTGCTATCATTGAATAGAAGGCTTGCTCTTAAAGTTGAAAGATTTATTTCTCACAAATAACAATTTTTTGATAAGTGCACTCTCTTTCCCATGCCAAAGCTATATCTAAAGGAAAATACTTTTTTTTCCAGGCTAACCAATAATAAGCGACAGGTTTACAATTACGCCTGTGATACATTGCATTCTTAAGTCAAGCTTTACTAATAGGTGCATGGTATTTATAACTCATTATTTAGACATAGAACAACATATCACATGAATTGTTTAATCATATATAAATATTGACCGGTATACTCCACAATGATTCTTGAATGGAACACACAGCTTGTACAGACTATAATATGGAAAGTTTTGCCAGACTTCTGTCTACTGATGTTGTCACTTACTCCAACCAACATTGCCACTCAGTTACATTACATAGATAATTCTACATTTTGAGAATGCTTCAGAAATACACCAAGTGTGTCAAACTGTTGACCTTTTATTTTGATGACTGAATCAACCACCATTATTTTCATATAGCTGTGGGCTGAGAATCTTTCTATTTTAGAAATGTACTTCTAGAAGATATGGGTCTAACTCTGCAATGCTGTTTGAGCTTTCATATCAAGTGAGACATCAGTTTTATTACAAGTTATGAGACATATTTGTTCAAAAGTCATTTTCTTTCATGTAATGATGCTACTGTTAGACAACTTAAAGTACAAAGCATTCACAGCACCATAAACCATTATCTATTGGAAAGCAAACCAAAGAAAAAGAATGGATGTTTGTGTTCAACTAAAAAAGCAGTAGTATTAAATTCATAAATAGTATTTTTGCTGAATACAACTCCTTAAGTGTGTTTTACATTTTTATTGGTCATTATGTACAATTCTCTGCTAATTCCATAATACAAGGGACAATATAGTCATCAAAACAACTTTATCTTAATGAAACAGTTTAAATGTATAGAACATGCCACCACCGTCTCATTGCTCAATTTTCTGACATTTAGGGGTTAAATCACTTTATTTAAACAGCCCTAGTCACACATACCTGCATGTGACTTGCATAGCCTTCCAGAAAAATCCTAAAAACTAACAAATAAAATCTAACGTTTATATTTCCTTAATTGCAAAGTATGTCTAAGTTAGAATTTATTATCTGCTACACTGTTAATAGCTTGCTGGACGTAGCAGGAACCTCCTCTGTGTGAATAAATTTCAATTTACAGAGCAGGTGATGAACACTGTTAAAGTTACATAGTTACATAGTTACATAGTTACATAGCGGGAAAAGAGACTTGTGTCCATCAAGTTCAGCTTTCCTCACATTTGTTTTTGCTGTTGATCAAAAAGAAGGTAAAAAACACAGTTTGAAGCACAATTTTGCAACAAGTTGGAAAAAAAAATCCTTCTTGACCCCAGAATGGCAGTCAGATTTATCCTTGGATCAAGCCGTTATTACCCTACATTGAAAGATTATATCCTTGAATATTCTGTTTTTGCAAGTATGCATCTAGTAGCTGTTTGAACATCTGTATGGACTCTGATAAAACCACTTCTTCAGGCAGAGAATTCCACATCCTGATTGTTCTTACAGTAAAAAAAACTTTCCTTTGCCTTAGACGAAGTTAACATCTGATTGAAAATGAAACAATTTAGTTTTCATGCAAGTTGCGGCAGTCACAGCCAGGGCAGGTGTAGTAAGGGTTGTTTAAACAGAAACACAAGTGATTTAACTCCTAAATGGCTACAAACTGAGCAGTGAGACCACAGGGGCCTGATCTATACCCAAAAACTGGTTCATTAAGCTACAGATGTTTTAGTGACTATAGTGTACATTTAACTATATTTTAAAGTGCTAATTGATAGATCATCTTTAAACACTTTGCAGCTACATAAACATATGCATATCAGACTTTATGTATTAGAACATTGCCACATTATGGGATTCATGGGCCTGCAGCTGAAGATTATGATGAGCCTAATTGTTGATCAGGAATTTACATTTAATGTCTCTTGCACTTAGAAGAGCATGTATCTGACCTAATTTATCTCTCTGTAATCTTTCTTTGAATCTTAATAGTTGACTGGAAAAATAGGCTGCAGTTTTGCAGCTATAGATAAATATATGCCCAGTTATTTTAATCATTATTATCATCATCATTATTATTTTTATTATCATTAGTATTTATAGAGTACCAGCATATTGTGCAGTGCTTTACAATTTTAATATGGGGATATAACAGCTAATAAGAAAAACTATTAGAAATGTTAACAGGAACAAAAGGTTAATGAGGACTGAGCTTTGACAAAAGCTTACTAAAGAATGTGATAAGGACATTACAGACAATTTTGCATTTATTTTTAAGGTCGTGCCATTGTGTATATAAATTGGACATCTCTGCCATTTATATAGCCATCACTACTTAAATATAAATATCTAGAAACTGGCAATGTAGGTATGTAGGCATATATATCATTACATGTGTGTGTGTGTGTGTGTGTGTGTGTGTGTTCACATAAATAAATACAATCTGTAACCAGTAAGAAAGAGTCAGAATGTAGATATGAGATTAGTATGAAAAGCTAGCATGATCTGTATTCCCGAAAGAGAGCTCACCCTGGTAAAAGTAATGGTTGGTTAAAAAAAGGAGGAAATGGTAAGGCAAGTGATCAGCAAGCATGGGTAGGAAGACAGTATTAAATATTGTTCAATCAACAGGTCTACAACGCAGACTAAAGCAAAGTACAGGCTGACCCACGCTCAACAGACGAGAGAGAGCTTACCCCACTAGCAGGGAGAATGAAGATGATATGGAGCTTGACAGCAATACAAAGAACATATATATACACAGAACAAACTACTACACATAGTACATTTGGCATATGCCTCTCACGATACTAGATGCACAGACGAAGAACTTATTAAGGCCTACACCATCACACATGAGAGAAGGAGAGACACCTACCATCACTCTTCAGCTTTCAACAACACCTGAACAAAGAAATACAACCGAAAAAAAGCACAATCTATAGCTTAAGGAAAGTTCACAAAAAACAGCCAGGTTTAATAATAATAAAATAAAGTGAAAGATAAACAAAGCAAAAATTAATAGAAAGTACCAATTGGTAAAGGAACCACATAACGCCACGAGCCACGCATCAACATACTATGGCCTCGTGCTACGCCGCGCAACCTAGACTATAAGATAAGCTACAGTTTGAAGTTAAGAATTAACCACATAAAGGACTATTGTTACACCCTGTAACTAATGCATCAATGTGGTGGCCTGTGAGCCCAAAAAAAGGAATCTATGTTTACTTACCACCAAGTTTTGAAACAATAAAAGGTGATTAATTAAAAAAAATTATATATTGTTCAATCTCTCTCAAAATTACAGAGTTAATTAGTCTTTCACTTGTAGTCAATGTGAGAGAAATGTGTGTGAATAAGAAAGAAACTGACTCCAAGCCAGGTTTAGATCTCCTGTTAAGGAGAGTAGGCAGCTGCCAACAGGTGCATGTCCAAAGGGGTGCTTGTTTTCATCACTTATAATGTGCATTTTTTCAGTTTGTGCACTGGTGGGGAGAGATACGTGCTTGGTGTCTAAGCCAGTATCCTCTCTCACCTCAATTCTAAAGCTGCAGGAACCCTTATAGAGGGTATAAATCTCAGTGCTGTACCAACTCCTCCAGTGGCTGAACAGGAAGTGGAAAGGATCCTTTCCCAATCTACTCACTTACAACCTTTTACACGGCAAATGCCTTACAGTTGGAGCACTGGGAGCTCTGAGTGATACACATTGCATAAAAGCACCTGCAGCTCTACAAACATTCAAAAGAGGACTACAAAAGACATAGGATGTTGAGTTATTTGCAACTGTGCCACTCAATGCCTAAACCTGAAAGACAAAACTCTTTCAATGCTTAAACCTGAAAGACAAAACTCTTCACCTTAATCCTAGTTATAACTCTTCTGTAAAATGAAAAACTTAATGTTTATAGCCCCAATATATAATAATAACTTTACTACTCTTTTCAACAATTCAGCCCTAAACAAGTGAAACAACCAAAAGCTATTGTTCTGAGTGTCTTAGAGGATTGTCGTAATTTCTGTTATCTTTATATATGATATGTGCATTGCTATCAACGTAAGAGTAGTGTTCTGTTTTTAACAAGGCACAACTCCTTTTGCTTCTTGCATACAATTGAAGGCAAATCTGTTCAATAATACCGCTCTAGTGGTCTTTTTTTTTTTACAATATTTATTTTTATTTTGTATTCTTATTTTGTAGTGTTTATTTTTCAATCACAGAGTAGTACAGACTTAAAGATAAAACAGCTTTGACATTGTGTTTTGACAGAATATAATGTAAATACATTCCATTAACAGTATGCTTTTCATGAAGTTCGATACTACACGTTAGTCTGCCGATAGGGAATTTGTGGTCTTTCCATGCTTTCGTGAGTCTAGTATGTGTTATGGGTGCGTAACTAGCTGAGGTTGTCCTCTGGAGTGCTCGGGAGCTTTGGATGTGTTAGGTCCAACTATTCTAGTCACAATACGGAGCTTTGGAAGGAGAATGGGTCGTCAGCCTATTATTTTGGCTGTGTCGTGCCGTGTCAGTAGCAGTGTAAAGGTGTTACGAATAGCTCTGGAGGAATAAAAAGAGAAGAGAGTAGAGGAGGGGAGAGGTGGTGGGAGTGTGCGAGAAGAGAGAAAAAAAACCTCCTTCCTCTCACCCCATATCCAAGTTCGCTCTTCTCCACCCTCTGGTCATTTTTTAAAATCTCATTGAAGCCATCACTACTTAAATATAAATATCTAGAAACTCATTGTAGGACTCACAAGCTGTTTGTGTTTGGACAATGTGTCAGACATCAATTGCCTAGATTGGGCTCAAGCGGAAATGCTCTCCAAGATTATCAAAAATATTTACAAAAAATCTTTCACACGGAGTATCATTCTCAATGCAGAATATCTTCTGGGAGTGATAAACCTCGAAGCAGACTGGTGTCCAGTCACTGGTGGGATACCAGCAATTGGATGCTTGACAGGTCCATTTCCTTCACTTCTAGTGGAAGGGGAATTTCCATCCACTGATTTTAATTGGCCGACTCCTACTGGTGGCCTGGACAGTTTTAGGAGCTACTGGAACATGGAAGGCCTATAGCAGACAGCTCGATTGATCCTTTGGGCCTCTTGGGCCCAAGTATGTGAGACAGCTACATATAGGCGTTGAGCAACTGGTGTAGCTGTGATGTGGAAGGTACTTGGATCCCTTTGTGGCCCTTAACTGATTGACTTGTATCTTGCCTCTTGCATAGAATTCGCTTGACCTGTCCTAAATACTCCTCACTCTTGGACATTTTTTTAGCTCTTTGTTTCTTGCACTTCTGGTCCCAGAATGAACACTTAACACTTTGACAGCCCTCTCCAAAACTTACGTTCATTCTTTGCCCAGTCTTGTTTAGACAGGTCTCAGATGTCTGCACTTTAACATCCATGGCTTGTCATTCATACCAGATAAAGTGATTATTTTGATTTCTCAGCACACCAAAGGTAATACATCATTTATATTCTAACAGTTTTTTCTTCAAGAACCCCAGCTTTTCATGGTTGGTATATTGCATTGTTATATGGACATTACCACCCCATTAAGCTCTTCTCTTTTGGGACAAGTTCTAATATTTGTTGTTAGACTGCATATACTAGTCTCAGTTTCTACTTTGAAAGAAAAAATATGTGAACCCTTTGGAATGATATGGATTTCTGCACAAATTGGTCATAAAATGTGATCTGATCATCATCTAAGTCACAACAATAGACAATAACAGTCTGCTTAAACTAATAACACACGAAGAATGAAATGTTGCCATGTTTTTATTGAACACACCATGTAAACATTCACAGTGCAGGTGGAAAAAGTATGTGAACCCTTGGATTTAATAACTGGTTGAACCTCCTTTGGCAGCAATAACTTCAACCAAATGTTTCCTGTAGTTGCAGATCAGAGTTGCACAACGGTCAGGAGTAATTCTTGACCATTCCTCTTTACAGAACTGTTTCAGTTCAGAAATATTCTTGGGATGTCTGGTGTGAATCGCTTTCTTGAGGTCATGCCACAGCATCTCAATCGGGTTGAGGTCAGGACTCTGACTGGGCCACTTCAGAAGGCGTATTTTCTTCTGTTTAAGCCATTCTGTAGTTGATTTACTTCTGTGCTTTGGGTCATTGTCCTGTTGCAACACCCATCTTCTGTTGAGCGTCAGCTGGTAGACAGATGGCCTTAAGTTCTCCTGCAAAATGTCTTGATAAACTTGGGAATTCATTTTTCCTTCGATGATAGCAATCCGTCCAGGCCCTGACGCAGCAAAGCAGCCCCAAACCATGATGCCCCCACCACCATACTTCACAGTTGGGATGAGGTTTTGATGTTGGTGTGCTGTGCCTTTTTTTCGCCACACATAGTGTTGTGTGTTTCTTCCAAACAACTCAACTTTGGTTTCATCTGTCCACAGAATATTTTGCCAGTACTGCTGTGGAACATCCAAGTGCTCTTGTGCAAACTGTAAACGTGCAGCAATGTTTTGTTTGGACAGCACTGGCTTCCTCTGTGGTATCCTCCCATGAAATCCATTCTTGTTTAGTGTTTTACGTATTGTAGATTCTCTAACAGGGATGTTAGCATTTGCCAGTGACTTTTGTATGTCTTTAGCTGACACTCTAGGATTCTTCTTCACCTCATTGAGCAGTCTGCACTGTGCTCTTGCAGTCATCTTTACAGGACAGCCACTCCTAGGGAGAGTAGCAGTAGTGCTGAACTTTCTCCATTTATAGACAATTTGTCTTACCGACTGATGAACAGCAAGGCTTTTGGAGATACTTTTAAAACCCTTTCCAGCTTTATGCAAGTCATCAATTCTTAATCATAGGTCTTTTGAGAGCTCTTTGTGTGAGGCAATATTCACATCAGGCAACGCTTCTTGTGAAAAGCAAACCCAGAACTGGTGTGTGTTTTTTATTGGGCAGGGCAGCTGTAACCAACACCTCCAATCTCATGTCATTGATTGGACTCCAGTTGGCTGACATCTCACTCCAATTAGCTCTTGGAGATGTCATTAGTCTAGGGGTTCACATACTTTTTCAACCTGCATGGTGTGTTCAATAAAAACATAGCAACATTTCATTCTTTGTGTGTTATTAGTTTAAGCAGACTGTGATTGTCTATTGTTGTGACTTATATGATGATCAGATCACATTTTATGACAAATTTGTGCAAAATCCATATCATTCCAAAGGGTTCACATACTTTTTCTTGCAACTGTGTGTATATATATATATATATATATATATATATACATACATACATACACATAGATATAGGTTAAATAGCTTTATTAGCACATACAAAAGGGAAACTTTACAGGGGAAGCTCATGAAATAAAGTCATAACATGTTATCTATCTGTCTGTCTATCCTATATATCACATACTTGTGATTTATAATGATAAAATTAAATAGCATATACTTTTTTCCTTTTGTAGTACTTTCTGTCATTATTTACTATTTTTAAAAATATGAGGTTCATTAACTGAACTCTGAATTGTAGTTCATTGAAAACAAAAGCAATATTCAAGCACAATGAACCTATAGCTACCTGTAGCTTTGTTGGAAAAGTTGTCAAAGGCACAGGATGGTGTCTCTACGTGGTTCTGGAAACAGAAAATATAGTATGACCTTGAGAACATCATAAGGCATGACTGAAAGCATAGTGCTACGTTTTAGAGTTAAGAAATGGTTGGATATTGAACAAAGTGTATGCCTACATTTTTCTGTCCAATTTTCAATAAAAAAGTTATAATAAAGTTTTAGATCCACAAACATGCAAGAAATAGTTAATACAATTAAAATTTTGGCACAATACTCTGTACTCACTGGCAATTATAGTAAATTCACCATGGGCCACAATATAAAAAAACAATCCCAGTCCACCATTTCTTCATGATCAACCTTTCTGAAGGTTAAACACCAAAACTCATGAGTCTCATAAATTACATTGAAAATAGCAATATCACAAACTGCGAGTAAATTTTAGCTGCATAAGAACATCTATTAATAATCCATACGCCAAACTATTTTTTTTAAATGCTCTCTGCTACAGGTTCAAATTACTTTTTTTCACATCTGCTGATCACCTAAAATATTCATGGCATCTTTTAGATTTTAAATGTGATTTAAACTTGCATCACATTAATACCTGATTTTTTTTTGATTTTTTTTTTATATTCCACTGTAAAAAGCGTAAATAATTGAATATAAAAGTTGTTTTTTTATTAGAGGAATGAGATTATAATTATGCTTAAATTTTTCACTAAATGCACAACCAGTTTAGTAACTTGCAATATATGGCATAAATGTTATGATCCTTGTTAAAATCAATTAAGGATTAATGTCAACATGTATTCCTTAAAATTAGTTCAATGTTTCTAGTTCTTCAGTTATGTTTTTTTATTCCAACTCTCAGCATTCTGGATCCATCTGTCCTTAGTATCATCCTTATTATTAAGGCTACATCTATCCTCTGTATCATTCTTGTCATTAAAGGTACCAAGTTGGATATGTAAATCCTACCAGTGTAAGAACGTGGTTGACTATTGCTTGTTAGCTCATGTGTCATTTCCAGTGATCCTGCTTAGCTACTGCTTGCAACTAAGTACCAGGTCTACTCTGATATTGGCAGAGTCTGGTAAACAAATTAAATGTGACCTGGGTCACAAATTAGGAGTACGAACATAACAATAGATTTGCTCTGTTTCCCATTCCATGTATTATTTTATTTATTTTCATATATCACATTTTTCTCTACTAGCTTCATTTTAAGTTTGTCCTGCACGATTATCCCATGATCTATCCTATTATTATGATTTGTCTGATCAATGTTATAATTTTAGATTCTCATGTTGAATCTAATTTACCTTATGTAAGCGTCCAGATTTGCTAGATACCTTATAGATGACACTATGTTTCATTAGAGTTACAGAGCAAATCTTCAATTCCGACTGGCGCTAATATAATTTTTATTGTAACTGTTACTTATTCCAAACTTAAACTGAAAAGTGCTATGGAATATTATGACCAAATAACATCTAATCTATTCTAAAATCTATTGGTAAGGTAAATCATGTGATCTATATGTAAATATATGCAATTCTACCTAAATACACATTTTCCTAGTTATGAAAAACAGCTCAAATATTTTTTTTTCTCCAGTGACAAATGAAATAAAAAAAAGTAGGAATTATCTTTTTTGCACTTTTTTTAGTACACACCTCCTACTAAATAATTTATGAAGGGCAACTGTATTGTAAAATGTTAAATATGGAGCAATCACCATAGAAACCAAAGAATGTTTCTCCATGATGTACCACACATGACTCTACATATACAGTAGAATCATAATGAAAAATTAGAATGTTACATATTCATAAATGTTACTTTGCAGAATTTCCAAATGCCCACAGCATAATTAAACTCTTACTAAAAATTTTCCAGGATTTTTTTTTTTTTGTGATGGTGCATTTTCTATGTGTTTACTCCATTGTAATTTTCTGTTTTCTCATTAACTGCACCAATACATATTACATGATGTTTTCAAAGGAAAAATGTGTTCATTTTTCCTCTATGAATATATTAAAGAATGAGAAACATGCTAAATGCTTTTTAACATTGCTTTTCACATCAGTTTTAATTTTTACAGAACTAGTGCAGCTAGGGGAAAGGTCTTGATTGTGAAAATGTCTTATGTCTATGATTTCAAACAATTTATGAATGTTATAAGATAAATATTGAAAGGAGTACATTACTGATACATTTTGTATGTAATCACTAGAAGGTTTGACCCAATCCAGAATTGCTACACGGGTATGTATTAGAAGAAAGTATATTTAAAAGTATTTTTAAACTGTTCAAGTGACCATTTACCACCAACCTCTCCCAAAACCGGTGGCTATATTAATTCTTTTTTTGTGTGTTTTCACACACATGTTCTAATTTCATAAGACATTTCACAGATTGTGGGTGTCCCATTAATGTAAAAACCCTGAGTATAGTAATATCCCTCACATGTATTTTACCCATACCATGGCATATTATTTACAAAAGAAGACATCATGAACTATTATATATATATTGGGATTTTTACCTGGTAATTTCAATATGAGTTTCTCTTCAATTTAGAGGTATATTTGCATTTATTTTACATATATTCAATTTTAATGGCAATTTTTACAAGCCTTACTAGTTCGCACACCCCCAGAGTTTCATTCTGCTTTGACTCCTGAGCACAGCAAGTCCCACATGTATACCTTGGGAACTGGTGTGGTCCAGATAGTATTAGGTATCCATTTTTGTTTGACATCTATGCCACCATTCTAACTAGCATGAAACCTTGAGAATATTTTAATACTAACTAATGCTATTTAACCCTTGCTAGCCCATGTTAACACTAAACCTAACATACCTCGGTATGCCACCCTGCACATGTGGCGCCATGCTGTCCTGGCCACAGTGAATGCCGTACGGCATTTGGTTGCTCCTCGTGCAGAGCAACCCCTGCATGATCTGTCTTCTGGCAAGGCTTCCTGATCATTTTGGCAGCCTAGCACCACCTAAAGGAGTCCTTGGAAATTACAGGACCCTGTAGGTGCAGGCTTTTTATAGCATTACATTGACTGGTCATATTATTGGGATGCATAATCTGCCCTTCACAGATCACACTCCTTTGTGTGATTTGGTGCAGGGTGATGATGCTGTCTAATAAGATTTTTGTTCTCCCTATTTAAACTTCCCTCTTTATGGAGATCATTGCCCTGTCATGGCTTATTCTGCCTGAGAGTGCTTACTATGTAGTTATTTGAGTTTCTCGTTACCGACCCAGCTTTGTATTTGACTTTTCTGATTTTCTAGCGACCCTTCTTCGGCTTGTTATTTCATATTTGAGTATCTCTGGTGTCCTTGACCTTGGTTTTCTATTTTGACTCTGTATTTTCGCCTAGCTTCGGCACACGTTAACCCGGCCACTCTAAGGTCCGGTATTTATACCTTCTCTCTTTATATTCCTTCATTCTGGTCACTGTTTTCCTATACTCTGTGTGTGTGGTTTACCCATTCTTGACATTAGCAAATTGTTGCAAGATACTGACTGCAGGGAATCTTTTTGTAAAGGGTATACCAGTTGTCACAAAGTGGAAACAAGGTTTTCTGTGTAGTGGCCATGAAGCTAGATTTAAATATTACGATGGCTGTCAACATTTGGTCTTTGGAGCAAGGAGCTCTCCCATGTAGTGGCCTGAGATATGACCCATTATATACGATATATATTTCATTTTGCTTGGTCTGAAATTGTATATTGTAAGGCATGTTTTTATGTCCATTACAACTTTGCAGTATATCAAAATATTCTATAAAGATTAACACTTTTAGATAATTACTTTAAGCACCTTTTCCCTGGCTCTTTACCATGCACTGTTTCTCTGTTATCCCTCTTCATAATGTCTGTTGTATTCAGACAAGGTTCACTCAATATTTGGGACCATTAGCCTGGCTGCATTGTATTCTTGCTTTATTGAGACGCCCCCACCCCCCAACCCACCTTACTTTTCTCTTCCATGTCTGTCTCATTACATAATGTTCTTATATATTGTGCATTTTGCACCTATACATGTCTTTCTGAAGATGTATTTTTTTTTTCTAATTGTACTGTCTTTTTTACCCAGTAAAGTTATACAGAAATACATATAAACACATTTAGAATTCACCTTCCCAGTGTTATTCAGGCCAAAACAAGTTCAAGTCTATAGCAAAGTGCTAAATAATAGAATAGAGACAAACAGAATATTTGTCTACATTTAGACATTGTCAGATAACCAGCTCTGGTCATTTAAAGCAGACTGTGTCTTTTGCTAAAACTATTTCTATTTATAATATTACCCAGTGAATTAAATCTCCGGTAATATAAATCACAATCTCCTAGAGTCGGAACAAAATTCTCCTTTAGTGCAATTACCATACCTTCAAATATAAAAAGAAAGCTCTCGCATCCTCTATACTATTTTATTTTAATGAAAAAAAAAACTATTCATTACATTTCAAAATCACTCTGCCAATTGTCACAGAGTACACTTGATTAGCTGTTTGTGTCCTTTGATTTATTCTGTCATATAAAGTAGACCCAGAGTAACTAAAAGGTATCTTATTCAGTATAATCACTTTATGTAGGTTATCACCACTTTGGGTGTGTTAATCAAACTGTCAAGGATGGCAAAAGGAAGTCATTAAATCTTAAATGAAGAAAAATATATGCTTTTTAGACCCAGGATATTTTCTCTTTTTCTTTTTTTTTTTTCCCTAGTGGATCTTAAAGTAATTATTCTACTTTCTTTTCTGGAAGGCTACTGATTACTTCATGCACAAAAAAAAAAAAAATCCTACAGACAGGACTTTCATCTCAACCATCTATCCATACAACTTGTGCAAACTTATACTTGTTACCATGAAAAATGACAAATTTGCTATATGATCAAAATGTTAACAAGGTAAGTGTCACAGAGATGGATTACTGACTGTCACTGCTAGCAAGAACATGAGGATACATTGATATTTCTCATTATAGTCACTGCTTCCCCAATGCTCACTAACAACATTTCTGCTGTGAGTGCAATAAATCACATATGAATAACAAGCTCGGAAGAAAGGCTACTGAGAGACAGATTTTCTCTAATAGAACTACCTGCAAGCTATAACATTTTTTTAAAACAATCTATCAATACACTTTATACTGTTGTCTATAATGTCTGGAGGTGTGATTTAATAAAGGTAGTTATTGTAATAGTTGTTGTATCAGGCAGTAATTTACCATGCAAATTCAATTTCATTAAAGGTATATGGAATTTATCTCTAACGCCTACAAAACTATGGATGATAGGGTCAGTGTCAGGTAAGTACCTATATTGTGCTGGTTTAACAGACAACAGATGCATACATTTATATGAATATATTTCCTTGAATATCTCTTTAGACTGTTCTCTGCAGGCCACCAAAATTATATGGGAGGATCTGCTCTCAAATGGCTCCCATTAATAAATGGAGGTTTCCTACATGTGTCAATGTGTGGGTATGTAGATATGCATGCTTCTGTGTTGCTGTTTGTTTTTTGTTTGTTTTTTCATCCAAAGACAATGTAGAAGGCAGGAAGTCTACCAGGGGGAATGATAACATATAACATAAAATAACAGTATAGCTGTTTGCTGGATTTAATATATTATTGAGATTAATAGTTTGGAAAAGGTAGACTATTTTGTCATTTCAGAATTGCTGCTTCATCGTTTAACCAATCAGACAATTTCCTGCTTGATCGATTTGGTGAATGTACAATATCAGGCCACATACCCACTCAAGTATTTTTAGCTTCAGAGATTCAATTAATGTAACAAGTCAGAAAATATACCTCTCCACACATTTATACAATCAAAGGTTCAGGGATGTACCCAGACAAATCTTGTACCTACCCAGACCAAGTGAGGCATTACAGGTTCAATTATTGTACCATGTAAATTTGCAAGCATGCATGGGCATTCTCTATGGTAACAATGAAGCACTCCAACACTTTAATTACCAGCATCATTAAAAAGGATGAAACATGAACTAATACATGTTTTTTTCCCTAGATGGGTCAGTAGATTTAAAACTAGGACTCAGTAAATTGTGCCGTTGCATTCACTGACATCAGGATATTAAGTCTGTCATTTATATCACGACTCAGATCTGAATTCTCAGTTTTGTATTGATTCATATTTCACGATTATGAATCCTTGATTTACTACTACACTACATTTTATTTAGTTAAGTTATTTATAACTTTTATGTTCTTGTTTGTGTATTTGACATAATGGCACTGGAGGTTGATGGTTGCTCTGCAAAAAGTAAAAGATCTAAAAGTGTCATTGCCCACTCTACTCACTTGAAGGAATATTTTAAGCACCAAGCCAATTTTAGTTTCATGAATAGGTTTTGGTGTATAGATCATGCCCCTGCAGTCTATGCCATTTAGGAGGTAAAATGTTTAATCAATACTTGCCACAGCTCCCTGGCTAAGACTCACACAGGCAACCTTACACTGCAAAAGTCTGCTTAAATCAACAAAAGTCTATTTTTGCAGACATTTCAAACTTAAAATGTATATCTCCTGATGTGTTATTAGTCTGATAGTGCCTCTTATCTACAATTAAAGTTCAATCACCAGAGTGGAAGATAATAAAGTAAAGTAAACTTCTAAAGTAAACACACTCTGCTGTAATTGAAACATTTTTCTTTTTTTTGGAGGCTGTGTGAGTGACAGCCAGTTGAGGTGTGAATAAGTCTGCATAAACAGAAACAAATGTGATGTCACTACTAAATGGCAGTGAACAGTGACACTGTTCTGAGCATCACAACTGCTTTCTTAAGTTAATGTTGTTTTCAGTGCTTAGACTGTCTTTTTAAGTTATCCCATTTAAAAGAGTACAAACATCTCACTAGTTAGATTCAGGTTCCCCTTGTTTTCAGTGTAAAAACCTTCCCAAAAAACATTTTACTCACCTGTTTCCAATGGTAAAACTCCATTAGCGCTGCTCACCTCTCTGCCTCCTGCAATGCCATTCCTCATCACCGGTCCAATCCAATGCACCTCTTATAGGAGTACCTGGTGTTCATACACGTTGACCGCCATGCAGCATCCAGTGCTTCTCATAGGAAAGCATTGAATTCCATGATCTTCGATCTTCCACGTCACATGAACGATATTTACTCGCTTAGTACAAAGAAAGTGCCTTTAGTGACCATCTGGAATACAGTTGATTGAGGTGTTTACTGAAGTACTGCAATGATTTACAGTGTAGGGTTAAAATGACCTGACCACTGCCTTGATATAAAGTTGTCTGGGTGACTTTAGTGGTTCTTTAAGTTTCTTCCTACTTCCTTTTATGCAATGAAATCCCTGAATCTATATCCTTCTACTGCCTTTAAATACGCTTCCCTCTCTATGATCTTACCCTTTCTAGTTCAGCTATCCCTCTGTATTGGAGGTTCATCTTGGGTTCATAGTGCACGACAGGTAAAGCATTCATTCAGAATTTTTTTTTTTTTACTCACTTTGCATTTTCTCCAGTTAACAATTTTTAGAATATCTGTTCTTACAAAGTAAATGGTGATAGCATAAATACTTTTGCTAATAATATAATTTAATTGCATTTTCTTAGTTGATGTTAACAGTAGAATTCCCAAGATTAAATAAAAAAATTGAGATTGTCAACACAACTAAACACAACTAAAAAGATAGAAAGTCACTTATGGTAGCTAGATTTTCTCTTAACACATGTGACATACACAGGAAGATAATGCATGCACAGTGTACAAAACAATAGACAAGATGACAAGGTCACTTTGAATCATTATATAATCTTGCAAACATACGGCTGGACAATGACTAGATAAAACATTATGCTTGACTATCTATTGTTATAATAAATCAATGCTTGCGAAGTGGAAGAGTGATTATAATATCATATTGCTTGTGCCTTCTGAATCATTTAGTAATAATTTAGTCATGTGAAAAGAATTTATCTTAGGAATGAGTAAACCACTTAAAAGGCTGTTTAAGGAATACCTCTGTTGAGCAAAGCTACATGACTGTGAGCGAAGAAACACTATAGGAAGGGCTCAGCAGTAGACTGGGAAATGTATTTTGTTACAAACTGCAAATTGCACAAATTTGGTCCGATCATGTAATTGTTTGACTTCCCAAACTAAAAAGGGAAATGTAGCAGAGTCACGAAATGAGCATGTGCTTTGATTTGTGAATTCCATGAGTGGCATAAAAAAAAGAGGTGACTGAAGGGAAAAAAAAAGATTCATATCAAGTTGAAAAAAAATAAAAATAAATAAATATATACAGTCAGGTCCATAAATATTGGGCATCGACACAATTCTAATCTTTTTGGCTCTATACACCAACACAATGGGTTTGAAATGAAACCAACAAGCTGTGCTTTAACTGCAGACTTTCAGCTTTAATTTGAGGCTATTTACATCCAAATCAGGTGAATGGTGTAGGAATTACAACAGTTTGTATATGTGCCTCCCACTTTTCAAGGGACCAAAACTAATAGGACAGATTAACAGTTATAAATCAAACTTTCACTTTTTAATACATGGTTGCAAATCCTTTGCAGTCAATTACAGCCTGAAGTCTGGAACACAGAGACATCACCAGACGCTGGGTTTCATCCCTGGTGATGCTCTGCCAGGCCTCTACTGCAACTGTCTTCAGTTCCTGCTTGTTCTTGGGGCATTTTCCCTTCAGTTTTGTCTTCATCAAGTGAAATGCATGCCCAATCTGATTCAGGTCAGGTGATTGACTTGGCCATTGCATAACATTCCACTTCTTTCCCTTAAAAAAAAACTCTTTGGTTGCTTTTGCAGTGTGCTTCGGGTCATTCTTCATCTGCACTGTGAAGCGCCGTCTAATGAGTTCTGAAGCATTTGGCTGAATATGAGCAGATAATATTGCCCGGAACACTTCAGAATTCATCCTGCTGCTTTGGTCAGCAATCACATCATCAATAAATACAAGAAAACCAGTTCCATTGGCAGCCATACATGCCCACGCCATGCCACTACCACCACCATGCTTCACTGATTAGGTGGTATGCTTTGGATCATGAGCAGTTCCTTTCCTTCTCCATACTCTTCTCTTCCCATCACTCTGGTGCAAGTTGATCTTGGTCTCATCTGTCCATAGGATGTTGTTCCAGAACTGTGAAGGCTTTTTTAGATGTTGTTTGGCAAACTCTAATCTGGCCTTCCTGTTTTTGAGGCTCACCAGTGGTTTACATCTCGTGGTGAACCCTCTGTATTCACTCTGGTGAAGTCTTCTCTTAATTGTTGACTTTGACACACATACACCTACCTCCTGGAGAGTGTTCTTGATCTGGCCAACTGTTGTAAACGGTGTTTTCTTCACCAGGGAAATAATTTTTCGGTCATCCACCACAGTTGTTTTCTGTGGTCTTCCGGGTCTTTTGGTGTTGCTGAGCTCACCGGTGCGTTCTTTCTTTTTAAGGATGTTCCAAACAGTTGATTTGGCCACACCTATTGTTTTTGCTATCTCTCTGATGGGTTTGTTTTGTTTTTTCAGCCTAATGATGACTTGCTTCACTGATAGTGACAGCTCTTTGGATCTCATATTGAGAGTTGACAGCAACAGATTCCAAATGCAAATAGCACACTTGAAATTAACTCTGGACCTTTTATCTGCTCCTTGTAAATGGGATAATGAGGGATTAACACACACCTGGCCATGGAACAGCTCAGCAGCCAATTGTCCCATTACTTTTGGTCCCTTGAAAAGTGGGAGGCACATATACAAACTGTTGTAATTCCTAC
The DNA here is from genome assembly GCA_933207985.1 of Pelobates cultripes. Taxonomy (NCBI): domain Eukaryota; kingdom Metazoa; phylum Chordata; class Amphibia; order Anura; family Pelobatidae; genus Pelobates; species Pelobates cultripes. Next base: position 132,807,912 of record OW240919.1, on the reverse strand, counting down.
ACCGTTCACTTGATTTGGATGTAAATACCCTCAAATTAAAGCTGAAAGTCTGCAGTTAAAGCACATCTTGTTCATTTCATTTCAAATCCATTGTGGTGGTGTATAGAGCCAAAAAGATTAGAATTGTGTCGATGTCCCAATATTTATGGACCTGACTGTATATAGGGTATGTTCAGAAAAAGTCCAGCTATTGTTAAAATAACAAGAATGATTTGACTGAAGATGGTCAGATAGGGTAAGTAGGTAGGGCTTCTGTTCACCGAAATAAAGGCAGGGTTAGGGTAGGGAGAGCTTTTAGAGTAAGGTGAGGTATAGGCTCAGCGTGAGTTAGGACCATATAGAGATTGTGTCTGTAGACAATTAGATCCCTCCTAGTTCTTCCTGCCTACTGTACATTTTCTATATACCATTTAGAATCAGTTATTTGCTCCCACCCCTTTTCTTTTTTTGTTGTTTTATTTATTATTTATTAAGAGTTTCGAAATTGAAAGGAATTGTCTTTTACAAATGTAAAATTGTGTAATATGTACACATGCTTTGTTAATGTAATTTCTACTCAGAAATGCTTCTCTTTTAATAAAGGTGTAATATAAATAAAAAAATAGTTTGCACGACATCAATGTAGCATGGCAGTTAAGGAGAGTGGACTGGATGGTGCATACGTGAACAATGACGACTTCACTGTTCTAGTTAGTGGGGGTGCTAGATGCCAATGAGTGAGCATGTGTACTGTGTGGCAGTCACATTCAAAATGACTGAGCGAGTAGAGCAACAGTTCACCCTGGAAACTATTTGGATAATTCAGAAGGCTTTCAGAGATCCAATGAGTACAGAGCTAATAAAAATGTGGCATGAACACGTCAAAGATGGTCAAGAACCTTTTGAGTTTTACCAAAACTAAAATCACCTTAGAAAGGGAAGAGATTTATGACAATCAATGAGATTCAGGTAAATACGACAAGGCAGCTGATGACGACTCCAACAATGGATTTTGCAGAAAGATTTGGACAGTGGAATAGACGCTGGGAGAACTGTGTGAAGTCCCAAGGTGCCTACCTTGAAGGGGACTGAGGCGTCATTGTCCTATGTACAATGCTTCTTGTATACTGTATCTCCATCTAAATGTGTCTATTTTTCATATTACATGGCTGGGTACTTTTCAGGCAGACCTCGTATGTGTATGTAATAATTTTCAGGAGTATTTGGAAATAGAGCAGGGATTTTCATTTTGCATCAAACATTTTCAATGATGCATTCTACCCTTTACATTTAGGGGATTTTCACTGTTGTCTTCAGTAAGAAAGTAAATTATCTCATAAAAAAAAATGGCTTGTTGCCTAATCAGGTTATTAAAAATCTCCCAACGCAAACCCTCAAACTTTTTACTTGTACATTGAAAGAGCCATGCCGTTTTTGTTGTGTGGACACTTGTTGTGACATTTGTAATCATTGGACGTTCCGCTAGAGAGACAAGACAAAGAAAACCAGAAGCAAACACTCAAGGTTCAGAAGTTTCTCTACCTGAAGCATTACAGTTATCTGCATAATTAATCCTGTTCCTATTACAAGGTGCAAACAAGGGTGAAAATAAGGAATGCAAACTATAGGCTGAAAAGAAGGGACTTTAACTTATGGATGAGTGTGTTGTGTGTTTGACTTGTGGAAGAGTGTGTTGGGTTCTAATTGGGCCTGGTAAGATACACGCCTAATTGTAGATAATAGCAGTAGGTACAAATATATTGGTCAAGAATTTGATCCTTTCCATTTGTACCTTAGTATGAGGGTGGATTGCAGCGGACATTTTATATTTTTTGAAGAAAGTCGCACAGAGATGCCTAAAGTTTTGAATAAAATTGAGTTCCTCTATCCGTGATTAAGTCTTTAGGGGATTTGTGTAGTATAGAATTTTGGCAAGGGTAACAGACTAATAAAAAGTAACTTTTGTTTTTAAGGTGCCTCAAGTAATCTGAATTTTTAGAAAAAAAAACATGCTGATTACCATGGTCAGGTTTAGGAAGAGTTTGTAAAAGTATTGATGTTTAGGTGGCATATTTTTTCTTTCTTGTGTATTACATAAAGTGACATAGGACTGCACAGTTTTGGAGAAAACAGGCCACAAAAAAAAACTTTTGAAAAGTATAGAGGTCTTATTAGATGTCATGCCAAAGGATTGTAATGAATTTAATTTAAGAATTTAAAGTGTTCAGCAAAGAAAAGCTTATTTTTAAGGTAATACAACCAATCGTTGATGGAAAAGCAGTTATTTTTGTGGCAAAACAGCGTGGGTTATTGGTAAAGCTTTTATTATATTTTCTTGAACAATGTACAATTAGAATATACGAAATAATTGTCTGAGAATACAGAGGTGTTACGAGTGGTGTATCCTTGTTTTGTGCTGCCCTATTGCCTCATGACTAATACGTCCCTGGGTGTTACTCTAAATGCGATCATCGATGAGACATGTAAATAGATTATCTGCCGTTCCATTTGTTTTCTTGTAGAAATTTAAAATGGAAACTCAGTTCTTATACGAGTAATATGTTTTTTGTTTCATGGAGATCAACAATTGGTATTCATTTATACATTTCCAAAAAATAACTATCATTGTCGCAGTCTAGGAGATAGAGCTCAGAATGCAGTAATAAACTGAGAATGTCCAAAATGAAGTACAGGTAAGGATGCAGCAGAAGCAAGATCAGCTGGCAATAGGCAGCCCAGGTTCATATATGGAAGACAAGCCAAAGGTCAGGTAACGGATACAGAACAGGAGCAAAGAAGCAAGGAGAACAGAATATTGAACTCCTTACGTGTCCTTCCTACCTTGAGACCTCCCCTCAAAGGAATGCCTTTGCCTAAGTATATGTGTGCTAGTGTGTATATGTCTTCATGTGTCAGTATGTGCGTGTGTGTTGCAGTGTATGCAAGCATCTCTTTATTCAAATTCCAACGTGATATACAAACACCCCACTGCATTCAAACGCCAACACTACACATAAATACACAACTGCATTGAAATGCCAACACTATACACAAATACATATTTGTATTTAAGTGTCAATACTACACACAAACACAACACTGCATTCAAATGGCAACACTACACACGTTTAAACACAAAGACACTGCTCACAAATAAAACTCGGGAGTTGTACAACAATTGAGGATCTATCTTTTGACCACCCTTGCATTAGAGGAGGACCAAGATAATTTTTTCCACTAGGGCCCTTGCTACATGACTTCAGCTTACTGAAATGCTTCATAGGTTAGTTGTCCCATCTTTCTTATTTAATGAAAATTGCTCCATCACAGTAATCAGACTGAAGATGCTCTTTCTTACTTGATTTTTTTTCTTACTTGATTTGAGCACTTATTAAAAGTGGAAATCATTCTATTGGTGTAGCATGGGCACAGTGATACCACTGTAGCAAGATATAAATTTGAAAGTTAAAATATAGCTTCAGTTTTAAGAAGTCTGGGTCAAAAAGCAGGTAATAAACCCTTAATGTTATAGCAAAGTACAGACAGTCATTCCCCATATAAACCTACCAGTTGTATATCATATCTGTGCTTTAAATAGCGAAAACAACTTTTATGGTTAAGTGGCTAAAAGAATATTAACAAGAATCAAAATGAGAAAACAAGATTGTTATAAGTAAGACTCGTAGCAGGATACCATGCTCCCTAAGTAGCGTAGTGTCCACTAATAGGTTTCAAACAAATACCAAGGTAATACTTATGGGAGAAATCGACACTTGGCACAAAATCTACTTTCTCTTTAATTGCAACAAACTTAATGAGACACAAAACAAAGTGGTTACTGGAATCTAATTTCTTAAAAACTATACAGGAAGAAAATCAATGAGACTGACGAATACATGTTGTTATAATTTAAACCTTTAGTGATGGTTGATAAAGAAAGATGCTGCAATGTTTTTGTTTTTTTCTTCATACTTTTATATCACATCAATAAGCATAAAATATAATTAACCCAATACCACTGACCCACAAAACAAATACGATTTTTTTTGTTGCATTTAAAATTATATACACAATATAAATTTTTAATAAAGGCAGAGAAAACAAAATGAACACCTCATTAATTGCAGTATTGTTGAATATCTTTGGATAATTAACTTTTATTAAATTGTTTATGTAGAAATATTTTATTTGGTTATAAGTTGTATTTCTAGTTTCTGATGTATTTCTATATAATTCTAGTTTCTAGTTTGGTTCTCAAGGGCCCTGCTGTTTTACTTGACATTAATTCTCTTCCTGCTTTCATTCCCCCTGTTGTCTCCTTAGATACTGTTTCTGTTCGACTCTCACCCTCCTGTTGTCTCTCCTGATAATGCCTTTCTTACTGGTCTTTTTTTGTCATTTCTCTCTCTCTCACATTTCCTGTTCTCATTACTTCTACTATATCATTTTTTTTCTGCTATAACTAACTTTTTTCATCTTGTTTTTCTTACATTGTTTTTCTGTGCACTTTGTTTTTTTTACTTGCTGTTTCAGTTTCCACATTCACATCTCCTATGTCCCCTACCTTCTTTTAAATTAGCCCTATTTTCATGCAATAAGTGTAGGTACAGTGTGGACTAAGTACTGTATTATGCTGTGAAGTTATCAGATGTCACGTCCAGATTGTCAAACTGGTGACCTAGATGATGTTGTCACCTACTTTAGAGGTAGAGGCTTGAATGTGAGGAGAGATAAGGCAGGAGTATTAAGACCTACTTTTTGGCCAAACAGTTATTCAACCTACATTGTGCAGATCTGGGGAACGGTATAAAGTTCAATTTCTGAGCCATGTCCCAGATTCTCATTGAACTGATTTGCGCAAGTTTGATGTGGCACTCAAACACAAGCTGAGTGGTAGAGATAGCCTGCTTCAATTATTGTTATTTGTGGTTAATGCAGGGTGCCTTGTTAGCCACTTAACACCAGCTCAAAATCACCAATTTATAGTTTTACTTTTTTTTTTTTTGCTAAGTTTTTAGAGACAGAAAATACTATTTTTTTTTTTCTGGCTGTGTTGAGTCTAGTACGTGTTGTGCAAGTGTGTGAGCACTGTACAGTGATTCTTAGCATTAAAAACAATAACCTTACAGTGGTAAATCTACAGAGCACCAACCCATTTTACAAACATCTATTTTGTTGAATAAATTTGTACTAGGTAACACAATGCAAATCTTTCATAAACCTAATTTATTGTAATAAGAAAAACTAACACACCATAACCATCATATTGGAAGCTTTTTCTCTCTTCTGTTAGTGTGTGGATATAATTTACTACACATGTGAATCCTGCCTACACTAAATGTGGGTTACTTTTTTTTAAACACGTAGTCTATCGGGTCCTAAAAAAAAAAAGATTTTAAAATGTGGAAAATTAAGCTGTTGCTGATGGTCATCCTCTTGTTCACCCACCTCATAAAAATCAAATCAAATTTAAGCTGCTTCACCCTTTTTCAAGAGCCTTTCATTGTGGTTTTGCCATATTTACTGAGTTTTTCACAACTTAGAATGACTCCTGTTGCACATTTTTCATAATACAATGTAAAAGGAAAACAGACACTCATTATAAAAGTTCTCACTTTTTTTTTGTTTTGATTTAGAAATATAATAATATTTTTTTTTTTGTAACTCAAAATTGACTTTTTAAAAATACCTGTTATTACTGTTATAAACTACTATTTTGGATATCAATTTAGATAACGGTAGTAAGAACCATATAAAGGGTAATTATAATTTGAATTGGGCTAAAACAAGTACCCCATATTTGGGTATCTTGTTGACAAGGGGAGCCTCGGAACTAATGCTGACTAATTTTTTTGTGCAGTTTTAGAGATATGTCAAAAACATTGAATAAATGGAAAAAAATAGAAATTTCATGGTGGGGTAGAATGAATCTTTTTAACTGTAGTACCTATCCTGAAAAAAACATCTCTTGACCCATCCTCCCCCTCTAACTATCGTCCCATATCCCTGCTCCCTTTCTCATCAAAGCTTTTGGAAAGACTTGTCTTTACCCGTGTGTCTCGCTTCCTCAATTTCAACTCTCTCCTTGACCCTCTTCAGTCTGGTTTCCGCCCTCTCCACTCTCCTGAGACTGCTCTCATCAAAGTCACTAATTACCTAACCGCAGCTTAATCCAAAGGTCACTACTCCATATTAATTCTCCTTGACCTCTCTGCTGCCTTTGACACCATTGATCATGCTCTCCTCCTTCAAACTCTTCAATCGCTCGGTCTTTGTGACTCTGTCCTCTCTTGGTTTTCCTCCTATCTCTCCCAACGCTCATTCAGTGACTCCTTTTCTAAGCATACCTCCTCCCTTCGTCCTGTCTCAGTTGGAGTTCCCCAAGGCTCTGTCCTTGGTCCCCTTCTATTTTCTCTTTATACTGCCTCTCTTGGCAAGCTTATTGCCTCTTTTGGATTCCACTACCACCTGTATGCTGATGACACACAGATATACCTCTCCGCCTCCCGGACCTATCCCCTGCCTCCTGCAACATTTCACTGCTTGCCTTTCTTCCTTCTCTGACTGGATGTCCTCACACTTCCTGAAACTCAATCTCTCTAAAACTGAACTCCTTGTCTCTCCTCCTCCTAATACTGATCCTCCTCTCTCACTCTCCCTTCAAATCAGTGATATCCACATAAGTCCATCCTTGCAAGCGCACTGTCTTGGCCTCATACTTGACTCTGGCCTCACCTTTGAGCCTCACATCCAGTTTGTTGCCAAATACTGTAGGTTCCAACTCAAAAACATAGCTTGCATCCGCCCCTTTCTTATGCAAGATGCGACCAAAGAGCTTGTCCATGCTCTAGTAATTTCCCGCATGGATTACTGTAACCCTCTCCTGATTGGTCTCCCCAAAAGTCGTATTGCCCCGCTACAGTCTGTAATGAATGCTGCAGCTAGACTGATTTTCCTCTCTAGTCGGTCCTCTCACACATCACCCCTCTGCCAGTCCTTACATTGGCTCCCTGTATCCTATAGGAGTCAATTCAAAGTGCTAACCCATACATTTAAAGCACTGAACAATTCTAGCCCCTCTTATATCTCCTCAATGATCCATAGGAATGCCCCTCCTCGTTCCCTCCGCTCTGCCAGTGACCACCTCCAGACTCCTGCTAGCACCCGTACGGCCAACTCGCGCTTGCAGGACCTCTCGCGGGTGGCTCCTTTCCTATGGAATAGCCTGCCTACCACCATCAGACTCTCCCCTAGACTTCAATCATTTAAGAAGAGCCTTAAGACCCATCTATTCAGGAAAGCTTATGGCATCCCAGAGTAACCACTACCTTACATACCTGTCTCTTGCGCTCTCCTGTAGGGCAGTGCTTTACTCTCTCCTCCAGCTCTGTTTCACTCCCACCCTATTTGATTGATACTTCCTGTCCTATTGTGTCTTTTACCCCACCTCCTATAGACTGTAAGCTTGTTTGAGCAGGGTCCTCTTCAACCTATTGTTCCTGTAAGTTTTCTTGTAATTGTCCTATTCATAGTTACTTCCCACCTCTCATAATATTGTAAAGCGCTACGGAATCTGTTGGCGCTATATAAATGGCAATAATAATAATAATATCTCTTGTCTAAATGGGCATACTTATTCAGAATGCTTCCCTTAAAAACCCCTAGGCCATGGTTAGACATGATCCAAAACTCGTTCAATAATTTTATATGGAACAACAAGAGACCTAATATTAATAAAATACTTTTGGCTCAAAAGGTTAAAGATGGAGGCCTGGGCTTTCCAAGTATTATGGACACCTACTTAGCGCATGAGTTTTTTCATATATATAGAACCCAATTAGACAGTGGAAAGAGGGAAGGGTGGTATATTTTAGAAAGTGAGATCTATCAAGTAAAAAAATCTTAGTTCTATACTTTGGTACAGATCAACAGAACCAAAAATTTGCTATCTTAGACAATCTAATATATGCAATGATTCAATACTAGACATCTGGAAAGCAGTAAGAAAGAAAGGTAGTATAGAGACTAAAATCCCCTATAATCTTAAAGTGGAATTACTCCCATATTATATCCAGGATCTAAACATTAGAAGTTGGATTCAAAAATGTATAATACAAATAGACCAAATGCTTGATAATGGTAAAATAAAACCTTTCCAACAACTGATACTAGAATTTCAGCTGGCAACTAAGGAATTATTTACATATTTGAGAAAAAAAAATTTTTTAAATCAAAATATTATGAGCCATCTTTCCGGTGGAACTAAGCTGATATGTTCACTCTGAATAATAAAAAATAGGAAAGGTATCTTCTATTGCAAAGCATGCAATACTGAAAATGGAGGCTCCTTTGAGGATTAAGGCATGTCAAAAGTGGGAGAAAGATTTAAATATTACAATAAACATGGAAAAATGGTGTGCAATATTGCCCAAAGCCTGCAAAATTATCCACTGTCTGAATTTATTAGAAACCCTATTTAAAGTTATCAACAGATGGTATCTCGTGCCCACTAGATTAGCTAGTATGTATAGTTCAAGCTCGCCAGTATGCTGGAGGTGTAAAAAAACCTTAGGTTCTTTTTTGCATAACTGGTGGGAATGCGAGACCGTTGGCAAAATATGGCAGGAAGTATTTGTTAAGCTTGAAAACCTAATAGGTTAGCTTATCCCTAAGTCCCCTGAGAATGCTTTATTAGACTTAAATATTGAAACGTTACAGCAGAAAGAGATGGTTATATATATCCACTTTATGACTGCTGTCAAGATAACTATAGCACGAAGTTGGAAGAACTCACTCCCTTTTTCTTTTGATAAGTTGATATTGCAAGTAATTTTCCAGCTGAGAATGGAATCTCAACTGGAGAAGTCACAAGGGGAAATGCTAAAGAAAAGAGTATATAATGCCTTTTGGTTCGAGAAACTAAACTGAGAGTGGAAGTAAACCCTGAGTGAAGATTTTGCAGGAAACAGTTGTGAAGAAACTGTTTTTCCTGCGTTTGGTTTAAAAATGATCACAGAACAGTGAGAAAAATATATTGAGCTCCCCCAGGTATTCCCGTCGGTATGAGAATGGTTATAATGTTTGTAAATCTCATGATGTTCATTTAGAGTAGCACTGGATGGGAAAGCACAAGTTTACAAAGGTAGAAGTGTTCCTTTCAAGTGCCCACAAAATAATAGAGAGGCTAGTGCGAACATTTTGGGTATTGTATGTATATACGTATGAACTGTTTATATGGTTGTTTATGTAATAATTGTTTTGTCGTTGCTATATGATAAAACAATAAAAAATATATATATATTTTTTTTTTAAACTGTTATTAGCCATTAGGCCAATCATGTTGTAGCCATTTTTGCATATCAGCACAGTCATAGTCACCATTTTTCCTTCTGCTGTGGCTGTTTTAATTACTTTCCCAAATTCCTTTCACTAATGAAATTTGGCTGAACCAAACTACATTTGCCGTCCAAAACTTTTTTTTTTTTTTCTTTTTTGCTAAAGTGGGTTGGGAGTCATTCAGTCCAGACATAGTAGTATACAGGGCCATTGGGAACACTATTTGATTATGATGTACTAACCTGATGGCTTTTTAGAGTAGCATAGTAGAGGAACATTGCACTTCTTCCATCCAGCCATTCTTCCACTGTAGATTAACCTTTTAAATTTGTGAAATGCCCACTAATTTTTATTTTTCACTTGTAATATTGTCTGGAAACTAACAACTTTGAGTAATTTTCGAAAAAATTAAACCACATAGCACTCACTCATTAGTGTTTTCTATATATTACACTTATCTCAATAATTCTGTTCTCCTTTGTCAATGTGGCTGCTAGGACTAAACTCTTTCACCTTCCTGTGTCTTCTATCATTTTAGATGCCAGTCTTCCCCCAAACTAGTTTTTTTAAAGTACAGGTTTTGATTTTTTGTTATTACTGTGCACCATGTTTTTTGATCTAGTCAAAATGTTAATTGTCATGCACTCAGGGCCAGTGTAAGAATTCTTGCTGCCCTAGGCAGCAATCTATTTTGCTGCCTCCTAATGAGTGAAACTACATTCACTAAACTCTGAATTGATGTGAGGGGACATTTAGGGAAAGAGACACACTGAGTAGACATTAAAGGACACACTGAGTAGACATTAAAGGGAAACTATAGTGCCAGGAAAACAAACTCTGTCAAGCACCCCTACCTCTTGGTGCAGAAAAGGTTAAAAACTGTCACTTACCCGGGTCCAGCGCTGATGTCCCTTGGTGCTGGCTAGGATCCACTTTCGCTCTTTAATGGCCGCATTAGGTTTTTCCCATATAAAAGTATTATACAATGCATTCCTATGGGGTTTTGTGTGACGCTGGACATCCCCATGCATAGCCACTATAGGTGGAGTTAACACTGAACAGTAATTATTGCAGTTTCTTAAAAAATGGCAATATTTACTTTTGCAGGGTTGAGGACAGAGCATCTAGACCACTTCAATTAGCTGCAGTTTCCCTTTAAGTGAAAGCAGACACACAGTGAGAAATTTAGAGAGCGGGAACAGCCTGGAGAGACATTTAGGGAAGGATAGAGAGACTGGGAGACATTTAGGAGAGACATGGTGAGCACACATTTAGGGAAAGAAAGAGACACACTCTCACTAACACACTCAGTCTCACTAACACACACACATACACACACAAAGTGTCACTTGCACATTCTCACTAATACACACACAGTGTCACTTACTCTCACTAACACACAGTGTCACTTGCACACTCTCAGTAAAACACACAGTGTCATTTACACACTCACTGAAATAGTGTTACACGCTCTCACTAACATACAGTGTCACTTACACACTCTCACTAACACACACACACTGTCACTTACACACTCTCACTAACACACACAGTGTTACACACTCTCACTAACACACACACAATGTTACACACTCTCATGGACACAGTGTCACACACTTGCTAACACACAGTGTAACTTGCACACTCACTGATATAGTGTAACTTACACCATCTCACTAACACATACAGTCACTTGCACACTGTCACAAACACACAGTGTCACTTGCACACTAACACACACACTGTCACTCAAATACAAGCTCACACCAGTTTACATAGTCACATTTCATTTACACACAGAAATACAGCAATTTAACACACACACACCGATTTACAACCATTCATACAATAAACAATGCCCCTTAGCCTCCAGATATGCCATACCTAAATGATGTGTAAAAGGGCGGGAGCAGGAGAGCTGTGCACTCTGAGCACAAGCGGCTTTCTGGTGTTCACAGGCAGGGGGCAGCTGGGTTACAGGTCACATCCCGGCTTCCCTTGCTTACAGTAAGCAAGGTGTGCTGTAACTGGGGATACAGCACACCCAGTTCCCTGAGCAGACAAGTGGCGGAGAGGAGCCCAGCAGGTGAGTGGCTGCCCTGGGGGGTGGCTAAGGAGCCACTCGCCCAGCGTTCCAGCCCGAGACAGCTGCAGGGCGACCCCCCAGGAATCTTCCTGGTGGGCGCCCCAGGCAAATACCTTATTCGCCTTGTGGTATCGCCGGCCCTACTACATGCTTAAAAAACTGTCTATATAATTAACACTTACTGAGTGTACTTACAAGTTTTCTGACTGAGTGAGTTGCAGTGTGATTCGATTGCTGTAGTTTGACTTGCATTGTTGATTACTATTACTTTAGTTTTTCTTATCCTTTGCTATGTTATATGTTTATAAGAAACAAGCCAGGTCAAAAGTTACAGGAACTAGTACAAATGCACAGGTCAACAAGGAACAAAGAAAGTATACATTACCAGTGTGAAATTAATTTTCAATAGAAAAAGTTACGTTGGGTCATCAAAGTATACTTGCACTGAATAGGTACAAATATGATGCAAATGTGATCTGACTGTAAACTGGTGCAGTATCTGATGTCAGAATTGCAGTGTGTCACTATAAGAGTAAATCTTGCAATCGTATAGCTGCAGCATTAGAAGTCAGTGTGTGTAAAGGCACAGGGATAGAAGACCTCATGCACCATGACCTATGCAATCATTATGGGTTGTAATGGTGCATAGAATAATCTTTTAAGTAGATTTACCTGAGCAGCATAAATATAAATTGTTTGATAGATGTACATTTCTGCAGCTCTAGTTTATATTGCCCATAAAGTATGACAGTTAATTCTATAGCCATTTATATTCATAAGTCATGTTAATACAATATTGATTAACTATATCTTCTAGATTAATGTGAAAAGAATATGCTTAATCTATTATAAAAAAAATAACAATGATCTCTTTTAGAAGTCATAATACTGCTTAATACAAACAATCAGACCAAAGAGCTAGCTGTGGACAGGGACATGTGTGAGTTGGGGGGGAGTGGTGTAATAAGTTCAAAGAAAGGAGGTCCTGTAGGTAAAGGGGGAGGCCTAAGTTAAGGGGAGTGGCCATATGTATCGAGGATGCTACTTTCTGTTACCCTCAGCCATCTTAATTATTCGTCTTGGGAACAGCTTCCCACCCTCCCTTTATGTTCTGTGATGGAGTTCTGTGTTGTGCTAATTGTGTTTTATTGTCACAGCAGGCGGACAAAGGTTCTTGTCAATCAGGCTTGGACCAGAGGTCCAGTGGAAGTGGTTAAGGGCTGACCCCTCTCCTAGTCTCAGGATTAAGTTATGATGAAGGATGTGCTCACTGAGCCAAAGCCAGTGGTTAGCATGGATGGTATTGGAATGCCAGTTGGAAGGTCAATTGTGGTGTATGGACGAGGGGGAAGGCAAGTTCCCAGGTTATGTTAAATGGTTGACAAGGATCTGGTAATGGAAATTGCAGTTAATAAATGTCATGTTAATGTGTTATGTTAACCCCTTAGTGATCAGACCGCTTTTCAATTTTCTTACCATTTGGGATCAGGGCTGTTTTTACATTTCTGCGGTGTTTGTGTTTAGCTATACGTTTCCTCTTACTCATTTACTGTACCCTCACATATTATATACCATTTTTCTCACCATTAAATGGTCTTTCAAAAGATACCATTATTTTCATCATATCATGTAATTAAATATAAAAAAATGTATAAAATATGATGAAAAAATTAAAAAAAACACACTTTTTCAAATTTTAAGCCACAAAATCTGTTACGCATCTACAACTGCCAAAAAACACCCATGCTAAATAGTTTCTAAATTTTGTCCTGAGTTTATAAATACCCAATGTTAACATGTTCTTAGCTTTTTTTGGAAAGTTATAGGGCTATAAGTACAAGTAGCACTTTGCTATTTCCAAACCTTTTTTTTTTCAAAATGAATGCAAGTTACATTGTAACACTGATATCTGTCAGGAATCCCTGAATAACCCTTCACATGTATATATTTTTTAAAAGAAGACAACCTAATATAAACTTGGGGTATTTTGACTCTTTTCATGCAACCATTTAACACCAATCTATGCCCAATAAAAAAAAAAAAAAAAAATATATATATATATATATATATATATATATATATATATATATATATATATATAATAATTGGGGATTTTTCTGAAACACTGCTTGATTGGTCTATGGCTGTGTTTGTACACGCTTTTTAAAAAGAAGTGCGGGTATTTATTTACCGGGAAAAGGAGGGCATTCAAAACATAAGTAGACATCAGGCAAACCATGCAATTATGCTCAATTAAAAAGTATCATATTATAAAGATTTTAATCATTCTATAAAAAAAAAAATGAGCACAGCTTGTACATAGTTAAATTCAAATAGAATTTGCATAAGGCAGGCAACACTTTTATATTTGAGATAGAGCCTATGAAACTTAAAGGAACACTCCAAATCGAAAAACAAACAAAAAATAGTTATACCCCACAAGGAAAACATACATGTACTTAGTATTTTTTGGGCATGTTTTCTTTGGGAATATATGAAAACTGGCTTGGAATAGCTACATATCTAATATCTGCAGCTACTGAATGCCTTTCTTTTTTCAATGGCTTTTAGTTTGACTTTCTGTTGATGGATTTATCAATCATAAAATTCTCATTTAGAAGGCTGATTGATTGATTGAGATGTGCACGTGTCATGGTTACATAGATAAATACTGAAAATCCCCTTGAATATCCTATTCAGGGTGTCAAATGAGTCTGAATTGCTCTGTAGATTTGTGTTGCGACAATAAGCAATACATTGTGGTATTTGATCCTTGATGAATAGTGTGCCTATTCCAACCAGTATGAACATACGGACAGTAAGAGTTGTTGCAATGACCCCTAAAATAATGGAGAGGAAAACATTTTATAGTACAGTGAGCTGCTTATACTCTGTAGGTTCTCAATGAAAGCATAGCTGTAAATTAGCAATTGTTACCCAGTCGGTTATTGTATTCAATCCTTCCACACTCCTTAGAGGGATGTGCAGCAATGTTCTGTTCCTCAGATAAAATTAGTACTCTGTCCTGTGCGACACCTGGGAGACACCACCTTCTTCCCATTAGCTCTTGCCAAAAGAATCCCACATCCACAGATTCTGCACCCAAAGATCCCCTGGCAATGCCTAAACTGACAATAGGGTGCTGAACAATTTTAATATCCAAATCCTAGGGTTAAGAACCACTGTGCCAAATTAATCATTTACAGTAATTCAGAGGTTAGATAAGTGTTACACATCTAGAATTGTGTGCAATTAAACATTCAACTGTATTCGTCTTTACTGAAAGTATAATGTATGCTCAACAAAAACTAAAACTGCTCTCATGATTTAATTAGTGTTAAGTACAGTGGAAAAAGACAAAACATAATTACTTGAAAATTCAATAAAACTGCAGAGCAGGAGAGGTCTAATATGGCAGATCACAAAGTTCCTGTAATTTCTAAAGGTACATTTTGCAATAGTCAGTTATTAAAAGTAATACTAATAAACTTAAGCTTCCATAAACTGATAGATTTCTGTCATTATGATTGCAGTGATAATATATAAAACACAACAAAGGGAAAGAATAAAAACGATTTATAATGAAGAGTTTGAAAAGAACTGCTACCACAATATCCTCTAGCAGAAATATTCATAAATGTCTATACAGATCTAGGCTGCAGTAGTTTTAGTGAGTGGGATCTTAGGTTGGTTAAATACATTTATGACACTAGATCACTGAAAATGCTGGCACTTTTTTTATTTGTATCATACAAATAAAAAAATATGAATAAGTACCTTAGAAATTTGAAATATTAGGTGACCATTTTCTTTTAGCTCTATACTTGCTGGATTTAGTATGTGTTGTGTTTTCAGCTGCCTAAACCTTGGTGGTGTAGTGTATAAATAAAGTAAAAAATTTTCCTAATTTTTCAGACTTACTTTTTCTTCTCCCTTGTGGGAATCAGTTATAGTGGTGACTAAAGGTACTGCT
Organism: Pelobates cultripes; assembly: GCA_933207985.1. NCBI lineage: Eukaryota > Metazoa > Chordata > Amphibia > Anura > Pelobatidae > Pelobates > Pelobates cultripes. The sequence goes on along the minus strand of OW240919.1, from coordinate 132,792,538 downwards.
TTATGATATTAAAGTATATAAACCTTGATCTTTAGTATATAGGCTTAGATTACAAATTAATCTCTCTACGTCCAAATGGCATATACGAAATGACCAATGGGCATGCTAAGTGCTGAATCCCCTGTAATGTGTGGCGTCCACTTCGGCAGTAAAAAGGAGGAACACGTAAATAAACTTAATGTACCACAATTCAATGTTTTGGAATAATGAAAACAAATCAATGCAATAAAAAAAAATGCTGAAGGAACACTTTAGGCAATATAATCACTTCAACTGACTGAAGTAGTTATGAAACCTGGAACCATCATTGAAGGTCAAGTTGCAGGCTGCCAGAGACTAAGTATCTCTACAAAATGGTAACTAAACTGTTTAGCAGTGATGTGCCACCCAGTTCCTATGGACTCCAGGCATTGTAATCATTTCAGTCATTTGAAGTAGTGAGGTTTAAATTGCAGTTTTTTTGTTTTTTTAAGTTTACTCTGGTCTGTAGTGAGAGTGAGTGAATCTATGTGTCTCCTCAGTATATGTACCTATGCATGCATGTCTGTAATATCCTAAAACTGGTGCCCAATAACGCACCACATATTCAAGGTGAGTTCTTACCATTCATTTATAAAGAGGGACCTTACTAACTTTTGCAATGACAGAACGGGTTCAGCTTTGAACCCATTCTGAACCACATCTGCTTTTCTCCAATCCTCTGGTACGATTCCTGAAATAATATAATCCATAAAGATTAAAAACAGCTGTTTGGATATTTCTACACTAAGCTCCCTAATATTTAAAGGGTTAACACCCAGAAAGAATATACTACTAATACTTGCAAAAATACAGAAGGGTATTGAGGAAGATTGTTAAAAACTGCATTGAGTTTCTGTCGTGATTACAGTTCACGTAATTGCTTGCAGATGATATTGCAAAATATTGGTTGATGAAATGATTAGTTGCTCTTTAAATATGTGTAATAGTTTCCGAATTTTATATTTAAGATATAATTGCAAAATCTTTTTATTTTTGGTAAATATCAAAGAGAATATGTTTCAAGCAAGTGCATTTTACGCAAACTTTGTTCTTATCAATTGTATGCGTGATTTAATTGCTGTTCCAAAGAAATTATATAGATTTATTTTTAAATCAAAATAATTGAATTGCATAGCCATATTTACAGGTTGTTTAATAATTGATCTATTTTTAAAGTTATTAATTCTACAAAAAAAATAAATAAATAACTTCATGGATCAACAATTTGCTGTTTATAATTAGGCTACAAGAACATTTTAAAGATAATTGTATAGATGAGTGAAAAATAAATCACTGTCGTTTTCTTATAAATTTAATTTTGTTTTTACTAAACTATTTTAGAGCTGACCTGGCATTTTTTGTTTTTGCATTAGCCATAATCCTAAATTAATACATTTGTGTTAAAAAACAGTAGGAGAGCATACATAGCAGATTTTCACACCATCAGGAGGGCTAGTGAGGGCTATGCACAACAATGAAGTGTTATGCCTATATAAACTGACAAGTCAGATTGCTCTCCTGAGTCTAATTCCCTGCATCAGCACCGATTTATTGTGATAGCTACTGCAGCCTAAAGGCTAGAGCTGCCAAAAAGGGCAGTGTTAGTAAAATGACTAGAAACAATTAATTAACAATTTTATTTTTCTAAACATCATAAAGTTAACAAAAAAAGAAAAAAGTGTGTGCGTGTGTGCGTGCATGTGTTATTTTTTTCACAACTAATATGAAAAAGATCAAAGATTAACACATTGAAAAAATATAATTCCTAACAAGATCATTGACATTTCCCTTGTCTAACCTAATGTTCCTTTGTATCACTATTTCACATCGTTCTGAACCCATTTGTACCAACAGCATTAACTGATATTTCATCACCTACTGGTTTGTATCATTTTAATATTATGCTTATTTTTGGATGTCACTGTTTAAAATGGATGACATCACAAAAACAAGCAAGCTTCAGTGAGTAAATATGTTCAACCAAGGACCTATGTTTAATGGAATGAGTTAATAATTTCATACTTCAGTGACGATATTTCTCTAAATGGAATACTAGAAACTCAAATAGCACTTCATAAAGTAATGACACAGAGAAAGTCAATAACATAACTGGTAATTTAATATTCCTAAAAATAGGAATCTGAAAGTATTAGGAAGATAGACAAACAGCTGCAAAATCAGAGGGTATAGTGCATCAAACAGCAGGGAAAGACAGCTGCCACAATTATGATTTTGTAGCAACAGATGCTTCTAGTTGATTATAAATAGGAGTACATAAGTATAAAGTGACATATAGCAATCTAGAATGAGAAAGAAGTGATTTAGCAGTCTGTGGATCTTACAGTAGCTCACTCACATCTATCTGAGCCAATGTGGTAAATTTTGTGGTAGGTGCTACCCACATAGATTTGGAGTTCTTGTTCCTGATGTGACTTTATTTGTTAGGCTTGACTTTTTCTTTTTTAATTAGTTTTTATTGTTTTTAATCCGTAAACACATATAAATAACAATGAACATACTTTTAACACATGTAACAATTCCACAATCTACAACCCACATTTACATACAAACATTTAAGTTATGAGTTTCTTCTAATCCTACCTTAACAATGCCTTTAATCTATTATTAGCAGTAATTGGGAAGCGCAATAGAGTTACAAAAATAGTAAAATTCAGTCTGCAGGTGAATTTTGATCACAAGAGAGCTCTACCAAATGCGTTAGTTGGAGAAAGAGTGATTTTATCTTTCCGTTTATCAATATGCTCCTTGTATTTATCTTGTTGATTAATCCTTTTTCCAACTTTAACTGAAACAGTACTTGTTCTTTTATTAAAAAACAGTTAGGCAGTATTTCTTGTTTCCAGTATCTGGCAACAAGAATTTTTGCCGCTACCAATATATGTATAAGATAAATTTTCAGACTTTTATTGGCATTAATTAATTACAAATGCAATAAAAAATATGTCAGGGCTAAAATGTAAGTCTACTTCTGTAATACTTTGAATCTGAGCATGTACATTCTTCCAGTAAACTTGAATTAAATCACATTTCCACCAAATATGTATGAAATCCCCTCTACCAGCCTTACATCTCCAACACTCTTCAGAGACATTCCGATACATTTATAATAGAGTCTATTACTAATTTTAAATTGTAATTCTGTTAAATTCAAACACTTTATCGTTTTTAAAACTAAGTTCCATTCTATTACTAAAATTTTTTTATTTAAATTGTTTTCCCGAGTGCTGGAAATATTTGAAGTGATTCAGACATTCTCAGAATATTAGCACATTTTTAAAAAAGATTATTTGTCTCATAGCCCGTAATAAGTTTTCCCAAGGCCTCATACATTTCCAGATTTACTGAAGGGCAAAAAGATTTCAGAATTTTTTTGATCCTTATAGAATTAAAATGTTCAGTAAGTGGTAAAGAAATTTTTTCTCTGATAAATTCAAATGTCATGATTCTAGGGCCTACCATTACATCTGCAATTTTCTCAATACCCGCATTGATCCAACGGTTTAATTTTAGATCTTTTATATTATAAGAATTTTAAAAGGTAAGGCTTTAATTACGTGTTTTTAATCTTTAGCCACACTTTGAGAATAGAATTCACCACAATACTTCCATAACTCAACTTGAGTAGGGAAGCATTAGACTCTTGTACAGACCAAAACAATTTTAACATTTCAATTTTTTCCGTAAGACCCTGTTCAACCTCATACCATCGGTCTTTGTTAGACAAAGGTATTTGTGTAATAATGCTATGGAATAAGAAACTTGCTTTAAAATATTGTTGGATTAATGGGAAACCCACACCCCCCTGTGTTTTTTTCAAAGCTAGGAATTTATTGGTCATTCTTGCTTTTTTGCCATGCCATATGAATTTTAAAAATGCATGTTGGATCATTGTTAGCCAGCTCTCCTGGATGGGGAGCAGTATCATTCTCGTCATGTAAAGCCATTTTGATAATATGTATGTTTTAATAATGTTTATTCTACCCCACCAGGAAAACTCCAACGATTTCCACTCTTTCAGTGATTTATTTGTGTGGGAAATTAAAGAGAGGAAATTACATTCAATTATCTTAGTTAGGTCGGAGCACACTTCAATGTCCAAGTACTTAAATTAATGTTCTGCCCACAAAGAAAATCTAATGTTTTCTTTAATTTTGTTTTTAACAAGTTAGGCTTGACGTTTTTCTTAGCTGGATTGGTTGATTGCTATTCTTGTATTTTTTTATAGTCTGTTACCTGCCAGGAGAGAGTGAAATCTTGGCTTTTATTTCCATTCTCTAACATTGACCATGGAGTGTCTTATGTGTTGTCTTATCATGACGGTAAACATGCCCTTTTTACATCTTCATAATAAGGCATTAAAGTAACAAGTTACCATAACCACTACAGCCCATTGTGGCTATGATGCCTAGATGACATCATCCTAAAGATATTTGACAAACTATTTAAAAGTAGCTTTACAACTTACGTTGATGCCTAGGTTGCACACACCAAATTTGGCTTCACCTGCAGGAGAAGCTGGATATCGTCCATGAGCTAACAAGGCCCAATACAGGGCCAAACTCATTGGCTGAGAGTGCTCAGCTGATGCTCTCAGCCAGCGCGGGACTGTGAAGAAAATTCGGCCTCGGCATTTTTTAATTACAGCGGCCCACTAAAAAGGGAGCGACACCAGATATTTTGTCATCACCAATGACAAGCATGCCCCATCACAAAGTGAGCATGTTGGTTCAATGCTCTTCCAGGGCAGACCATGCACAGAGCTCTGCTGAAGAGCTCTAGCATGAGAAAAAGACTGTGTATTTGTTCTCCCCAGCTCAAGCAAATTTAATAGCATGCTTGCGCTGTGTTTGCTTGAATTTTTTTCTGGTGTCTCCATAGATGGGATACCAGGAGACAAAAATGCCAGGAAAGAGTACTGTGCAGTGTGTGTGTGTGAGGTTGATGTGTGTGTGTGTAAGGGGTGTAGTGTGTGCAAGAGGGGTGAGTGAGGGGTGTAGTGTGTGTGTGTGTGTGTGTGTGCTGTGTGTGAGTGATGGGTGCTTTGAGTGTCAGGGGTGCAGTGTGTGTGTTTGAGTGAGGGTGCTGTGAGTGTCAAGGGTGCAGTGTGTGTTTTTGAGTGTCATGGGTGCAGTGTGTGTGTGTGTGCAAGAGGAGTGCAGTGTGTGTTTGTGAGGGTGCTGTGTGGGTAACGGTGCTTTGTGTGAGGGGTGCAGTGTGTGTGTGCTGTAACTGAGTGCTGGGTGCTATGTGCGTGTGAGGGTGCAGTGTGTGTGTTAGGAGTGAGGGTGCTGTGAGTGTCAGGGGTGCAGTGTGTGAGTGAGTGAGGGTGCAGTGTGTGAGTGAGGGTGCTGTGAGTGCCAGGGGTGCAGTGTGTGTGAGTGAGGGTGCTATGTGCATGTAAGGGTGCAGTGTGTGTGTGTGTGTGTGAGAGTGAGGGTGCTGTGAGTGCCAGAGGTGCTGTGAGTGTGTGTGTGAGGGGTGCAGTGTGTGTGTTTGTGTGAGTTAGGGTGCTGTGAGTGTCAGGGGTGCAGTGTGTGTGAGTGAGGGTGCTATGTGCATGTAAGGGTGCAGTGTGTGTGTGTGTGTGTGAGAGTGAGGGTGCTGTGAGTGCCAGAGGTGCAGTGTGTGTGTGTGTGAGGGGTGCAGTGTGTGTGTTTGTGTGAGTTAGGGTGCTGTGAGTGTCAGGGGTGCAGTGTGTGTGTGTGAGAGTTAGGGTGCTGTGAGTATCAGATGTGCAGTGTGTGAGGGAGGGTGCTGTGAGTGTCTAGGGTGCAGTGTGTGTGTCTCTCTGTGTGTGTGTGTGTGTGTGAGTGAGGGTGCTGTGAGTGATTATATTCCCCTCCCTTCTTACCTTTAACCTGGGAGGGGGGATTGTGCTGCTGCCATCCATCCCTGGTGGTTCTAGTGGTGAGTGAACTCTAGCCTGTGAGGCTAGAGTTAACTCTTGCAAGACCCGGAGCGTTGCCATGGCTCCTCCCGGTTCCTCTCCTGTCTCCTGCCCTCTCTCCTCCACCGGCGGCTGTAATACACTGTATGGGGGCCGGTGAGAGAGACCTTTGATCTCCCCACTGGCCCATCATGTAATGCAGCAGGGCCTGCCCTCGGATATTGCCTTCCCTGCATGGACCGGCAGGGGAGATACGAATGGCCAGTCCAGGCCTGCTCTCAGCCAATGAGTGCCCATGTATGAACCTGCTTAGCTCAGTGGAGCTAACTCGAATATCAGGAAACAGGCAGTGCAGCCAAAAGCACACAGGGAAACCTAGGTAAGTGGTCAATCTATTCTTAAATGGATTGGCAAATTAAAAAGTGAGAATGCAAGGGCAATTCTTAACTAATATCCACTACAATGAACTATCATAGTGAAGGTGCTTGGAGTGTTTCTTTAGGCACATTCTCTTATAGCATGCAGGTGCTCACAACTCAACTGTCACGATGAACTTAATTTCACTATGAGAAAAAAAAAGTAAGGTAAATCTGTATTAATAGCAAGTGATTTAAATATATTGAAACATTATAATAAACTTATGCAGTTCATAATTCTACGCTACTGACTTTAATAAAAATAATTATGTTACATGAACAAATTAATAGGAATAAATATTAATGGTATCTATTTTCTTTCCAAATTATAAGCTATCAAAGTCATTACAAAAATGATATTATCTCTTTATTTCGTAGCACATTAAAAAAATTAATTAGTTCTAATAACAAAACAGTACGCTATCTAAAATGAAGTGCAGTCTTTTTTTCAACTTGTTTAATTGTTACTAAATTATTTAGTAAATAGTGACATAGTGGAGAAATCAGATTTGTTTATTTGTGTTTGTATTTGGCATTAACACTACAATGCGGAAGGAAAGGCAGAAATTTCAAATACATGTCAAAACTGTAACTTGGGGCATAAACCAATTAGATAGTGAATACTTGGAATAAAATGTTTATACTTTTGTGTAAAAGGTTCAGTGAATGATATGTTCTTGTCTAGGCAAATATAAAAATATGCATAATGGTTTAGCATGCAAATGCTGTTTAATGTATACTTTGTTTCCTGATAAATGAAGAGTGCTTTTATGTTAGCTGTGCACATAATTACAATTCTTTAATTTATGCCCCAATAAAATGTACAATAAACATTTACGATACCATGAATAAACAGTGAAATAGAAGCTTTTGTGGGGAAAGCCTTTATGAAGTATCTTCTGAGCCTTTAGAGAAGTCTTTTCTGTACTTAATGAGACATTTCCATAATATGAGCATTATTGTTTCAGTCTTCCTTTAGGAATATTTTACAAAGTTAGAATTGAGTAAAATACAATAAGCCAAATGAGAAAATATTAAGGGGATTATTAAATTGTCCTGTTATAAGGACATTGTACGTGTTTATCTCTCTCTAGAGCACTGGCACAATAATTGTCGAGATTTTACTTACTAATTATCTTTTTTTTTCTAGTGCATTATCACCCAGTCTTTACAGCTGGGATCTGCTTCAAATGACTGTAATGGGCACCCAACAAAAGGTCAAATGCTTAGGTTAATAACATGGTAATTTAGTTCTTAATGCTAACAACTAATCTTTCTTTCTTATTCTCATTCTTATTTAGGGCCCCCACCCGTCGCACAGGGGTGGGGGCAATAGGTTTTGGGGTTTTTTTTTTACACTGAGCAACCACTGGCTACTCACTGTTTACTAGACATGCCCCTACTCACGGTATAGCGAGTAGGGGCTCAATTTACTAATATTAAGTAATCTTTATTTTAGGTCTTTCAGCCTTTTGGTAGATAGCTCCCTAATACCGTGGGAATTAGGGAGTTATCTACTAAGCGGCTGCTTATTTTATGTATTTTATGTTATTTTAAGTGATTTCACTATTCACATTTGTTAGCAGGGTACTTGTAGATACGAATATCCATTTCACTATCTATCCTAGCTGTTCATATACGGGTTAATGTGAACCAGGAATACATTTGGAATTGTATCTTCAATTCTCAGAAGAATTTATCTAATATCAGTTACGAGAATGACCATACTGATTTCGAAATGTTCTTGTTAATTGTCCAAGATTTTGGTATTTGAAAATATCTATATGCTAATTTTTCCCCCTCCGATCCTGCTATGAAAACGGGGTATTAATATAACTGACGAATGAATACAATTTGAATTGGTTATTGAACACGTCTCTGCTATTCATTTCCAATTTCCAGAGTTCTGAATGAGTTTGCAAATATCCATCATCCACAAAGGGCCTGGGCTGATTTTATCCCCAACAGTACTTGTCCTACTCTTACCTCCATTTTACTCCCTTTTGCAGCCCTCTAGCCCTTTCCAGGACTTTTTTAGAGGAATTTTTGTGCCCAAAAGTTCAGGTCCCCATTGACTTCAATGGGGTTCGGATTCGGTGTCAAATTCGGGGTCAAAGATGACTTTTTTTCAAAGTTCGGTCGAACCCGCCGGACCCAAACATCCAGCTGTCCGCTCAACTCTAGTTTAAAGGTGTTGGACCTCAAGTAGGGTCGGGAACCATTTCTGCTTGGAGTGGTACGGCCAATCGGAGGTATAGTTTGTGGGTTGAATGTGCCAGAGGTGCAGCTGGGAGCTGTTTTTAGACAGATACCACGATGAGGGTGCACCTGCCTCGGATGGTATAGGTGTGTAGGAGTTAGTTGGCAGGTGTGTTCTTGTTGTAATGTTTCGGTGGGGGGAATGGGTTTTAGGAGGGGTGGAAGGTGTATAAAGACAGGGGGGTTTAAGTGAGTGGGGGGGAGAGTTGAGGGGAGAAGAGACAGGGAGGGAAAAAGAGGGAGGAGGGGAGGTGATGCAGCCCAGTCAGGGGTCCCCTGGATCCCGGTAGGGAGGTTATGGGAAGAGGTAGAGGGAAGGGGCTAGTTGGCTGTTGTAATCTTGGTGTTATTCATGATTGGTGGTGGTGGTGAGGGCTTGTGGGGTTATTGTGGGGTTATTGTGGCCTTATCATGGGAGGGCGGTATGTCCTTCTAGCCATGGGTCCCAGATTTTATGGAATGAGTTTGGAGTGTCGTGTGTCTGGGCTAATAGTTTATCCATATCTATGCTGTTGATTATGTTGTGATGGATTTGTGCTTGGGTGGGTATATGGGGGTGGACCATACCTCTACTATCGCTCTGTGGGTGGCTAGGATGATTCGGGCGATGACTTTGTTTTCGTTGTGGGTGAAGTGGGCAATGGGTTTCGAGGGTCCAGAGGGACTGGTCTGGTGAGCAATCTTGTTAAGAAGTCTGAGATGGTTTTCCAGAGGGGGGTGAGCTTGGGACAAGTCCACCAACAGTGGAAGAATGTCCTGGTTTGGCCACACATTTTCCAGCAGAGGTTGGTGGGGATGTGTTTCATTGCCACAAGGCGGAGAGGGGTAAGGTACCATCTGAAAAGTATTTTATACGCTTGTTATTTGGGGGTAATGCAAATTGAAATTGATTTGGTGGCCATTGGGATGTCAGCCCAGTCTGTGGGGTCGTCTGGGAAGCCTAGGTCTTTTTCCCAAACCTTGATCTAAGGTAAGGTGATTTGAGAGTGGTGTGTGTTCAGTGTCATGTATAGGTCAGATATCTGTCTTTTTTGCAGAATGGGGAGCGTAGGCTGTCCCGTTCTAACTCATTGAGGGTGGATGTGGCACCCAGATGTATAGTATCGGATGCAGTGAAGCTGCAGAGTTGGAGGTATCAGAAATGGTCAAAGGTGGTTAGAGTGTTGGAGTTGGGAATGTCGGTATATTGTAGCAGTTCGCCGTTGGGGTATAAGTTCCCCAGTCTGATGATGTCCCTGTCTTCGAAGTGTGCATAGTGTTGTGTCTGCTGAGATTAGGGCCTGGTGGGAACATTTTATTGTGGAGAATTGGGGTGAGGGGTGATAGGCCTGTAGATCAGTCGAATTTGTCGCTGAGGTGGTCCTAAAGGTCTAAGGAGTGGGTGATGGCCGGCGTGGTGGGAGGTGGCAGTGGTCTGCTGTTTCGGGAGCCACATATATAGGGAGGGGTGGTCACGGCCGAAGATGAGGTGTTCTAAGTCCACACCCCGTTTACAGGCAGGCGGGAGGTGCCAATGTTGTAGTGTGTAAGGTGGGCTGCGTTTTGGTAGTGTGTAAGGTTGGGGAGTCCCAGGCCTCCTGAGTGTTTGGGTACGTATAAAGTTAATCGGCATACTCTGCATTTGCGTCCATTCCATATGAATTGGTCAATTGCTGTTTGTAGGGTTTGGAGGTCAGTCTTCTTGCAAGGGATGTGTAGTGCTTGGAAGGCGTAAAGGAATTTCGACAAGAGATTCATCCTTAACGAAGCTAATCTTCCCAGCCAAGAGATACTCATGGGTTTCCAACACTGGAAGTCAGCATGTGCTTTATGTAAGAGGGGGCGGGGGATAGTTGGCGGACTATAGGGAAGCAGTGTCCAGGGTAATTTGGATACCAAGGTATGTGATAGTTGACAGGCAAATGCAGAAGGGAAATTTGCACTTTAAAGCGTTTAGGGTGTTTTTTTTTTTAATTGTGTGGCAGGAAGGCTGATTGGTGGCATTAAGCTACCAGAGATTATCAAGTATTCAATGTAATGTTGATAGCAGAGCTGTGAGGGACGGTTCGGGGTTGGTCAGAGTCAGAAGTATGTCATCTGCGTAAGCAGCGATGGAGAATGTTTAATTTCTGGTTTTGAGTCCTTCGATTTGCGGGTTCGTTCTTATGGTTTCCAGGAGGGGTTCAAGGGATAGGGCAAATAGGAGGTGGTAGAAGGGGCATCCTTGGTGGGTGCCATTAAGGATAGGCAAGGATGGGGGAGTGATATTGCGGATTAGTAGTTGGGCGGTTGGTGTGTGGTACATTGCTTTTAAAAATTGGGTGAGTTATTATTTAAACACCTCGAAGAGGTAGGGCCAAAGAAGGCAGTCAAACACCCTCTCGGCATCTAGGGAGAGTATAGCTGTTGGGAGGTGTCTGTGGTTGGCAAGCCAAATTAAGTCTATCGTTCTTCTGGTGTTGTCTTGTGTCTGTCTCTGTGTATGAAGCCCACCTGGTCTGGGTTGATTAGTTTCTTTAGGAGGGGGTTCAGTCTGGTTGTCAACACTTTGGTCACTAGTTTCAAGTCAACGTTGAGAAGAGAAATGGGGCGGTAATGGCCTGGTTTGTCGTGAGACTTTTCGGGCTTAGGAATCAGTGATATTGGCTCTTGGCGGATGGTAGTGGATTACCCTGGAGCATTGCGTAAAAGACTTTACAGAGCCTGGAGGTAAGTAAGTCTCCAAAAGATTTGTAGTAAATGGCCATTAGGCTTTTGTTAGGTTTCAAGGTTTTTATAGCTACTGAAAGTTCTTCTGGGGTGATTTCTGCTAAGATTAGGGCTCTGGCGTCCTCGGTGAGGGAGAGTTTTTGGATGGTCCTCAGTCAGGGTGCTAATTTGTTCAGAAGGGAGATTAGGAATGTGGTTGTATAGGGTCGCAAAGTTTTGTTGAAAGGATTTGCCTATCTTATGTGGGATGTCGCTCGTTGTGCCTTTCTTGGTTACAGATTTTCAAGAATCGTTTTTTGGCGGTCAGAGTTTTAAGTAGTTTGGCTAGCATTGAGTCCGCTTTGTTGCTTTTCTCGTGATATTTCTGTTTGGTCCAGGTGAGTGCTTTAGTTGTGGCTGTCAGGGATAGGCTCTTGAGTAGTTGTATGAGCTGTTCTAGATGTAGATGTTTGGAGGTGGCCGATTTTGGTCATGGTGTCCATAAGTTGTCTGGTGTGCTGTTTTTTGTGTGCTGTTGCCATGGCAATTAGTTTGCCTCTTATGACACGCATGTGAGCTGCCCATAGGGTGATTGGGGAAGGGGACCGAGGGGTCGTTCAGGGTAAAGTATTCTGTAATGTCTTTTGCAAGAGATGCTGTCACCAGTTTGTCGTGAAGAAGTTGTGGGTTTAGTTTCCATGTCCATGGTCTAGTTATGTTGGGGACTGTGAGGGTTAGTGATATATCGGCATGGTCAGACCAGGTGATGTTGCCTATGGAGGTGTTTGTTATTTGCGGTGTGAGGCTTGGGGAAATGAGAAAGTAGTCGATGCGGGAGTAGGTGTTATGGGGGTGGGAATAAAATGACTAGGCGAGATCAGAGGGGACAAGAGAATTTGAGGATGATGGCTACTCCTATGGTTTTTGTATATGGCGAATTAGCTAGGAAGGAGCGGTTGTTGTGTTTGCTCTTGAGTTTGAAGTGTTTGTTGGAGGTAAAGTGGGTTTACCTGCATACATATACTGTGAACCAGTATGCATTAGGACCTACTTGATTATTATAATTTTAAAAATATCTCTGTTTTGGGTATTTTAAAATGATTGATTAAAAGTTATGTTTTAAATTTATGTTAAGGGTTGCTCTCCTTGTTTTCAGAGGGAAGACCTGAGAGGTGCAATAGTTAAAGGTGGAGAAAAAGTTAGTCAAAAACAAAACAAAAGGTCAGAGCAGGGGTTCGTTTATCTAATAGCCACTGACGGAGTGGTAGGAATGACAGGAGCCAAAAGCAGATAAATCAATCCTAATCAGCTAGTGCCCTACCATGCCTTCAAGGGCACCCCTTAAAAAAGTCAAAGGCTCAAACTTCCTCCCATATACCCCCTGAGGGACTTGCAAATAAAAAACAAAGGAAAGTCCCAACACCCTCAGCAACACATAGTGAAAGAGATTTTTTTTAAAAAGAATCATGTTCACCTTCAAATGGTAAGGATGAAGCTCTGCCAATGTAATAGGCTGTTGGTTGCCATGGGTTTTCTAAAGAGGGTGGTAGTGATTTCACCATGATCTACAACCTGGATTTTAAGGTCTAGAAAAACTAGTCCTCTCACACTGATGACATGGGTTAGTTTCAAGTTGATAGTGTTGTTGTTTAATGTTTCCACCATTTCTTCAAAGAGGGCGAAATCCCCGGTCCAGAAGATTAACACGTCATCTGTATATCTGAACCGTACCATTGTCTACTTCCACCACCCCAAAAAGAGGTTAGCATAGCTGGGTGCACAGGAAGACCCCATAGCTGTACCCCTTAGCTGTAGATAGTAATTCCCATTAAAGGTAAAATAATTGTGGGTAAGTACAAACCTGAGAAGAGAAAGGATGAAAGTTTGATCCTGTAAGTTAAACAGAGCAGTATTGGCCAAACAATTATGACACTCCTTCTAACCCCTTGTCGTGGGGAATATTATTGTAAAGAGACACTTCACTACTGGCTAGTGAGGTAAAGAGACACTACACTACTGGCTAGTGAGGTGTATGGAGGCACAATGAGATTTTCTAGTGCCAATAATATCTGTTTGGTGTCTCTTATTTGGGATCTTAGTTGTTGTACAAGGTGTTGTAGTAGCTTATCCCAAAATTTACTAGCTCTCTCAGTGAGGCTGTGATTACCGGACACGATGGGTCTGCATGCAGGTCTATATAGGTCCTTATGCACTTTGGGAAGGCAGTAAAATGTAGTGACTGTTATATTAAACTGCATGACAATTCATCTGTACTCATTCTCTGTGACAATACCATCCTGTAAGGCCAATTGTACCATTGTTTTGAGATCCTTGAAATAACTCATTGTAGGGTCTCCACTAAGCACTTCATAAGAGGTTTCATCTGCTAGATGTAACATGCACATATCAATGTACTGATCTTTATTCAGAAGAACTATATTCCCTCCTTTATCAGAAGGCTTAATGACAATGTCAGATTGTTTCTGTAATTCTACCATGGCCTTTTTTTCTTGGGCGGTTATATTGGGTGTAAGCATATATGTCTAGGTTTGTTTTTCCAGTTCTCTCTCACATTTGTTCCAAAAGATCAATACAGGGGAATTCTTTTAGATTTTGAGTAAACCAACTCAGAGGCCTAAATTCTGTTAAGGAGTTGTAAATCTCTTGTTCATTGTGAAGGTCAGTGAGAAGTCTATATAATTCATAGTCTTCTGTAGATAATCCCATTTCTTTCATAGTTCTAAGGTCTCTCTTTTTATGGAAGGCATGTCATTTGCCCAATTGAACATATTTATGTTAGGGGTAGGAACATAAGATAGACCTTATTTAGGAGAGATACGTGTCTGGGTTGTAATGCATATTTTGATCGGTTGATGATTTTATTTTCATCAGCCATGTTGTCTGCTAGTAATTGTTCCTGGAGGTTTTGTAACCCCATTACTTTCAGTTCCTGAGTCTTGCCCTCTGTGGTTGAGGCCATTCCTGGTCTAAAAAATATGAAGAACCTTGGGATGAGACAGAGGGGACTTTGTATTCTGAGGAGGGGTTAGGGTTGGAGTCATAGGTAGTGTTAGAAAAGGAAATATTCTTATCTGTGTTTCTTAGGATCCCTTTCGTCTGAGCTGAGGATTTTTTTAGAATTTAATGGTCTAAAGTCTGGTTCAGACCAGACAGTCTCTTCTGAGGATGAAGTGCCCCTCCTAAGTGATCTGTCATTTTTAGTTCTGCGTTTGTTTTTAAAGATATTTCCCTCCTAGAAGTCCCTAAAGTCCCTTTGGAACTTATAATACTTTTTGTGTTTATTGTTCCTACGGGAGTTATCTAAGTGGAGTGTGGAGGTAAGCGCTTCAGGTGTGGAGGATTCCAGGAGCTCAAGGATCCGTATGTTGTTGCACCTGGACCTGTTGTTTAAGTCCGCTTGTGCATCTTCTAGGTGGGCTATTTGCTCCCTCAGTTCTTTAAGGGTGGTATCATGGGTGGTGGTGGTGGCTGTTACCTCTTCCAGTCTGTCCTTTAGTGCGTGCGCTTGGTGAGGTCTGTCAGGCCTTCCTTGATCGAGGCCAAGTGTTTGGTGAGTTCAGACGCCACTAGGGACTTCATGTCTGCCAGGAGGTCCTTCAAGTCCCTCAAGTCCCATCATCTGGCTGGCTGTGCTGGCTTCAGAGTCGGAATCCGAGGCCTGGCTGGCTGCACGTGGCGTTTCCCTGTCTGGCCTGCTCTTGAAGATTGGGGCCACGGCAGAGCCAGATTTAGATTTTCGCCCTCCACCCATTGCTTTCGGGTCCGGTAGGGATCAGGCTTGTGCTGGGTGGTCTGTGGCTTAGTTGTGGGTTTGTGTGCCGCTAAAGATGGCTAATGATTGCCTACCGCCAGTGCTGCCTCTCTAGTTCACGGCCATCTTCGTCGGCGGTCAAGCTCCGCCTGGATCCTGAATTCTTAATGTAAACTTTACGACTTTACGTACCACGGTGCAAGAACTTCTGTCCACAATAATATAATATCCAAAGAGAGGCACACTCAATAATTTGTAGAGCGTATTCTTATCTTTTATTTAGCTTTAACCCCTTAAGGACACATGACATGTGTGACATGTCATGATTCCCTTTTATTCCAGAAGTTTGGTCCTTAAGGGGTTAAACAAAATGTCATAATTTCAGTCTATAGAGACCATGAATAGTCCTGTTACCTGCATAATTATATGTCAACTGAGCATTAAAGATAATATCTCAATAGTGAAAGCCATATGTGCTTAAAAGAGATACTTATATGATACAAATATACACTCAAACTGAAAAGAGCAATCCTTTATTTTTAGTAATAATAACAAACACAGCTGTGTTTAAACATCTGGTTTGTTGTATAGAGTATACTTAAAAATTCAATAATTCACTTTTTTTAAGTGATGTATTAACATAGCTGTATTGGATTTTGTCCTTCATTATAAAATGAAGCATGTTTCGTGGAATTGTAAATGCAATGTCTCTACTGAAGCTGTAACAAGGAAGTTGTAAAAATCACTAAACTAAATCAATAAAGTTTGTTTTGACTGGAAACCAAGTTGCTGGATATTGAAGTTATAGCACAGAGCTGAATGGTGGATTAATGCATACCAGTGTTTTCAAGCCATTAATTACAGAAAACAGCAATAATTAAGAATACCATTAAAGAGCATGCATACTTAAGCACATTGATGACAACAAGCTCTTCTTTCAACCTTGTCTGTTATGGAAGTATCTCAATGGCAGGATAGGATCTGACTTGAAAGTTAATTCCAGACTCTGAGCCATCTTGATGCAAACCAAATGACTCAGTATATATATATATATATATATATATATATATATATATCAAATAAGAAGGTAGACACTGACAAGCTTGAAATTCTTTAAATCTGTTTTTACATCCATGTGTGCATAGTCAATGTTTCGGACCTGAATCTGGTACTTTCTCAGGATCTATCTGTCTATCTATCTAGGTCGCACAGTGTAACTATCTATCTATCTATCTATATCATTCAGTACATTGTAAATATCTAATAGATGCAAAAAAAACAAACAAAAAAAATCCTCTGTAACTTTGCTCTTTTGTAATAGTTAATTCTGAAAATTTTGAGTAAATTTCCTCTGGTAAGAACCATTAAAGAGTTATCTTTGTTAATACGCTATTACTATTGAAATGACTTACCTTTGCACAGTTTGCATTCACGTCTTATGTGCATATTAAATTTATGTTTTTAATAAACTGTTTTCTTTTACAATTTTCTTTTTTATTCATTTTCCACAGAGAGGGAACTACATGTTAATTCTAGAGAATTTACTTCAAGTTAAAAATCCAAAGACCAGATCTATGTACATTTCTTATTTTCTTTGTAGAGTATAGTTACCGATATTCATTCATTCATTTATAAGTTAATTGTACGCATTAAGTGTCTCTTTTTTAATTTTATTTTAAAATTTATATTATTTTTATTTGTATTTTGTTGCAAAATTACGACAGTACAAATATCTAGACATATAGATCTGATAGTATGTGTAAATATAAAAACAAACAAAACGAAATACTACATAATTCAAAGATTGGAAAAAGAGGAGCTTGAGACATATATTATTTAGACTATTTATAGTTTAATAATTTGGGTTGTGCCCAAACATGACATTTTAGAAGTATTCCAATTAGATATATCTTGTCAGGCAGCATCCAGTAGTAGAGTGTAATTTAATTCATGTAATTTAGTAAAACTGGGTCACATTTTATAAGTGAGTTAAAGCATTTCATGCCTTACAAAAGTGGTGAGCTGCTCCATCACAGCTGTCAAAGACACATATATTCTGACTTATAATTTACTGAAAAAATAGAATAAAACTATACTGTTGCTTTTTTAAAAACAAAGCTGACCGAGAAGAGGTTGTGTTAGACGATGAAAATAATAAGTTAACTGTGCAGAAACAACATACAAGGAGTCATCTACTGCTCCCCAGTTATCTACAAGTTCCCCTTCAGTTCTGTAAAAAAAAAACTCCAAAACAAAAGCAATTAACAGAGAGAGGACATCCCTGTCTAACCTGCCATCTACTCAGATATTTGTTTATTTGGAGGAGTATAACATTCCTATCCAATTTCTCCAACTCACACAAAAACCTAATTGTTGGAGCAAAGTCCACCTGGTCCAATGCCTTTTTGGCATCTGTTGATTAAAAGATGGTGCGTGGGGTGCGGAGCCAAACGCAGACCGGGATGGACACATAAACCCGGAGCTCCATGCTAAGTGGATCTAAAAAGAGTACCCAACTCGACAAAAAAGCCAGAAAAGCGGGTGAGACGATCAAGAAACAATGTCCAGCCACAAAAATAAAAGCAAGGGAGATAAAACAACATAAACGGCCGATCTCCAGGAGGGCCCCCAAGATGGCAACAATGAGTCTGGAGATAGCCAAGACTTGTGTTCCCTGCTGCCTCCTTCCCAAGACAGAGATGGACATATAACACTGGCTTTAATACAAAAATAGCAAAAATAGAAAAAAATATATATATATAAAAAAGGAATACTGAAAAATATATATAATAAAAATGAATAATAATGGGAGAAAAAGGAAAAAAAGGAAAAAAAGGAAAAAAATATATTTATTCATTTTTTCCCTTTTCTCCCATTATTATTCATTTTTATTATATATATTTTTCAGTGTACCTTTTTTATATATATATATTTTTTTTCTATTTTTGCTATTTTTCATATTTATCCATTCCTTTTTAGTTGTGCCTGTACATTCATACCTACCAATCCTTATATAAGGGCTATAGTGATAATCTTTTTGATGTGCCATACTATATCACATAATATATGTAACTTCCGTTTTTTAAGGCCTTGTGAATCTTATTGCATAGTTTTGTATGCATTCTTTAATGTTGTACATTTACATATATTTGATGTCTGTAAGTCCCTTAGAGCTGCCCACATATACAATGGCAGCTGATGCTTCAACTGGGCAGATGATCTGCACAGAGAGAAGCCAAAAATATGAGCGCCGAAAAACCGAAAGTGACGTCAGACGCCGGCAAGCCGAACTTCCGCCCACGTGACCAGCAGCCGGATAAGCGGCATTCTTAAAGAGAATCAGCCAGATGAACTTTTCATGCACTGAAGAAGACTCGGACTGAGTTGAAACGCGTTTGCATTTACTATATTACTTTTGCACTTTCTTATACAACCTGTGTAGTTGTTTTTTATATATTTTTATTACAAATAAATTTATTTATTTTTACATCATTCTGCTGCATCTCCTGTGAAGATTCCACATCTAGCCTGTATAGGCACCCTGGGGCACTTTACACAGAGCCTGGCACGGCTCTGGAATTTGTGAATGGATTCATTTATTCTTTGTACCATTATTATTATTATATACAGTCTACGCTATGTACTGCTTTGTGTTGTTCTAGGGTTCAAGTACATGGAATACCATCAGCGTACACTTGTTTATTTACAAGTATTGTATACACTCACTGTTTGGGACCACTGAGAGTGGTGTGTGGATCCTTTTTTGGCATTTATACATTTAGTGTCAATATAAGGTTTCCATTCTACCCTGCAAAGACAACGCAGCTTGTAACACAAGAAAGCTGTGGGCTATAAAAAGGTATGAACTCACAGACGTACGCAAATGAAAAGCCGAACTGAACACTGACTTGTCTGTGCACAAATCCAGCTGCAGAGTGCACCACTCTTTATTCGTGGACTTCCCAACAGTGTCCAGCATGAAACAGAGGAAACTTGAATATTGGTTGTGGAACATCCAGAGGCATGTGGAAAGGTTGTTCGCCTAAACAAGCCAACCAGAACATCAAGGCGTCCATGCACATAACCGAACACCAGGTGTACTGTATGAGTATCGTGGATGTACAAACATTCCTCGACATGAAGCAGAAGAATCCCCTGAGCCCACACAACAGGCTAGGGTACTGACCGGGACATTTGACTCTATATGGCGATGACACTGGCAGTGACTAATGGCCTTGAAAGGCACTGTACTGGCTTCTGGAGTGTAACTTTTGGCATCGACACAGTGCAATGTTTTAATATCCCTTTCAGGTACCGGAGGCACCCAATTTTAAGCAATATAGAGCCACACACTATGCAGTGGCCCAGTCTAAGTCACTGTACCTATTACACACAATGGAACAAGACTCTAAGTTACCAAGAATAAAGACGCACTGCTTTATTACTTGAGACACGTAAGACTATCTTCCATGTGCTATATTTTCTGGCATACATAAAACATAGGTCGCACAGTGCAACTTTCCAAGATACCATGTGAGACACCCTTCCTGAGGATATAAGCTTATGCGCCGTCAGCCTTTAGACAGGAATGGAGTCTCTGCTATAGAGACCTGGCTGAAGGGGGACTATCACTCACCCCCCGCTTTTTCTACCGCACTACCCTGACCAGACGGGCCGACACAAGGCCATATTAAGATACAAACCCCCCCACAAAATCTTTGGCCATGTGTTGCTGCCCCCATATAGCCACCTTTATTTATATATATATATATATATATATATATATATATATATATATATATATATATACATGCTACTACAAAGATGCCAAAAGCGTGAGATTTGCCTTAAGGTTATAGAAATACAAATTATCGATTCCCAACTATTATCCATTCCTGCTTACTCATGTCCCTCACTGGCTATCTCCTCATATAACTCTACCCTCACCTCAGTCCTGGACGCTGCATCCCCTCTCCAAATACGCACCTCTATAAGAATATGCCCCCACTAAACACTAAATCAACACACTACCTGCAAAGATATTCCTGTTCAGCTGAACGCTGCTGGAGGAAGTCTCACACCCAGTCAGACTGTCTACACTACAAATTCATATTGCGTGTATACAGCACAGCCCTTGCCCTTGCCAAACAGTCATACTTTTCTTCTCTTATTCGCTCATGCTCTCACAATCCCAGGTGTCTCTTTGATACCTTTAACTCTCTTCTTTGCCCTGCTGTGGCCACCCCCCAAACTAACCTTACAGTCGATAGTTTTGCATGCTACTTTACTGACAAGATTGAACAGCTAAGGAAAGAATTCTCACCACCTTGCCCCTCACTTTCTCAACCTCACCTGGATCATGCCTCTCCAACCCTTTCCGACCTTCTCCCAGGCTACTTAACAAGAGGTGGCTGCGCTTATCCTTTCCTCCCGCCCCACCACTTGCCCGCTTGATCCTGTCCTGTCTCACCTTATCATATCTCTCTCCTCTTGTCTTGTGCCCTCCTTAACACACATCTACAACTGTTCTCTTTCTTCTGGCACTGTTCCTGCTATCCTTAAACATGCTACTGTAGTACCTATCTTAAAAAAAACATGTCTTGACCCATCCTCCCTTTCTAACTATCGTCCTATATCCCTGCTCCCTTTCCTCAAAGCTTCTTGAAAGACTAGTTTCCACCCATCTGGCCTGCTTCCTCAACTCCAACTCTCTCCTTGACCCTCTTCAGTCTGACTTCCGCCAACTCCACTCTAACGACTAATAACATTATCACAGCTAAATCTAAAGGTCACTACTCCATACTAATTCTTCTCGACCTCTCTGCTTTTGACACCGTTGATCATGTTGTCCTTCTCCAAACTCTTTAATCACTCAGTCTCTGTGACTCTGTCCTCTGGTGGTTTTCTTCTTATCTCTCTGTAGCGGAGCGCTAGTCTGGCAGGGACTTTTCTCTGCTGGTTTTCTCCAAGATGTCTCAGGAACAAAGAAGATGTTTCACAGGAACAGCTAAATACAACAAAGCAAGACAAGATTCTCCCAACACCTCCCCAGTAACTGGACGACACTCAGTTTAAGGGGAATAACTGAAGGTTTAATGGTGGCACACTGCCTTTTATGTGATTTTCCCCACAAGGTTACCGCCTAGGTGGACCTTGTGGGGACCGAGATACAAAGTTCACAGACCAATGAAACAGGGTTATACATAGAGACACTCCCATACAGTATGTACAAGCCCTCCCCTCTGCCTGATAGATAATTGAGGTAGATAATGTAATAACTCAGTTATCTCCAGGCAGGAAAACCACATATTTCCCAAGATTCCAGAAGTACCCCAAAAACATTACATATCCCCATAAATGGCACATCCCTGATCTGGGTGAAAAACATATCCCAAAATTACCCAGATCAGAGCAGGGGTTCACAAATTTATTGGAAGTCCCTTTTGACCGACGCATGTTTTCATGCCCAAAATAGTTCCAGAGAATTAGGCTGTGCGGACAGTCTATCTTTTCAGTCACATAATGGGTAAATTTCACGAACGGATATGTTCGTGCATAACTTCATTAGATGTATCTGGTTCGGTAGATGGTTTCTACCAAATAATGCTTAGTTCGTGCCTTTGTTCGTGTGACAAGATGGCCGCCTCCACGCGTTCGTCTATACGAATGGTGAACGCTTAGAACGTTTGTGTGATTGCGGTTTATGGAGGTGTGATCTGAGTTAATGAGCGGCACACTCCGTATCTGGGTGGTCTATCGTTCGGTAGTTTGATTGTTGAACAAAACCATGGGAACCACTTAAGGGAATAGATTTTGACGAACGGCCAGGTGAAACAGGGGAAACCTTAGGTTACAAAGCCAGGGGAGTAAGTCTTGCACAGTTATTGTCACTTTTGCACATAGGGGGTCAAGGAGAGGGTAAAACAAAGGGGATACGGATAGCCCAGAGCTGGTATAAATTATGATAGGAGGGTCCATTCGACTACACTCTCCCAACGCTCATTCAGTGTCTCTTTTTCTAATGATACCTCCACCATTCGTCCTGTCTCAGCTGGAGTCCCCCAAGGCTCTCACCTTGGTCCTCTTCTGTTTTCTCTTTACACTGCCTCTCTTGGCAAACTTATTACCTATTTTGGATTCCAATACCACATGTATGCTGATGACACCCAGAAATATCTCTCCTCCCCACACCTCTCCCCTGAAGTCCTGCAACGTATCACCTCTTGCATTTCTTCTATCTCTGATTGGATGTCCTCCCGCTTTCTGAAACTGAATCTTTCCAAAACAGAACTTCTGGTCTTTCCTCCTCCTAATATTAATCCTCCTCTCTCGCTCTCCCTTCAGATTGGTGGTACCCATATTAGCCCATCCTTACAAACACGTTGTCTTGGTGTTGCTTTTTATTCTGGCCTCACCTTTGAGCCTCACATCTGGTCTGCTGTCAAATCATGCCAATTCCACCTCAAAAACATTGTCCGCATCTGCCCCTTTCTTATACAAGATGCTACTAAAGAGCTTGTCCATGCTCTAGTAATCTCTTTCATGGACTATTGTAACTCTCCTAATTGGTCTTTCCAATAGCCGTATTGCCCCGCTACAGTCTGTTATGAATGCTGCCGCAAGACTGATTTTCCTCTCAAACAGACCTCTGCGAATACTGGATCAAACAATTCCCTTACCAATTCCATGCTACCTCTGCTACAAAATACAAAGGAGTGTCTACCCTATTTAGTAACCAAGTGTCCTTTTCCTTAATTAAGAAAATAGCGGACCCAAAGGGAAGGTTCTTAATTATAGTAGCAGTGATTCACAAGGTCACCTACATAATAGCGAATGTTTATGTCGCTAACGACAACCAGGCAAACTTATTGTGGACCTCTCTAATATTGATAGAATACAACAGGGAATACTTATCCTGGGGGGAGACTTCAATTGCATTCAAGACCCATAGCAGACTCCTCGTCTGTTAAAATGCACACCAGAGTTAATTTAATGTCGAAATTGATGAGAAAATTAACCTTTACAATGTTTGGATGTCGCATAGCCAGACAGACATGGCAGGTACTTTCTACTCCTTGGTACATAATTGCTATACAAGGATAGATAGGTACTATGTAAAAGTTATGCACCTTGAACAAGTCTCCGACTGTGAGATAGAGAATGTAACGGATCACCTGGCACCCCGACTGGGTACCTCCGTTGATGGATGCTCCTAGTGCTTCCCGAGGGTTCCAAGCGCTCCACTTGACACCATAAGCACTGCGGACCCACAAACCTCTGCAGCTTGGTTGGGGTCTTGCCATCTCCTGCCCACCCTGGACCTACAACAAGGCTCCAGGCTCCAGTGGATGAAACTCTCTTCCTTCAGAGAGCGAAGCAGGAACAATAGCTTAGTGATTATAGTCAGGGGAGTATACAGCGTTTAGCATTCCCAGTGTAGATGCAGCCTTTTCCCCCACACATGAGACAAGGCTCTATGTTGAGGGTAAAACAGGAACTCAGCAGTCTGAGGGTTTATTATCTCTTATATACAGGTTTTTCCCACAAGGTTACCACCCACGTGGACCTTGTGGAACACAGGATACAAAGTTACAAAGCCAATCAGGACAGACTTGTACAGTTAGACGCTCCCAGATAATGTACTCAAACCCTTCCCTCTGCTTGGGAGATAATTGAGCAAGATACAACATATCTAAAAATCACCCAGATCAGAGCAGGGGTTCAGGAAATTCCTGGATGTCTTATTTGACCGACCGCAAGCATGGCTTTCATGCCCAAAATAGTTCCAGGGATTTAGGCTGTGCGGCCGGTCTAGTTCACATAGTTCAGATGCAGTTCGACTAAACAAGATGGCCGCCGCCACGTGTTCGACTATACGAACGGCGACCACCCAGCCGTTCGTCAATTAGCTTGCAGTTAACCACCAGCCTGGGAGGTAAATTGGCTGCATACTCCACTTGTGTGTGGTCCGGCTTTTCGGTAGTTTGTTCTGCAAATCCCATTTACTGTGAGAAAACAAAGTTTTAGCGTATGGGCCATAATCTGGTCTGGTAAACAGGCCCCTCCAAAACCCAATGGCGATGTTATTTTCGCCACAGAGAACATTGAATGGTCAGACCATGCCTCAGTTACACTCACAATATCGGAAATATTTTCTTTTTAAAACAAGCCCCCATGGCGTCTGAATGAATTCCTTCTTCAAAACCCCCAATACTCTGAAAAATTGTCCAATGAGTTATCCCACTACTTCTCCACTAATACCAAGGGAAGTGTCGATAGACACAATCTGGCTGGCTCATAAAGTGGTAATGAGGGGACTGTTCGTTAAACAGGTGGTCCACATTAAAAATACATCACTCACTAAACTAAAGGACTTGGAAGCCAAGCTACAGACATTAAATAGGACCAATCAGTCCCATCCCACTAAGAGCCTCAGACGAGAAATATTGCAGACCCAAAATAAGATTCAGGAAGCACACATGCAATGCACCAGTTTCATATTAAAAAGACTAAAACTATCCCACTACACACAAGGAAACAATGCAGGGAGGAAATTGTCTTCTGCACTGAAAAAAATCCAAGCTAGAACTAGAAACCCTTATAATAAGACTGACGCCGGCTCAAAAATCATTGTCCCAGCCGCTATAGGTAATAAATTTGCTACCTTTTATGGTACACTGTATAATATACAAGATGATAATAACCAACACCACACTACAGTCCATGAATCCATAACAAATCTAGAGCGCATTCTAACAGCTACATTCTCCCACACTCAATGTGAGCAATTGTTGTCACTAATCACATTAGAAGTAGTTGAGAAAGCTATTCAAAGTCCTCCAGCCAACAAAACACCAGGTCCAGATGGCCTTTCAAACATTTATTACAAAAAATTCCAAAACATCCTTGCCCCACACCTGCTCCAACTATTTAACAATGTCACCCTAAATTCCAAGCTGCCACAAGACATGATCGCCGCCACTGTGATCACCCTCCCCAAACCAGGTAAATCCCCAACACAATGCAAAAATATAAGGCCCATATTCTTGCTAAACTCGGGCGCAAAACTGTTCGCTAAGATCATAGCCAATACGATGTCTGAGGTCCTCAAAACACTAATACACCCTGATCAGTCAGGATTTGTGGAGGGTAGACAACATGAGAGTATTAAAGACACAGGGGACAAAAGCATTCATGCTTTCCCTAGACGCAGAAAAGGCGTTTGACCGCTTGAATTGGAATTTCCTAGAGGCTGTACGAAGGAAATATAAATTTCCCAAACCCTACCTCTCAGCAGTTCAGGTGCACTATAATATGCCCACCGCCAAAGTGTTATATGGAAGCCTTATGTCTGAGTTAGGCATCATCAGTGAGGCATAGCTGATATCTCTCTAGGCACCATGAGGAAGGGGTCAACATCTGGATTACCCTTTAAACTTATGGAGAGCAAATAAAACAGGGTGAAAGGGTGTACTGAGAATGGACAGCATCTGAAATAGCCTGCCTTTCGGTGGGTCCCAGCTCAGATCTCAAGCTGGTTTTAGCTCATCTTGTGCCATTGTAGACAGAACATCTCTGAAGCATATCAGACTGGTCCCACCCATACAGGCAGTCCAGATCCGGAATGCCAGCAAGTCCCCGCAGCACAAGAGACACAGCAACCCCAGACGATTGTTTCAACCTTGTTAGGCATCATCAGTGAGGCATAGCTGATATCTCTCTAGGCATTGTGATCAAGGTATAGGATGCACATAAACACAAGATAACATCCTGGAGCCCGCTCTCACTGGCCAACCCAATTAGATGCTTTAAATGCTTCATCCCCACTTTTGACAGCAGAGGGTGGGAAAGTAGTGGACTGACATTCCTCCACCAGATGTGTGTCGGAATCGAACTTAAACCCTATGCCAACCTCAGATCCACTCATGACTTGCCCCATACAGGATATTTGATATACCTACAGTTACAATCACCATTAAAGAAAATAAAACAGACACGATCATCTGCCATGCCAATGAAGACAGATCTCTCCATCATAGATAAAATG
The DNA here is from genome assembly GCA_933207985.1 of Pelobates cultripes. Lineage (NCBI taxonomy): Eukaryota > Metazoa > Chordata > Amphibia > Anura > Pelobatidae > Pelobates > Pelobates cultripes. Next base: position 132,766,448 of record OW240919.1, on the reverse strand, counting down.
TGCATACGCACTATACCAAAAAAGAAAGTTAGTTCAGTCTGCTATGACACGATAATATGGGACACGAATCATCCCGTACCCAAACACGCGAGCGAGAGGGACCTGGGATACGAGATCCCCGCTGCCGACTGGTCGAGAGCCTTTAAGATGCATCAACCATATACTAGGTGCATTTCCCGCATCAAACGCATAAGAAAGATAGCAACCTGATGGTACGTAGTACAGGCGCGCTTGGCCCACATGTTTCCAACAGCATCTGACAGATGTTGGAGATGTGCCACAGAGAAAGGTTCCAGGCTGCACATCTGGTGGGAGTGCACAGTGATTAAACCATTTTGGGAAACAATAACAGCACTAATCTCAGAAGTGATTAAAAAAACAACTAGGCTCTCCATTGAACAGGAATCCTGTTCATGTTCCCAAACGATCACATGAGGCAACACAGGGTATTGACCTTCCACATATTAATAGTAGCCAACTTATTGATAGCAAGGGAATGGAAGTCCCCCACAGCTCCCAGCAGGAGAGAAGTGGTGCAGCAGTTTTCTCTCAAAGTTGTGAAAAGATGACTCATATGATCTCTAACAGGTCAAACATAAAAATAGAAGCATGGGAGGAATAGGTGGGGGCTCAAGACGACTCTGTTAACACAGACCCACCAACTGCTGACCACCAATAAGAGGCAACTAGGGCAGGCCACAGTTCTCTCTGCCTCCTCTTCCGAGATACCTGTTAAACACCTGCACAATCGGAACACACCACCACAGTGCACTGCCTCCTCCTCCATATCCTACACCAGTAGATCAGTTTCTCCTATCTCTCTTTTTCTTCTTCCTGTATTCCTTTCTCTAACCCTCCCTACATTTTTCTAGCCCAACCTGGAACTGGGAAGTATTACAAAAAATCTGGTCGTATATACAGGAATTTCCATACTAGCACAGAGATACAGTGTTATGTTGAATGTAACTACACCAGTTTAAGGGGACGAGCGGTTCGAGGGTCTGGCTGTATGTGACCCAATAAGGCATGCTTAAACTAGGTATGCCAGTTGTGCCATTCGGCTAGCGTATTTTGTACGGTTTTATAACTCAACACTGTAACCAGCCACTGTACACACTGTATTGCCCTGTGTTTGCCATTGTATGTTATACCTCATCTGACAATCCTATGTATACATGCTTTACCGAATAAAAGCAAAAAAAATAAATAAAAGATGGTCTGTGATGTATGCAATTTAGCAAAATGGATTAAATTAATAACCCTTTTTTGCTAACCCTGTTAAGAACAAATCCCACTTGTTGCAGGTGGACTAACTCTGACAGAAGTTAGGAGAGGCAAGTGGATGCTATTTTCAAATTGTTGTTGAGGTAAATAAGCCTGTAGCTGCCAAATTGTCCTGGGACATTGCCTGGTTTTGTGATGAATGAAATGTATGCCTGAAGTCTCTGTGAAGGAATTTCAATGCCTTGGGCTAGCAAGTTATAGGATGATAGAAAACATATAGAGTCAGCTGTGTAGTAAAACTGAGGTTATAGCATGCAGTAATCCAATCCCGACCAGAGCTTTTATTAGGAAGGGTTGGCTATAAAGCTAATTGAAATTCCTCATATGTGATGGGTAAGGTTGGCAGTAATGTGCGATTGTAGGTAGTGGCAGAGAATGTCACAATCAGCTGATGCAGAGAAGTTGTGAGATTGTTTTTTATTAAGGTTAGCATAAAAACTAGGAAGAGCTTTCACTACCTCTGATGTCTTGTAGAGGAGTGTGTCATCCCTAAAGTAAATCTTAGGAATAATAGTTAATTGTTGACATTTTTAAATGCCTTTGCTAGGAATTTGCTACATTTGTCATCATGCTAGTAACACTGTGATTTAAAACACTGGAATCTAGTAAGTCACTGAGATCATTTGGAACTTTAGTAAGTATTTGACTACTGTGAGGCAGAAGATATTTCTTGTGCTGTGTCTCCAAGTCCTCCAAAGTTCCCAGTGAAGCATTCATATTCTTGGTGTGCTCCTTTTCGTAATCCATAACATGGGTTATAAATACAACCCTTACCACAGGTTTGTGAACCTCCACATCTTATTGCCAAAAGTTAGCTTTGTTACTTTTCTAAAAAAAAATAATCGGTAAGAGTTTCCTTAATTATTTCTGGAAGAAGATGACGATGCCACAAGCTGGGAGAACATTGGGTTAACATTTAGGTGCCTGAAGGGATAGTGATATTGTGCTTATTGCATGATATGACCATGTGGTTGGAGATATTAGTCTTTAACTGTAAATGGAGGAAATATTAGCATTTTCATACAAGAGTTTGACTGTCTAGCAAATGCAAAATATGTGTAATGCCAAGTAGAAATATATGGAGGAATCATTGCCAATTACTTAGATCTAGTGATGTACCGAACGGTTCGCCGGCGAACGGTTCCTGGCGAACATAGCATGTTCGCGTTCGCCACGGCGGGCGAACATATGCGCGGTTCGACCCGCCCCCTATTCGTCATCATTGAGTAAACTTTGACCCTGTACCTCACAGTCAGCAGACACATTCCAGCCAATTAGCAGCACAGCCTCCCTAGCAGACCCTCCCACCTACTGGACAGCATCCATTTTAGATTCATTCTCAAGCTGCATGCTTAGTAAGAGGAGGGAAAGTGTAGCTGCTGTTCATAAGATAGGGAAAAGCATAGCTAGGTTAGGGATAAGGGTATGCTTTTTTTGGATTTTTTTTTCTATCTAATGTAAATGCACTTAGTTGTCTGCCACTGCTGCCAGCTTCTGTGTCAGGCTCACAGTGCCCATTTCCCCAGTCAGTGCCACCAATTACATCTGGTGTCACAATAGCTTGGATTTAAAAACAAAAAACTTTTTTCACTGTTATAGATTGAATAGCAGTCAGTTGTCTGCCACTGCTGCCAGCTTCTGTGTCAGGCTCACAGTGCATACTGTGCCCATTTCCCCAGTCAGTGCCACCACTTATATCTGGTATCACAATAGCTTGGATTTAAAACAAAAAACTTTTTTCACTGTTATAGATTGAATAGCAGTCAGTTGTCTGCCACTGCTGCCAGCTTCTGTGTCAGGCTCACAGTGCATACTGTGCCCATTTCCCCAGTCAGTGCCACCAATTACATCTGGTGTCACAATAGCTTGGATTAAAAAAACAAAAAACTTTTTCACTGTTATAGATTGAATAGCAGTCAGTTGTCTGCCACTGCTGCCAGCTTCTGTGTCAGGCTCACAGTGCATACTGTGCCCATTTCCCCAGTCAGTGCCACCAATTACATCTGGTGTCACAATAGCTTGGATTTAAAAACAAAAAACTTTTTTTACTGTTATAGATTGAATAGCAGTCAGTGTCCTTAAAGCGGGTGTGTTACGCTAACAGTGGATACGGTGACCAGTGCTACCAATTAGATCTGGTGACACAAAGCTTGGATTTAAAAAAACAAAACACTTTTTTCACTGTTATAGATTGAATAGCAGTCAGTGTCCTTAAAGCGGTGTGTTACGCTAACAGTGGATACGGTGACCATTGCCACCACTTAGATCTGGTGACACAAAGCTTGTATTTAAAAACAAAAAACTTTTTTCACTGTTATAGATTGAATAGCAGTCAGTGTCCTTAAAGCGGGTGTGTTACGCTAACAGTGGATACGCTGACAAGTGCCACTAATTAGATCTGGTGTCACAATAGCTTGGATTTAAAAACAAAAAACTTTTTACTGTTATAGATTGAATAGCAGTCAGTGTCCTTAAAGCGGGTGTGTTACGCTAACAGTGGATACGCTGACAAGTGCCACTAATTAGATCTAGTGTCACAATGGTTTGGATTTAAAAAAAAAATAATCTTTTTTCACTGTTATAGATTGAATAGCAGTCAGTGTCCTTAAAGCGGGTGTGTTACGCTAACAGTGGATACGCTGACCAGTGCCACTAATTAGATCTGGTGTCACAATAGCTTGGATTTAAAAAAAATAAATCTTTTTTCACTGTTATAGATTGAATAGCAGTCAGTGTCCTTAAAGCGGGTGTGTTACGCTAACAGTGGATACGCTGACAAGTGCCATTAATTAGATCTGGTGTCACAATAGTTTGGATTTAAAAAAATAATCTTTTTTCACTGTTATAGATTGAATAGCAGTCAGTGTCCTTAAAGCGGGTGTGTTACGCTAACAGTGGATACGGTGACCAGTGCCACCACTTAGATCTGGTGTCACAATAGCTGGGATGTAAAAA
>OW240919.1:132559409-132762109 GCA_933207985.1 Pelobates cultripes | reverse complement strand
TTTTTGTTGTTGTTTTTTATAGTGAGCAGCCACAGGCTGCTCACTGTTTAGTGGACATGCCCCTACTCGCGGTATAGCGAGTAGGGGCATTTTGGAGATTTTTATCTCCCTTGTGCTATTATGGGGGTCATATTGACCCCCATAGAGTGAGAGGGGGTACTGGGGGGGCTTATGAAGTGGTGGGGAGCACTGCTCCCTGCCGTTTCTGTAGTTACATATTACAAGGAGGGAGCTGCGTGCCGGTAGCTCCCTCCTTGTAATAACCTGCACGAACAAACAAACACTGATACATAGTGTTAGTTTGTTCGGCTGATCTTTCTATTCACTCATTCGTCTGTCTGATGAATGAATGAATAGCTGAAATTCCCGTTCGCATGTCCAGGTGTTTCACTGGGCATGTGCGGGAATCTCAGTGTCTGCCTAGTGTGGGCTGATGACGTGTCCCTGAGGGACTTCACCTACCCACACAAAGATGGCGGCGCCCTGAATATAGATCGGGGCAGAAAATAAGGATTAAAAAATAGGTAATGTGGGGGGCTTAGGGGCATTTGGGGGTGACTAGTGGGTCAATTGGATGTAGTGGAGGCGGGAGGGGGGTTAAAAAAAAAACAGAATTCGGCATGACAGTGCCGCTTTAAGGGAATAGATTTTGACGAACGGCCAGGTGAAACAGGGGAAACATTAGGTTACAAAGCCAGGGGAGTAAGTCTTGCACAGTCACTTTTGCACATAGGGGGTCAAGGAGAGGGTAAAACAAAGGGGATACGGATAGCCCAGAGCTGGTATAAATTATGATAGGAGGGTCCATTCGACTACACTCTCCCAACGCTCATTCAGTGTCTCTTTTTCTAATGATACCTCCACCATTCGTCCTGTCTCAGCTGGAGTCCCCCAAGGCTCTCACCTTGGTCCTCTTCTGTTTTCTCTTTACACTGCCTCTCTTGGCAAACTTATTACCTATTTTGGATTCCAATACCACATGTATGCTGATGACACCCAGAAATATCTCTCCTCCCCACACCTCTCCCCTGAAGTCCTGCAACGTATCACCTCTTGCATTTCTTCTATCTCTGATTGGATGTCCTCCCGCTTTCTGAAACTGAATCTTTCCAAAACAGAACTTCTGGTCTTTCCTCCTCCTAATATTAATCCTCCTCTCTCGCTCTCCCTTCAGATTGGTGGTACCCATATTAGCCCATCCTTACAAACACGTTGTCTTGGTGTTGCTTTTTATTCTGGCCTCACCTTTGAGCCTCACATCTGGTCTGCTGTCAAATCATGCCAATTCCACCTCAAAAACATTGTCCGCATCTGCCCCTTTCTTATACAAGATGCTACTAAAGAGCTTGTCCGTGCTCTAGTAATCTCTTTCATGGACTATTGTAACTCTCCTAATTGGTCTTTCCAATAGCCGTATTGCCCCGCTACAGTCTGTTATGAATGCTGCCGCAAGACTGATTTTCCTCTCAAACAGACCTCTGCGAATACTGGATCAAACAATTCCCTTACGAATTCCATGCTACCTCTGCTACAAAATACAAAGGAGTGTCTACCCTATTTAGTAACCAAGTGTCCTTTTCCTTAATTAAGAAAATAGCGGACCCAAAGGGAAGGTTCTTAATTATAGTAGCAGTGATTCACAAGGTCACCTACATAATAGCGAATGTTTATGTCGCTAACGACAACCAGGCAAACTTATTGTGGACCTCTCTAATATTGATAGAATACAACAGGGAATACTTATCCTGGGGGGAGACTTCAATTGCATTCAAGACCCATAGCAGACTCCTCGTCTGTTAAAATGCACACCAGAGTTAATTTAATGTCGAAATTGATGAGAAAATTAACCTCACTTTTTGACTCACATAACCTTTACAATGTTTGGATGTCGCATAGCCAGACAGACATGGCAGGTACTTTCTACTCCTTGGTACATAATTGCTATACAAGGATAGATAGGTACTATGTAAAAGGTATGCACCTTGAACAAGTCTCCGACTGTGAGATAGAGAATGTAACGGATCACCTGGCACCCCGACTGGGTACCTCCGTTAATGGATGCTCCTAGTGCTTCCCGAGGGTTCCAAGCGCTCCACTTGACACCATAAGCACTGCGGACCCACAAACCTCAGCTTGGTTGGGGTCTTGCCATCTCCTGCCCACCCTGGACCTACAACAAGGCTCCAGGCTCCAGTGGATGAAACTCTCTTCCTTCAGAGAGCGAAGCAGGAACAATAGCTTAGTGATTATAGTCAGGGGAGTATACAGCGTTTAGCAATCCCCAGTGTAGATGCAGCCTTTTCCCCCACACATGAGACAAGGCTCTATGTTGAGGGTAAAACAGGAACTCAGCAGTCTGAGGGTTTATTATCTCTTATATACAGGTTTTTCCCACAAGGTTACCACCCACGTGGACCTTGTGGAACACAGGATACAAAGTTACAAAGCCAATCAGGACAGACTTGTACAGTTAGACGCTCCCAGATAATGTACTCAAACCCTTCCCTCTGCTTGGGAGATAATTGAGCAAGATACAACATATCTAAAAATCACCCAGATCAGAGCAGGGGTTCAGGAAATTCCTGGATGTCTTATTTGACCGACCGCAAGCATGGCTTTCATGCCCAAAATAGTTCCAGGGATTTAGGCTGTGCGGCCGGTCTAGTTCACATAGTTCAGATGCAGTTCGACTAAACAAGATGGCCGCCGCCACGTGTTCGACTATACGAACGGCGACCACCCAGCCGTTCGTCAATTAGCTTGCAGTTAACCACCAGCCTGGGAGGTAAATTGGCTGCATACTCCACTTGTGTGTGGTCCGGCTGTTCGGTAGTTTGTTCTGTAAATCCCATTTACTGTGAGAAAACAAAGTTTTAGCGTATGGGCCATAATCTGGTCTGGTAAACAGGCCCCTCCAAAACCCAGTGGCGATGTTATTTTCGCCACAGAGAACATTGAATGGTCAGACCATGCCTCAGTTACACTCACAATATCGGAAATATTTTCTTTTTAAAACAAGCCCCCATGGCGTCTGAATGAATTCCTTCTTCAAAACCCCCAATACTCTGAAAAATTGTCCAATGAGTTATCCCACTACTTCTCCACTAATACCAAGGGAAGTGTCGATAGACACAATCTGGCTGGCTCATAAAGTGGTAATGAGGGGACTGTTCGTTAAACAGGTGGTCCACATTAAAAATACATCACTCACTAAACTAAAGGACTTGGAAGCCAAGCTACAGACATTAAATAGGACCAATCAGTCCCATCCCACTAAGAGCCTCAGACGAGAAATATTGCAGACCCAAAATAAGATTCAGGAAGCACACATGCAATGCACCAGTTTCATATTAAAAAGACTAAAACTATCCCACTACACACAAGGAAACAATGCAGGGAGGAAATTGTCTTCTGCACTGAAAAAAATCCAAGCTAGAACTAGAAACCCTTATAATAAGACTGACGCCGGCTCAAAAATCATTGTCCCAGCCGCTATAGGTAATAAATTTGCTACCTTTTATGGTACACTGTATAATATACAAGATGATAATAACCAACACCACACTACAGTCCATGAATCCATAACAAATCTAGAGCGCATTCTAACAGCTACATTCTCCCACACTCAATGTGAGCAATTGTTGTCACTAATCACATTAGAAGTAGTTGAGAAAGCTATTCAAAGTCCTCCAGCCAACAAAACACCAGGTCCAGATGGCCTTTCAAACATTTATTACAAAAAATTCCAAAACATCCTTGCCCCACACCTGCTCCAACTATTTAACAATGTCACCCTAAATTCCAAGCTGCCACAAGACATGATCGCCGCCACTGTGATCACCCTCCCCAAACCAGGTAAATCCCCAACACAATGCAAAAATATTAGGCCCATATTCTTGCTAAACTCGGGCGCAAAACTGTTCGCTAAGATCATAGCCAATACGATGTCTGAGGTCCTCAAAACACTAATACACACTGATCAGTCAGGATTTGTGGAGGGTAGACAACATGAGAGTATTAAAGACACAGGGGACAAAAGCATTCATGCTTTCCCTAGACGCAGAAAAGGCGTTTGACCGCTTGAATTGGAATTTCCTAGAGGCTGTACGAAGGAAATATAAATTTCCCAAACCCTACCTCTCAGCAGTTCAGGTGCACTATAATATGCCCACCGCCAAAGTGTTATATGGAAGCCTTATGTCTGAGTTAGGCATCATCAGTGAGGCATAGCTGATATCTCTCTAGGCACCATGAGAAAGGGGTCAACATCTGGATTACCCTTTAAACTTATGGAGAGCAAATAAAACAGGGTGAAAGGGTGTACTGAGAATGGACAGCATCTGAAATAGCCTGCCTTTCGGTGGGTCCCCGCTCAGATCTCAAGCTGGTTTTAGCTCATCTTGTGCCATTGCAGACAGAAAGGTTCCAGGCTGCACATCTGGTGGGAGTGCACAGTGATTAAACCATTTTGAGAAACAATAACAGCACTGATCTCAGAAGTGATTAAAAAAACAACTAGGCTCTCCATTGAACAGGAATCCTGTTCATGTTCCCAAACGATCACATGAGGCAACACAGGGTATTGACCTTCCACATATTAATAGTAGCCAACTTATTGATAGCAAGGGAATGGAAGTCCCCCACAGCTCCCAGCAGGAGAGAAGTGGTGCAGCAGTTTTCTCTCAAAGTTGTGAAAAGATGACTCATATGATCTCTAACAGGTCAAACATAAAAATAGAAGCATGGGAGGAATAGGTGGGGGCTGAAGACGACTCTGTTAACACAGACCCACCAACTGCTGACCACCAATAAGAGGCAACTAGGGCAGGCCACAGTTCTCTCTGCCTCCTCTTCCGAGATACCTGTTAAACACCTGCACAATCGGAACACACCACCACAGTGCACTGCCTCCTCCTCCATATCCTACACCAGTAGATCAGTTTCTCCTATCTCTCTTTTTCTTCTTCCTGTATTCCTTTCTCTAACCCTCCCTACATTTTTCTAGCCCAACCTGGAACTGGGAAGTATTACAAAAAATCCGGTCGTATATACAGGAATTTCCATACTAGCACAGAGATACAGTGTTATGTTGAATGTAACTACACCAGTTTAAGGGGACGAGCGGTTCGAGGGTCTGGCTGTATGTGACCCAATAAGGCATGCTTAAACTAGGTATGCCAGTTGTGCCATTCCGCTAGCGTATTTTGTACGGTTTTATAACTCAACACTGTAACCAGCCACTGTACACAATGTATTGCCCTGTGTTTGCCATTGTATGTTATACCTCATCTGACAATCCTATGTATACATGCTTTACCGAATAAAAGCAAAAAAATAAAATAAAAGATGGTCTGTGATGTATGCAATTTAGCAAAATGGATTAAATTAATAACCCTTTTTTGCTAACCCTGTTAAGAACAAATCCCACTTGTTGCAGGTGGACTAACTCTGACAGAAGTTAGGAGAGGCAAGTGGATGCTATTTTCAAATTGTTGTTGAGGTAAATAAGCCTGTAGCTGCCAAATTGTCCTGGGACATTGCCTGGTTTTGTGATGAATGAAATGTATGCCTGAAGTCTCTGTGAAGGAATTTCAATGCCTTGGGCTAGCAAGTTATAGGATGATAGAAAACATATAGAGTCAGCTGTGTAGTAAAACTGAGGTTATAGCATGCAGTAATCCAATCCCGACCAGAGCTTTTATTAGGAAGGGTTGGCTATAAAGCTAATTGAAATTCCTCATATGTGATGGGTAAGGTTGGCAGTAATGTGCGATTGTAGGTAGTGGCAGAGAATGTCACAATCAGCTTATGCAGAGAAGTTGTGAGATTGTTTTTTATTAAGGTTAGCATAAAAACTAGGAAGAGCTTTCACTACCTCTGATGTCTTGTAGAGGAGTGTGTCATCCCTAAAGTAAATCTTAGGAATAATAGTTAATTGTTGACGTTTTTAAATGCCTTTGCTAGGAATTTGCTACATTTGTCATCATGCTAGTAACACTGTGATTTAAAACACTGGAATCTAGTAAGTCACTGAGATCATTTGGAACTTTAGTAAGTATTTGACTACTGTGAGGCAGAAGATATTTCTTGTGCTGTGTCTCCAAGTCCTCCAAAGTTCCCAGTGAAGCATTCATATTCTTGGTGTGCTCCTTTTCGTAATCCATAACATGGGTTATAAATACAACCCTTACCACAGGTTTGTGAACCTCCACATCTTATTGCCAAAAGTTAGCTTTGTTACTTTTCTAAAAAAAAAAAAATCGGTAAGAGTTTCCTTAATTATTTCTGGAAGAAGATGACGATGCCACAAGCTGGGAGAACATTGGGTTAACATTTAGGTGCCTGAAGGGATAGTGATATTGTGCTTATTGCATGATATGACCATGTGGTTGGAGATATTAGTCTTTAACTGTAAATGGAGGAAATATTAGCATTTTCATACAAGAGTTTGACTGTCTAGCAAATGCAAAATATGTGTAATGCCAAGTAGAAATATATGGAGGAATCATTGCCAATTACTTAGATCCATAAGCAAAGACCTAAAAAAGTTGTAAATAATAGGGTCTATTAAAAATAAAATCAACTCCCAACAATACCACCCCTCTCCTGAACATTCTCCAGCTCATTAAGTATGTTAGGTAGAGGGGTGCACTGTTTATAACTGGGTAGATAAATGTTCACAAAATTATATATTTGGTTTTAAGAAGGGTACCCTTCACCATCACAAACCTACCCATGTCAAAGTTAAAAGAGGAGCAAAACTAAAAATAAGATTTCATCTATCTAGATTTAGCCACGGGTTTCATGCTGTATTATCCATAAGGAAATTCTGCATGACATATTTTAGACGCTGAAGGACCTTTAAAATGTGCTAGAAACCACTAAATCCCCATTAGTGTGATATTCCCAGAGCACATGGCACTACATCACCTCATGTCAATGCAAAGTTCAGTAAATTCAGCCATTGTAAATAATAATAATTGAGAAATTGCATAACCAGTAGTCTCTGACATAATGTCAGTGAAATCAGACCAGCATGAGAACATACAATGAATTAACAGTGTACAATGACATTAAACCAAAAGTATATGCACAGATAATGTATGTAAATGTAAATAAAAACAATACAAATGTTATTAACTGGGGGTAAGTGTAGATATCATACAGATGACAAATAGCATAAAGCCTTAAAATGAATCAGTTAAATGAGGAGAGGAGATACGGTGTGAAAACTGAAAAAAAGAAGAGATCAAAAGAAAAGAGAAAAAGAGAAATAAAAAAACAAAATGTACCATGTGAGAAACAGGGAAAAAAGGTGAAGTAAGTGGATACCCTAAGGTTAGTAACCCACAGGTTGAGTATAACTTGATTAAACAAATTGTCATATATCCACCTGCAAGAGATATTTGTAGGGAGAAAATGTAAGGAATATTGGAAAAGACCCCAAACAAAAAGGTCCAAGTGCAAGGACTTATCAGTCTGTTTAATTAACTATGGTCTTGATTAGAGTTGAGCGGACACCTGGATGTTCGGGTCTGGCAGATTTGGACGAACTTTAAAAAAGAGTATGGGTTCATGCTCGAACTTGACCCCAAACCTGACCCTGAACCCGAAACCCCATTGAAGTCAATGGGGACCTGAACTTTTGGGCACAAAAATGCCTCTAAGAAAGTCCTGAAAAGGGCTGGAGGGCGGCAAAAGGAAGTAAAATGGGGGTAAGAGTGGGACAAGTGCCCTGCAAACAAATGTTGATAGGGAAATCACTTAAAATAACATAAAAATTAAAAATACAGCGGAGCCATAAAATAGCACTAGATGGAATCTTTGATTTTAGCTTTGGAAGAACATAAATCAAAATCTAAAGCATGGCTGTCAGGAGGATCACCAGAATTATCCATTTGAGAGAGGGTTGGAGTGCAGGGTATTCTCTTTCATTGTTCAAACTGAGCTCAACTACTGATGCATGGAGAAAAGGCCTTCACAAGCCTCTGCTATTGTGTACGTAGTTTATACTAAGTGACCCATAGGTTGAGGAGGCGGTGACCGTGGCGGTGTTGGTGGAAGCGGCAGTGGAGGAGGTGGTCAACACTGTTTTTTTTTAAATTGGGGTAGCCCCCAAAATATTGAGACATATAAAACAAGAAAACAAAGAATAAGTGCACTTGAGTATAACATTTCCTGGGTGAGGCCGATATAAATGTCCATTCTGCACAAGGTACAGACAAGTCTGGTGGGATCCATGTGTGTTTCATTTTAATAAACGTGAGCTTGTCCACGTTGGCTGTGGACAGGCGGCTGTGCTTATCTGTGATAACGCCCCCTGCTGTGCTAAACACACGTTCAGACAATACACTGGTTGCAGGGCAGGCCAGCACCTCCAAGGCATAAAGGGCAAGCTCAGGCCATGTGCCCAATTTGGAGAAGTTGAATGGGGCAGACCCATCAGTCAGTACATGTAGGCGTGTGCACACGTACTGTTTCACCATGTTGCTGAAATGCTGCCTCCTGCTAAGACGTTCCATATCAGATGGTGGTGCCTGTTGTTGTGGTCTGCTGACAAAGCTTTTCCACGTTGGGCCTACCAAATAACGCTGAAGCTTCTGTCGCCTACTCACACCTGAGGAAGGTGTTTCATTTGTGCATGTAGCTGGCACAGATCGACCATGTCCTCTCCTTGCAACAGGAGCTCCACCAACACCTGCAGCACCATGACCAGGGCCACGTCCCTTATTTGACGCTCTACTCATTCTTTGCGTTCACCGACCAAACTACCATTATGTCAGGTTATGTCAGGCGACAATGTAACCGCCAATAGTCAACAATTTATTGATTTTTTTTTAGTTTATTGGACTGCAAGAAATGCACCGCAGGCCGCAAATGTACTATTTAGCAGTTTAGCAAAAAAACTATTAGAATGTTTACAACTGCGCTGTAAGTGCACTATTTGACGCTTCTATTTGACTCTCAGATATGAAGTGCACCCCACTAATGTACTATTTAGCAGATTAGCACCCAGAAAATAAGAATTTTTACAACTGCGCTGTAAGCGCACTATTTGACGCTTCTATTTGACTCTCAGATATGAAGTGCTGGCACCAGATGTACTATTTAGCAGTTTAGCACCAAAACAATTCGAATGTTTACAATTGCGCTGTAAGCATACTATCTAACGCTTCTATTTGACTCTCAGATATGAAGTGCACCGCACTAATGTACTATTTAGCAAATTAGCACCCAGAAAATAAAAATGTTTACAACTGCCCTGTAAGCGCATTATTTGACGCTTCTATTTGACTCTCAGATATGAAGTGAACCCCACTAATGTACTATTTAGCAGATTAGCACTGTGACAGGCCCCTCTGTCTTGGAACTATGCTTCTATTCCGTTGCCTTTGTCTATCTTTCAGTTAATTGCTTGTCCGTAATCTCCGTTCACTTATTTCACAAACTACCGAATAAACTACCAAACGATCGACCACCTGGGAACTGGAGTGTGCCATCAATTGACCTCCCAGAAGCTGCGGTTAACCGCAGCTTAATTGGTGAACGTTGGGAGGTCGCTGTTCGTGTAACTCCCACGTGGCGGTGGCCATTTTAAAGTCCCGAACGGCCAGCGGTGTTCGGCACCCAAACTATGGAACTAAAAACGGACACTATTTTGCACGAACACAGCTGAAGCTGCCGACCTCCCTTCAATGCCATCCAGCACACGAACGTTGGTCCATTTGGTACTTTGCGGCACGAATAGACGCACCCCAGATAGCCATCCCATGGAGCCCGTTCGGATACCGAAAGACAATGTGAAAGACTTTGGCTCCATGGCAATTGAACTGTATGCATAGGATCTGAGTGGCTTTCGGTAATAATGTGCGCCCAGATCCCAGTTATCTGGGGATACGTTGAATGTGGGGATTCTCTTGGTGGAATTTAAAGTTATTGATTTTATTGTATTTTTATGTTCATGTACAAAATGTAGTTTAGCCACTATCCATGGAGATAATTGGATAACTTCCCAATTATCTCCAGTATAGAGAGGGTGGTTCATCTACACCAAAGGGGAGTGTTTATGCTTGTGCCACTGTGATTGGCTACTGTATCCATATTGTCCCAGTCTTACATCTGGTCCCCTAGGGGAGTGTCCACCAGGTGGGAGACCTGCATAAATACCGGGCAGGTAGCCCTCAATAATCCAGATCTCTGCTTAACCCTCAATACAGAGCTTGGTCTCGTACTTGGGGGTATTGGATTCGTATGATTTACTTGTTCGGCTGTTTGATTCATGAAGGATTTCGTATGGTTCCTGTTCGGCTAATTGGAACTGTTGTTAGCTGCTTCTGAATTCGGAAAGGGAACGTCCTCAGTGGTATTAACCCCTCTTATACCGGGGTGTACCATAACAGGCACTAATAGCAGTATTTTAGGCTATCCCCTTTTTTCCTACATCATGATAATGTCACATCCTCACCACGCATTAGCAAGCTACATGTGGCACACTGTTCCCCCTCCTACAGTGAACAGGTGTCTGCCGTAACGGCGATCCAGGGTCACACAGATATACTATAACCAATGGAGGAGCCCATGCAGCCTCCTAAGTGTCCATCCTACGCATGCTCACTTCCCCCAAGGTACGGAGGGTACCAAGCCCACCATCGGGGCATTGATGTATATAGTTGAGCCTCATCTCCGGCTCTTGTTACACCCCCGGTTACCTCTAACCCTGTCCCACCCCCCAGAAAATTCGAACACCCAAGGTACACACCAGACAACCCTTGCAGACTTCTCAATGGGCGCAAACCCACATAAGAATGGAAACCCTGTAGCCTCACCTTCAAAATACGAAGTACACACAATCATCCCCTGGGACCAAACCGCACAAACACAGCAACTAAATAACAAGCAGCTCTATGCACTTATGCTGGCATATCTCTATAGAAACTGCCAAGACACCAGACGACACTTTCATGCAGCGCAAACTGTAACATATAACACATCCAACCCTTAATGAAAATCTACTCGCACAATGGTAGGGGACTTAATTCCCCCCAAAAACGCCAATTACTCCTGACTGAAGTCAAAAAGCAACACGCAGCTATTGTGTGTCTTCAAAAAACTCACTTTCAACTCTCTAAAAACCTCCCTGGGTCTTAAAACCTATCCACACCAATACCACTCCATGCATGCCCACAAGTCGAGAGGAGTTAGCATTTTAATGCACAGATCCATGGCATGCAAACTAATCAGAATTATTACACATAGCAAAGGATGATATCTCATCCTCATATGCAACATCAACAATGTGACCTGCACCATAGTCAACATGTACGCACCTAATGATAACCCGAGACAATTTCTGCAACACTTAATGGCCAAAACTAGCAATTTACAACAGGGCCTCCTGATATGCTGTGGCGACTTAAACCACACTCTTGAACCGGAATTAGACACTACCCTTGACCCTGGTGCACCCCGATCAAAAAAACTCCAATCCGCCTGCGCTCTCCTCAACAAACTTCTACTTCAATTTAATTTGTACAACATATGGCATATTTCACTCCTCAACATGGACATCAAAATCCTTGCTAAAATATACTCCAATAGACTAGCCAAAATACGACCTAACCTAGTACATGAGGACCAGATGGGCTTTGTGAAGGGCAAACATGGTACTGGTGGAGCCAGGAAAGTTCTGGACCTGTTATATAGCCTTCAACGACACAACATAGGAAGCCTTTTTCTATCATTAGACGCGGAAAAGGCTTTTGACCGCCTCAACTGGAATTTTGAAAATGAAATTAAAATTTAACTTCCCAACAGAATTTCTAAACACCTTACAGGCACTCTACAGTACTCCCACCGCTAAAGTGGCCAATGCAGGGTTCCTTTCCCACGCGTTCAATATTACGAACGGAACAAGGCAGGGTTGCCCTCTTTCATCCCTCTTTCATGTATTGGCAATAGAACCCCTCAAGGCCCTCATTAGAAACCACCCGCTTATTTCAGGCATCAAAACACAACACAAAGAATACAAACTAACATTATTTGCAGAAGACATACTTTAACAATACAAAATCCAGAAACCTCTTTACCACCCACCATTCGGTCCTGGAAACTTATAACAAATTTTCATACTACAAATTGAATGTTTCCAAAACACAGGCCCTGGGCTCCCCACAGACATGACTCAAAGACTGAAACAAACCTACAATTACAACTGGAGAACTGACCACATCAAATTTCTAAAGCATCTCCTACACAAAATCGCAGGTTGCATTCTTCAATTTGAATTACAGCAAACAGGGCTAGAAACCCTAGTTCATATCTTGGTCCGGCTGTATCGCAGCCATTAAAATGATAATACTCCCAAAATACAATATCTCTTCGGGTCCCTACCAATAAGAATACCCAGAGACGGACTTCCGAGGATGGGAGTGGAGCGTGACGCAACGTAAGCGCACGCACCAGGAGGTGGAGGTCAGGGGGGTAACGAGACAGGGAGGAAGATGCAGCCACGAGGGAACGGCGATAGACTACAGCGTTTTCAGTTTTATGGTGCCCAGACAATCGTTTGGCAGAATATATCCTGATTAACAAGGATCCAGTGACCCTCATCCTGAGTTTAGCAGAGTGAACTGCAATTATACAGAAATGTACTCATTATAATGAACCGTCTGCTTTCATTTGACCTCATACTTAAATAATTATGGGTTGGGCTAATAAGCTGTAAGGGGTACAAATGCTCCTAAATTCTATAAAGGTCTTTGTTTAAAAGAAAGACGAAATCTCTGAAAAGATAATAATTAGATAAAATACTGTGGAAACACCAGCACAAATGGCTATGCCGAAGATCCCTAAAAAAAATGAGGTAAAAAAAATAATAAAAATGAAAAATATGCCTCTACCTTTTTTTCTCCACAAAATAAGCAGGGTGGAGAAATATCTTTTGTAGATGAATCACTATCGGAGGATAAAAGAAGTTCTATAACCAATTTCCAGGATTTATAAGGATCAGTTTGGACAGCCAAACTGAAATATTTAAAAAAGAATTGGAAAACAGCACTGCTCGAATAACAAAACGAATAGAAGAAATCAACATGAAGATAGCTAAAGTTGAAAATCAAGAACACATAGCCAATCATCTTAATTTAATTACAGAAGAACAAAAAAAGATGACGTCAGAGCTAGGAAATTTTGATGATCGACTAAATCTGATTGAAGAAAGAATGAGAGCGAGAAACATAAGGATAAAAAATATACCAGAAGCTATTTCCTATGATAAAATTAAAGAGTACTTATTAGATCTTTTTGCAGCATTAAATTTACAAGTACAAGTTTCAGCAGTATGGATGGAAAATATATATAGAATTAAAAACCCGCAAGGAATTCAAAATGCTTATCCTAGAGATGTGATTGTTACTCTAC
Organism: Pelobates cultripes; assembly: GCA_933207985.1. NCBI lineage: Eukaryota > Metazoa > Chordata > Amphibia > Anura > Pelobatidae > Pelobates > Pelobates cultripes. The sequence goes on along the minus strand of OW240919.1, from coordinate 132,748,690 downwards.
ATTCTCTGCTTTTCAAGCAACAAATAATCTATGCTATAAGAAATAAGAAATTTTCAGAAGATGATAAATTTAAGGATATTCAGATATATCAAGACCTTTCTAGATCCGTAAGAATGGGGAGAAAAAAGTATTCTGACGCGTTGAAACCATTGAAGGAAAGAGACATTGGATATCGATGGGGTCCAGGCAAAGCTATTGCAATAAACTGGAACGACACGAGAAAATTATTCTTGAACCCTAAAGAATTAGAAGATTGGACAACACAACAATTTAAATAATAAGGAGAACAGAGGGTACAGAGAGTACTGTGGAAGAACAGATGGAGACGTTATCTTAATTTTTTTTTTCTTTTCTCTCATAATATAAGGATATGAATAAGTAGGCTAAATTTGGTTGATGGCTGATATATATGATAATAGGCACAAGGTTGGGGGTAGGAATGAGGTAAAATGATATGCCTAATTTAGTTAAAATGAGAAATAATGTATATTATCCTGCACAAGTTAAGAAACATATGCATAAATGTTTGAAATGTTTGAAAAAAAAATACATATAAAATGGCTTACACTAGATAAATGATAAATTAGGTAGAATGATAGGGGTATGAGAGTTTACACACTATGCACATTATTAAGCTAATATTAATAGCTATGTAAAAATTTATGTAAAATATACTCTTTAAAAAAAAATTCTCTCAATATGAGGGTATGAATAAGTAGATTTAATTTGGTTTAAGATAGATATATATGATAAAAGGCACAAAGTTGGGGGAAGAACGAAGGTAAAGTTAAATGTCTAATTTGTTAAAATGAGATATATATAGTACACGTCACTAGTTGGTACTTAAGAAAATACACGAATATATGTTGGGATTTTGTAAGAAAGTAGAAATACACGAGAGGAAAAAGGAAAGAGGTAAATAGTTTAATAGTATGGATATATAGATAACTAATTATAGGACTGTTGCACTATTTGGAGAAATAGAGAGTATAATAGTTGGTAAAAGATGGTCTGATCACCATATTTCAATATAATAGTTAGGTTTTGAAATAATAATATATAAATTGGTTTACACTAGATAAAAGAAAAATGGGTTTAAGGATAGGGTTAGGAATGGGACTCCTTAATTGAAATAAAAATAGGAGAAATGTAATAATCATGCACAATATGAAGTTAATGAGGTTACGTAATTTATTTATTTTTGTCCTTGGGCCCACACGATGTAAATATAAATATATACATCGGATTCGTATGCCCCCCATGAGCTTCCACTTTAAGGTCAGGTATAGACCTTAGCCCTAGACAATATACGAGATACTGTCAAGGCTTACAGATTGAGGGGATATTTAGTCACCTCAATAGTAAGTATGAATGTGTATGGGTTTCTCTGTACTATAATAACTCAGGTGTGTGTGGTAGATGTGGGAGGGATGGCAGCAGAAGTAGGAGTAACATGACAATGATTAAGATCTGAAGTGTATTTCATTAAATGTTCAGGGGTTAAATACCCCTTATAAAAGAATTATGTTGAAGGAACTGCTCAAAAAAAAAGGAATAGATATAGCGATGTTGCAAGAGACTCACTGGAATAAAGTTGATAAGATAAGGTGGAAAGACGAGGGGTATGAAATAATCTCACAAGCGTCTTTGGATAGGAAAAGAGGAAGAGGGGTGGCTATAATCTTCTCGAAAAGAATAAATAAAGAAGTTATATATGAAGAAGCAGATATAGAGGGCCGGTATCAGATATTAATATGAAAGACGGAGGAGAAAGTCTATACTTTGGTAAATATATACCTTCCAAATGTACTACCAACTAAATATTTTAAAATGATCATAGAAAAAGTAGATAAGATTAAATAGGGCTACTAGTTATTTCGGGAGACTTTAACTGTGTGCTAGATACAGATCTAGATAAAAAAACAAAAAATAATAAACCGATAACTAAACATCTGATAAATCAAGCTAGGATATTGAGAAATATACTTCAAGAAAACAACCTATTAGACATATAGAGGGTATATAATCCAGAAGAAAGAGAATATACGCACTTTTCAAAAGTGCATTCTTCTTTTTCTAGAATAGATTTTGTATTGTGCGAAGCAAAGCTAGTAGACCAAATAAAAGATATACATATAGAAGAGAATATATGGTCAGACCATAGCTATATTATTTTTAATACAAAAGCTGATTAAAAATATAGATCCAATACGACTTGGCATCTAGATGATAATATTCTGAATAATAAGGCAGTCCAATTGGGAACTGATATTGGGGAACTGATACAATGGTATTTCAAAGAGAATAACACGGAGGAACTTTCGGCAGCAACAATATGGTGTGCATTCAAAGCGGTCATAAGGGGGTATTTGATTAAACTTAAAAAAAAGATTCAGAGAGAAAGAGGTCAAACCAGAGAAAAATTATATATAGAATACTACTTGTTGGCTAGAAGAAATAAAAGGTTGCTAACTAGCGATTCACTCAAACAACCTTTAGAGATTAAAAAGAAAATAAAGAAAATAGAAAGAGAACGGATAGAAAAAAATTTGGAGAGGATGAAAGTAAACTTTTATTATGAATATATTAAGATCAATAAATGGCTAACTAAGAAAACAAACAGTAAGAATAGGATTAGTAGTATAAGAAAGGATTCAATATTACATAAAAAAACATAAAGTATAGCCAAAGCTTTTCAAATATACTATGAAGAGCTGTACAATTTACCTAATCAACCAAAAGAGGAGACAATAAAAGAGTATTTGAGGGAAATACATTTTCCAAAGCTTTCAGAGGAACAAAAAAACATATTAAATGCCCCCCCTGCAAAAGATGGAATTTATTGCTGCCATTAAGAAACTTGCGAGATATAAAACTCCTGGCCCAGATAGTCTGACCAATAGATTCTATAAATTATATGGAGATATCTTGGTAGAATACTTAACTAAAACATATAATGAAATTTCATTGAAAGGTATAGGCCCAAAAGAATTATTACACGCAAATATAAATCCAATCCATAAAAAAGATAAGGATCCTCAAGAACTAAAAAGCCACCATCCAATCTCACTTATCAATGTGGATTCCAAATTATTTTCATCCATACTGGCTGATAGGTTAAAAAAATAGTTATGGACTTGGTGGATAGTGACCAGATAGGGTTTGTCCCTACTAGACAAGCGAGTACCAATATAAGAAGACTGATTAATGTTCTGGATTGGGGAGATAGAACGCAGATTCCCCTTCTGACCCTGTCACCAGATGCAGAAAAGGCCTTTGACAGGGTCGGGTGGGGATTTATGATGGGGGTTCTGAAGGCAATGGGTATAGATGGCCGGATGTTAACAGTGATAGGCTCTATCTATCAAAATCCGATGGCGAGGGTGGTGGGTATAGACCTATGCTCAGATTGGTTTCCACAAAAAAATGGCACCCGACAAGGGTGCCCGTTGTCACCAATATTATATATCCTATCTATGGAAGCTTTTTCCATCAGAATAAGAGATAACCCTGATATGTATGCAGATGACACAATTCTGACTCTTGCAGATCCTACTCAATCGGTCAATAACTTGATGAAGGAAATAGAAGCATATAGCAATATTTCAAATTATAAGATAAATACAGAAAAAACAATAGTGATGTTTAAAAATTGTAAGATAGAGTGGAAGAATGTATTTATAAAGACATATGGTTTTACAGACGCTAACGGTAGCTTTGAATATTTGGGAGTACTAATAACGGATAAGATAGAAAATATCATAGAGATTAATTTTACAAGGCTATTGAAATCCACCGGGATATCGTTAAAAAAGTGGAATTATTTTTTTTTTAGTTGGATGGGAAGGATAAACATATTAAATAGGTACATAGTTCCAAGATGGACCTATTTTTTTAGAATGGTTCCCTTAAAATTTCCCTTACCATGGTTGGAGATAATGACCACAGTAGCTTGTGTATGGCATTCTTCTAATCTGGAACAATTCCGAAGAACTCTAGTGAATTGGCTTTTGGCAATTACTCGAAGCCAAGGGTTGTGATGGCAGCTCTGTCTAAGTACAAAACTATTACCGTGTTTTTTTAATGAAACATATGGAAATTATATCTGGTCGACTATTTGAAAGGGTCACATCTAAAATATCAATCTTTTCTCTATTCCATTCCAATGTAAATTTTATGTTATATGAATTATGGTTCAAAAAATCAACAAAATTGGAAAATTATTTTCCGTGCCACCCCAAATAATAAGTATATTGTCTATATAACATCCCCAGAGGACCAGGTCTCTCCTCCAGCCATGCCAAGACCACACTGTTAACTCCTCCCACCTTCTCATAAAGATATTGGCATAGCTGGGGGCGAACCTGGTCCCCAGGCGGGCCTGTGAGTTGTAGAAAAAAATTATCAAACATAAAATAATTGTATTCTAAAATAAACATAATGGTCTGTAAAAATCCCCAAGTGATTTGGAAATATTTGTATAATTTCACAGATAATATCCCACTGCCTCTATGCCCAAATGATGTTTGATGATAGTATAGAGGGAGGTAACATCCAAGGTGGCCCAACTGTATTGCTCCCCTCATTCTATATTTTCAAGTTCTTGTAAGATGGCAATTGTGTCCTTAATATATGATGTGACGTGTTGTACATAGGTTTGTAGAAGTGAATCTATGAATGCTGATAGATCTGATGTGATAGAATTGATTCCGTTGATGATAGGAATTTCAGGTGGAGAGGTGAGGGATTTATGTATTTTAGGCAAATAATTCAAAATGGGAATAACCGGGTATGTGTTATATAAAAATTGGTAATTTCAAGGTGTAATAATACCTTCCGGTAAAGCTTGTTTTAAAATGGTCTGTAATTCCTCATTAAATATTTTTGTTAGATTTTTATCTAACTTTGCTTATGTATTTTTTTCTTTTAGAATATTGTATGCCTCTGCCATATATAACTCTGTAGTCATAATAATGACCCCCTTGCCCCCCACCTTTATCTGCTTCCTTTATGATGAGGTCATCTCGGTCTGCTAGATTTTTCAAACATAGAGATTCTTATTTTGTCATATTTGATTTAGAATTAGTTCCATTTTTACTTATTTTGAAAACTGCAAGTGATGTCACGAAATCGTCGAAACCCGGGAAATTCAACTATGCACAGCTTGAACAAATCAACAACACCCACAGGAACACCAATGAGAAGAAAAACCACTCATATAAAGGAGAGACTCAGGGGAGACGGATTATACTGCAAACTTTGATCATATTTTGTGAAAAAAACAGGTTTATAGAGAGCGCAAAAAAATATATCAGTAAAATAGTGGATTTTCTAAGCAGGTGCTTCAAATTATGATTATCCACAAGAAAAAGTTAATACAAAGCTGCCGGATACATTAAAAACCTTCCCAAGTTTTAAAACATCATGTGTGACATAAATTGAAATAAAAACAGTATCAGCGCTTTGTTAATATACCCCTATTTTTTGTATATGGGTCAACAACAAAAATATATTGAATAAATTAAATAAAGAGTCCCAGTTTCAATCTTCATGGGGTGTTTTCAAATGTCCGCAGGGATTTGATAGTTGTAACAGTAATTGATGTAAAAAGACTTTGTCTTTATATGTATCCAACAATTAAAAGTGGTGAAACTTATTTCTAAGGTTCACAATAAAAACGTAGAAATGCAGAATATTGGTTGGTGAATATAAAGTTACTGCTCCGTGGGTGTTATTTCCAGACCGGTCCTGTGCACTCGGATCGATCCTCACTGAGAAGCCAACTAGCCAATCTTACTGCAATCTCTCCAAATTCAAAAATCCCGCCAGAAACACGATCTACGCGTTTCACTCATTCAAATGAGCTTTCTCAAGATAGGTATTCAAAAATCCCGCCAGAAACACGATCTACGCGTTTCACTCATTCAAATGAGCTTTCTCAAGATAGGTATCTTGAGAAAGCTCATTTGAATGAGTGAAACGCGTAGATCTTGTTTCTGGCGGGATTTTTGAATTTGGAGAGATTGCAGTAAGATTGGCTAGTTGGCTTCTCAGTGAGGATCGATCCGAGTGCACAGGACCGGTCTGGAAATAACACCCACGGAGCGGTAACTTTATATTCACCAACCAATATTCTGCATTTCTACGTTTTTATTGTGAACCTTAGAAATAAGTTTCACCACTTTTAATTGTTGGATACATATAAAGACAAAGTCTTTTTACATCAATTACTGTTACAACTATCAAATCCCTGCGGACATTTGAAAACACCCCATGAAGATTGAAACTGGGACTCTTTATTTAATTTATTCAATATATTTTTGTTGTTGACCCATATACAAAAAATAGGGGTATATTAACTAAGCGCTGATACTGTTTTTATTTCAATTTGATCATATTTTGATTGTATTGCTGCTGTTATTCCAATTTTTATTACCAGGAGGTTCCTGGGGAAGTCCTTAAAGGACGAAACACGCAGACCTGGTATAACATAATTTTAATGTTTTTATATTTACTTTTTATAATAAAGCAGAATTTTATTCATCTACCCTGAGTCTGATTTCATCATCTCTGAAGGCAGGAGTGGATTTGGCCCCCCATTTTCATCAGGGGAGGAATCCTTGGGTGATATATTTTCATCTAACAATAGTCTCGGATGTCTTCTTGGGTATCATAAAGACACACAAAGCAAATGAGGTATAGAAAAAAACAATGCATGTATTTAATTATGCATAATTTAATTGGTGGCATATCTAAAAATAATTAGCAAAATCTGCCGATCTATTGTCAGGTACCTTTGCAAGCCCTCCTCTTCAAACCCTGCCCACACTTTCTGTAGCTGTTCAATCACAGACTTTGCAACGCAGCTCAATGAGAAGCCTGTGCAAGGCAAGTGCTCTGGACAATTGCTGCATCTTGAGTTTAGCTCCATTGAGCTAATTTGACCAAATGTTTGACAGACAAGGGGGTGTAACAAGGTTAAGTCCTAAAAGTGCTATTTCTATTGAAATCTGCACTTTTTGAAAAAAAAAAAAAAAAAGAGAACCCACGCTTCACACATAAACACTTGGTCCAATTAAATTTGGAATGTTCCTTTAATGCTAGAATTATGCTTGTTTTTTTTTGTTATATCATTCAAGATTATTGCAATGTGTATACACCTCGAGATGTAAAATATAAGTATTCTTCTTGATTTTATTTAAACATAAACCTTTAGTGTCATTTTTTATTTTATCTGCTCTTTCATGGCATGCATATAGATTTTTTTTTCTCCTCTGGGAAACAGGTTTGTTTAATCTATAGTCAGGAAACAATCTGCAGTCAGGACAGACCGCAACAAGACAGTGTAGCAAGTCAAAGGTCAACCTAGCCAGAAATTTATTTAGGGATTGGTGGAGTTGCAGTATTCTCCTCATGGGATTTTTCTTTCCTTTGCAACATATGCTTCAATTTTTGCAAAGCTTTTACCAAGTGAATTTAGCGTTAAAATAGAGCAGTTATGATTGTGGAAATGTACTTTATGGTATGTATTTTTTTTTCTTATGGGATGTTTTCAAACAGATCCCAAGAAAAATGACACCTACAGTTCATCATTGTTTCGAATCGAAAAAAAACCCTATATATATAGAGGGAGTGGGGTAAAATGACATAAAAAGGTAAGGATAGTATTAGACTAGTGACAGTTGCAGAAGAGGAATCAGTCAGGAGCTATTAACAGTTTAATTGATACGCTTTTATGAAGAAGTGGGTTTTTAACGGTTTTTTGAAGGAGTGGAGACTGGGTGAGCAACTAACGGAGGAGGGAAGCGAGTTCCACAGGAACGGTGCAGCCCTCGAGAAATCTTGAAGGCGAGCATCAGAGGTGGGAGTACGGACAGAAGATAGACGTCAGTCTTCAGCAGAGCGTAAGGGCCTATACTTGTGTATAAGGGAGGATAGATAGGTGGGAGCAGCATTATGTAGCGATTTGAAAGCAAGAACCAGAATTTTAAATTGAGCTCTATATTTATATACATACATATACATAGAACCAGTAATAGACCGTTTCATAATAAAAGAAAGAAAAAAAATTAATAATAATATATATATGTGTATATATATATATATATATATATATATATATATATATATATATATATATATATATTTATATATATATATTTATTGTGTGTATTTGCCTGCATAAAAGGGAGCTGCTGGGTCATACATATCAAGCAGTCAATATAGATTCCTCAGATCTTGTGGATTAAATGTTCCTGATAAGTCTAGGTTGGATTTTTATCCAATATTTCGGCATTATACCTCTCTGTTTATTGCCTGGGTGCAATTCACCATTTATTTGCATATCTTCAACAAAACTGGTGCCCTCATAGGTCTTTAATGCAGGTAAACTGTATGTATTAACAAAAATAGGTTACATCAAAAGAGCCCGACTGACCTGGGCCTTTATCAAGATTTTATTTATCAAGATTGTTAATACAAGTGTTTCTGCATTCAAGACCTGTGAGTGCGCCAGTTATTTGTCATGCTGAATGGTTCCTCTCGTGGTTGGCGTTTGCATTCTTACTGTTATCCAGCTGTTATCTTGCTAAGAAAAAAGTCTGGTTTAATCCCATGGTAAAGAAACAGATTTTCTAGCAAATGATAATGGCCAGAAGATACAAAGCAGTCCCAGAGCATCACCAAGCCAACACTATGCTTAACTGTATGCTTTATTCTTCTTCCTTCGGACATACCTCTGATCCATTGGGCTGAAAAGTTGCAGTTTTGTTTCATCACTCCACAGAAAAAACAAACAAACTTCTGTGGCTTATTAATATGAATTTGGGCATATTGGAGCCCACTTTTTTGTGCTTTTGTCAGTAGTGGTGTGTGTCTTTGTGTTTAGTATGCGCCTTAATCACTGAAACAATGATCTTCTCTTAACTTTGTAGACCATTATTTTGACTTAAACATATTTTTTTTCCAATTTGACAATTTTTTTTTTTTCCAAGTGTGCGTGGGGTACAGAAGATAAAAGGGGTAGGGTTGTAGCAACATCACCATCATACATTCCCCATCGGTAAAGTACATTGTTATACATGCTTAATCATCAATATTTATTGCCTCCGAACAAGGTTTGTGGCCGGCAGTGCTGTCTATCTGGTGAGGTGTGCGTGGTTTGTCCTGTCTTGCTGCCTCAATTGTCTGTGCGGCCCCTTGCTCTAAGTCTCCTTAGTTCTTGGTGCTCCTTAAAGCGCAACCTGATGTGTGCAGTAAGGCTACTACTAGGGGGGAGGTGGTTAGATGGGGGGGGGTTTGTTGCTTTTCTCATCTAGCCCCAGAGGCTTTTCCCTGGTGAGCCTCGTTAGCCCATAGGCTCCCTTGGTTCATTTGTGTCGCCTGTTGCGTGTTATTAGTGCTTCGCCATTCTGTCTGGCGGCTAGTGAGTGTTCTAGCTGTCTCCTTTTAGTAATGTTGGGTGTCTACTAACACAACTATGTACAGTGTGGGTGTCCTCTCCCCTAGTCCTGTCCTTTAGGGGTTTCGTGTGACCTTCCCTATAGATCTGTGGTCGCCTCTTTTGCTCCTGAATCCCTGCCGCTTGTTATTGTGTAGCTGATTTATTCCTGCCTCTCCTTGCTTCGTCATGTCTTGCAAGGAACTTTTCCCACTCCTGTTTGGCTCCTGTTCTATACTCTTGTATTGTGAGTCCTGTGTGTATCCTTGTCTCGTAATCTATGTTCGTTGTGATTTGCTTAATCACTGCGTCTATGCATGGGGTTTCTGTCTGTTTCCACGCTTTTGCGATGTGTAAGTTTGCTGCGATTAGTATGTGAAACATTAGGAAGGCTTGAGGTTTTGGGAGTTTGTCTAAGTTCATGAAAAGGAGTCCACATTCCGGCTCTAGTTTCCCCGTTTGATGTAGAGCATTTGCAATTATGTTGCCTATTTCCTCCCAATAATCTGTGATGAGAGGGCACTTCCACCATATGTGGTACATCGTTCCTTCCTCCCTCCCGCATCTCCAGCAATTCTTAGACGTATTGGGATAGATAGTCGCTAGCCTGGTTGGTACCATGTACCATCTGTACTGTATTTTACGTATTAATTCTAAGTGGGAAGCACATCTGGATCTGCCCCTATGTGCTATGAACGCATTTTGCCAGAGTTCAACTGTTAGTGTTTTGCCTATGTCTGTTTGCCACGTTGTTTGGAACTTCTCTCTATCCTCGCCTGGGGGGTCTGACAGTAACTTGTATATGTTTGAGATCAGTTTGTTTGGTGCCTTCCTGGTTATGCAAATTCCCTCAATGTTCTTTACCCTTTTAGGTGTGGTAACCTCTGTGTCATGTTCCAGGAGTGACTTGAGTTGGAGGTAAGAGAACCAGGATTGCGGCGGTAGGCCGTATCGGTTCTGGAGGTCTGGGAATTGCATTAAGGTGGAATTGTAATAAAGGTGTTTGACTAACGTACAGCCGCCTCTTTCCCATGGTTTGTAATTGAACGAGGGGTTAGCTATGTGTATGCTCTGTATCGGGGTTGCTAATGACCATTTTTTTGTGTATCCCAGCTGAGGTTTCGTGGCATCCCACGTCCTCAGTAGGAGTGTTGTGGTGTCGGGTATGCCTGTGGACTTGGGGCGTAGGTGGTGAGGCATCCAGAATAGGTGGTGTAGCCCTTTTGGGCATGCCCACATCGTTTCTATGTCTACCCATTGCGGTCTATCTTCTACCTTGTGTGCCAGCAGCACCGTGGCTATTAGGGACGCTTTGTAGTATGCGCCCACATCTGGTAGTCCTAAACCCCCTGCTGTCACTGGTTTCCGTAGTGTTTTAGTTGATACTCGGATTCTGCGGTTTGCCCATATGAATCTATTTAGTGTTTGTTGGAGTTTTTGTATATATTTGTTAGGCAGTGGTATCTGTAATGTGCGAAACAAGTATTGCAGTTTGGGCATCACCATCATTTTAATGGCTGCTATCCTGCCCACCCAAGACAGGTATTTGTCCTCCCATGTTTGTAAAGTGGTGATTATCTCGCTCTGTAATTTCCCGTAGTTGTGTTCATGGAGTCCAGCTATTGTTCTAGTTATCCGTAGGCCTAGGAAAGTGATGTAGTCATCCCTCCAGTCGAGGGGGAATGTGGCTTTTAGGTGTGCTGTTATGTGTCCTGGTACCCCTACCCCCATTGCCTGCGTCTTTGCGACATTAAGCTTATAGTACGATTGGTCTCCATACAGTCGGATCTCCTTCAGTAGGTTTGGCAGTGACACTAGGGGTTGTGTGAGTGTGAGTAGGATGTCATCCGCAAATAGGTTCGCTTTATATTCCTTTCCCCCCACTCTCACACCGTGTATGGAAGTGTTTTCTCTAATTTCCATCGCCAGGGGCTCCAGGGCTAGCACATAAAGCAGTGGGGATAGGGGACACCCCTGCCTCGTCCCATTAGTGAGCTCAAAGGGATCGGACAGGAATCCGGAATTTAGCACCTGCGCTGCTGGTGCCCTATACAAGGCTTTTATTACTGCCACTATCGTGTCTGGGATCCTAAACCTCTTCAAGACCCCTTGTAGGAATCCCCAGTGCAGACGGTCGAAGGCCTTTTCTGCATCTAGGGAGACCAGGATCCCCCCTTCGTTGTGATTGCGTATCTTGTGCAGTAGAGTTATGACCTTCCTGGTGTTATCTGACCCTTGCCTCCCTTTGATGAACCCCACCTGGTCGTTGTGTATTATGTGGGGTAGCACGGATCCCAGTCTCTTGGCGTATATTTTTGCTAGTAACTTTGCGTCCGTGTTGAGAAGTGATATGGGTCTAAAGTTCTGTGGTGTTGTTGGTGTCTTGTTCGGCTTCGGGAGTGTCACTATGTGTGCTAGCAATATGTCTTTAGGGAGAGATTGGTTAAGTATTGCTTCGTTAAATGTTTTAACCAGTTGGGGTGCTAAGATCGTCTGGTAGGTTTTATAGTAGGTGTTGTTAAAGCCGTCTGGGCCTGGGGATTTTCCGTTTGGCAGGGAGTTTATCGTGTCTATCATTTCTTGGGTTGTGATTGGGTTGCTAAGTATGTCCTGTTGCTGTGTTGTCAGCGTTGGTAGCTGAACTCCCCTTAGGTAGTCTGCTATTCCCTGTGCGTTAGGTTGTGTGGTGGCGGCATTATCTTTGAGATTGTATAGGTCCGAGTAGTACCGGGCAAATACATCACTAATGCCTTTCGGGGTGGAGACCTTTGTCCCTTTGTGGTCTATTAAATGGTGAATCTTTTGGTTTGCTTGCTTGAGTTTTAGGCGGAGTGCTAGTAATTTGCTGGCTTTGTTGCCCTGAACATAGTGCGTCGTTCTCAGTTTGGTCATATGTCTGTTGACCTGGTCAATGGCTTGTTGGTGTATGAGCCTCGTTATGTGGGTTATGCGTTGTTTTGCTGCAATGGTAGGTGAAATTTGGTTTAGCGTGTTTAAGTCATATAGTTCCTTTTGCCAACCCTTAAGTTGTGTTTGTGTTGTTTTCTTTATGAATGCTGCTCTCCTAATCAATAAGCCTCTCATGACAGCCTTATGGGCTTGCCACACCAGTGTAGCTGCTATGCCTCCCGTGTCGTTGTCCTCGAAGTAAGCCCTCATCTCTTCTGCCAATTCCCCTTTAAAATGTCTGTCCAGCAGGAGTGAGTCATTTATTTTCCAGGGGCTACGGTGCTTGAAGTCATAACTATCTTTAAGCTCCAGTGTTACCGGGGCGTGATCAGACCACGTTATTTGGCCTATGTCGCAGGACTGCAGTTGGTTCAAATGAGAACCTGATATCAGGATGTTGTCTATCCTGGAATATGAATTGTGGACCGGGGAGTAGTGTATATATGCCTTTTCGTCAGGGTGTGTGATTCTCTAGGTGTCGTATAGGTGGTGTGTGTGTAGGAGTCGTTGTATAGCCTTGCATTGTCTTTGCAGAGGTCGGTGTCTACGGCTGTGTGGGGGTAATGTGGTGTCCAGTTTCGGGTCTAGAATGTGGTTGAAGTCCCCGCATAGTATTGTAATGCCGTATTGAGTATTCGCTAGTTTGTGAAGGATTTTGTGTAGAAAATTCCTTTGATTAACATTGGGTGAGTATATGTTAGCGATCGTGTACTCCATGTCATTCAATGTGCCTGACACTATGGCTTATCTGCCATTGGGGTCTATATCTTGGTTGTGGAGGGAGAATTTGGTGTCTTTGCTTATCAGTATAGAAGCCCCTTTCGACTTCGTATTGGAAGTGGAGTGAAATTGGTGTGGGAAATCTGTAAGCAGCGATTTAGGAAAATCATCTTTGCGGTAGTGGGTCTCTTGTAGACAGAGGATGTCAGTGCGGGTTGTTCTGAGTTCGCGGGCGAGGAGGTGTCTTTTTGTGGTCCCCGCACATTATATGTGCATATTCTCACGGTGGTCGTCTTTTGCGGGTTTGTATGTTTATTATTGAAGCGTTTATTAGTGCGGGGGTCCCTGCTCGTCCCAGCCGAGTCCAGCTGAACAGGGAGGTCCCCAATGTAGGTTGTGCTGCACCCTTCAGTGTAGTGGACGGACATTGGTCTTGTCTAGCTTGTGTTGTAAGCATCATGTTTTGGAGGAGTGGTTTGGGGCTACCCACAAGCCCTGCAGTATATGCATCAACATTTGTACATAAAACATAACATGTAACAATCAAAAACATTGACAATAGAAACTCCTGAACCATTTTAGTGTGTGCCTCTGGTTCGGCTTGGCACTGCTTGTATGTGCCGTGGGGGTTGAGGTGACTACCTCTGTCCTGTGAGAGCTCCCTCTCTCGAGCGCTTCTAAGTGGTGCCTAACATAATGAAACCCTGCGTCTAATAATACATTTTATTTTTATTTTTTTATTTTTTTTTATATACAGTACCCTCTCTCACTTTGTGCTAGTCCTCCTAGTTATGCCCTTTTTATTCCTCCCCTTGGGCCCTGTGTTACTGGTTATTCCTTAATGCATTTGTCCATCATTTAGCTTAGTAATGGGACGACCAATGCATTATGTTTCGTGCTCGGGCTGGGCCTTATGGGGGCGGGGTCTTCCCTCAGGTGATTTATTCTCGTCTAGACCTTTAATGTTCCCATCCACCTCCCAAACAGCTTCCCATCCCCTCCCGTTATCAAACGGTACATTACCCAATCGGTGTTTTATAGTTCATGCGTGTAACTGTTATTGCAAGGCGTGGTACTGTGGTGGTCAATGTCGGTCTACGGTCTCTTAAGTTTTCTTATCTTCTCTTGGTTTTCTTCCATTCCGGGGAGATTCTGGGCACTTCTGGGGCAGCGTGTGTGTTCGTCGCTGGGGTTATGTCCCAGGTTTTCAAAATTTGTACCCCTTCTTCAGGTGTGGCGATTACCGTTGTCTTCCCCCCTCTAGTTACCAAAAGTTTGGTGGGGTATCCCCATCTCTACGGCAGTCTGTGATCCCGCAGTGCCGTCGTGATGGGTCGAAAATCCCTCCTTCGCTTAAGGGTATAAGCTGATACGTCTGCATAGATGACGTGGTGTTTGTATTCGGCTGGTAACGTTTTGCCTGCTCTGTTAGCCGCCAAAATGGCCTCCTTGGTGTGGAAGTAATGTAGCCTCAGGAGTATATCTCGGGGGGTCTCTGGGGGCAGAAACGTGGGCCTCGCCGTGCGATGGATTCTGTCCATGAGGAGCATATCTGCGGGCAAGTCAGGGGCTAGGTGTCTAAGTAAACCTGTGACATGCGCGTTGAGGTCTGCCGTGCTCACCGTCTCAGGTACGCCCCTAATTCGCAGGTTGTTCCTGCGGGCTAGGTCCTCCATATCTGCTATCTTGATGTCCTGTGCCATTACTTTTGCTGTCAGCCCCTCCAATTTATCTGCCAGAGCATTGTGAGCTTCTGAGATTCCCTCCATTTTAGTTTCTATGTGGGATGTTCTGTGTCCCAGTTCGTGTACATCCTTTCTGAGGTCTTTTAGTGCTGTATCCAGTTTTTGGAGGAGTTTGTCGGACATTTCATCGAGTAGATGCTTCATCATGCTGTGGGTGAGTGGAGGTTCCCCTTCCTGGGGCTGTATGGCAGCCTCGTGATCGCTGTCGGCGCCATCTTGGGCCTGGTCTGGCGGCTGCCAGTGTTTGCTCTGTGCGGCTCTCGCCGCAAAAAAATTAGTTTTTTCCTGTTTTTCTGTGGTCCGCTTGCTCTTGGGCTGTGACATGTCGGCGGCAGGCTGGTTTTGCTTTAGTTTTCTGCTGGTTAATTACTCATTGAAGCCTTCTCGAGCGGAGCTCTCAGCTCATGCGACCGGTGCGCTCGGCTTCCAGGACACGCCCCATGACTTAAACATATTTTTAACATTCAGTCAAATGTGACATTCAACAAATCACCTAGCCAGTTCAGGTATTTCAAGTGTTCCTGCTCAAGCACCGTTGGTGCAACTAATGAAACCCTTGATTAGTTGTATCAGGTGTGCATGAGACATCACCTGTTTTGCATATTTGTGCTGTTGTGATGGCTGAATAATTTTGAGACTGGAAAAGTCATTATACGTTGCATTTTTTGATGAATGTGGAGAAACCACTTGAAGCAGTTGTTGCCTTGAGCTATTTCAATTGCTTTTGTTTCATTTGTTCATTGCAAACAGCTTAAAGTCTGTAGAGTTTGACAATAATCCTGATTTTTAATGGGAGTTAATTTTGATAGCAACTATAGATTTCTTGAAATGGAGCTTGCTTCAAGATAAATAAAATAAAAGTACCAGCAATTAGGGTAAAATAGTAAAATGTATTTCAACAAAACATAAAAGTCCTTACATGTAATTAAGTGTAGTGCTACAGTATCATTCCCACCAATGCAGGTGCACATCATGTTTTGCTATTTCCTGTCTTGTTCAGATGCACTTTGATACGTTTTTATCTTTAGCTGTTTTTTTAGGTTTTATCTCTTTGGTAGCTGCCATGATCTTTGTGTCAGGAAACCTACCACTTTCTGAATGGCTCTGGTGGGACTTGTACCCCTTTATCCCACTTTCTACCTCTATGCTTTGCTCACCATAACTGTGAAAGATTCCAGTGTATTGCTTAGTCACATTAAGTTGCTTGTTTTGCTGAGCACCTGTAGGTAGGACAGGTGCTGCTTTTCAGTGTTAATAACTCCCAGGAAGCAGAATCAATTAATCAGGACCACTCTATTTAATTGTTTATTTAACAATGTTATTTTCTTGTTTTTGGTGTGAGAAAAGGGTGAACTGTTTACAAATAAAGCTCTAATGCCTTGAGTCTAGGTGTTTTCAATCTCTTACTCTATTACAATTTGCCCAGATGTTAAGATGGAGTTCCCCAAGGAGAGGAATATGCTGGGTAGATGTTCTCTCGGATCTACCATGGTTTCCATCATGCAAATCAACTCTTAGTTATTTATTTCTGAATACTGTCCATACTTTCAATCTCTGGAAAAAGCATTAATTGATCAATGGTTTGACATTGCTGGGTTCACTGCTAATACAATTTCCATAACCTCAATTGTGTTGCTTTCTTCCGTGTAGCATGTGGGCCACAACCTTATATCCAGTTGAGGTTATACAGTGAGGTTGTAGGATTTTGGGAAAAAGTACAGTGTTCACCCTATGGAAGAATTTCTGAGAGAGATTTTTTTTTTAATTCTGAGAAAGATTGGCTCAATGCATTATGATTCCCTGATAAAGTGTGCATTTGTACATCCTGATTTAAAGTGTGTTTGCTATGCCCAGCTGTTCAACCATCTGCTTCAAGTAGTGTGGGGAAATGGGAACTTTTTCCACATGTAGGGAGTTTGCTCCATTGATTCTTCATTCTAATCTTTAATCTCTTGATCTCTTTGTTTGCAACTGTTTAAAAATATAAATATTAGTGTCAGTTTTCATGATATGATTACAATTATTTTAAAGAGTTGATATTTTTCCTATTGATCCATTTTGGAAACATTTATTTATGTATTTATGTACTTATTTATTTATTTATTTATTGTGTTTGGTTTTCGGTCATGTGCCTAACTAATTTGTTGTCTGCATTAACCCCTTAAAGACACATGACGGAAATATTCTGTCATGATTCCCTTTTATTCCAGAAGTTGTGTCCTTAAGGGGTTAAATTTAATATGTCTTATGTTTTTCTTTCCTTCTTTGTTGATAAAATTATTTAGCTTTACTTTAAGATTAGTAAATATTAATATCATATTATATGTGTATTTCTATAATTTTTCTTTTCAGGATAAAGAGTTTGTGAGATTGTAATCTGTTACTCTTTTTCCTTGCATAAAACATTTTTTAAAGAATTACTTTAAAAACAAAATCCGCAAATTGACAAAGCTGCTTTAATGATACGGAACATGTGCACTTTTGGACATTTTGGTAGTGCAGAATAATGCATATTCATAGGCAACACAAGCCAAATACAGCTCTGTCCAATCAGCATCTCCTCATAGAGATGTACTGAATTAATGCATCTCTATGAGTAAAGTTCAATGTTCAGAGTTCAAATAGATTCCTGATGCTAAGCACAATTATCCCAAGCTCCATGGAGCTGAAACAAAAGGAATTTGAAATATCTGTCAAATATGAGATGATCTTTTTTTGTATAGACTTTCCCAAGTGACATTTGCCATGTGTGGTGGCACCTGAATACATGAGATGCCATAGGCATCAGTTGCATGTTGCATAGGAAGCTGACTTTCCATGAGCCATATTTAGGCATATTAAAATAGCATATATGTATGTATGTAGTAGTATTTGAAGATATGAATGTATATGTGTTTCTATATGAAACTGTTAAAAATGCTGCTTTAAAAAGGTGATATTCTCCTATTTTAAGTCGTTACATTAAGCTTCTCTTGTCTCAAGGGTATAACAAAAATCTAATAAAATCAATTTTACAAAAGAATAAAAAAAGAGATTAAAACCTGTTTCAGTATATGATTTTTATCAGTTCCTGGACTACCAGCTGGGAAACGTTCTCTGTGTTTATGTCTCTATATTATCACTACACCAGAAGAGGGTGGAAACACTGAATGGCAGTGCTACACACTGTACAGCACTGCCCCAGGAAGGACCTCTAGCAGCCATCTGAGGTGTGGCCAATGGAGGTATCCCTAGGCTGTAATGTAAACAGTGCATTTTCTCAGAAAAAAAGCACTGAAAGGAATGATTATACTCACCAGGTCAAATAAAACAAGCTGTAGTTGTTCTGGTGACTATAGTTTCCCTTTAATTCATTTGCAGTTTTCTTGGGGGTTTATTTAAGATCCACGTCAAAAAATCTGATGTGCATTAGTCAGTGGGCTGTTTTCTATATATATATATTCTCCTATAAGGCTTATCTTCCACATATGAGCTTGTCATGTATTATCTAACTGCTTTTTTTTTTTCTAGAAGTTATCCCAGTCACATATGATTTGTATACTGAACACTTGTTAACAAAGATAAGATTTCAGAATCTGCACTCCCCTCCACAAGTACAGCTTAGATGGCAATTGCAGCATTCTGGCTACATCAACTTGTTGAAATAAACGCAAAGCTCCATCTCAGCTAGAATAAATATATTCCTATTTTTCCCAAAAGTGTATGGGTCCAATATAAGAACTAATGCTTGCTTGATGAATTAAGCTGTAAACCCATTGAGAATGTACATTGAAATATTGAAGCTACAGAGCAAGGGGTGATAGTGAAAATGACCCTGCATTCTATAAGTGCTTTCAACACAGTGTATTTGAACATTTCAATGTACTATCCTTTTTCATTGTGTTATTGGGATTTTCCAGGGTATAGAGAACAATCATTGTGTCAGTAGTGTCTTTACTACCTATATCCTTTACTCCACTGCCAGCACTTTCCACAATGAGTAAAAATTAAAATTAATCGTCCAGAAAATATCAAATATTTCACAAACGTTCCAAAAACAACATCCTTGGTAAATTGATTTACAATAAAAACGAAACAGTAATTAACTTTAACTTTAATAGCAGAGTATATCACATGTCAAATATGAAAACCCACTCGTCAGAGAAGCACCAAAGTCAGGATCTACAAGAAGACTTTGTCAAAGATGAGTACAGCTCAAAGCCCAGCTTAATTAGAGCAAGTAAGTTTGGTGGCAAGATGCACATATGGAATCTGTTCTACACCAGTGAAGGTTTAAGAGGAAGGTAACCTAAATGTGAGAATACAAACACAATTAAAGTTTTGTAGTTACAGGTAAACCTAGAGAGAACAACATATATTGATAAATAAATTCCTGATGCTAAGCACAATTATCCCAAGCTCCATTTTGCTGAAACAAAAGGGATTTGAAATATCTGTCAAATATGAGATGATCTTTTTTTGTATAGACTTTCCCAAGTGACATTTGCCATGTGTGGTGGCACCTGAATACATGAGATGCCATAGGCATCAGTTGCATGTTGCATAGGAAGCTGACTTTCCATGAGCCATATTTAGGCAAATTAAAATAGCATATATGTATGTATGTAGTTGTATTTGAAGATATGTATGTATATGTGTTTCTATATGAAACTGTTAAAAATGCTGCTTTAAAAAGGTGATATTCTCCTATTTTAAGTCGTTACATTAAGCTTCTCTTGTCTCAAGGGTATAACAAAAATCTAATAAAATCAATTTTACAAAAGAATAAAAAAAGAGATTAAAACCTGTTTCAGTATATGATTTTTATCAGTTCCTGGACTACCAGCTGGGAAACGTTCTCTGTGTTTATGTCTCTATATTATCACTACACCAGAAGGCCTTATAACATATATAAATGAAACCCCATGTCTCCAGAAATGTTTATGCACAAGGCATATGTTTCTGTTCATGTTTTTATTTTTATAATCATTCTAGTGAATATGTTTCTTATGATATGCTATTTTGGTGTACAATCTGTTGTCCGACAGTGAATTTTACAGTAAATATATAATCTAAGTTGATATATACCCAACTGACTTCTACTAACTTCAGAAATATTTCCCTTTTGCTATGAAATATACTTTTCTAACTTTTATTGAGTCATTAATATGTTCTTTTAGACATATTATTTTTGTAAATGACCAAGCCATAGAGATATTTATCACACTCTGGTTCCTCCATTGGTATGGTTGCTGCTACGTTTTGGCAAATATCACTTCTTCATGTTGATGAGCAACACATGAAAAGTGCTGACCTGCTATATGCCCAAAGGGCAATGTTTTTTATATGCCACCCACCAATATGTATAAATAATATGTGCAGGAAAATATGGTAGATATTGCATCTCTAGCTATTGGTCAAGAAAGTAGATGTATAGAATTTTTGGTATGCTTGTATCTCATCACACATACTATATGATCTCTCCTAAAATCAAGCCATTCCTGGCCAAATCCGAGAAGATGTGGCACATGTCACAAAATGCAAACTGGACTCCTCAGATTGGCCTATAGCAAGTTGTATACAGCCATTTTGTATTATATATGTGGTTCTATATATTTGCTACATTTTTGGCTAACAATATGGAAATAAAATGATATGCCTAATAAAATGGGACACATTTTGTTGTGGATTAAAGTGTTCTACAAAATCATTTCTTTTTTGATCCAGTCAAGTGGGAGATACACATGGGGGGAAGAATAAGACAGGGAGGGGCTGGTGGAGAAATTAGACAAATGAAGGTATGGGGGTGAGATACATAGAGAGGCTTAGGGGGATGCTGGATGTAGACACACAGAGGGGTGTTGAGACACATGAAGGAGCTGGGGGGGAGAATTAGACAGAAAGAGGGACTGGGGTAATTAGAGACATGGGGGTGCTGGAAATGAGACTGAGACAAATTTAGATGCTGGGGGTGAGATTAACACAAATTGATGGGTTAAGGGAGGAATGCTACAAGTAAAGTGGCTGGGGGAATGAGGCATATGGAGGGGGTGGGGGAGAAATGAGACACATGGAGGGTCTGGGGGAGTATTGAGATACATGGAGAGGCTGGGGGAAGAATGAGGCACATGGAGGGGCAGGGAGGAATGAGACACATGGAGTGGTTGGATGGGAGAATGAGACACATGGAGTGGCTGTGGGGGAGAATGAGACACATGGAGGGGTTGGGGGAGAGACATATGAAGGGGCTGTGGGGGGAATGAGACACAAGGAGGGGTTGTTGGGGAAATAATATGGGCCACATGTCTTAATTGCGGCCAGAACTGTTGTTCCACGCTACTGGAAGTCCATTGTGGTAAATATTATCAAAGAGGTGTTGACATTGACACGAGAAAATAATAGCTATGAGTCATGCACAATGGAATCATTGGCATACCTTGGAATGTATGGAAGGAGAAACTTAAACATATACACTCTTTATAATGGAAATCTACTTGGAAGGATATATTTACACACCTTTTCCTTCTCTTGTCCTGATAACTTGCACAATGTGTACTACTTACCGCCAATGCATGTAAAGCAAAATATTTTCTCTTTTTTATTGATACACCCTATTTAACTTTATTGTGTACTTCATAATATATGTAATATCAACTTAAAAATGGATGGGTATTTTAATATATTTCCCCCTTATTATGTTTTGTTAATATGTATTCATTCAAATATATTTCATTGATTTGGGATTTCATATTTCATATTCTTATTTTAAGTGGTAAAGTGTAACTCAACAAGGTATCTTTATATACCTGTAAGATAGGACTCTTTAGTCCGACAATATAACTGGTAATTGATACAGGAAGTCCTAATTTTCAATCTTAATCGAGAAAGGTACATCTATTACGTCTAATACAATGACCGTTATGATTTAACCTTTTATTTCATTTTTTCCAATTTAACAGTATGATATACATGGAAATAACACAATAGAAGAAGCTTGGTTTTCTATGGTGCCTGATGTGAAAATCTGATGGAAAAACATATATATTTTCTCCACTCCTTTAAATGAGGTTTGAAATTAACACATAGTATCGAGCTTGAGGAATCTATATATATTTATCTGCTACTTTTGATTATAAGATCAGATGAAACTCATTGCACTACATTTATTATTTTCTATATATATTTTTTATTTTTTTTTACTTACCATTTATACCCTGTTTATTGATATACATGACTAATTGTATTGACCTATTGATATACTCTCTATAAATATGGACTTTTTGACAATGCTAAATACATTTTTTGAGCCTAGCATCTGTGCTTTGATACGTCCTTAAGGTGTAGGAGGATTCTATGGTCGCATCATTTCTATAAAGTTGGTAGTTAATATATAAATAAGCCTCTCATTTGATGTCTGTATTTGCCCCTGCCTATTCAGGACATGAAGGCGGGGAGAAAAAAGACCTCGCAAGATTGAATATTTCTCCCCATGGGTATTTCGGAATTAAAACGCAATGACAAGAGGCGGGTCTACACCTAGTCCCCACCCATTCTGACTATTTGATTCACCCTCTGGCCCCTCCTGATGTGGCGGCAATGGATTGGCCGTAAGATGTCACAATGAGGACGGCCCTCTATCCTCCACCCACTTTAACAAAGCGACCCATCTATTGGCTGCAAACCATGTGAACAGACCCACTATTGACGTGGCGAGTAGGGATTGGCCGTATGACATCACAGTAACAGCAGCCCTCGATGCTTTATAACACATGCCGGCTCCTCTATTTTACCATTGTTCTTGAGAAAGGCGCAAAAGAGCGACGAAACGCGCGTCAAGCAGATGACGCATTTAAGCTTTATTTTATTTTAATTCAGGGATTCCAACAGAACCTACTTATCTCTATACTAGATAGCCTAAGAGATGAAGTAACTCACATAGTACTATTTCTAGGGATTACAGAGTTTCCACTTGGTATTCGTATTTGGCATTTGCTACTTAGCAAAGCGTTTCATAATCTGGCAGACATCCTTGGTTTTTTAATGCAATGCAGTTTACTAAGCAGCTCCAACTAGAAAGCTAGTAGTTCTCCTCGGCACATTCCACAGTAGACAGTACTGCGCTACGGATGCAAACAAGTCCTAAGAGTCTAATTGGGAAACTGTATCTAATTTTTGTTTCCCAGATACTTTGTTACTTAATTGAGCTACATAACAGTTCCCGCTGCAGCATTGACTTTTGGATATTTAACTGCACTATTTCAAACTGCTAGAGGGACATGGAGGTCCACTTATAGTCCCCATACACCATGATTATTGGGGGATGTGGTATCTTACTTGGGAATTTACACGTTTGTTTTCATCTAGTGGGGCAATAATCTTTCTTGCACCCATTTAGATCTTTCCGGCTATTCCCAGATACTCCCATATATATATATACAACTTGTAATATAATATCTAGGGGTACTCTAAAGGGACACAGCTTGTGATTTACCTCCTGCCCACTCTACTCTGCTCTGTATAGCTACCTATATTTAGCCTTTATATATCCATAGTACACAGGGTTGTCATAAAGGGATATAAACTGTTATCTCCTCTTATTTATCCTTCACTTTTTACAGCTATCTACCCTTACCCATATGTACGTATAGCTAGTATTTCTCTCTAGTAGAGACTTTCATAGATCCCTCTACTTCAAATGCATCTTGAATGAGGCTGTCTCAGTTATAACAGATACATAGGTATTTGCAGAGATACTTCACAGCATGTCTACACTCATATATTTGAACAGCATCTCTCAAGCACATACTTTAATTTAAGTAGTCATACAATGGATCTATCTTAGTAGGCTCTGTTGAATCCCCGTCTTTTTTACTCACTAGCACACATTGCACCGTTCTTGTTTGATCACTATTTTTTGTCTGTTTTTTCACATTAGTTTTTTTGTCTGTTTTTTCACATTAGTTTTTTTTTAATGATGTTAAAAAGATGTTTTCTTTTTAACTTATGCAATCTTCCTACTTTTGAGTTGTTTAACATTTTCATGGGTAAAACCTGTGGCTGTGTGTTGTAATCAGGCACCTGAAGGAAACATTGGGCCCTTTTTTTCATTGCACAGATACATAGACATTTTCTTCTTGGTCATCTCCCTTCTGTTGTTTCCGTTTCATGCTGAGTCAACTTAATCTTTTGAGGCTTAATTAAACCACCCCTAATTAACATGAGATGTTAATTGGTGGTTGGATCCCTTCCAAGTCACCAGGTATTTGCAGAGACTGTGGGTTAATCTCATAAGAGCAGGCATTAGGCTGTTAGTGTAGGACCTGCCAAAGATAGGGTACATTGACGTTGTGGCAGGCTTATGCAACGTATGATCATATAATGTAACTAAACCCCCATTATTTTTGCCTAGATTAGGTGTTTTCTTAAAAAAAACAAATACAATCTTTCAACATTGAAGTTGCTGTTTAGTGGATAGGTGAGTGCGCTGGATCTTGTGTATTGTATAATTTGGCCCCCAGCAGCACCCTCATGTATGCATGTTCAGGTGAGTGCAGCCAACCCACCCCCCCCCCTTATTTGCAGAGACTGCAACAGATTTATAGAGTTTGTCTATGACTACTCTGAGACAAATTTAAAAGCAATACATGAGCAATTCTGCCACAAAATATAAAATGTGGAGCAATTAGCAAAATGAGTACAGTGATTGCTCTTTATTTGGCACTGTGCTCCATAATTACACTTGTTATGTCTTGATAAATAAGGCTTTTTATTTTTTATTTATTTATAGAACACCATAGCTATTGCTATCAACAGCTTAGTTAAAGTTTAGGTATCCCTAAACAGCAATATGTTCACATGATTGTGTTTTGGTCTACATCTAATGTGCTAAGTGTGTATTATATACAAAAGATGTTCTGCTTTATTTTACATTTTCACAAATAAATAAAAATGGTGTATTGTACTGGTGATTTTGGGGGGAATTTGGTGGTAAAGAGGTTAATTCTGTCTACGTTGTCACCCTGCTCCTATATTATGTGGGAAGCGGCAAGTAATATGTGCGTTATCAGCATTGTCACTAGAGAATCATAACTATATTAAAATGTACATCTAATTAAATTGCATGGGTAGCCTGGGGATTATACATATAAATTATGATTTATTGTTTTTGCAGGGGTGTCAAACTGTGCACACAACTATTGCTTAAGAGCATGAAGGAAATCTGAACACATTGTATAAATCAATGTGACCAAAGTTCAAGTGGTTTATGAAAGTCTCCAGAACACCAAAATGGCATTATTTGTACTGTATACATGCTTTACCACAAGGGATTATTTATATTAGATGGCTGTAATATATGTATATTTAAGAGTGATTGTAATATGTATTTTATGTATTTACTTTCTTCTTTAAATGGCTCATCATAACATCCCATGTCACCCAAAAAATGTCAATAAAAAGACAGATGGTATAGCTTAATGATATTCGAGAGACAGAAAGATCTTTGATGTAGATTAAGCACATTTGTCCAGAAAAAATTTGATCTTTGGTGTACTGTTCTATTATAGGACCTGACTATAATGATCAAACAAAAGTAGGAATCCACACTCTTATCTGGTCTTATCTTATCTTATATGGACGATCATGAGGTGGTGGCCATCTTGTTCGCATGAACGAAGACAGTGATGTTTGGGCATGGATCTCATGGAACTAAAATCGGAAACTCCCAAACACTGCTGGACTACATCATCGACTGTGTTCAGTTTTATAACACTTGGGAAGACACTGTTCGGTGGAATCATTCGTCTGAATAAGGTGAACAAGCTCCAGGGTAGAACTATGGATTCCATTTCGGTAGTTTGTTCACATTTTAAACTACCGAACAAGACCGACCGCAAGCCGTGATTCAATGGAACTGTTTTGGGTATGGGAACATGCGTGCTGTCGGTCAAACAAATGACTTCCAAGAACTTCCTGAACCCCTGAACTGATTTGGGTGACCAACATATCCAAAAATCACCCAGATCAGGGCTATCGGGGATGTAACTGTGGGGTTTGTGGGGTTTTATGTATTTTTAGGTTACTTTTGTGATGTTTTGGAGAAAGTATGTTTTTTTCTGTGTTTGGAAATAATTGAATTAGATTAGTACAGTTCCTGATCCAATTTTCTCCCAGGCACAGAGGAGGAATTATCTGATTTTATATGGGAGTGTCCTGGACCTGAGAGGCAATGCAATTGTGTATTTGTACAGTATACTGTATATCTACAGTGAATTCCCCACTCGGCTCCAGGAAGGAGTGGTTCCAGGGCCCCAGTCAAGCCACGGCGACTGTGGGCAGAGGTGCTGCGGTTTGTCCCCTGTTCCAGCTAGGAAGCGGTCCTTGGCGGAGGTGCCCAGCCAGGTGTACAGGGAGCTCCGTTACAACATCCATATCTAATATGAATATGAACAGGAACATATAAAGTGTAATATTGTACAATTCCCTCTGTTTATGGTGTGTCTGATAACCATAACAAAATTTTATTAACCTGTCCTTTTACACATCATTCGTGTCATATATGTGAAGAAGAGATGTGTTCACAACTACCCTGGAAGTGAAATTCCT
The DNA here is from genome assembly GCA_933207985.1 of Pelobates cultripes. Classification (NCBI taxonomy): domain Eukaryota; kingdom Metazoa; phylum Chordata; class Amphibia; order Anura; family Pelobatidae; genus Pelobates; species Pelobates cultripes. Next base: position 132,722,254 of record OW240919.1, on the reverse strand, counting down.
TGAATGTGTGATGTAGTAAAGTGTTTATTCTTTTTATTTATGTTTATGTACATATTTCATTTTTTTTTTTTAATTCGGTATTGAGCTAGAATTTTTTTAATGTGAAGATTTATTTGGCGTCTCTAAAATTAGTAGGAGTTATACTGCAATTTCTGCTGCTGTGACGAATGAAGCTAGAAAACCAGAGAAAGTGTGATTCTCTCTTCCAAATTCCACTCCATGCATATCAAAAAGGTGGAATGAGGTGCTGAATTAAAGGTGTAAGCTGCAAATTGCAGCTGCTGCCTTGGAAAATAGAGGTTTTATGTGACACAGTTTCAACATTTATTTATTTGCACAGTATGATGTCATCCACCATCCGATCTGAAAATGTTGGAGTAACACAGATTTTGATTCTGATATTGCTGGATTTATCACTGTGGGAATAAAAATAAGACCTCTGGCCAATGTTTCACAGTATGGGAATTACTTATTTTTTTTACAGCCTTGCAGTCATTCCCATTTGAACCTGAATTAAAAGCTGTGCTTGTGGATTTGCTAACCATGACAGTGTTTTTGCTAGTGGTCCTTATTCTATGCAAAGGCTCAGTGTTGATTACAAGAATGTCATCAAATGCTCTGTCTACCATTCAATCAAGGGATGATTCTTCTTTCCTTTGCCTGATCCATTTACAGAAAAAATAGGAAATGGGTCATATTATGATCTGGTACATTGCATTTCCATATATCTCTTTTGTACAATTCATAGAAAACCTTCATGTTTTTGTGTAACTCGAAGAGTATGGAGCCATCTGAGTCCATTACTGGAAGATGGAATGTTGCTGTTGAAGGTGTGCCAGGTGAAAACTTTCTTGTGCCTCCAGGTATTCGGGCTTATTCTATTAGATTCTCATCATCATCTTGGGCAGCTGCAGTAAATGTGCCACCAAATGAGATTTGTCTAGAGGCTCCTTAGCCCTAACGTTTATCAGCCACTATACGTTCTACTTAGTCTCTACCTCAGTGGGTGTATTTTTGGTGAGTTTTTCATGCTACTTCTTTCTATTTATTTTTATTGACATTTCTTTAGTCTTCTTAGTCTTCTATTCTTTTTCTTCTCCAGTCTACTTAATATGATTGTAGTTAATACTTTTTTAGTGCTGCCATGAAAAATTAAAAATTCATGGGTATTTACTGTTTTAAGATATATGTCAAGGCAACTCTACTGTTCTCCCTTACAGAATGTAATAGTTTTTTATTTATTTTTTTAAACACCTAACCTTCGAAAAAATTATGGGGGTTTAGTTACAGTACATGATCATACATTGCATAAGACTGACACAATGCCAATGTACTCCATTCTTGACAGGTTCTATCCTAGCAACCTAATGCTTGCTGCTATGAGATTAATCCATTTACTTGGGAAATCCTTCTGGGGCCCTGCAGGGCAGGGTTAAATATGGCCCTGGAATGAGGCACCTGTGACAGGGAGGGGTGCAAAACTGAGATGTTGGCCTGGACTGCCAAATATGTATGTGTAGCCCTCTTGGTGGTAGCGTAGCGGTTTCTTTTTTCCTCTGTTTTGGAGATGTAGTTTTAAACAAAATATTATCTCTCTATCTCCCAAGTACTCATGATCCACTGTCAAGTGATTAACAACAGTTGGTATTATAAATCTTATATAAAGCATTTAATGCCTACAAACAAAATGACTGTACCACAGATAATTAATTTGTATAACAGATGGCAAATGTATTAGATTTATTCCAGCTTTAAAAATGTATTTATTGTGTTTGTAAAGCATTTTTATTGGTACTAAAATCCTTTCTATTACATTCGTTGAGACGGAATTAACATGATTTTAGTAAGTCTGCTTTAAATGTTGCGTCTCTGTTAGTGTAATCTACAACTTGTCAGTGTTTAGTTTCATGTGGTTTGCTTCTGGCTTATTCATTGGTGTCTCCAGGATTCAAACTTGGGGGGGGGGGGTGGCACATAAAGGGCCAGGGACAATACTAGGAGGGCAGTTATAAAATGTGTATGTGTGTGTGTGTGTGTATATATATATGTAAAAGTATATATGTGTGTAAAGGTTTGCCTGGAGTTGTGGGAGGGGCTTGTTGATCCTACTTAAGCACTCCCCCTTTACCTCCATCACCGTGGATTCAGACGTTTGGCAGGTGATTCGCTACTTCCGATCCTGTCACTTGCGGTTCACGGTCTGTGCGGTCCTTGGTCGGCAACAAGCTGCTGCTTTTGCCACATGCTCAGGTGCACAAAAAAATCGTAAGTTTCACATGGTTCCAGTCCCTTCACCCCTCTGCCACATGCTTGTGGTCCGCTCTGGGGGTGGGGGCGGAATTCACACACACGGACGCAGCATTTAGAGACCACCCAAGGTCTCCTCATTTGCAGGCCTTTTTGTTTACTTCTCCCACGTGGGAGAAGCTCCTGTTACTTCAGTTACATGTATAAACGCTATGTACATGGTGCAATTACCAGAAATACTACTGTGTTAAAAAAAGCACTCGGACCAACTCATCACAAATATTATCTACTGATAAACTAATTCCGAATATGGCAAAACTATTTAATCTATTACTCAGACATTACTGGGCATTCTGCCCTCTTGCACATATTTTAACATAGGGGCAGGCTCAGCAAAGTATACATCACTTATATGGAGGATTTTACACTAAGAGGCAAATTATGACAATTCAGGTTTTATTATACTAACAGACTGATTTTCATCTTTCCCTTTCTTACTACAGATATCTTATGTTTATTGATGCTGGTTACATAAATATATATATATATATATCATGTTGATAGCCAAGGGGCTTTTTTTCCTGAATTTAAGTATATATATGTATGGTTTGTCTGCATAAGATATGGATCAGCTTCAATGTTAAAGGGGAGCATATTTACTAAAGCTCTTATCTTCTACAGATTATTTTGGTCAGTTTATATTACTCTATTCACCTCAGTACTGTATTGAGGCTAGTATTTTTAGAGATTCCCTTACTTATTTCTCTATTCTTACTTTTCAGGTTCAAGTTGACCTTTATCAACTGCGTTGTTGTTCAATCAAATCTCTGTATATCACTTTCCAGTGAGTAAGGTGTAGAGTAAGGGGTTACTCTCAGCGTTAAAGGGAGAAGCCTCTTGTTACTCTGTATAACATATACTCCTCTTTTACTATCATTAGGTTTAAACCTCTTTTCCACTATAGTAGTAGTGGAAGTCTCAGGTTCTGTGTTGGCTTGTGACCAATTTCTGACCTAACCAACACGCAAGTGGGTCTCAGGTACGTTTTGCCTAACCCCCCCTCTATACCTCTCCCCCCCCCCACTTAGAGGTTGTTATATGAGTGTTACTGGCTTATTTAGGCTAGGCTGCCACTAGTACAAAATTCTGGCTTCTTCGTCCCGCGAGGTCAACCCATTTCCTCCACGCTAGAGGACATTCGCCCCTCGGGCCAAATCATAGCCGCCCTGCATGGTCGCATAGAGAGGGCCTCCCTTGTCACTCCCTTTCTATCTTATGCTTTTAGTTGTCATCGAGAGGCCAACACCCCGCCACAACATTTCGGTGGCAGCAATTCCCTTGCTCCAATTGATAGAGCCTCTCAAGCCACTTGGCATCTAGTAGGGCCTCACCTGTCATCACACTTAGGAAATTGTTTTGCCACTTGGCATTAGTTAGCCAGCCAGTAACCAATATGGTACAGTTGCTGATTATGTCTTGACTATTTTCTTTTAGTATGTCCCAGCTACCTGAAGATACAGACAGTTTGTCTCTCCCCAGTTCTCCGGTCAGATCTTTGTCACCTTCACGAAAAAGCGACATCGGTAGTCCAACTTCTATAAGATCATGGACCATCCCTCGTGTCACTGCGGAACTTCGTAGACGCAGTATTCCTTTTCCTGCCATTGCCAGGAAAGCTGAGCTGTTCAAGCTTATGCGGACTAACACCGATAACTCAGCGGCATCCGTAAACATTGGTTCTTTGGCTCACGCATGTCTGTTTTATTGGATACTGCTCTGTTTGAACACACTACAAATCTGGTAATCAAAACAGCCATTTATTTTTCTTATTATGGTTTTCTTAGACCTTGCAAATTTACCATACATGGTAAAAATATGCACGAGACTGCCTCAAATGTTCTGAACAAGAGGGTAAATCTATACTGTATCAAGTACTGGTATAGATTAAAGGGGTAGCACAAAAATCATGAAACATACAACTTGTATATAATACAACACAGTCCTTCAAAGGATCTAGAATATGAGAGAAATCACATAATAGTGAAGCATGTACAAAAATATATAATTCAATCCCGTAGGTAGAGAACTTACAAGACCATACTGTGGATCTGCGCTTATCTCCCTTCCAGGGTATATAAATAGCGTTTCTTCTTTCAAACGTTCCTCAAACGTTCCAAACTCATTAAACGACAAGATCACTATATCTTGTCCCTACCCATTACTAAAACAAGTCAGCTGGGTAAAGTAGTGCATAGCACATATTATCCTACTTCAAACAAACAGTGCCCGGTAAAAGTACTGGATACATATCTCCAATCATTACCGCCTCAGTCTGACATCCCGCTGCTAGTCCTACACAAAGCTGTCTTAACAACAGCAAAATTCATGCAGTTCGTACACATATTACTGTTCAGACTAGGTCTGAACGCTAGCAATTTTCTGGGCATTCTTTTCGGAGAGGGACAGCCTCCACAGCCTCTAGTCACGATATTCCAGTACACGTAATTAAGTCTTTTGGCCGCTGGAAGTCATTAGCATTTGCTTTGTATATACCTCACTCTGTGTTAGAAATGAGGTCTGCCTTTGTTAAATTGTCATCTTGTGGTATTTTCTTTGCACTATGTTTAATCTATGCAATAAATATTTCTTTGGCAAGACACTGCTAATTTTTGCCCTCTTTATTACAGGACTACCGCATACGTTGGTTTCGGCACACTTCAACCAACTTGTTCATATCTATAATTTACACCATGCTATACATACGTTTACGTTACAAGAATAGAAGAATAGCAATGAACACAAATGTAAAGGCTTGCCTGGAGTTGTGGGAGGGGCTTGTTGATCCCAATTAAGCACTTTACCTGCATCATGTGGATTCAGACGTTCAACAGGTCCCACCCACCACTTCCTCAACTCAAATGTAATTTATTTTATAATTAGTGTGGGCCCTCTTTATTACAGGCCTACCGCATATATCGGTTTCAGCACACTGCAACCGACTTATTCATATCTATAATTTACACCATGCTATACATACGTTTATGTTACAAGAATAGCACCGAACACAAATATATATATACATTTTTTTATATATATATATATATATATATGGCTTAGCCTGTAATTGTGGGAGGCACTATGACCCCTATTTAAACCCAGTGAGCCCCTGCTTACCTGTCGTCGACAATCTCGGAAGTTCTTCTGTTTACTTCCGGTTCACAGGACCCTGGCGTCATTTTCCGCCAGTCCGTTTTCAAAACTTTCTCTGCTTACTGAGTTTGTGAGTATAACAAGGGAAGCGAGCATACGAACAGCTAACCGCAAGTTATACTCTATCGTTCATACACACCCCATACTTATCATTAATCACACGTTCGTTTAAACATTTTCATTCGACTATATCGCTGATGTTAATCATTCGTTCACATACTGCTACAATTCATGCAGGCTGGCGTTTCGTTTAAACTTTCGTCTGCACAGTTTCATTCATACAATGTCAGATATCCGTTCGCCTAAAAATTATTGTTTAATCATTCGTATACATATAGCAGCCATTCATGTATAACACACTTTCGTGCTATCTTTAATTTATTTATTTAAACTGCCTTTTATTTTCTTATGAACTTTCGTTTGCTCTGTTCGTATAAACTTTCGTTTCGTATCGTATACACTTTCATTTATTGGCACGCTCGCAACTCACTCATACCTAGCAGTAGAAGATCATTTTGTTTAAACAGCATTGTTAAAGCATTTTTCATTCAATTTAAACAGCATTTTGTGTTAAATTCGTATGGTTTACTAAGTCTTTCATTAAATTGTCCTTTTCATTTTATTCATGTCTAATTTAAACGAAAAACACAATATCCTTAACAGAATGTCTAATAGCAGTTAAGGTCATACATTCACTGATGTACTTTTCCTTAAACCATAGCTAAATGTGCTTCTGTCTTCTGCATTTCATGTTCCTAATTACGCTATGCAGTATATAAATAAGATAACAATTTAGTATGTTTTATTTTCCCTCCTGTTAAAGATCATACACTTACTGACACTACTTGCAACTGAGCCTTCTTAGTTAAATACATGGCATTATTTAAAGAGGTAGGCTTCTAAATTTCCTGTTTACCTCATTTTCATGTATTTCTTTCTGGTAAACATGTACTATAAATAAATAGGTCACGTTTTTCCCACATTAGTTCAAGTTTTCACCCTACCAGGAAAAGCCAAATCTTCCCAACATAAGTCAAGATATACGGTTAGTATCTACTCTTATGCTTGGCGGGGCAATTTCAATGATTTCACCTGGGGGTTAGGTTATAATGTAATTATTATGACATATTTTAGGTTCAAGTAAGGATAATTCTTTCCATTACCAATATGTCATACATGACAATCAGTAAGTACGTTAAATAAATAAACCCAGTTGGGTTTTTTTAAGATGATTATAAGCTCTCGTCAATTTAGGTATAGTTCCGAAGGCCTATTCGCCTATAGTCAAGTGGTCCCGGAAGGCATACAATCAGTCCTTCCATTCAGAGGTTCCAGCCCAATCAGCCCAATGCATAGTTATAGCCTTGCATTAAGTCATAGTTAGGGCCTCACTCGTCACGGCCAATTGATATTACAATCTTTTATGTGTCACCAAGAGGCCAACACCCCGCCACCCACCTCAGTGGCACAAAGTCCCCACGAACCAAATCATAGGTAGTGCCTCTCAAAGCCATGTGGCAAGTAGTTAGGGCATCACCTGTCACACAAGATAAGCAGTTAATACAATTTTGCCTTAGGGCACTATTCTAGTAAGCTGAGTTACTGCAGATCTATACAGTACCATACTAACCAAGCTATCTGCCTCACACCCTTAGCATGTCTAATGCTTCCATACAAGGAGATGACCTGTCGGTTACCAGCACCCCGACCAGATCAGGCGCGCAGAGAAGGCAACCCATACCAGCAAGCCAAGCTGCCAGCTGTAGATCCTAAACAATCCCCAAAATCACCACGGAACTCAAAAAGAGCTGAACTATTTTGTTTGTTAAACACTACCGAGGACAACGAAAGGCCTGGCCCTAGTTCAGAGTTTAATGTGCAAAACAGCCTGGCAGAACTGCACATTATGATGGCCTCCCTAGAGTCTTCTGTAGCAACTATTAATAATAGGTTGGATAATCTGGAGTCTAACAATACTCCAACCATTCCGGAGGTTCCAGTACCTATTGCCCAGCCTGAGCCTAACCCAGGAGGTAACAATAACCCTTTACCCGCTAAAACTACCAACATCATAAATCCTATTCACCTCATACCTCAGAATCTCAAACGTGACATAATAGAGGGGAAAGAAATTAATCTGGCTTCACTACTGATAGCGTCTCAAGACGTAGTCGAGAACAGGTCATATACGTTCGATGATCTATCAGTAGTTATGAAGTCTAGAGATCCAAGACTAAATAGGAAACTTAACATCCCTGAATTTGTCCTGGCATTCAGTCTGTACAGAGACGTTATCTGTATGGCTTTTCCCCTCCATAGAGAAGAACTTGACCTATACCTACACAAAGTCATTGACTTAGCATATAAGTACGGAGGCTATGCCTTTTACGACTACCACAAATCATTCGCATCTAGATCTGCCACATCACTGTCCCAATACAAACACCGACTGGGGTCAGTTAGACACTGAACTGTTTCTAAGGCATTTTGCAGGCCTCAAAACACATTCCTGCGCCATATGCTCATCAGCAGCCCATACGATTAAAAAAAATTGTATAAGGAATAAGTTTGCACAATAGGGAATCAGCTAAATAATTATAAAATAATATTATGAGGATGTAGCACCCTACAAGGAGTTCTGATTTAAATAACCTCCAAGAAATCAAGAATAAAAATCCAAAAGGTGCAGGTGCGCAATGTTATTTGGAAAATAGTAACCAGAGAAATATACTTGAATAGATAAGTGAAGTATACCAATATATACACACAAGTATGTGCAGAAATAAAAACAAGATCAGTTAGCAGCTGAAGCATGCAAAAAACACTAAGTCGAGGATGTAGAGGAGGGAAACAACAGAAAAGAAATAAGATACGGTAGGTAGTACCAATTGGTATCAATAACATATCCTCACATAACTTAAGTATTGATGAAATTAGAGTTCTTAACAAGGGCTTAAAGTTTGCTCCCACTAAGCACTTTGATCCATTTGCCGCTCATGTTGATGTCCTAAAATATAGTAGAAAACTCTCTATTAAAAAATTCTTCCTAAATTCTAAGAATAGGGATAATGTTAGGAATGAGGAAGACCCCTTTAAACATTTGACTCATTCAAAGTCCACTTTTTACCCCAGCCACTTAAGACAAGGTGCTACTGAAACCTTTGAGAGAGCAGTTTCGAATGATTTTAAAAACATGAATAGAAAGAGTAGAATGTGCAACCTCACAAATGATGAGAGTAAGGCACTGAGGGAACCTAGAAAAAATGACAAGATCATCATCAAGCCCGCAGATAAGGGCGGTAGCTTGGTGGTGATGGACACTACAAAGTATGTGGCTGAATGTAAACGCCAGCTAGAAGACTGTCAAGTATATGAAAAGTTGAGAAATTACCCTTTAGGGGATATAAAGAAGACTCTACTACAAATATTAGATACATGTAATTTGGAAGGTATTTTAACACAAAAAGAGTATGCATTTTTAAATATTAAATTTCCCAAAACCCCTGTTTTTTACATCCTCCCGAAGATCCACAAAGATCTAGAAAACCCTCTGGGTAGACCCATAGTGTCTGGGATTATGTCTATTTCTTACAATATATCGAAATACATAGATTCATTTTTACAACCTATTGTGATTAAAACCAAATCTTATTTAAAAGACACTGTGGATGTACTTGAGATGAGTAAATATTTTACATGGAGGGAAGGCTACCTCTTGATCACTTGCGATGTCGCCTCATTCTACACTTGCATTCCGCATGAGAAAGGGTGCGAGGTGGTAAGACAGTTTTTAGTGAATGACCGCCAGTTACCACCTTCCCAAATTGATTTTTTTTTTTTATTGTTGGTTCAATTCTTCCTTTTATCTCCAACGTAGAGGTACGGCGATGGGCAGTACTTATGCGCCCAGCTATGCTAATATTTCCATGGCCTATTGGGAGCATACCTTTATATATTGCAATCATGGCTGGGGCACACACATACTTACTTACCGTCGCTACATAGATGATATGTTTTTAATTTGGGAGGGTTCAGAAGAGAGTTTTTTAGGATTTTGTAACTTTTTGAATGAGAATGACTGGGGTATTCAGTTGACTAAAAATATTAGTCCCAAAGAAATAGATTTTTTAGATTTAAATATTTATGTGGAGGGAAACACCTTGAAAACGAAAACCTTTTTCAAAAAAGTGGATGCTAATGGCTATGTCACATATAATAGTGGACAGTATTCGCCTTGGCTTAATAATATCCCAAAAGGACAATTATTAAGACTAAGGCGTAACTGCATGGAGGAAATCACTTTTCAGACAAAAGCTCAGGATTTAATAGGAAAATTCAGGGAGAAAAATTATCCAGAGGATATTCTGGAAAAGGACTGGCAAGGGGTTAGATACATAACACAATGGGAACTCTTGGACAATAAAGTTAACAGTAAAAATCACCCAAAAGATGTTTTAGTATTTAATTATAACACCCAACATAAAGCAATAAGGCGTACAATAAACAAGTTTTGGCCAATTCTCAAAATGGATAAAGAGTTGGGAGACACATTACCCGATAAACCAGCAATCACTTTTAGGAGAGCACCAAGTTTTAAGAACTCCTTAGTAAGAAGCTACACAAAGGAGAGGCCCAAGCAGCCCACTAGTAACTGTTTTGGAGACCTTAAAGGCTTCTTTAAATGTAGAACTTTTCTGGGTTGCAAGAATACTAAACGTACAGAAAACAGAATAATCCACAAATTTCAATCCACTAGAACAAAACGTGAATATGATATTAGGGAAAACATCACATACCAAAGTAACAATATAATATATTTACTACAATGTCCCTGTAATCTGCAATACATAGGGAGAACAATACGTCCCCTATATAAGAGAATACGGAACACATTTATAAAATCTGTAAGGGTGTTACTAGCCATAGTGTTTCAGATCATTTTAAAAATGTACACAACCAAGATCCTTCAGGTCTAGAATTTATAGGCATTAAGAGAGTTTTTAAAGATTGGAGAGGGGGGATTTTATTAGAAAAATTGGGCAGGAAGAAATGAAATGGATTTTCTATATGGAAACCCTAGCCCCTGTGGGTCTCAACATAGATTTTGACCTTTTTAATTTTCTATAACATTGAACTTTTTAATATTCCCTTGATATGTATACTTATCAACCTCTCCACTTTAACCTCTTTGACCGGTTTACTACTGGCTTTGAACTTCCTAGTCGTATATATCTATTTTACTACAACCTTTCTTTTTTGCGAAAATGCATTTAGGCGATAAGCCCCTTGTTGTAGAGTTCTGGATGTCTTATCCTGTCTGTACATGTCTGACTCAATTATCCCTGTTATTCGTTCACAATAGGACGATAAATGGGGGTCATACTGAGCATCTGTTTAGGAAGGTATGCTCTTTATAAGTTGTTAAATTCCGCTAGTACATTTATGCACATTTCTTGACAGTTCTAGTTTCGGACCACAGAGTCAGTTATACTTATTTATAATTAATTATTCCTCAGGATATGACTAGATGCAATTTGGAATTTTTTTATGATATGATCGTTCATTTTATAAGATGTGTTTATGTGATTCACCCTTTTTTTTCTGATCTCGTTTAGATGGTTTTAGTTTTTGTTTTTTCCTACAAAGATGCACAGTGATACTTTGACTTACAATTTTTGCTCTTATCAAAAGATGACAAATGGGGACTTGAGTGAATAAATGCTTTTAGGTAATATGCCCCTTTTGAGTGTATAGCCCTCTAATGCATTTGCACATATGTCTTATGAATCTAGCCTGGGATCACCCAGACTAATGCTCTTACTTATCATAAATACCTCATAATACCTCATTTTGCAATATCGGATATAATCTGGAGTTTTTTAGACATTATTTTTTTACTGATATACTGTGTTTAGGCGATATGCCCTTGTTTTTACTCCATGTAATTTTTATTGACTTTTCTTTTACTGGTGCTTTTCATGTCTTCATCTGTTCTCTATAATTCTGCCTTCTATGCCATGTGGACTTATACTTTGGAGGTAGACACACCTTCGATTGATTAGAGAAGGTATAAAACACACGCCCAACTGAACTCACTTATGCTTGAGAAAGCAAAGAGAGACTCAGAAGTCACTACACGTGTATGGAGAGTCTGTGATAAGCTGGAATACACAGTGTAATAGGACTTGTACGGTTTATTCACTGATATCCAGGACTATACTTGATCTACTCCTACACCAATTTTTTACCATTGATATATTTGTTTATTTGGCAATTAAATACTTTTGTATACTTCAACTATTCGGCTGAGAGTGAGTTCATCAAGCACACTGCACTTGGATCCTACGTTCTCCAGGGGCTGATCCTCCCAGAGCCTGATAGTTTGGAGTGGTACTTCAACCACTCCACAATTGTGAGTTTTATACTTTTACATATACCCTACAAAAGACTGTTTTACAATATTGCACTAGGTTCTTGTTTTTCTGTATTTTAGCTTAAGCTGTTCCTGTGTACAAGTACAAGTGCAAGTATAAATTTTCTGTTTACATTATATTGTATATATTTTGCCTGACCACTTGGTGTTTTATGCATGCTTCAGCTGCTCACTGATCTTGTTTTTATTTCTGCATATACTTGTGTGTATATATTGGTATACTTCACTTATCTATTCAAGTATATTTCTCTGGTTACTATTTTCCAAATAACACTGCCCACCTGCACCTTTTGGATTTTTAGCCCATACGATTAAGCAATTCCCTCTACCAGTAACGCCAACGCTGATTATCAATCCAACACAACCCAGAGAGAATTTAGAGAAAAATTAGGCAGGCCAATCGTTTTTCTGGGTAAAGCACAAGTCTGCAATAATTTCAATGCCGGTGGTTGTAGTTATAGTACTTGCAGGCTTCTTCACGTGTGCTCATTTTGTTACAGAGCACACGCTAAAACAATGTGCCCATAACAGGCTGTACCCTAAAAGATCTTCTACTCCAATAAACGTTCCTAATTTGCCACGCTACCTGTCTAATCATCCTTCTTTACATCTGGTAGAATTTCTCACATCTGGTGTTACTAATGGGTTTCACTCCCCACGGGTATTTTGGAATGCCACAACCTACAGTCAGCACTCACAGATTCCAGTAGCATACAATAACTCCTACTTAAAGAAATCACCAACGGTTTCGTGATAGGACCATTCACAACACCACCTGTCACCTCCTGGAGGACAAACCCCCTAGGAATCACCACAGGGAAATTTTAATAATAAAAAGAGACTCAATATTGATTTTTCTGCACATCACTCTTCCAGCTTAAATGCACTGATCCCATCAGAAGATTTCTCCCTTCAGTACGCAAGAATTGACGATGCCATACAAGCCATCATTTATTCCGGGAAGGCTGCCTGGTTAAGTAAATCCGACATTACTAACGCGTTTAAATTACTACCCATTCATCAGTCACACTGGCATCTGCATGGAGTTAAGTGTGAAGACAGGTATTATTTTGCTACCAGACTAACTTTTGGCTCCAAAAGTAGCCCCAAGATATTCGATATCTTCCACGAAACTTTAACCTGGCTCCTACTGAACAAATGCAGATGTCCAGTAGTCATACACTACTTGGACGATTTCCTCACTATCGAACCACACCACTGCACTCCACACAGCCTAAATCACATGCTCACTCTGTTCAAAGATTTAGGAGTCCCTGTAGCCCAGGACAAAACAGAAGGTCCCAACACAGAGATTACATTCCTGGGGATAACACTCAATTCTGTTTCTATGCAAGCCAGCCTGCCTCAAGAGAAAGTAGACAGAATTCTTTCTTACATCAAAATCTGTACGTCACAGAGCACTTGCACCAGGAAACAACTACAGTCACTACTCGGTTCACTCAATTTTGCAATGAGAATAATTCCACAGGGCAGGTCTTTCATTTCCAGAATCCTCTCTCTCTTGCACGGTCTCCCTGATGACGACTCCACAGCTCTTGTAGACAAACCAGCTAGAGCTGATCTTAAAAAAAAATGTGGAATTTATTCCTCTTGGAATGGCAGGTCGCTATTTGTTCCCCCCATTTCTGACAATTCCCCTGTAGTTTGGACTGCCGCATCAGTTGCCATAGGTTATGCAGCGATTTTTGGTAACGATTGGGTACACGACTCTTGGCCAATAGAAACTATCTCAAAATTTCAATACCACCTCAGCAGTATTCAAAATTTATCCAATCGTAGCTGCTGAACACATATGGGGTAAAGAATGGAGAGGGCAATCGGTCAGATGCTTTTCAAATAACTTGGCAGCATGTAATATCATTAATAAAGGCCGCTCTCAGTCCCTTAGGATTATGAACTTGGTGAGGAGACTTACCCCGCCATAGTAGGTTGCTCGCACAGGCTGGTTTATCACTTAATACAAAAAAGCCTATTCCAGAGCATATGATTTGTTTAAAAGATATGTTCATGATTATTGTGTAATAAATGTTTTTTACGTAGAAACTAGAGTCGCATTCACAACTTTTTGCCACATTTCTCTTAAATTAGCTTACAATACGATCAAACTTTACTTAACGGGCATACAACACTACATGTTAACCAATTATCCTAACAAATCTCCATTTCTAGCATCCAACCCAGTTAAAAGTGTCCTTAAGGGTATTGAGAGACTAACAGTACATAATCCCATTAAGAGATTTCCCATAGATAGTATACTGTTTAGAAGTATCTCTGATGTACTAGAGCAGTGATGGCGAACCTTTTTGAGCCCGAGTGCCCAAACCGTAATACATGCCAATTTTTTTCCCTCAAAGTGCCAAAATGGCATTTAAAACTGAATACTGAGGTTTAAGTTTAGAAAAAACAACTCATACAGTTGTCCGAACTAATTAACATCTCTGTGTGTGTATTAAGCAGTTTGTGTGTGTGCTCGGCAGTCTGTCTGTATGTGTATTTAGCAGTCTGTCTGTGTACTTAGCAATCTGTCTGTATTTAGCAGACAGTACACAGTCTGCTGAATACACACACACACACACACACACACAGACTGCTAAATACACACACACACAGACTGCTAAATACACACACACACACACACACACACACTGCTAAATACACATACACACACACACAGACAGACTGCTGAGTGTACACACACTGCATTGAGGGATACAGTGTATGTGTTTGTGTGTGGAGTGATGTGTGTGTGTGTGGGGGGAGGGTGATGTGTGTCTTTTTGTGGGGTGATATGTGTGCTGTGTGTATGTCATCCCCCCTCTCCCCCGTCTGTTTTCTTTCCCCCCATCCCTCCCTCATTTTTTTTCTCCCATCCCACACTCCGTTTTCTCCCTCACTCACAGAGTGAGGCAACAACTCATTCTCCCTCAGTCTCCTTCTCCCTCCCCCCCATCTCTCCCTCAGTCTCCTTCTCCCTCCCCCCATCTCTCCCTCAGTCTCCTTCTCCCTCCCCCCATCTCTCCCTCGGTCTCCATCTCCCTCCCCATCTCTCCCTCAGTCTCCATCTCCCTCCCCATCTCTCCCTCAGTCTCCTTCTCCCCCCTCCCTCAGTCTCCTTCTCCCTCCCCCCTCTCCTCAGTCTCCTTCTCTCCCCATCTCTCCCTCGGTCTCCTTCTACCCCCCTCAGTCTCCTTCACCACCTCAGTCTCCTTCTCCCTCCCCCTCTCCCTCAGTCTCCTTCTCCCTCCCCTCCCCTCCCCCATCTCTCCCTCAGTCTCCTACCTTGTAGCGTGGCCGAGCGCCGCGGAGCTCAGTTTCCTGTACCCGGCGGACAGGAAGTGCTCTCTCTGTGAGCACTTCATTTCCGTCCGCCCGGGTACAGGAAACCGCGGCGCGCTCGGCCACGCTACACAGAGTGTCTGGCAGGAGGGAGCGCTGTGCGCTATGCGCTCACCTCCTGCCGGTCACTGCGGCTTTGCGCCCGCCGGGCCGGTGCGCCCCAAGGCGGCCACTTGTGCCGCCTTATGGATGCGCCGGCGGAGCGCACGGCGACCTATGGCCGCGTGCCCACACTGTACTAGAGAAATCCTCTTTTGAACAAGTCACAAACCTAATAATCAAGTCCACGGCTTACATAGCCTTCTATGGTTTCTTGAAACCTAAAGAATTTTCTGTGGAAAAGTCGTCCGACTTTAAGTCATGCCTTCAGCAAAAACACCTAATTAAAAAACAGGACCACTACATTCTGTCAATTACTCATACCAAAACGAGTCAAACTGGTCCACCAGTAGAGATGAAATATTATCCTACCTCTACCAAATGGTGTCCAATCCACATTTTGGATACATTAGAGGAATCTCAACTTACTTCCAACCCCGATTCCCCACTATTGGCCATCAAGGGAAACCCCTAACCACCAAACAATTCATGTTTTAGATACGTACGTTATTACTCCAACTAGGGCATAACCCACATTCATTCTCGGGCCATTCGTTCCGTATTGGAGCAGCCACAGCTGCCTCCGGAAACCATGTTCCAACACACATCATTTAAAAATATGGGACAGTGGAAATCATCCGCATACAACAGATACATCCCCAGTGAGAAAGAAATAAGATTGGCTTTCCATGAAATGTCTAAGTAATGTATTGCTTAATAAATGTATCTGACTTAAAGAATCGCTTCTTATATTTTTGCCCTCTTTTACAGGTCTATCCTCACGTCAGTTTCAGCACACCTCAACTGACTTTGTTCTTACTACATTTGCTTCTTTTTATTCCATACGTCCTCTAAATGTGCCGTACACAAATAGAAGGCTTGGCCTGTAATTGTGGGAGGCACTATGACCCCTATTTAAACCCAGTGAGCCCCTGCTTACCTGTTGTCGACGATCTTGGAAGTTCCCCTCCCACCACACCCTCTATTTATTCTCATATCTCCTAGGTGGGCCCTCTTTTACAGGTCTAACCTCACGTCAGTTTCGGCACACCTCAACTGATTTTGCTCTTACTACATTTTCTACTTTTTATTCCATATGTCCTCTAAATGTGCCGTACACACACACATATATATATATATATATATATATATATATATATATATATATATATATATTTCTGGTCGGGGCAATATTGCCGTAATGGTTAGATAACATATAATTAGTAATAAACATCATAGTTAATAACACCCGTCGGTTGTGGTGTGCCGGAACCGACAATGCAGTAGGCCTGCAATAAAGAGGACAAAAAGAAGTGTACCATACAATTATAGTTTGTTCTACAATACCTTAAAAGTACTTGGATAAGTAACAAAATGCCTGACGAGTCCCTAACCGGTTCTGGTATATATAATGTATGAGTGGATGATTCACAGCGTCTCATTATAAAAATTGCCTTTTATAAAAACTGCGTGATGAGAGGAAGCAGATGATGGTGCCCCTATTCAGAACGAGTGGCCTGAGTAGTGAGTTAACTTAAGGCCAGGTCTTTGTCAAAAGCATACGAACATGAAGTATAATTGGCAGTCGTGAGTGTGGAACCATGTCATTCTAGTATTGTTGTGGTTGTTTGTGAGTGGTGCTGAAATAGTTAGCCAAACCTTATTTGGTGGGATAAAAGGAAACCTGTTTGTTAGGGTGTTTTATCAGCATGTTATGTTGAATGTTAGGTAGAGTTTGATAGTGTTAAGTGATAATTTATAACTTAAATTGGCAAAAGGGAGTAAACTCCAATAAATAATCATGGCAAACATGTTGTGAATTTTTAGAATTGGCTACGAATTTGATGAAAAGCCCTATCGTATGATTCCCAGTGTTAACCGCGAGTGCTAGATGAGTAAGATTCGGTGCATGTGATAATAAAAAATGAACCCTTTAATTAGTCCTGGAATGGAGAGGCAGGAGCAGCCAGATGGGAAGCGGTGGGTAGTGTATCATGGAATGCCCGCAAGTGGAGATGAGACAGGTGATCAGCCAATACCTTAGTGACCTCCGGGATGTGAATATAAATGAGAAAACTGACAATTCCCCCCCACCCATGTGAGACTCCTCAAAACCTCATAACAAACAAATGATGCCAATCTCTGTTTACCATATGGTCAGCAGTTCGATTTTCTGAGAATCATCTGACCGAGTGACCTGCCCAGCCAGGATTTCAGGCAGGTGCTGCCAGCACTATTAGGTAAGGCCAAAGTTTGGAAAACCTGTTAAGGACATGACTTCATTTGTCCCAGGACCCCAGAGCAATTGATTGCCACAGATGGCTGCAAAATCTGAATTGATCGCAGCATTTGTTCAAAGTGTCAGGGACTTGTCGGAGATTGGGAATAAACCTTGCTTTCCCCTCCCATGTTGTGAAAAGAATGGGCCACATCAGTAAGTCAGCCGTCACCCGTGGTCTAACGTGATGCGGTATTGTCTAAAGGAAGGTCAGGGAACAAACAGAGTAGTCAGAAAATGAATGATCTACCTTGTGGGATGAACCTCATGGCAAAATTGAGCGAGCCAAGCATAGAATATGGTTCTTAACAGGTGCGACAACCTTATTATAAGTATAGGTCAATGCTTGAGAAGGTGTGTTCAATCTTACCATGAAGAAGACAGTACTGCATGTTGACTGAGCCTAATTGAATACCCAGAAAATGTACTACCATGTCTGCAACTTCTGTCTTTTAGGGTAGACCGGTAAACCCAGGGATTCAAAAAGACCGATGCTGCTGTGAGACCCATCAAGTAGCAACCAGCACCAGTTTCCCACAAAATATCGAATATCTTGGTGCCACCTTGGAACTGAACATACACCGTGATAAATCGGTATAAACCCTGCCACTTAATGCTGTGCAGATGCCAAAGGGGGGAATAGGAATAGTTTAACCACGTATGACAAAATCAGATTTATTGAGCAAAGGGAGTTGAGACTAGGAACCGTGGAGGAATGTGGTGCTGATAGGTAAATGATCAAACTGTGTTAAAAAGTAAAAAAGGAGGGGACCTGAAAAGCCCAAAACAATTCCCTGTTTCAACTCAGTCTTATCAATGTATCCACCAATTCTGGATCTGCTCGCGCTGCCTGCAGTTCATTGCATAAAAGCATATCAGATGGCAAGTGTATGAAACTATCATGGAACTCTTGCAAAAACTGTTCAAAGAGAAAGTTTACCAATCGATGTAAAGGGTTGGAACCACAAATGGTTCAGCAAAACCCATAACATCAATATCTGTTAAAGTAGGTTAGTTAGGGAGCATTTTATTTGGGCACCCAGGCTAGGCATGAGTCTAGAAGCAGCAGGAACTTTGAAAATTATTGCATGTTTGGGACTTGCCCAAAACAATGTCTCAACCCAGCTTAACCTTAACAACCCTATCAGATTTGCTGGTGTGTAAGGAACCGAGTGGTCCCGAGGGACTTGTGCCGTGTTAGGGCACAAACTTGTAGAGTGTGATGTGAACATGCAAAAACTGCACAAGCCAGAATCCTGAGGCCTGCAAAGTGTCTGCCGTTTAACTCAGTATCTAGTCTACACCAATCCATACTTAAGTTAAATTGAGTCAGAGCTGCAGCCACTTCTGCTGAAAATGAATGGTGGTTATCATAGGAAGTCGTACTACTGTACTTGTGCCCAAGATCCCCGGCCTGTGCATATATACCTTCAGTTCCGCACAATTCTATGGCTAGACAGACCAATACCCATCCCGATATTCGGAAACCTGAGACCTACCAAAATATAAATTAACATATATGTAAGACCAAACTGGTACTGGCAGATTAGATATTGCCAAGCGGCGAAAAATTCCACTAAGAGGGGTGACAGGTGAGGCCCTGCTAGTTGCCAAGTGGCTTGAGAGGCTCTAACTATGGGTTGGTCCGAGGGGATTTTTGAGGCCACTGAACATTGTGGCGGGGTGTCGGCCTCTCGGTGACAATAAAAAGAAGATAGGGAGTGACAGGTTAGGCCCTCTCTATGCAACCGTGCCAGGCAGATAACTATGCTTGCACCTATGGGCATATCCCTCCGAGTATGAGGATGGGTGTTGGCCTCGCGGGACCACTAGCCTATGGCATAGAGGACGGAAAATATACACTATTGCACACCTGGATTCCTAATAGCCAGTAAACGCAAAGCAATACACATACACATCCCTTCATTCGGGAGCCTAACACATTCTGGTACTGGTACTGGCAAGCTAGCTATTTGGCAAGCAGTGAAAAATTCCACTAAAAATGGGTGACAGGTGAGGCCTTGCTAGCTGCCCAGTGGATTGAGAGGCTATAACTTTGCGTGGGCCCGAGGGGATTTGTGACCACTGAACCTTGTGGTGGAGTGTCGGCCTCTCGGTGACAAAGCAGAAGATAATATGGGAGTGACAGGTGATGCCCTCTCTATGCCACCATGTGAGGCGATTATCTATGCGTTGGACCGATGGGCGTACACCTTTGAGTGCAAGAATGGATGTTGGCCTCGCGGGACCACTAGCCTACGGCATAGAGGCCGCAAAACAAAACTAGTTGGACACCTGGATCCCTGAAAGCCAGTACTCTCTGTTAATAAGGAGTATGAACTCAGTAAATTATGAATTGCTTATAGGAGTAAGGAGGATTGGGGTAATAACGTACTGCAACCTAAAATATTATTTGAGAATGTGGTAAAGCATGTGGGTCAGAGCGTGGACCCCAATAATAAATAGTAATTGCTAGAATTGCTAGACAACAGGTACAAATTTGGCAAATGCTTGCCACGAATTGTTGAACACCTTGTGACTTGCAATAGGTTGCCCGATATGTCGCCCAAAGAATATTAGAAATTACCCAAAATAACTAGGAGGGATGAGGCTATAGCTCAAAACAATGTAAACCAAATTTATCCATATAGAAATAACAATTGTGATGTTTACAATTCCCCTGACTAACAGTTCTGAACCGAACCAACAGAACAACACCTATACATGTTAACAAAATATCAGGTTTAAGTAAAATCCTAAAACTTCCCTGTTTATCTACAAAATTACAAAAGCAGTATTGTCCGTAACCCTAAAGCATAATAAGTTTAACACAGATAAATACTGTAACGTGGCCACAAGGTGGCGATATTGTACTCAATTATATGAATTTATCCGATAAAGGGGTTGGAACCAGCCAAAAAGCAGTGAATATAACCAAAAGCCCAGACCCCCTGACTTAATAGGAATGCTAATGAAAACTGAAAGTAACTAACGTGGTACGAAATAGGAGGTTTGTATGAAAGGAAAGGTTGCCCGTCCATATGGTTAGGGTTAAATTCCTGAACTGCTCATTCGGATACATAAAACCCGACAGCAATTTTAACAAGGAAATTAAATGCACATGTTGACGAACCCAGCGTGTTGTCCATGGGGGGCCTCGACCTACCACATCTCGGTGTAGGGTCTGTGGGTTCCCGAGCCCCAGATAAGTCACATGGTGCCTAGCTTGTAGAATGGCATAGACGGCGTGCCAAGTAACACCTGCCTGTATGGACTCACAGACTAGGCTGGTGGGACACGAAGACCTGTGGATGAGGGACCAGGTGGATGGATAGGCACTCAGGCAGAGTGGATGCTCAGCACAGGGGGACGTCGGAACCCTGAGACAACAGGACCTCCATGAAGCGCCTCCCGCTGACCTGACCTGGAAGTGACCCTCAGCAATGCCGGTAACACGCCAGACCAATAATGATGTGTAAGAGAGGACTGGATGCTCTTAAAAAGGGTACCAAGTATATATATATATATATATATATATATATATATATATAATTATAGAGAGAGAGAGAGAGAGAGAGACTGGATTAGTCATATTAGTCTAGTAGAGAAGATGCCAAAATACCAGCGTATTGCAGTATGATACCTTTTTTATTGGACTAACATAATGTTTCAAAGACATGCTTTAAATAGTTTTCCTCTCTTCCTCAGGTCTGAAGCAATATATATATATATATATATATATATATATATATATATATATATATATATATATATATATATATATATATATATATATATATATATATATATATATGAGATTTGGTGTGTAATAGGGTGGATCATGTATGTGTGTGGGGGGGGTGGAGGAATGTGGGGAAGAAGTGTGTATGTGGGTGAACAGATGATGTGTGTGAGGGGGTGCACTGTGTGTGTATGCAAAGGTGTACTCGGTGTTGGTGGGAGTGTACTGTATGTGGGGGGGTTCACTGTCTGTTAGGGTGTACTGTGTTCAGGGGCTGTAGAGAGTGGGATAGGGAAGAGCTTTACAATTTTTACTTTAATGACTCCCCATTCCCTCATCTTACCTTGCAGAGAGGGGGTGGCACAATCAGATCCGTGGTGGTTGAGAAGGCTGCCTATACATCGGATAAAGGGGAAGTCACAAGATGAGAGGTATCTCTCTTGGAGCTCAAGCACATACAGAGACTGACTCCTACACATACACAGACTGATTTCCCCCCCACACACACACATACACAGACTGAACCACACACACTGACTCACACTTACCAGCAGCTGCCTGGTTGCCTCTGTGCAGGGCTGAGATTCATCTCCCTGTCTCTCCCCTGTGCTGCTCTCTATGACCCAGGAAGAAGTCCTCCCAGCACAGTGCCCACACCTTTCCGCTTGTGGGAAAACGCTGGAACATAGTTCCACAGTGACAGCACTGCTGCATCTTGTGCTCCCGACTTCAATTTCAATTGGGGGGGGGCACAAGAGTGGGCACTGCATGATGTAGGCAGAGCCATGGACCCCCTGTAACCCCCCCTAGTGACGCCACTGGGTTTATTTAAAATATGTTCCATTGGGGATTATTCACTAAAACTATAAGTGAATTGAAACCTGAATTTTAAAATGTAGGTAAAAATATGTGATTTGGGGTAAAAAATACAATTCTGCTCTAGTCAGAACTTGGCATTTTTGTTTATATTTTGCTATTCACATTTTAGCTGACTACAATGCAGTGTTAAGTTAATTAACCTTGAATATTTTTTCCAGAATTGTATTTCTTATGTTATAGACCGAATTGTTTTTTTAAAAGACCATACTCTTTTTATAATACTTGGTGTGTTCTTTCGTGAGGCTCACCAAGTTACCTTCAATTTACTGGTATGCCTTAAAACAATATTTACTTTTATAGTACAAGCAGAACATACTATTAAAGGGAACTTGCAGTCCCAAAACTCCCTTTTTGCAATGTGCACACTGCCCACCACCCTTTATCCTGTAAAATTTAATCTTCGTAAATATTAATAATCTCTAGAGTTGAGCGGACACCTGGATGTTCGGGTCCGGTGAGTTAGGCCGAACTTTGAAAAAAGTCTGGGTTCGTGATCGAACTTGACCCCGAACCCCGTTAAAGTCAATGGGGACCCGAACCTTTGGGCACAAAAATGCCTCTAAAAAAGTCCTGCAAGAGGAAGTAAAATGGGGGTAAGAGTAGGAGAAGTGCTCTGCAAACAAATGTGGATAGGGAAATAAAAAATAAAAATACAGCTGAGCCATAATATAGCACTAGATGGAATCTTTGATTTTAGCTTTGGAAGAAATTAATTCAAAATCTAAAGCATGGCTGTCAGGAGGATCACCAGAATTATCCATTTGAGAGAGAATTGGAGTGCAGGGTATTCTCTTTCATTGTTCAAACTGAGCTCCTGATGCATGGAGAAAAGGCCTCTCTGCTATTGTGTACATAGTTTATACTACGTGACCCATAGGTTGAGGAGGCGGTGACCGTGTAGGTGGAAGCGGCGGTGGAGGAGGTAGCCAACACTGTTTTTTATTTGTTTTGTTTTTGTTTTTTTTAATTGGGGTAGCCCCCAGAATATTGGGGCATATAAAAAAAGAAACAATTTGCGGCCTGCAGTGCATTTCTTGCAGTCCTGATGCATGGAGAAATGCTCAACTCCTGATGCATGGAGAAAAGGCCTTCACAAGCCTCTGCTATTGTGTACATAGTTTATACTAAATGACCCATAGGTTGAGGAGATGGTGACCATGGTGGTGTAGGTGGACTATATATTTATTTTATTTTTTTAATTGGGGTAGCCCCCCAAATATTGGGACATATAAAAAAAATCATTTGCGGGCCTGCGGTGCATTTAAAAAAATAAAATTCTGTTCCACAGAGCGACTGTGTGTGTTGCTGCTGAAACTCCACTATGGCCTGCTGCTGCTCGCACAGTCTCATGAGGCGGTGAGTGGGAAGGCCGAAGTTTTGCTGCAGCGCAGACAGGTGAGCAGCAGCAAGGTCAGAACACCGAAAGCGCACACAGACAGCCCGCACTTTCTGCAGCAGCTATGATATATCTGGGTATACACCGTGGCAGTGTAGGTGAAAGCGGCGGTGGAGGAGGAGGAGGAGGTAGCCAACACTGTTTTTTATTTGTCCCAAAATATTGGGACATATACAAAAAGGAAACAAAGAATAAGTGCACTTGAGTATAACAATGGCTGGGTGAAGCTGGTATAAATGTCTATTCTTCACAAGGTACAGACAAGTCTGGTGGGATCCATGCCTGATTCATTTTAATAAACTAGAAAAATGGTCAGAATTGTGGCAACTGACATTTAATGTGGATAAGTGCAAGATAATGCATCTTGGACGTAAAAACCCAAGGGCAGAGTACAGACTATTTGATAGAGTCCTAACCTCAACATTTGAGGAAAGGGATTTAGGGTTGATTATTTCTGATGACTTAAAGGTAGGCAGACAATGTAATAGAGCAGCAGGAAATGCTAGCAGAATGCTTGGTTGTATAGGGAGAGGTATTAGCAGTAGAAAGAGGGAAGTGCTCATGCCATTGTACAGAACACTGGTGAGACTTCACTTGGAGTATTGTACACAGTACTGGAGACCGTATCTTCAGAAGGATATTGATACCTTAGAGAGGGTTCAGAGAAGGGCTACTAAACTGGTTCATGGATTGCGGGATAAAACTTACCAGGAAAGGTTAAAGGATCTTAACATGTATAGCTTGGAGGAAAGACGAGACAGGGGGGATATGATAGAAACATTAAAATACATAAAGGGAATCAACACAGTAAAGGAGGAGACTATATTTAAAAGAAGAAAAACTACCACAACAAGAGGACAGAGTCTTAAATTAGAGGGACAAAGGTTTAAAAATAATATCAGGAAGTATTACTTTACTGAGAGGGTAATGGATGCATGGAATAGCCTTCCAGCTGAAGTGGTAGAGGTTAACACAGTAAAGGAGTTTAAGCATGCGTGGGATAGGCATAAGGCTATCCTAAATATATGATAAGACTAGGGAGTAATGAAAGTATTGAAAGTAGAAAATTGGGCAGACTAGATGGGCCGAATGGTTCTTATCTGCCGTCACATTCTATAAACGTGAGCTTGTCAACGTTAGCTGTGGACAGGAGGCTGCGCTTGTCTGTGATAACGCCCCCTGCCATGCTAAACACACGTTCAGACAATACACTGGCTGCAGGGCAGGCCAGCACCTCCAATGCATAAAGGGAAAAGCTCAGGCCATATGCCCAATTTGGAGACCCAGAAGTTGAATGGGGCAGACCCATCAGTCAGTACGTGTAGGCGTCTGCACACGTACTGTTCCACCATGTTGCTGAAATGCTGCCTCCTGCTAAGACGTTCCATATCAGATGGTGGTGCTGGTTGTTGTGGCATGCTGACAAAGCTTTTCCACATTTCGGCCATGCTAACCCTGCCTTCTGAGGTGCTGGCGGTGCCCCAGCTTCGTTAGCTTCCTCTTCGTCCACCTCTGCCTTCGCCTTGTGCTCCCACTGAGCTCCCGGTGTCAGTTGGGAATGCCCTCAGCAGCGCGTCTTCCAGTGTGCGCTGGTTGTCGCACTTCTTCCGATCACGATCCAGTGAGGGAATTAAGGACGGCACGTTGTCCTTGTAATGGGGATCCAGCAGGGTGGCCACCCAGTAATCAGCACAAGTTAGAATGTGGGCAACTCGGCAGTCGTTGCGCAGGCACTGCAGCATGTAATCACTCGTGTGCCAGGCTGCCCAAGCTGTCCTCTGTGGGAGGTGTATCATCTGTGTCCTCCGTATCCCCCCAGCCACGCTCCAGTGATGCCCACGAGCTGCGTTGTGAACACCGTTCCTCATCCTCCAGAACTGTGCCCTGGCTGGACAATTGTGTACCTGGCCTATGCTGGTGCAGGAATCCACCCTCCAAGCCACTTGTGAATGACTGGCCTGATAACCATGGAAGTGACCCCTCTTCCTCCTTCATCATTGCCCAAAGTGTTTTTTCAAGGAGACATTGAAGCGGGATAGTAAGGCTGAGAATGGCATCAACGGCACTGGACATATTGGTGGAGTACTCGAAACAGTGCAAAATGGCACACAGGTCTCGCATGGAGGCCCACTCATTCTGCAGAGCGAATGACTCGTGCGTGCTGCATCTGAAACTCCACTTTCACCTGCTGCTGCTCACACAGTCTCTCCAGCATGTGCAAGGTAGAGTTCCACCCTATGGGCACATCGCACATGAGACAGTGAGTGGGAAGGCTGAAGTTACGCTGCAGCACAGACAGGCGAGAAGAAGCAGGTTGAGAACGCTGAAAGCGCGCACAGACAGCCCGCACTTTCTGCAGCAGCTCTGATTTATCTGGGTAGTTTTTCAGGAATTTCTGCACCACCAAATTCAGCACATGCGCCAGGCAAGGGATGTGCAGAAAATTATCGCACACCACCAGGATGGGCTTACGGCTCAGTGGCAACAACCACTCATCGGTTTATTGTTGCATGCCCGTCCACAGCTCCTGCGCGATGTGTTTTTTTTTCCCCCAAACACATGAGTTTTAAAACAGCCTGCTGTCGTTTCCCCCTGACTGTGCTGAAGTTGATGGTGAAGGTGTTACGCTGCCTGGATGAGATGGTGGTAGAGGAGGAGGAAGCGGAGGAGGAGGCAACAAGAGGCAAAGAGAAATGCCCTGCAATCCTCGGTGGTTGAAGGACATGCGCCAAACTGCTATCCACCTCAGGCCGAGCTACTACATTTGCCCAGTGTGCAGTTAGGGAGATATAGCGTCTCTGCCCGTGCTTACTGGTCCACCTATTTGTGGTTATGTGGACCTTGCCACTGATGAGTTGCGCAGTGTACACCTGATTTTGTCTGCCAATTGGTTGTGCAGGAAAGGGATGGCTCCCCTGGAAAATTAGTGGCGGCTGGGAACCACATACTGTGGGACAGCCACCACCATAAGGTTTTTAAAACTGTCCGTCTCCACCAGATGGAATGACAGCATTTCAAAGGCCATGAATTTTGAAAGGCTGGCATTCAGAGCCAGAGATCGCGGGTGGCTAGAGGGGTATTTTCTCTTTCTCTCCAGTGTTTGGGAGATGGACAGCTGAACGCTTCCATGGGACAGTGTGGAGATGCTTGGGGATGGTGTCGGGGATGGTGGCGGACATGGTGGCGTTGCTGCCACATCCTCTGTTTGCAGGGTGGCAGGTGTCACTGTGACTCCATAGGTGGAGGAAGAGGTCGAGACAGCAGCAGAAGAGGAAGCAGGAGGAGCCTGAAATCTTTCTTGGTTTTTGAGGTGCTTACTTCACTGCAGCTCGTGCTTTGCATGTAGATGCCTGGTCATACAGGTTGTGCTCAGGTTTAGCACGTTTATGCCTCGCTTCAGGCTCTGATTGCACTGCGTGCAGCTGGCACAGATCGACCATGTTCTCTCCTTGCAACAGGGATTCCACCAACACCACCAGCACCATGACCAGGGCCACGTCCCTTATTTGACGCTCTCCTCATTCTTTGCGTTCACCCACCAAACTAACAGATGTTTTATGTCAGGCGACAATGGAACCGCCAATATTCAAAAAAAAAATTTATTTTTTATTTTAGTTTATTAGACTGCAAGAAATGCACCGCAGGTTGCAAATGTACTATTTAGCACCCAAAAAATTAGAATTTTTGAAAGTGCAATGTAACCACAGTATTTGACGCTTTTATTTGACTCTCAGATATGAAGAGCACACCCAAAATGTACTGTTTAGCAGCAAAACAATTAGAATGTTTACCACTGCGCTGTAAGCGCACTATTAGACACTTCTATTTGACTCTTAGATATGAAGAGCAGGACCCAAAATGTACTATTTAGCAGTTTAGCACCAAGAAAATTGGAATGTTTACAACTGCCCTGTAAGTGCACTATTAGACGCTTCTATTTGACTCTCAGATATGAATTGCACCCCACTAATGTTCTTTTTAGCACCCAAACATTTTTAATTTTTAAAACTGCAATGTGACAGCAGTATTTGACGGACAGAAACTAAAGTGACTTAACTCTTGCCTTATAGAGAATTGATCAGTGAGATTACAGAGGCATGGTGTATACAGTAAAACTGCTTCAATAAGCTAAAGTTGTTTTTAGGCCTTTAGTATCTCTTTAAGAATAAATAATTGTACAGATGTACTTGGCAAGATTTTTATAAAGTATTTTAGGTTTGCCATTCACATTGTGATGCCAATACTTTTTTACTAGTTCTTGGTTTATGGACTGGACTTTACCTCTGGGTCCATGAAGTAAAACAGAAAGTTCACTTGAAAGAAACCATTGGTTTCTACTCCCTTATAGGCCTATTGGCAATAGCTAGATGTTTTATAATTTACTGCATGGATTTTTTCACACCATTTTATTTTACATTGTAAGCTAAATCTCAAGGAGGATTTGCTGTTACCATGCAAAGATGAAAAACGTGGAGTCAACATTTTAATTAATAGGCACTGTACAATGTGTTCTTCGCTCATCATCAGTCTGGCATTGAATAATGGCTGATCTGCTTTTTAACAGCTATTTTGAAGGAAGAGATTGGCCTTATTATAATAACATTACAGCTTGTTTTTCTTTTTATTCCACAATCAGCTTAGCCCATTTCAACAAAAAAAGGTTCAATTTTACATGAGTTTCTTGGTATGGTAATATAGACATCAGCCTACTCTAGAGTTTTTCTCATTCATTATAAATAAGGTATTGCAATATATTATAATAACACTGTAACATAGGAGTACTGATTGCATATGGAAAAATGGAATCTTGACATATTCTTTGCACTGACTTGTGCAGGATTCTTAAATAAATCATTTGCATGAGGAGCCTTGAACTGTGGTCTCAAGGGCAATCATTTGATGTGCGAGACGTATCCTGAGGGAACAAGGCATACGTTAAAATAAAATGGTTTAGATGCAATTTTATTTCTTTGTTGGAAACCTGTTGGGAAATAGTTGTTACATATAATTTGAGCATGTTTTTTTTTTCCAGACATCACATTACTCATATTTTATAAGGCAAACTGTCCATTTCCATAAATTTGAAATAATTCAAGAGCAACGATAGTGGGACTGTAGCAAAATAGAGCAAAACTCTATGGTGAGTCAGACTATTTGCTTTTGAGAAAATTGACATTTCCTTTTTCTGGATTAAGGATCAATGCATTTTTTAAGTTTTCTTTTTGCATGAAGAATATTAAATAACATCATAAAGCTGTACTGTAACATAATGTATTTTTTATTATAATGTTTTCATATATTTGATTTTCAAGATTTCTTTAGAAAATATTTAAATTTGTAGGGGTTTTCATATTTTAGTTTTAAATGGAGAGAATAATGATTCATTGGCAACTCAATAAGAACTTCAAGTAAGATGGATGCAGGTTACACATTTTTGTATGGATGTATTCATTAAACTGTAGTGAGTTTTGATTTGACTATCAAAATAATTGAGTGGTAATTTTTTCCCATTTTTTACATTTTGACTATTTTTCTTTTCTGCTGTTTAGAAAATAATACTAACAAAGCAAATATATCTTAGCATCTGACTGTCTTTTTAATCTATCCATATACAGAACAAGACCTGATTTTAAGCACTAAGAATCTGAAGAAAAAAAAAAAAAAGCATAGTGAAAAACAGCAAGAAAGGAAATTTGTCAGAGGAGAGAAATGAGAGGTTAGTAGTGATGGGAGAAGGTCATGCCAAATAGACATGTTTTTACAGTTTTTATGATACCTAAGGATATGGTGTTCCAGAGCTTCTACCCCAATGGATTTTTACTCTGTTTGCCTTGTGAATCTTCAACCTGGTATGCACTGCTGTTGAGGGCTTAAAATTACAAGGCGGAACATTAAGTGTGTCAATATCCAGTATATACTGTCAGTATCATACAGAGGTCTACTGTGAACAATGGTGAGAAATTTGAAGATGAATGTTCTTATATCCAGTAATGGTAATTTCTGCAATAATTTGTATAGCCTGTAGAGATGATAAAATTATATCTGGTACATTAGCATGCAAATAATTATTGGGAAATAGTCTCAACTGTGCCACTGCTAATTTTAAGTTTTTTTGGGGTTTTTAATTCTTTGTGGTACAGCTTAAGAGCTATTGGGTGAGTATTCCACAAGACTCCTGTTGTCATTTTAATTGTGACTGCTATGGGTAGTTTAGCCATCATTTTATATGTAATAGACCTCACACACACAAATAAAATGAATACGAATGTGAATTATCTAGTCATCTTTTGTGAACTCCTGACATGATCAGACAACCACACACAATGATACAGACTACTAGATGCATATACATATAAAAACTCCTAAGTACACACACAAGCACACACATACATAAACAATGCCAATTCACATACATTCTGTTAAACAATGCTACCCCTCGTTGCCTGCCTCTTGTTTCAGCCGGATACCTTCCCTGGAGTCCAGATGGGTTCTGGGTGCAAGAAATGTTGATTCTTTTCTTTTTCAACCACTTGGCTTCTTTATGTGCCCTTAGGAAGTGATGTATCATTTTTTTTCCTCCTTGCACTAGTGCGTACGTAGAAAGAAAATGTAATCAGTACACCATAGTAAGAGGCCAACACTGGAATGTGGATGAATTAAAGGAGATGTTTATATCTCGACAACCAACCTGCCTATATATATATATCTCAGCCTGGCCTTGTAATGGAGTTCTGGCTGTACCTATTGATGGCGACCTTGCTTTGTTTGTTTTTTTCTCTTTGTAAAACATACCTGATACACTCATTGTGCTTTCACTTTTATAGTTCTTAACTTGTGGACAGATCTTAAAACATGGCTCTGTTTCTATCATACATCTACTCCTGCACTCCAGAATCAGTTGTCACTGTATTATTATTATTATTATGTTATTATTTATATAGCGCCAACAAATTGCGCAGTGCTTTACAGTGGGTGGACGAACAAACATGTAGTTGTAACAAGACAAGTTGGGCACACAGCAACAGAGAGATTGAGGGCCTTGCTCAATGAGCTTACATGCTAGAGGGAGTGGGGTAAAGTGTCACAAAAGGTAAGGATAGTATTAGACTAATGACAGTTGCAAGAGACAAATCAGTTGGGAGCTATTAACAGTTAATTGATACGCTTTTATGAATAAGTTTTTTATGATTTTTTTGAAGGAGTGGAGACAGGGTGAGCATCTAACGGAAGAGGGTAGTGAGTTCCACAGGAGTGGTGCAGCCCTCGAGAAGTCTTGAAGGCGGGCATCAGAGGTGGGAGTATGGACAGAAGATAGACGTAAGTCTTCAGCAGAGCGTAAGGGCCTAGATGGGACATACTTGTGTATTAGGGAGGATAGATAGGTGGGAGCAGCATTATGTAGAGATTTGAAAGCAAGAACCAGAATTTTATATTGAGCCCTATATCTTACAGTAAGCCAATGTAGGGACTGACAGAAGGGTGAGGCATGGGAGCGGAGCGGGCGGACAGGAAGATGAGCCTCGCCGCCGCATTCATTATGGGCTGTAACGGTGCAAGTTGGGAGCACGTAAGACCACTGAGAAGCAGATTACAGTAGTCAAGGCAAGAATGGACAGTAGAATGGACTAGCACCGTAGTCGCATCTTGAGTTATTAATGAATGATGACAATGGTGATAATAATTATAGTACTATAGTAATAATGCTAATAATAAATATAATAACAATTAAATAATCATACGAAGGAAAGTAAAATTGTGTAAGTCTAAAGCATGCCTGGGTATGTACTAGTAAATATTAACAGAGAATATGAGAACTTTGAGCATGGGCAAAAGCTCAGAAAACTCATTAGTTTGCCGATCGTTTATTCCCGCTTTGGTAAATCGGAGAATGGGCGAAAGCTCAGTAAACTCACAAGGTTTCCTTTTGGTTAATCCCGCTCAAGTATTGAAGCAAACACACTCACAGATATGAAACAATTTCGTGTTAAATGCTTCCTAAGATTATTTAAACAGAAGTCAATAAGAAGCAATGTTCCTTTATATGTTTTCTTTCTTTAAATCTGTTTAATTAAAGGGATCCAAAATTCTATAGAGAAAAACAACAAAGGATGCTCACGGAATCATTGTATTCTTTGAAAGCTGAAAACACAGATATCACATCATTTCTGGATCTTCTTTCCCTGGGTAAATACTTCTAGAAAAAAACGTAAAGGCTATTCAAAATAAATAAATATTCATAACTATATATATTTATTATAACGCAAAAGAATCGTGGGAAACTTCTACACAAAGTCATAAAATAAATTAACTTTAATTAACTATCTACCAATTCATCTATGAAACTGCTTACAACTGCACATTACTCCTTAATTAATACATTTTGTCTTTGTAAGTCTTTACTTATCACTGCATCATTATCATTTTGGCCATTAAACTAAAGCAATCTCATTAATTATAGTCTGTTCAAGTCCGTAGAGAAAGCTTAGAATTCTCAGAGCATTAGACACATGCTGTATTATCTGAAGATAATAATGGTCAACAAATACAATTTAAGTAACATAAGCATGTTTTTAGTTGTTGTTGTTTTTATGTTTTTTTTTTTTTAACAATGTAACTGGCAGCATGCAATAGATGTTACCTTTAAAAGACAGTAACTCAGCATCGGATGTATACTTAATACAACATTTTAATGCACACGGGGTTAAGGTGGTTCTATCATATCACACTCTCAATGGAAAGTACATAAGTCTCATGCTTATAATAAGGAACATATAAAATGGGATGCTACAGGTCTATAACTTGTAAAATGCAGACTTCATGTCACAATTGACATGCCTCATTAAATTTTTATCTGGGAACTAACTTAGCATTAAAGGGACACTTCAGGCACCAATATAACTGTAATGCTGTAGTGGCACTTTAAGTCCAGTGACATGAAGTATTCTGTCTCAAAGGGGACAGTCACAGATGCTATTAAATGAACACTCTCATAATTTGTAAACTAAATAAAGTTGTTAAGGGGACAGGAGTAACCTACTTTCAGGTTAATCCATTTTCCAATTATTATTTCCAAAGTTGACCTCCTGATGCCACATCTACTTCCTAACTTCCTTCTTCCCTGCCACTGAAGTATGACAAGGTTTTGCTGAGCAGCCAATGATAAACTGAGAGCATCAGCTGATTCTCTTAGTTTATCACTGGCCAGCCATCGAGAGAAATAGTACATACAAGAGTAATGAGCAACTGATGTTCTAGCCTGGCACCAACTGCCAATCAAACTTTACTCATACTGCAGGCATGAGGATGGAAGTTAGTTGTTAGTTTGTCAGGCACTGAGGAAGAGGTAAAGGGGTGGTGGGCAACTGTAATGTTGAACCACTAGAATTTTTTTTTTTATTTTTTTTTATTTTTTTTGGGTGCATGGATTAAAATTCAACACGATATGTTGAAAATCCAAAATAATATAAAACATCTAAGGCACTGCACCTTTTACAGTTATAACATGCTAAACAGATCCGTCTAGATTCAGGATAGGCAACCTTTGGCACTCAAGATGTTGTGGACTACATCTACCTTAATGCTCTTACACCCATAATGCTGGCACAGTATCATTGGAGGTGTAGTCCAAAACATCTGGAGTGCCGAAGGTTGCCTATGCCTGGTCTAGATGCATAAGAAAAGCATGATAGACAAGTATGAATTTCTAGACAAACAAATGAAAAAAAAAAAGATGGAACATATTGAGAGTCTAATTACACATACTGATACGCAGATGTAAAAATTAAGCAGTGGAGATAAATGAAAGACTTTAGATTTTTGCCATGCACCAGAGTCACCTACTGGACTGATAATAGATCAGGGTGGTGCAGTTGACATTGCTTACCTAGATTACAGTAAGGCTTTTGACACTGTTGCACATAGAAGGCTTATCAATAAACTGCAATCTTTAAGTTTGGATTCCAATATTGTTGAATGGGTAAGGCAGTTGCTGAGTGAGAGGCAACAGAGGGTTGTAGTCAATGGAGTATATTCGAAGCATGGTCTTTTCACCAGTGGGGATCCTCGGAGATATTCTTTAATATTTTTATTAGGGATATTGCAGAAGGTCTTGATGGTAAGGTATGTCTTATTGCTGATGATACTAAGATATTACATAGTTACATAGTGACATAGCTGAAAAGAGACTTGCGTCCATCAAGTTCAGCCTTCCTCACATTTGTTGATCTAAAAGAATGTAAACCCCAGTTTGAAGCACAATTTTCCAACAAGCTAGGGAAAAAAAAATTCCTTCTTGACCCCAGAATGGCAGTCAGATTTATCCTTAGATCAATCAGTTATTACCCTACATTGAAAGATTATATCCTTGAATATTCTGTTGTTGTAAGTATGCATCTAGTAGCTGTTTGAACATCTGTATGGACTCTGGTAAAACCATTTCTTCAGGCAGAGAATTCCACAACCTGATTGTTCTTACAGTAAAAAAACCTTTCCTTTGCCTTAGACGAAATCTTCTTTCTTCCAGTCTACCGAGAATGAATGCCCTTTTTCATGCATGACAATACCTTACTGGCCTTGGCCACTGCTGATTGACATTGCACATTGTTGCATAGTTTGTTGTCTATAACAATTCCCAAGTCCTTTTCGTGTGTTATCGTGTGTTGATATGTAACAGGATTGACGTTCCAGGAGGGATAAGCCAAATGGCAAATGATTTCGGTAAACTAGAAAAATGGTCAGAGTTGTGGCAGCTGATATTTAATGTGGATAAGTGCACGATAACTAATCTTGTACATAAAAACCCAGGGCAGAGTACAGAATATTTGATAGAGTCCTAACCTCTACATCTGAGTGAAGGCATTTAGGGGTAATTATTTAAGATGAGTTAAAGGTAGGCAGACAATGTAATAGAGCAGTAGGAAATGCTAGCAGAATGCTTGGTTGTATAGGGAGATGTATTAGCAGTAGAAAGAGGGATGTGCTCATGCCATTGTACAAAACACTAGTGAGACCTCACTTGAAGTATTGTACACAGTACTGGAGACCGTATCTCCAGAAGGATATTGATACTTTAGAGAGTGTTCAGAAAAGTTTTACTAAACTAGTTCATGGATCACAGGATAAAAGGTTAAAGGATCTTAACATATATAGCTTGGAGAAAAGACGAGGTGGGGAGTATGATAGAAACATTTAAATACATAAAGGGAATCAACACAGTAAAGGAGGAGACAATTTTAAAAGAAGAAAAGCTACCACAACAAGAGGACATAGTCTTAAATTAGAGGGGCAAAGGTTTAAAAATAATATCAGGAAGTATTACTTTACTGAGAGGGTAGTGAATGTATGGAATAGCCTTACAACTGAAGTGGTAGAGGTTAATATAGTAAAGGAGTTTAAGCATGCGTGGGATAGGCATAAGGTTACCCTAGATATAAGATAAGGCCAGGGACTAATGAAAGTATTTAGAAAATTGGGCAAACTACATGGGCAACATGGTTCTTATCTGTCGTCACATTCCTTGTTTCTATGGACAGTAGGTATTCATTGGCACAGATGGATGCTTCTTGTGGATCTGAATCATGTAGGATGAAAGCTAGCTGTTGAAGTACTCTGGCAGTTTGGTTTATCAACCAAAGGCAATGACAGTATAGTGGTGTCACGTTGGCCGATTGGCACCTCAGTGTGACCACACCAGATCAATGTAGTCACACTATCACAGTGCCCGGTCGGCACCGCGATGTGACCGCATCTGATCGGTGCGGTCACACTAAAAGAGGGAAAGGTTATTCCCTTTACCTCCAGCACCTTTCCCTCCATGCAACTACTAATACAGCAGCCAGGTCCAGCATTAAGAAGGATGTCGGCTGCTGCAAGGTGGTGCTATATCATAGCACCGCCCACAATGATGTCACTAGTGATGTGAACATGCGTGCGGCATCGTGTTTTCACCATGAACGCATGTTCTGGGGTTATGGGACCCAAATTAGCAAATAGCGGGGTTTACTGGGTTATTTAAACCTAAACTTGCAGTTGTTAAGTGCCCTGTCATGGTTTCCATCCTGTTGGTTATCCAAGAGCGTGTTCCTGATACTGTTTATTAGTTGTTAATCTTGGCTTGGCTTGGCTTGACTTCCCGTATTTCTGGTATCTCTGACCTTTTGTCTTTGTTCTTACCGTATTTGCTCCTTTCTGTATTCCTGATCTCGGCTCATGACTGGTTATTCTATTACATTAAATCTGGCCATTCTAAGGTCAGGTAATACGTTGTTACTATTTGTTATTTGTTACGTGTTTGACTTAATTCTGCTGGCCACTGGTTCATCCTGACAGGTAGATGGCTTTCCGTGTCGGTCTGCAAGGCCTGTCCAGACGTCGCCCATGTCTCAAAGAGCTATTGATGCCTGCCATCCTTCCACCACCATGTGTGGAGCATGAGAAACTTTCCCGCAGGTTGGGAGGTATGCATCCGTGCGTACAGCTTGGCCCAGAAAGCTTTAAATATTTGGTTTAGATTGGAGGTTGCGCGTTACCAGGCTACATTAGGTCGAGTTGCATGGCGTCCTCCATTTTTGGCAGAACGGTATCCAGGCTGTTTGCTCTGCAAGATGTTATGTAGGTCGTTATAGCAAAGGTACATGCACTGCTTGTACTGGGATATCCCTCACTGGCAGGGGTGGGGGAGGATAGCAGGTGGTCTGTGGTTGCTGTAGGCTCTGGCTTGAGGGAACAGTGGGTGGAGAGATTAGGCTGCAAAGCAGTCCAGCCACCACAGCTGTACCAAGAGAGTCATCTTATACTTGATCATGCTTCCACGGGAGCGCTGAGGTGTACAGCTAGTAGTTAGTCCAGCCAAGTTACAGGAATTAGGGCTGAAAGTCCAATTTTGCTCTGGAGCTCTGGGTTAATGCATCTGTTTAGCATAGTGGTCAGGCTAGAAAATGTTTTAACCCCCTAATGTCTCTATTAGAACGTCAATGAGGTGAAGTTGTTACCGGGTGAGAATGTTCCTTTCATAAAGTAATAAACATAATGTTATCCATGATTGTTTCTTTTCATGTGTGCACACTGAATTTACTTTATGTGCACAGATCACATGTGGTCTGTTGGCTTACAGTTCAACATTTCATCAACAGTATTTTATAAAGATAATATTACTCCTGACATCATTCATAATATATTCAGAATTATAAGTGCCCAAAGAAACACTATAGGGTAAGAAAAACAAACATGTATTCCTGTCCCTATAGTGTTAAAAACACTATTTAGCCCACTTGGCACCTCTTGGTCCCTTAAATAAGTAGAAAACTTAGCTTTATTCCAACTCTGCGAGGGTCATTATAACTGACAAATCCAGCCAATCCAGTGCTTCCCCCATAGCAAAGCATTTGGAGGCTATTGCACATGCACGACAAAACGCTTCACTGGCCAATCAGCATCTCCTCATAGAGATGCATTGACTCAATGCATCTCTTTGTGGAAAGTTGAGCGCCTCCATGCAGAACATCAGCACTGACCCAGGAAACACCTCTGAAAAGGCAGTTTTTACAGCAGAAAGTCCACAAGGGACTGACTATACTCACCAGTACAACTACATTAAACTGTAGTTGTTCAGGTGACTATAGTGTGCTTTACCCCTATATAAATACATTTTGTTTTCAATTCCATTCCCTTCACTGTACAGAAGCTGCTATGGCTAAATGTACAGTGGCTTCATTTTAGCCGTCAGGTCAGCATTGTATTTTCCACAAGGCTAACAAGGCATTTGTCTTGGGTGGGAACTTCTAGGGGGAGGCAACAAAGAACACTGCCACCAAATGCCCCCAGATGCCTTGCTAGCCTCACATCATGAGGGGCCCAAGAGGTGGCCAGCTGGCTACCTTAGAATCCCCCAGAGGCAGGCTGCAGCACATATTGTAGGCGGGAAGAAGGGAGTGCTGATCTCTGGCGCCCTCCTGTGATACCGGGAACTGGAATAAGTTGTCAGTCCAGCCATGGCATTACTAAGAGGTGAACTAGGCAGAGCAAAAAGATTACAGCACCACTGTTGCATGCCCAGGAGCCTCCCAGCCAGCAGCCAAGGAGCAGCCCCAGCCAGCAGCCCAGGAGCCACACAGAGGCTGAGTGGATTTAAATTAAAATTTCCCCCCCAAAAAAATAATTTGTGAGGCCTGAGATGCTATCTTTCCAAAATGATAAGGACAACAAGGCTTCAAGGATGCACACAGCTTTTCCCACGAACAAGGTCATATTTGAAACATGTCATTCTGTGAATAACCGTAACACCAACAAGTATCTAGTGCCTGTGCTGGATTTTGCCTACCCATGAGTGAATGGACATAATATTTGTTTGGCAGTGTGGCTATATATGTGTTTTATAAAATACAGTTTGTGAAGATGGTACAGCATCAAGATAACAGGGACACTGTTCCCACTATTCACTTATACAGCCAATAGAATAGTTTAGATGGATCGAAATAGCATTTTATTATATTTTCAATAACTTATTTTACCCTTAACATCTATGTGTTGTATAGTTTAATATATTATAGTTTAAGTTATTGGTGTAAGCATAGATTACTTACTAGAAGAACTTGTAATGTTATAGTCACTGATCCCAGTATTCACGGGAGCCTTTTTACAAGAGCCACAATCCCGTCTAACATATTTAAAGATGAATGTTAATGGAAGCTGGAATCTCATCAAAGTCCCCACTGTGAAGTCTCACAATACACAGTGTGGGGGCAAAATGAAAAAAAAATGTTCCTGTAGTGAACAGCAATATGTAATATCACAGAATTTGAACACATGATACACATGCATGCACACACGCACACACATGTTCATCATGAAATTAATTATAAAAATATACTAAGCTGGTGTGACTTGACAAAAACCCTATTGATTTAATTTTATCACAAGTTTATTTTTTTTTCCATCTGTGCATTTTTTTAAATAGTAAGCAAAGCATGCAAATTGGGTAAACACAAGACAAGGGATTTTAAGAGGCAGATATATTGCTATGAATGATCAATTGGATGTTCTCAAATGAGCTTATCACAAATTACATGTCTGCAATATCTATTGATGTAATGACCTTGAAAGCTGACTTGTATTCTCTCTTAACCTAATGAGCATGCTGTGTGTAATCAATTAGGTCTGCAATTAAGATTATAATTTGTCTAACAAACTCATTGTAGCTTGTGAGCATTCCAACCACATCTGGCAGGTGATACAAACCCACTATTTTCTGGATTGTTGCATCTTAGAAAAAATAATGATAGTAATAATTGTTTTGTATGATTTTATAAT
The DNA here is from genome assembly GCA_933207985.1 of Pelobates cultripes. Lineage (NCBI taxonomy): Eukaryota > Metazoa > Chordata > Amphibia > Anura > Pelobatidae > Pelobates > Pelobates cultripes. Next base: position 132,683,307 of record OW240919.1, on the reverse strand, counting down.
ATGCTATTAGATTAATAGTTGCATAAATTACTTTTATTTAAAAAAGAAAAAGCAATACAGAACTGCCAGCAGCATATAACACAATTGTGAATAACAACTGCTTATTCAGTGGAAAAATCTGTAATATGTCTGCTTTTAAAAATATGTCATTCTGCTATATAAGGTGATGCAAGGTCTCCTGTTTCTTTGGTGATATGAAGAGATTTCTCAGATGGCAGCATCCACACTGCTGCAATGGAAGTGTACTTACGCAAGCTCTGTCATTAGCAGTCGTTTAGAAGGTCGGATGGTCATGTCACATCACATAGTACATCGTTACTGTCTGCCATCGTGTCTTAAAATGTGACCTAGACACATAAAAATATCATCAGGTTCTTGTTTTTCAATATGTCATACTTTACTTTTAGTTTATGAATGCATTTCAACCCATTCACTACCAAGTACTATTTATATTAAAAATGCTGTATGATTACAGACATTATTTGTAATAAGGAACATAAATCTAATTTGGTGACTATGTTGCTTATTAAACAAATCACATTAAAATTATGTAGTCAAGAAGGTTTAGTGAATAAACAAACGATAACATCACATTTAATTTTTTTGCATTGATATAGTAATACATTTCTGTACAAACTATGACAAAATCATGGAATATAGAGACAATGTGTACAGTAGACTGCATTAATATTTCACATGTAAAAGGATATAGGGGAACAGTTCCCACTCCATATCAGATGATGTACCAATCCTGTTTGGGAGTGTTACAGTGGAAATAGCTCATAGAGCTAATCTGCTGGTAGACCTGCTGTGAGAAAGGGGAATTTGGGGAGGTAAACTTATAAGCAACAAGGGACTGAAGTAGGAGGTATGAGAAAGGGAGATGGGGAAAACGAAGATTGGGAGTGGGGGAAGAAAAGAATAAGGGAGTGTGAAAGCATAAGAGACAATAGTTAAAGGAAAAAGTAAGAGAACATATTTGCCACTGGCGCCCAGCCACCCGAGGAAGGTATACACAGAGGACCCAGCAAGGCAAAGCCCACAATGAGCAGCCTATAGTTTCCTTTTTAGACTTGCTGCCTTCCCTCCCTCATTGCAAAAATGCACGAATAACGATTCCAATTCAAAATTACTTACTGCATAGGAGAGGAAGAGTGGACAAACAATTCTTGTTTAATTGTAGTCCTATAGACGTACAAATTAAATTTGTGCAAAATAAATATGTCTGTGCTATTTCAACTTATTTTCTTTACCCAAAAGAAATACGACTGAGCCATTGTGGGTTAAATGTAATAAATTTAGGCATTGTGTATACACAATTTTGGCAGTCAATGAGTTATTGTGGTTATATTAGATGACTAGTCCAAGCTAAAGCCCCGCTGCCATTTTTGAGATATATATTTGTCAAATGTGTTGGTTAATAATATTTATAAAATGTATGCTAGTTGATTAAATCCTCTAGACAGTAAGCTCATCTAAGCAGGGCGCTTAACCTGTTGTTCCAGTAACATTTTGTAAAATATTGTTAAATATGCCCTTTAATTATTTTGTAAAGCGTTGTGGAATAAGTTAACACTATGAAAATGCCAATAATAATAATAATTGTTTTTTTTCTTTACTTTTCAATGCATAATTAGAATTTTAAAAGAATAAACAGCAGTAGCAAACAGCTTAAAAGAAAATAGTATATTGTTAAAGAACATTAACTTTTTGTTTTAAAAAAAATCTGAATTTAGAGAGAAAAAAAAGGACGAAAGGATTTAGAAAACCAGACAGTCAGAGAAGAAGCAGAAGTAAAGGATGCTTACCTCTAACTGTCTTTGACACTGTTGTCCATGTCCTCCTCCTTCAAACTCTTCAATCCCTCTAATCCCTCTCTCTGCAACGGTGTTCTCTCGTGTTTCTCCTCTTATCTCTCCCAACGTTAATTCAGTGTCTCCTTTTCTAATAACAATAAACCATTTGCATTTGGAGTGTAGTACTACAATACTTTAACATGAAATATCTAGCATATAGTAAGTTAATGCAACCTTTTACATTTGGTTAATGATGTTGCTTACACGGATTGGTGCCTATTGCTTACACGGATTGGTGGAGGATGCAAAAGTGATACCTGTTTCTTGGAGGAGCAGATCCAACACAACCCTAACATGTGCCTGATCCTTTTAAAAAATAAATCTCACTCAGCACTAGCTGTTGCGAGCCCTATGTTCTACATGATTGTTCAATACAACCTATTGTCCAGTTCTCTTGTAGTATGCTACACAGCTTCATCGGTACTTTGTGTTTATGTTCCACTTTTCTCACAAACATTAGAAACTTATAGCCAATGTTTGCAAATATAATTTTGTTCTGTCTATCAGATTTACTTTTGTTATACCATTTACTCAACCTGTCTAACTATGTAGAATTGTCGGGTATTTTGTAAATAAATCACAAAATCCCTCTATGACCATCTCCAGATTATGTTAACACTTCCATTACGACAGCAAAAGTTATTTGGTTTTCAAGGACATAGCTTGTTTACTGCCAAATAAATTATTCATTAGACTATTTAAAAAGAAGTATAAATAATAAAAAAAAATGAAAAAAAAATTGCTACTTTTTTAACATGCTATATGTTGTGGAAATAAGATATGGACATATACACATATATCTTTGTAGTTAGTAAAATGTCTATTTACCCATCACACTGAAATCAGTAGATAAGCTATTCACACATATTTAGACAAAATAGCTGCTAGAAGTTTCTAACCCCTCCCTATAACCTCGACTAACTACCTCGTGTAACAAGATGGCGTTGAGATCTGGGGGAGACCCTCATGGTCTCAGTGACATCACCTCTAGTAGGCAGAGCATTAATACAACCACTTAACACCTAACCAATTAATACCGTATTATTCCATGTTCTCTGAGAATGCTTATGATGTAATTTTGCTTTAAAAGGGACTTGCCGTCCCCTCTGAATAAACATTCCTCAAGTTATTCAACTACCTGAAACTTGTGTCTGGTGTGAATTACTTCAGGGAGCGTGCACGCACTGTTTCTCAATTTGGCCAGGGGCAGATACACAAGAATAATCAATCGATTGAGTTGATTTCCATTTCACTATATTTTTTATGAGCATTATTAAGCTCTCTGATTTAAGAGCAATAGAAGTCTCTTGAAGACTAATAACTGCAAAAGCAAAACTGAATTCCATCAAACATGTTGATTCTCCATTTGCATTTGTATAATCTCAAATCAGGTAACTTGTGTTATGTACATTTGTGCAGCATCTGTGAGGGAAAACACTAGCATGTTTACTACAACCCGTGAAAGTAAAACTCTTCTGTTAGAGGTGGGAAGTCGTTAGTTTGCTGTATTTGTATCATAGAAATAAAGAAGCAGGTTTAAATTACAATATTTACTGTAATTATTCTAAAGTGGTTTATGAAGCGTAATTATACAAGAGAAAGTGAAATTATATAATGCTTGAAAATTGATGCAGAAATTAAAAAGTAGAATGTATTTTTAAAAGAGAGTTCTAAAATTAGGTGGTTTTTTTTCTGCAAACGTTCTCTTCCAAAATAACTTTTTTGTTCCTTTTGTTTTTTGTTTTTTATTTTTGTGCTTATTTTATTGTAAGGCTAGGGACATCATTTAACTTTGCACCATTTACTAACTGGTTAGGATGTGATAATTATGTATTAGCAAGTCACAAAAGTGCAATTGAGCTGGTAGACAGAGTGCCAACCACTGATTAATGAACCACATAATTAAGTTTGGGTATCTCGTTTAATTTCTCTGTGGAATAGTAAAATACAAAAGACTGAATCTGGGTGCCTGGCATAATAAGGAATAATGATGTACATAAGGTAATATTTATTTTCAGGAAAAAAAGAATACTCATAATATACAACATAAAAAAGTGAAGTCTCCCACCATACAGGATAAATTGAGCAATTTAATTCATTTTAATGTTAAGTCAAATTTACCTTACAAGGTAGAAGGTGGGTTCCACAATGTATTGAACTGCATTGGCCTCATATCACACTCATACTCAGTGGAGGTTTACATTTAACATCCTGCAGCAAATCCAACAACCCTCACCACTTCCCGCCCAACCTCCCCTCCTCCCGCCCACCCAGGTTCCTCCTAAACAGCATGCTCCTCCAGTTGTTTAAGATTCTCACTCAATAACCTCTTCATTCCCTTTTGTATTTTACCAATAGCTGCTTCTCTCTGTTAACTCTTTTAGCCATCACCTCCAAATTTCCCCTGCTACCTCTTGTCTCAAATCCCCACTGTATCCTTTAGATTGTAAGCTCACGGGCCATCTAGCTAAGCACTTTGAATAAAAGAGCTTCAAGGGCTAGTTATCAGCTTACAGGTAGGGCTCTCTCTACCTCTTGTATTTTTCTGTGTATATTGTACGTTCTCCACTAATTGTACAGTGCTGCGGAATCTGTTGACGCTTTATATATACCAGCAATAAATAAATAAAATAAACTGTAGGAATGCATAGTAAAATGTAATTCATTTTTCTACGGCAACAAGAAGAGTTATTTACTACAGTGAGAATTCAAAAGGAATTCAAAGTGAAAATTAAATTGAATGCCAAACTGAAAGCACAGCTGATTTAGAGAATTTTTTCAGTTTGGTATTTTGACCTTAAATTTGATATTACATTTTTACAATTCACTTTGTATTCTCACTTTAGTGAATAAACCTAATCCGATTGGAGAAGGAGGGAATTTGTAAAAAGAAAAATAAATGTAATAGTTCGGGATGAATGTATGCTCGGTATGCAGAGAAAAGACAAAGCAATGTCACTTAACCCCTTAAGGACACAGCTTCAGAAGCTTGTCTTACGCTTAATGACACAAGCAATTTTAGCATTTTCTTGCTGTTTGCGTTCCACTGCAATTTGCATCTCTCTCGTTTATTGCACCTACACATATTATATACTGTTTTTTAAAGGATAGAAAGGGCTTTAATTTGATGTAATATATATATATATATATATATATATATATATATACCGTATATACTCGAGTATAAGCCGAGTTTTTCGGGCACATTTTTTGTGCTGAAAAAGCCCCACTCAGCTTATACTCGAGTCAGTGTCTGTATTATGGCAACTTACATTGCCATAATACAGACCAGGATCGCTGGGCTCATTATAAGCCTGGCGGTCCTATTGGGGGCCGGAGCAAGTTGTTACTTACCTTTACCGGAGTGTAACAGTGCCTAATAACAAATAGCTCACAGAGCTAATCTGCTGGTAGACCTGCTATGAAAAAGGGGGATTTGGGAAGGGAAAGCAACAAGGGACTGAAGTAGGAGGTATGGGAAAGGGAGATGGGGAAAAAGAAGATTGGGAGTGGGGGAAGAAAAGAATAGGGCAGTATGAAAGCACAAGAAACAATAGTTAAAGGAAAAAATAAGAGAACATATTTGCCACTGGTGCCCAGCCACCCGAGGAAGGCATACACAGAGGACCCAGCAAGGCAAAGCCCACAATGAGCAGCCTATAGTTTCCTTTTTAGACTTGCTGCCTTCCCTCCCTCATTGCAAAAATGCACGAATAAGGATTCTAATTCAAAATTACTTACTGCATAGGAGAGGAAGAGTGGACAAACAATTCTTGTTTAATTGTAGTCATATAGAAGTGCAAATTAATTATTTATTTATTTTTTACAGGGAGAAGAGGATCAGCACTGATCTGTCTCCCTGCACTTCACAGTGAACCCGGAAGTGCAAGGAGGCAGATCGTGAGTCCCTGCAGCACATGTGCTCGCTCTGACAGCCTGTCAGAGCGATCACTGCTGCAGGGGCAGCGCGATCCGGTGCTCCCGGACTGTCTTGGAAATTTTCCGTCAAGGCTCCTTAACTGAAGGACAAGGTTGACGGGGAGGGGTCGGGAAGGGGTTATTAGAAAGTCTCTGAAAAGTAAGTCACGATTGGCAGGAAAGTCCATTGGCAAGGCAATGCAGCACAAGGCCAGGACCAAGAAGCAAATGGAAAGTCTTTAGCAGGAGAGTCCAACCAGGACCAGGAAGCAAACAGAAAGTCCTTAGCAGGATACTCCAAGCAGGACCAGGCAGTCAAGGCAGGATCAGGCAGGCAAAGGTTAACTCAGGAATCCAAAGGAGGATCAGGCAAGCAAGGGTTAACTCGGGAATCTAGATCAGGCAGGCAAGGTTCAACACTTTCCTAAATCCAAGCAAATATTCTTTGAGGTGGAGTTCATTCCAGTAACAGAAGCAGGAGGATATAGTTGGCCAGCCCCCCAAACAATCTAATGGAAAGCATCCATAGGCGATTTTAATATAATCCATTCTGTAAGTGTATTTCCAGTCGTGCAGTGTTTTATTTTGCTTTTACTCTATTACACTGTTATTATTTTTATTTTGTAGATCAGTTAGCTGTATTCCCTTTTTTCCCCTTATATTGTAGATGTTGTATAAGGGGACATACGCTGGGATAACCCTTGTACATAATGATTTTGGCAAAGATAAGTACATATATTCCACAACTGGCACTAAGGGTGAGGTTGTGGGTTGGAGTTTGTATATACTTAGACAAGGGTTAACTCAAGAATCCAAGGCTGGATCAGGCAGGCAAAGGTTAACTCAGAAATCCTAGGCATGATCAGGCAAGCAATGGTTAACTCGGGAATCCAAGGTAGGATAAGGTAGGCAAAGGTTAACTTAGGATCAGGTAAGCATAGGTTAAATTGGGAATCCAAGGCAGGGGAGTCTTATAACCTCTAGAATGTACATAAGACAACTGAGCAAAGAACCCAGAGCGGTATGGGTTACATAGGAAGGAGAAGCCAACATATAAGGAGGATCTAGGGGCCTATTAAAAGGGACCCTATAGTCACCAAAACAACTTAATGAAGCGTTTTTTTTATATAGATCATGCCCTGCAGTTTCCCTGCCATTTAGGAGTTAAATAACTTTGTTTATGCAGCCATTTCACACCTACCTGCATGTGACTTACACAGCCTTCTTTAACAATTCCTGTAAAGAGTCTTCTAATGTTTACACTTTCCTTATTCCAAATTCTGTTTAATTTAGATTTTATTATCTCCTGCTCTGTTTAAAGGTTTTTATCTCCTGCTCTGTAAATTTAACTTTAATTACATACAGGAGGCTCCTACAAGATGTGGCAAACTATAAAGTACCTTACATCTGATTAAGAATGAAACCATTTTGTTTTCATGATGATGGCCCAGTGGACAGACAATGCGGCTGCAGTGGCCAGCAGGTGAGGAGCAAGCTCTGCATACCTTACACTTGCAACACTTTGCAGAGGGCAGCAAACACTGCCATAGACCAGGGAGTAAGTAATGTGCGCCCCTCACTCCCGAGATCATGAGACCCATGTGGAGCCTCTGCTGTGGTGCGAGTGCGATGCGCTGAAAGGAACAGCGCAGCAGAAGTTCCATGAGACACTTAGGAATAAAAGAATATAAAAAAAAACTATTCTGAAGAAAATTACAATCACGTGGAGTTAGTGAGACAATATAGGTCACCTGGAGAGGGTAAGTTGATTACTAATAATACATGTGAAATCTACAAAGTATTTTACCATGATGTAGTAGTTTTTAAACAGAGAGAGAAAGGTAGTTACACAAAATGTAATATATATATATATATATATCATGTCCCTGTCTTTTCCCATTAAACACATAACCTTTTTAAAGGTAGAAAAACTTTTTTGAATGCTTATCTAGATTTTCTGACTGTAATATTAAAGGGATACTATGGCCACCCAAACCACTTCAGCTTATTGAAGTGGTCTGGGTGCACGGTCCCTGTCAGTTTAACCCTATAATTGTAATTATTTCAGTTATTGAGAAACTACAATAATTACATTGCAGAGTTAACTCCTCCTCTAGTGGCGGTCCACCAGATGGCCACTAGAGGCACTTCTTCTGACTGTCTGGGTTCATTAGAGAACTGGTGTACTTCAGCTTGCTGACTGTGTGAAGAGTGTCTGCTCTGTTTTCATTTTATGAAAAGTGCAGATTTCAATAGAAGTGCAAATAAACTATTTACAGATATCAAGTGCGAGCTTAGTGCAAATAGTAAGGTACTCTGATGCCTCGATGGGGTTCCCTTAACCTTCACTAACAATAGAAAACACAAACAAGAAAATAAGGTGGAGTATCTTACATGCACTTAAAAGACGATTCTTTACATAGGTACAGTCCTATAATAAAGCATACCTTTTCTCTATAAATTGTTGTTTGATGTAGTTCGCTTGTTCCACATAGTCTGAATCTTTCTTGCAGTTTCTTGGAATCCTCAGGAATTGACCTCCGGGTGCGTTTTCAAGCCATGGGTTATGATGGCAGCTGTTTCTTTCTATATATCTGTTTGCGTCTACTGGTTTGAAATAATTCCTAGTGTTAATCTTTGCGTCTTCTATATAGATGTGCAGATCCAAAAAGGTTATTTCCACCTTACTACTACAACTTGTTAGGTGGATCCCCCAGTCATTTAGGTTGAGGTAGGTAATAAAGTGATTCAGTTGTTCTTGGTTGCCTGTCCAAATAAAAAAGATGTAATCTATGAAACAGCAGTAGGACACCATTAGTGTGAATACATTAGCGTAACTGGAGGCCAACTTGGTGCCCATCGCCGTTCCAAAATCGCCCTCAAACCAAAAAGTGTTATTGGTTAAAATTAGAAAAATGCTATCTAAAATAAACTTGATCTGTTCTACTTTAAAATCCGATCTGGATAAGAAGTGACGTACTGCTGCCATCCCTTTCTCCTGTGGGATTACACTATAGAGAGAGGTAACATCACAGGTTACTAATGAGTAACCTTGCTGCCAATCTGTCTCTTCCAGGATTTGTAGGACATTTATTCTCTTCCAGACTTATCAGCAGAGACTGTAAGGTCTTTTATTGATTTATTTTTATTTTATCTTCTATTGTGCACTTTAAGAATAAAGTACTTTACCATACTTCATCTGTATATCTGTGATTACCCTTCAAAAGGATCCTGATACACAGAGGAGGGAGTAGGACCTCATATATCCCACAAAGCAATCACTTGAGCCCAGTATATAGTGGCTCCACTCTTGTGAGTTTAAATTCATTAGAACATCAATTGGATAATATATTAAGCAGTATAAATGATATTGCACTATTATTTGTTTTTTCTCCTATGCTTTATTATAGGACTGTACCTATTTAAAGAATCGTCTTTACGTGCTTGTAAGCTACTCCACCTTATTTTCTTGTTTGAGATTTCAATAGAAATTTGAACTTTTTTAAAATTAACCTGGTTACACCCCTGCGTCTTTCAAGCAGACTACCGGTCTTTTTATTTCCTGGTTTGTTTAGCTGAGTGGAGCTAAACTCAGGAAGCTACAATCGCCCAGATTACCAAACTTGCAAAAACTTCTCATTGAGCAGCATTGGGAACTTTGTGATTGGACAGTCACAGAAAGTCAGAGCTGGGTTAGATGGGGAGGGCTTTCAAAGCATCAGAAGAGATCTGCAGCTCTTGCAAACTGTTTTTAGCTATAACTCCAATGAAAAAAAATGCATAATTAAATGTAGGCATGTTTTTATTTGGGGCATATCTGCTAAACAGGGATTGTTTTGGGGGAGCAATAGTGTGCCCCTGTCACTGTTTTTTTTTTTTTCCATCAAACTAGTGACCTCAAGAGAGATCACTAGGAATATAAAGATAAAGTGCTTATCATGCTAGGAATATAAACATAAAGTGAAAAAAAAATCTTGATTTTCTTCCATATTCCTTAACAAAAGTGATTACTACACCTGTACAAAATGCCTCTATCACCGTTGTCATTGAGAGATATGATGGTGGCTTGATTAAAAATCAGATATCATGAGATTATCTAGAGTTTTTAGATGATGACAGTCATCCGTACATTGCTCACTTTCAGTATTTGTAATGTTGAACAATGCACCCTTTGACCAACCTATGAAAAAATTCAAAATAGCTATTAATGAATGAATGCAAAACATATATGTCCTGAGGATTTTCATTCTATGAAGTTAAGACTATATCCACTATCACAACAATTATAGATAGAGATGTTATGAGCATCTCTAATTGCAGAGCAATATAAAGTGCCTGTTCTAAGACATATAAATAATACCCACTAATTGATTTAAATGTTTCAATACTCAAGGAATCTTCACTGCACATATGTTAAAAACAGTTTTTCCACATACTGCTAAATTTCAGCCTAATATTAGCACAGTGAGAAAGAATTTAGCACTCCAATCTGTCCATGCTACTATACGCAACTCACCAGAAATATGATTCTAAGAAATTATGTAATATTACATTTCTATTTACCCTTTTTTATCTGCTGTCTGTATTTTTATATTAGATTATATTAAATTAGAATGATATAAGTTTGAGTGTAATTAAAAAAAAAAATAAGATATCCAATACATTTTACATTTTGTATTAGTTAGAACATTTCTCCAAGACTCATCTAGACTTCCCACCATCCACTGCTTAGTAAATGAAACACTTGAGGGTCAACCTGACTGAACCTTTTCAGTATGATAAATGTAAACTTACTGTATATACTCGAGTATAAGTCAACCCGAATATAAGACGAGACCCCATAAAACTAGGAAAACGTATTGACTCGAGTATAAGACTAGGGTGGGAAATGCAGCAGCTACTGGTAAATTTCTAAATAAAATTAGATCCCCAAAAAATTATATTAATTGAATATTTATTTACAGTATGTGTATATAATGAATGCAGTGTGTGTATATAATGCAGCCTCACTATGAATGTAGTGTGTGTATGAATACAGTGTGTGTGTGTGTGTATGAGTCCAGTGTGCGTGTGCATGAATGCAGTGTGTGTGTGTATGAATACAGTGTGTGTCTGTGATGCAGAGCCTTGGTGGGTGGTGGGCATTTTTATTATTTTTTTCAATTATTATTTTTTTATATTATTATTTTTTTATTTTAATATTATTTAATTTTGTATTTATATTTTTTTCGTCCCCTCTCCCTGCTTGATACATGGCCAGGTAGGGGGGCTCTCATTCCCTGGTGGTCTAGTGGCATGGGCTGTGTAGGAGGGGGGGCTGGCAGCAAGCTGTAACTTACCTTTCCTGCAGCTCCTGTCAGCTCCCTTCTCCTCCGGTCCGGTCAGCAACCCTGTCATCACCACTGTAAGTCTCGCAGTCTGACTTGGTATGTAAGTTGCCATAATACAGACATTGACTCGAGTATAAGTCGAGTGGGGGTTTTTCAGCACAAAAAATGTGCCGAAAAACTCGACTTATACTCGAGTATATACGGTACTTTGTATTTTGACACTACAAACTGAGATGTTATCACTATTTAATTGCATTAGCTATCTATTTCTAATCAACCGTTTTGTATTTTTTTAAAATTTTTAATCCCCATGCAAATTATATAAAGATACAACAAACTAAAGAATCTTTAACACATATATTGTGACTTACAATGAATTAAACTAGCAAAATGTTGGTGATGTAGACAAACACCCTTTTTCATGTTTACAGAAATAGTGATTTTGTAAATGAAGAGTATTGAAAGTGAGAATCACTGTTTTATATCCAATGAAAATAATCTCATGGAGATCTTTGTTAATGATCTGTGTGGTTTCCTAGGATAAATAATTTGCTGCAATGTTTTATTGTTTAAATATATTTTCCTTTTAAAACTGACAAACATGGATTTTAGAGTGTTATGCTTAAGAGCATAAAAAAAACAGTAACCCCTTTTTCAGACTGGAGCAAATAATGGATTGACAGATTGTCCAAGGCTTGTAGAAAAGCCACTTGAAGTGGTAAAATTGTGTAGGTTCTAGTGTGCACCTGTAAACTATGCATTTGAAGCCTGGCCATGTACCATAATGTGGAAATGATCTTTAGATAAGTATATATTTTATGCATTTCATGCAACCTTAGATGAAGATAAACTTGCGATTCACATGATTTGTATATGACAGATTAATTTTAATAGCTAAAGTTATAAGAACAAAAAGTTTAACTTTATTTAATAGACTTATAAGAACATAAAGATTTCTTAATGATTTGTTCACCATTATGGCAGGTGTTATCAGTAAGAGTTATTATGACATAAACAAAATGATAATGCATTCTCCTCATATGGCTTTTATGCAGAACTGGATTAAAGGACCACTATAGTGCCAGGAAAACATACTCATTTTCCTGGCACTATAGTGCCCTGAGGGTGCCCCCACCCTCAGGGTCCCCCTCCTGCCGGGCTGGATGGAGAGGAAGGGGTTAAACTTACCTCTTTCTCCAGCGCCGGGCGGGGAGCTCTCCTCCTCCTCCTCTCTGCCTCCCATCCTCCTCTTCGGCTGAATGCGCATGCGCGGCAAGAGCTGCGCGCGCATTCAGCCAGTCCATAGGAAAGCATTCTCAGTGCTTTCCTACGGACGCAAGCGTCTTCTCACTGTGAAAATCACAGTGAGAAGCGTGGAAGCACCTCTAGCGGCTGTCAATGAGACAGCCACTAGAGGCTGGATTAACCCATAGGTAAACATAGCAGTTTCTCTGAAACTGCTATGTTTACAGAAAAAAGGGTTAATCCTATCTGGACCTGGCACCAAGACCACTTCATTAAGCTGAAGTGGTCTGGGTGCCTATAGTGGTCCTTTAATGGATATCCCTTACCATTCTCAGTGCTTTCCTACGGACGCAAGCGTCTTCTCACTGTGAAAATCACAGTGAGAAGCGCGGAAGCACCTCTAGCGGCTGTCAATGAGACAGCCACTAGAGGCTGGATTAACCCATAGGTAAACATAGCAGTTTCTCTGAAACTCCTATGTTTACAGAAAAAAGGGTTAATCCTATCTGGACCTGGCACCAAGACCACTTCATTAAGCTGAAGTGGTCTGGGTGCCTATAGTGGTCCTTTAATGGATATCCCTTACCATTCTCAGTGCTTTCCTACGGACGCAAGCGTCTTCTCACTGTGAAAATCACAGTGAGAAGCGCGGAAGCACCTCTAGCGGCTGTCAATGAGACAGCCACTAGAGGCTGGATTAACCCATAGGTAAACATAGCAGTTTCTTTGAAACTGCTATGTTTACAGAAAAAAGGGTTAATCCTGTCGATACCTAGAAATTCAAGTCAGAACTTGAAATGAACCATCTGAGTATTTGTTACAAAGTGCTGCTGTGCTACAGATGGTATGGTCACTTTCTAACAAAATTTTAGGTGTACTCCAACCAGACAATCAGTGCAAGTATATATCAAATGAAAGAGAGGCACATAAAATATACTAGATCCACAAGTATAATGTGAACCGATTATCAAAATATAGTGAACATTCCAAATAATATGAGTGATGTGAATTAATATATATAATTGCACTGAAATTTAATAAGGTCTCTGTTAGGTTTAAGTCCTAATGCAGAGACTGAATAATGTAGCCAAATTAAGATGCAGGTGTGTATATATTGTGTGCACACAGTATATGGATTTTTAGCAAATTTCTTCGATATTTTCACAGAAGAAGGTTTAGTTCAATATACTAGCTATTTTAATTTTTAGTTAAATTATGAAAATTGATCTGTTTGCAGAGGAGGATTCCAGGTGTAACATTATGTAATAAAAAATTAGAGTAATATGTAACACATTTAGTAAAATGCTGTGGATCTGATAAAGTAAACAGTATGATTATCATACAACTATTGGATTCATGTGAGTGAATTGTTGAAAAAACCCTTGTCTTCTCCAGTACCAAAGAGAAAGTACCAGGCCACCATGTCAAAAGCCTTTTCTGCATCTAACGTGAAAATGAAAGTCCTAGCTTTTCAGCTCTGAACCAACCTTTTAACCTCTCTCAGAAAGTTTTAACAGCAACACAATTGTCTGTTTTAAGTAAAGGTCTTAAATTTGCCCCTACCTCTTCTTTTAACTCATTTCAAGCCTTTCTTGACGTAAACAAATTCGTTAGAAAAGCCACATTAAAAAGATTTTTTATAAGCAAAAATGACAAAGAACTCATCCCACCTATTTTATCTTCTTCTCTTAAGACAGACAGTAGTCCTTTTTTAAATACACACCTTAGGGAAAAATCCAAGTTTTATCCATCTCATTTTAAATCGGCCCCTTTGATTTTATTTGAAAAACTTGTTCTTAAAGATTTAGAAAAAATCAAACACAAAAAATATGATTCTAACAACCTTACAAATGCTGAAAGACAAGCTATCAAAGAACTTCAAAAAGATAGAGATATTGTCATCAAATCAGCAGACAAAGGTGGCGGAGTAGTCATCCAGTCCAGTAAGATGTATATTGATGAAGCCCATAGACAATTGAAAGACATAAATGTATATGAACAACTCTCAATAGATCCTACAAAAAAGATACAAACTATCCTATTTAACTTTTTAAATAAGGGTCTGAACTTAAACATTTTAAATAAACAAGAATTTAACTTTCTAAATAAGGAATTTCCGATCACCCCTGTTATCTACTTTCTTCCCAAAATTCATAAAGATGAACAACATCCCCCAGGCAGACCAATTGTTTCTGGGATAGGTTCACTTTTATGTAATCTTTCACAATATATTGATACCCTTTTACAGCCTTCGGTCAAGCTCATGAAGTCCTATTTAAAAGACTCTATGTCACTTTTAAAAATTTTAAGTGATTTTACTTGGAAAAATAGTTTTATTTTAGTTACGTGTGACGTACAGTCTCTTTATACTATTATTCCCCATGACATTGGTTGCCAAGCTATAAAAGAAATTTTAACTCAAGAAGCTAGAATCCCTGATATCCAAATAGACTTTATAATAGAAGGTATTAATATTATTTTAAAAAATAATTATTTCTGGTTTTTAGATTCATTTTATTTGCAAAAGAGAGGCACTGCTATGGGGACTAGGTTTGCCCCCAGTTACGCCAATTTGTTTATGGCTGACTGGGAATCAGAAGCCATTTGGGGCAACCATCGATGGCGGGCAAACCTAGTCACTTATTTTAGATACATAGACGACCTCTTTTTTATTTGGGACGGATCAGAAAATCATCTTATTGAATTTATCAACCATTTAAATACCAATAATAGGGGTATTATTCTTACGTATGAATTTAGTAAAAAATCCATCAATTTTTTAGATCTTAGTATTTTTATTAATAAGGGACTACTCCAAACTAAAACTTTTTTTTAAAAAGTATGTGTAAATACAGCCATAGATAAATCTAGTTGCCACTACAAACCCTGGCTCGAGAGTGCACCAAAAAGCCAATTTTTACGTCTTCGTAGAAATTGTTCAGAACTTTCAGATTTTAATGAGCAAGCAGAGTTTTTAAAAGACAAATTTATGGAAAAGAAATATTTAGAATCAGATTTAATTACTACAATTAATACAGTAAAACAAAAAGAAAGAAAAGAACTTCTGATGTATAAAAATAAAGAAAAAGACGAATCAATAGTACTCCCAGTGATTTTTAATTTCAACAACAAAAGTAATGATGTTAAAAAAATAATAAGAAAACACTGGCATATACTCAAACACGACGAGATACTTAATCCCATCATACCCATCCATCCGAACATTGTTTTTAGAGGAGCACCAAATTTTAAATCCATTTTAACTACTAATTTTACTAAACAATCTCCTCCAAAAAATGTATCCTTTTTTCCTCAGACAAAAGGTTTTTACAAATGTAAACAGTGTATTGTATGTAAAACCACAGATCATTTTACTCCATCTAAAGTCACAAATTTTATGTCTAACCAAACAAAAAGAGTGTACAATATTTATGATTTTATTTGTTGTAATACGAAAAATGTTATCTATCTGCTTGAGTGTCCATGTGGCCTCCAATATGTGGGGATGACCACAAGGTGCTTAAAGATAAGGCTAAGTGAACATTGCAGAAATATTAAAAATGGGTACTTAAACCATACAGTATCCAAACATTTTATTATACACAACAAAGATCCACGCCTACTAAAATGTATAGGTATAAAAAAATGTTCTACCTCCTGGCGTGGAGGTGATATAAAAAAGCTGCTTGGTAAAACAGAGATGGAATGGGTGTATAAACTTAAGACCCTTATACCCCATGGTCTTAATGCAGATTTTGATCTATACAATTTCTTATGAAAATGGATATAAAATGATGTTTGTATTTCCTATATTTTAAATGTTGCTTTTAATACCCTCTCTAATTATGCCAATATCTTTTAATATCATGTTTGCACTCAAGGTTTTTATTGTTGTACCTTTTAAAGTATTCAAATTTTATTTTTTATAGTAAATTATTAGCCCTAACTATATTCCACATTAGGCACTTCGGTTTTATTTTATGCCCTACTATATTATCTTCCAGAAATTCAATTTTGTATCAATAATTAGCCTGTACTACATTTCCCATCAGGCACTTCGGCTCTAACTTCCGGTTTGCGGAAGTGCCGATTAATCTGCACATGGATTTAGGTATTATATTTAGTATTATATTAGTGCCTTCCCCTTTTCTATGTCTTAGGTTTCCCTAGGTTTCATGGGAACCATTGTGCCAATTTGGCACTATAGATCTTTATTTTATTATGTGCCCGCCGACCGCGGCCATCTTAAACTACATTTCCCATGTGGCATTGCGGCTAGACTTCCGAGAAGCGGAAGTGCCGCATGCCACGTGATTATTTTAAAACGTTTCAAACTACACTTTCTCACCCTCGTTTTTTAATTATAAATATCAGGAATGTGTTATAAAACAGCAGACAATGTACTGATAAAGGTATAATTATGTTTTAAAGTTTTTATATATGCTTCTATTTCTGATTGGACGGACCAATTTTGGCGCCAAATGTAAATTAGTTATGCTCCTATATAACATTATCAAGCCAGGTATTACATGTTATTCCATTTGAAAAAGTCTCTGACGAAACGCGTTATGGAAATTCAATTATTGTGTTCTTTTATATATTAAAGTATTTTTGGTTATTTGTTTGTACCAATAATCTCTTTTTTATAGACACATAATTTTCCTTTTTTATTACCCTGGCCTTTTTTATTTATTTTATCCTTTTTTACTGGTTTTAAAAAAAACCTTGAGAATCCCTGGAAGCCTCCTGTACTTAAAGAAATCCTAGGTGGGGATCAATCCACCCAAGCTGTCATCACGGAGCAGTAAATCTGCTCCTGCTTTGTAAGTACATTCTTTTATTATTTTATCCATATTGCTATACAGTGAGCACTATTGGCTGTTTCTTTTATTCCGAGAATTGGACACCTATCACAGAGAGGAACCCATTTAAATCCTACAAGCGGGGATCAAACCGCTGTATGCGCCTTAACCCAGAGCTAGGACAATAGCTCTGGTAAATGTGAGTTCTATATTATTATTCTTTTATGTCCACACCAGAATTTTATATACTACACTATTGGTCGCCCTTCTCTCTCCTCTTTTTTCTTTCATATAAGTGGAACCGCTACATTAAGAGAAGACGTCATTAGCAAAGACCATCTGTAAGGATAAAACATTGGGACTTTCCTTTACATTGGACTTTATTTTTACTTGTGTGCGCAGCCTTTCTCTTATTATTTTCACTGAACCAACCTTGTCTGTGAAGGTTAGCTAGTGAAGGATAGGTTTTATGCACGGTGCAAACATGTTATTGAATACTTTTAAATTTTTCAGTAAAGCAATGTGTTTATAGCTTCAGTATGAACTGGAATTATTCACTTGCTTAGGTATGACAGTGATTTCTTGTCAGGAACTGTGAAGGATGTCAAGCAAAATATAAGTCAACAATCTAACAAAGACACAGTGGGAGTGATAGAAAGGTGTATCGTCAGAGGAGCATAATTGTGACACTCCCTGAAGTGGACTGTCTAGCCACTGGAGTGTCTAAGTCAGAATTGCAAATAGATTTTTTGTGTCAATGCGAAAATGTCCTTACACAAGGAGAGCACAGTCACCCATATAGTATACTACAACAGAAGAGCAGAAAAACAGCCCAGACCCAAGGTCTGAAAACCTACAGGTGGTCATATTTTCCAGAGCATCTGAGCAGAGGGGTTTAGATTGTGAGTACTCTGTTGTACATTTAGGGAGTTAATGAGCCAGGTAATACATCCATAAACTTGAGCAAAGGTAAAAAAAAAAGGGGGGTTTTACCAATTATAATGGTTATGTTTGGTGAACTGAGGTTGAGAAACTAGGGAACAATCAGAAATACTTTGGGAAGGTTACTTAAGGTGAACCAGAGCTGAGGCTCTAAGAGGAGAGATTAGACTTGAAGATTTTTTTGTTATTAATGTTCATCTGCATTTGGGCTGATTGAGTGATCGGTTAAATTCCCAAACCGATTCAACATTGACTGTAAATTTTAGCATTAATTTGTAATTCTGAATTTTGCCTGTGGTATCAAAACAGGAGATGACTGATGGGGAAAAAAAAGATGATTGATGGCTAGGTGACAGAAATTAATAATTTATTTTATTCGCAGATCAAGTGACCAATAATGGGGTAAAAGAGAAGAACAATAAAAATAAAATCTATATTTACATATTAACTATATAATATATCATATGTAAATATATATATATATATATATATATATATATATATATATATATATTTAACTGCCCCTCTTTTCCCTCAAATTGATACTTTTTATCATTGGATTTGTGAACTAAATGGTGAGAACATGCATCTACCAGTGTACTGTAAAAGATGTATACATAATATTTATATTATGTATATATTTTGCAGTACATTGATTAGTCTACTTTTGCGTCATTTTGGTTTATCTGTTTTGTTTTCATTAATTTTTTTCATTAAATGAGTTTGACTGAGCTGAAGCACCATATGGCCAAAATTGGGACATTCAGAATTTTTTTTTAGGCAAAAATAATTCAACCAAAACAGATTTTTAGGCCGTGCACAATCTAATACACACACACTCTGCTAGGTTGCAGGATATTCAATAATCAATTAATTATTATCCTGTTTTTTATAGAGAGAATAATAGATGTTTGAAGAGATTAACCCTTACAAATGAGCATTTTCTGATAATAGGTTACATTTGCCAATATGCCTACTATGGTGTGAATTGAATTCCCCACCATTCACTATTTACTGAGCAGCATTTTTTAAAAGTCATATAGATATGCCTATTATATATTTTACCTTACCCATGATCATCCTCTTGAATGCATAACCATTAAGTGTATTATCAGGGTTATTTACTATTAGTCAAATAATGTCAATAATGATAATGTCAAATTATCCAAATTGGTAGCATAACTGACTCAGAAATTGTTTCTATTTAGTCTACGTCTGCCTTAAATGTGAAATTTACTTTAAATTCTAAGTTGAGTGAATAACCCTGTATGTGTATATAGATAGTACCTGTTATGTCTTGCTTAGCACATTAGTTTAAAGCTATTATGTAGTTTTCTCCTTTATCGCATTTGCTCTACTTTAAACTGTTTTCTAGTTACTTAAAAAAAAAAAAAAAAAAAAAATATATATATATATATATATATATATATACATATATATAATAAGGATCAAAACAACTTAAGCTCTGGAGCAGTAAGTCGCAAGTCTCAGATGTGTTGTACCAAAAACTGTTCTCAGTAATATAAAGTTGAGCACTACAAATGAACCAAACATAACCTTTTTGAAAATAAAAGAAAAATGATTTATTTTCTCTTACATATTCTCCAAGCAGTTGTCTCATTCTCTCATATCTAAAGATTGTTAGCGGAAGTCAAGTTTTGCAGTTGCTATTTGTGGACATAGCCATCAATATCCTTGACATAACCAGAGAGACACCTTAGGGTACTTGTTTGAGAAATGTACTGTTTGGGCAATGCGTCCTTTGAAAAATAAACAAGGAAGAAAAAAAAATTACATGTTGACAGTTTTTTTTTTTTCCACAGCTCACCCCTTAGGCCAATCTTTTCAATTCCTTTACAGAGTAAAAGTCAGGCTACAGGAGAAAGTCCTCCTTGCCATTTCATCCTTAATGAACTGTGACTACAGCATCCTTAGCTCAAAACAAACAAAAGGATTTTAAATTAGAACTTTGCTACCTGTTTTGTCATTTCTCATTGTTATGCTTCCCTCTACTTCAAAAGAAATGATTGCTTATAGCATTCAATAAACGTTGTTAGCGGTCTAATTTGCCTGAACAGTTTACATGCATCAATGCATCTTGAGTAGGAAACGCATTTGTTTACCAGTTTTTGTGAGTTTTAGAAAAGCTTTAAAATCAGAGCTAATTGTTCATATATCACACAACTTAGTTATGGGGAGTGTACATTTAGTATATTTTCTATGCTGTAGGAAATGAGAGAGGCCCATTTACTAGGCTAATCAGCTTTAAAGAATTTACCTGCAGAGAAGCAAAAATGTGCTCCTGCCAGACGTGTAATAGTCCCTACATGTCATTTCATTCATAATAAAGGGCTCACGAGAAAGCAGTACATTTGAAATTTAAAACCATTAATTAGAATTCCAAACAAGAGAGACGTTTGCTCCTGATTCTAAAGAGAAAAGGCCTGAATTTTAGCTACCAAACAATTATTGCTATTTTTAGCATTTACATAGCGACAACATATTTCATCGCACTTTACAATTATAGACAAAGGTGAGGAACTCCCTGCTTAAACCAGCTTACAATATATGAGCATTTGAGGTAGCTGGATATATATCGTTAGGTGTCTTCTTGAAAGAAGAAAAACAGTTGGGGATGTGTTAAAAAATTGAATAGCAAAAGAAACACATTATTTTAAAGAATTCATCAACAATAAAGAACAAGAAAACTAGGAAGATGCTTCTTGTTTAAGGCATAGTGCAAAATATTGGAGTCAACCAAGGATGATGATCCTAAACAAATGCTTATGTAACTTATTTTGTAAAGCTGCCATTTAATACCAGGAAACATGGCCTTCACCTGTGGACACCATTATAACCATAGAAATGAATAAGTATCCTCTTTTGGTAAAGGTAAAGAGCATAGGGATACACATCATAGGTCCTGTCTACAGGATTTTATTAAGTAAATATATAAAGATTACATGCCTTACTGACGATACACTATCGAGAATATAACCTTTAACTTAGAGAGAGAAAAGGTCCACAGCTGATGCAATAAACAATTGTGCAGTCTCACCAGCTGACATTTAACAGAGTTTGACTTAAACTATAACTGCAAATATCAAATGCGCTGAGTTTTTGCCTGTACTGTAAATTTCCCAAGTGCAAACCACACATGGGCAAAGGCAGTTTCTAAGTGCATATGTGGTTTACACTTACATTATTACATTGACAAACGTTTTTTGTTTTTTTTACAGATAGAAGAAAAAAATGAACTATTCACGATTTTTTACTTGATTGATTAAAATATATACTAATGAACTTGAATTTTGTTGCAGAAAAAAAGACCTTAATCTTATCTTTATGTTTCCATACCTGGTGTAAAATGAAGACAAGGTCCTAATTATTTGCGAACTCTTAACGAAAATCTTTGCCTGATGTTCTATTCCCATGAGTTTGTTAAATGATCGAACACGATTCACAGCTGTAAAACAACCTGCAAAATGTTTCAGGAGAAAGAAAATACATATCACTTTCAAAGTTAGTGGAAATATTTTAAGAACATTGAAAAGTCGACAGTTTAATGACTCTTCTAAAATGGGAAATAAAGGACAAGTTGCTGAAAACAATGAAGCAACTCATCAAATTTTTTCACAAAGTCCATTTTTTAGCAGTCACATCTTCAACGAGTGAAGTGATTTTTATGCAAATATTGCTCAATCTATAGACATTTTCAATAGAGAGAGAAAAAAAAAAGTTTCCTGAATCTGTTTAAATTTTGTCATATTTGTGATGAAATGAACAGCCAGATTTCACAGCTGTCACAATCTCCATAGGAGACAAGGAAAGAGACATAACGGAAAAAAACAAGAAAAAAAAAAAAAAACATATCACTCGCCAGGACCTATAAACAATGAACTGACAGCTTGGCTCTAGCAAAACCTTGACATTTAATCTCCCTAACATATTGCTGCCGTCTTCATTGTTACAAGATTGTTTTGAAAATTGATATTAAGCATATTAAATATGCATATTCTGATGTGAAGGTTGGACAAAAGGAGTTGGCTAGAGTTATATAAATTATTTCAAAACTGATCTTGCTTTTAGGAAAAACAATGTGACTGGGAAGACTGTGCACTAATAACAAAATTGAGTGCCAATAAAGTTTTTTTCAAAGCCGTTTTGTGGCATTACAATAAGTACACTCAGCAATGTGTACGTGTCCACATAGATTGGGGTTTTATGAAAGCAGTTTGCTTTGCTGGGGTATTTGACAGGCTTTTCTCCATGTAGAATTGATAAATATATATATATTTTTTTAATTAAAATAATATAATTCTCTAAAATCAAATAATTATCTGAATATCTCCCCTTCCCAAATTCTCACAATAAAGAATAGTGTATTTTGTGAAACTAATGGTCCTGTCTTAATTGATCAATATGTATATGTAGCGGATGGCATTGGGCTGTCCTAAAAAGTGCATTTATGTCTATGTATTCAGTTGAATTGTAACCCGTATATGTGAAGTGTATGTAGCATTCCACTGATTGTTCGGTAAAATCACTCCAGTTCTTATGCAAATGAAACTACCGAACAATCAGACCACCCCAGTAATAAGTGTGTCTCCAATTACTGTTCGCAACAATGTTGCAAACGGGTAATTGGCGGTTCGTGCAGTGGGTCCTTTGTTCTCTGGGTGGCCGCAATTCGGGAGACGAACACGTGGCGGCGGCCATTTTAAACTCCCGAACAGCGGTGTTTTGCCGTCGAGTGTCTGGAACCCAAATCGGACACTTGTTCCGCTGAGACCTCCACACTGCCGCCAATTCGTATACAAACTAACGAACGGCTTCTCGTTCGGTAGTTTGAATCCCACAAACAAGGGAAATTACAGGAAACCTCCCCAGCTCTGCTAACATAAGTCATTTGTGTGTTACATTCCCTTTTCTGTGACCGACTGCAGGGCCAAAACACATGGAGCCCTTTTCGGCTGGTAAACCCAGTGCGGTCAGTCATTTTAGTACTTCCATAAATTTCCCGAAACCCTGGTCCAATCTGGGTGATTTATAGATATGTGTCTCACCCAGATCAGGGCTACCAGGGGATGTAACATTTAAAGGGGTACCCCTAAGTTTAGGGGTACATCCAGAAACTCTGGGAATTTGTGTCCTGCATAAGGGGATTATGTGTCACACTAAGGGGAGGGGATGTGTGGGTGGCAACTCGTGGAGAATCTGAACAGCTTGGTCCTGTAGCTCCACATTCATGGAAACCTTTTCTGTTGCTCCCAAGGCTCTCCAATTGTCTGACATAGGCTAGTTCACCTCACACTGTGAACAAATAGCATTGCACAACTGAGATATCAACCCCTTATATCTCTTCCCCTCCTAAATTTGTTTTCAAAGAAAGTAGGGCTCTGTGTCCCAGCCTTGTGGACACTATGTCTCTGGGAATAGTCCTTAACTTGTAGGTATCTAAAAAATATTTTGATTGGAGTTGATTACCTTGAGACAACTCATCAAATGTAACTAAGACAATTTTGGTAGACATGGTTATACCTCCATAGTCCCACTATCTCCGACCTAGCAAAATCCCTAGCTAGTAGCCACCATGCCCAGGGGCAATTATTTGTTTTATAGTATGGATAGCATTATTGAAGGGGTAGATTTCCAGGCTAGTTTAATCTCCATCTTCACTCTATCCCATAACTTAATGGAAGTAAAAATAACTAGGCAGTTTTTTGTCAAGCTATATGTAGAAGAAGGACAGGTCAAAGCCTATCAGTCTGGACTCCAGTTACAACCTGCATCACTCCACAAGTGGGGCATTCTAGAGAACCACCTGCTCCATCCACACTGCTACATAATACATGTACTGTACATATGAGATAATGCCATCTTACCCCTCGACATAGGGTAGTACATCACCTTGCTATCTTACTTATTATGTGGCATAGGGGTTCCAATGACAAAGCAAACAGCAGAGGGAAGAGAGGGGAACCCTGCCTAGTCAAGTTAAATAGTGTGAAAGAGGTTAGCAAAGTTCCATGGACTGTTATTTAGGCTTTGGGAAGCATACAGGAACTTCATAGTGGTCATTATGCATTTAGAACCATCTATCTATTAATTGCTACAATGATAATTTGTGAGTAAACCTGTTACTTTTGTTAAAGATCGGTACATAAGCATTTATCTGTTTTATACCAACAAACAGCCTATCTTATTTAGTATATTATTATGAATGCTCCTTAAATCAAAAACAAAAAAAGGTAATGTAAAACATGAGCAAATAAGATGCTTGCTCACTGCAGTCGTATTTTGATCATTTGCCCATGCAAAGAAGACATTAAATTTTGTTCACAAAAAATGGTGACAGGGAAACCTTTGTGCATGCATGCCTCATTTTTTTCTTTCTTTCTTTATTTTTCTTAATTTACACTTTGAACTTGTAATTACAAAGTAAATAGGATCTATAAATATGGTGCAGTTTGAATAAACGATTGCCTTTCTGAGGACCTTCTTTGAAAACAACTCACTAAATAATGGTATTTTATGTTTTTTGTTTTTTTGAATCTTAAATTGATGGATTCATGAAACATACATGTGACACATCTCATTTTATATGCATTTACTTTTGTGGCTTAAAACTAATTAACTGTTCTGCTTTGTTGAAACATTGGTCAATACTGTATATTTACAGTTTAGACAAAGGTCATCCCCTCAAAATATGCAAGCCTTCTTGTAAAGCAAACATTAATCACTGCTATAGAAGGGAATTAATAGTAAGTCCATGCATATACAAGTAGTAAAACATGAGAAAACTTTAATATATAATATTAAAAACAAACATACATATAATTACCACATGAGAGGTTAGTCACTACATCAGGCATGTTACATCTCAAGATTTTGAAAATTGCAACTCTTATCAGACTTGTGTATTTGGTTTTGGCCAAAACACAATTTGTCTGAATCACAATTTGTCTGGATTTATACTGACTGATATGTACATATAACTGAGAAAACAACCAGCACAATGGAGTTCCATTACTGGTTGCAAAAAAGGAAGATGGAATGAAGAAAAGGCTGATTTTATTTTGTTGTTAAGGGCATATGAGCAGCTTAGTTTGCATGATTGACAAGCGGTCTGATCCATAATGTAGGCTGTACCTCTTGTCCAATCAAGAGGTGGAAATACTAAACAATGGTTAAGAGTAATCAATAAATCTTGGTTTTATTCCAAATCACATGCGACGTGACCAATAGTGGGCAAAAAAGGAGAAGCAGTAAAAAAAAAAAAAATCTATACTTCTAAGCAGGATTGTTTTTCAAAAACTTTGACGGCAGCTATTGAGGGAGACAGACTAGGAGACATGGTTTACCTGGTTTTACTCTTGCTGTGCCACTTAGAGTGTAAGTATGCATGTAGACATAGTTGGGAGAAGTTAACTCTACATTTTCCCCACATTGAGAAAGGGTCACTTTTATTTCTCAGGGAAAGGTCAGTTGGCATTGACGATTAACAGCAGACTCACCCATTCAACCCTGAGAAGAACAAAGCTATACCACAGATCAAGTTTGTAGATTGAGTGATGGTCTTTTTGTGTAGAAAAATGCAGTGCTCTCAGTGCCATCTGCTTTACTCAACTGCATCTGCAGAGTAGGCAGATACCACAAGACTCATTCAGAATGGGCATGATCACTACAATGAAAAACATTTAAAAATTAAATATATATATATATATATTTTCCAAATATATTATTTTTTATAAAAAAAGTGCTAAAATAAAATGACTGCTGCCGTTAAAGCACTATGTTTTTTTGGTTGTTTTTTTTCTTTTCGAAATCTGAAGGATGATCACTTATTCTACAGTCTCGATGTGTGGAACAGCTTTGTTCTCTCAGGGTGGAAGGGGTGACTGGGTCGTCATTTGCTCACTGACTTTTCCCTTTATTTTTTTAAATATTACCTTGTTTCAACTTAAAATGACTCCTGCTGCATATGCTACCCATTGTTCATTAATAAAAGAATGCAAAAGGAAAATAATTAATCATGATTATAAAAGTTCTCTCACTTATATTATCATATCTTTATAAAAAAAAAAAAAACCTATTGTGCACGTTGATAACTCAGAGTTGACATTGTAAAATGGCTGATATTGTCTAACCATTAGGGTAGACATCACTGTAGTCCTTTTTTTGCATTGCAACACACTGATAGGTGCATCTTCCCATGCTTTTTTGGCTTTTCTCAATATTTCTCCGAATCTTATTTGTGGACAATAGTAGGACAAGCTGAACCACCACATGAACTAGTATTGAAGGTCCCAAGCTAAATTTTATTATCAAAAGAAATGGTAAACCCAAACCAAATTTTTCCACTGTGCATAAGTCTAACTTATGAATCTTTGCCAGTTTCCGAATGTGATTTGGCTCTAAAGATTTATTAGAGTTGTAGTCAACTATCAGTTGCCAATCATTGCTGCCCATACATAGGCTTGTATATGGACCAAAATACCCTGGAATTGCCGAGTGAAGGTGAGTATTATTTAGTTATTATAATTTTTATTTATTTTGCGACAGAAGATGTCAAATACAATTTTTACAGAAAAAGAAATAGTGTAGATATCAAAGAAAATAAAATAGAGACACCCATAGCTATCATCTGGGACTCAATAGCAAACTTACATAATAAACCTGGAAACCTGTTGGGATGATGTTTAACGTATCCTGTGGCAGAATTATACAAAGCTTTATCACAGTCTATATACTGCTAGTATATAGACAGGTTTATGGGTGTACAATCTGCATAATGTTAATTAAAACCTACATATAATAACCAAAAAGTTAATCAGACAGAGGAAAAAAATGAGTAAAGGTTAGAGGTAGAAAATAAGATAGTAGGGTGTAGCTGTGAATGCTTTAAAACATACCCTCTTGCTACACTTTAATTAATCAGTTGTCTTAAGAAGTAGGAAATCATAAAAAAAGTTTTAATACATTCTGATAATCCGTGATAGTATCATAAAATCAATACTGTCACACAATTCACTGTTTACTGAACAATACCCATAATTTTTCTTTCTTTCTTGTAAATCTTTATGGAATGAATGGCTCTGTATCTAAACATCAAAATATAACACATTTTATGAAAGGCATCAACATGCTTTTTTGTTATTCACAGTTTAGCACTCATGTGGTTAAATAGAACCTGTAATAAGCAATTTCTTTGGAAACCTCTACCATCTGAATGATAACAGATACAGCTCAATGGGTTGCTCATTTTATGCTTTTATGACAGTTTTATAACTGGTGTAGAAATCAAATATGTGGTTGTGAAATGTTAAACACATATGCCCATTAGTTTTAAATGCACCAGACTTAAAGCATTAAAGAGTGCAGTACAATTAGTTAATCACGTAGAGCAGGAGTAGGCAACCTTTTAGCAGCACTGTGCCGAAATAAGAATGTGATGTCCCATAGTGTGCTGGTCCTATTTTTTTTAAATTGAGGTGTGTATGTTGCCTTATTCTGCTTGTGTTATTATACTGCAGTTGTTTTGTATTGTTGTATTTGTGCGTATATGAGCTATTATATTATATATGTTTGCAAGTAGCTTGTGGTATTGTGTATGATACCTATGAATGTGGGCTTTCTGTGGGGGCTGCTTGTGGAATTATGTGTGTGGATGGAAATGTCACATTGTGTGTTTGGTGGTGTGTGTATGTGTGGGACTGTTTGGGGTATTGTATGTGAGAGGCTGCATGTGGGTTTGTGTGCATGTATGTGGATTGTCATTGGTGTTGAGTTTGTGCAGATTGTGTGTTGTGTTTGTGTGTGGGCTGTCCATATTATTTGTATGAGGGGAGGGTTATTCTGCATTTCTGTGTATGTCTAGAAATGTGGGTGGCTTCCCCTGGGTTCTAGTGGGGACCAGGCTGGCCAGGTTCAGGTCAAGGACAGGAGCTGCAACAGCCTCTGTGGGCTGCTCTACTCCAGTGCAGATTCCCATTTACAAGTGCTGGAATGAAGAGATCTGAGGTCACTACCTCTATGTGCTGCAATGCATAAATTGAGGAGTTTCCTTCACCACCTTTTCGTATTAGCAGATATCTGAAGTTTCACTGGGACTCCTGATAGGCCAGAGCCTGGTTGACTCTGGCAGCCTTGAGTACCGTGCAAAGACACCTTGAGTTCTGTGAATGGCACACATGCCATGGGCTGCCTACCCCTGACCTAGAGTGACACAACAAGTAAGCAAATCACAGAAAAAGGAGCAGCAGCTTTACTCAAATGGAATAAAGAGTTGGATATGCATGAACAAAAGTTAAAAGTGCAATGTGTTTTGAAGATCAAGTGCAATAAGGCAAGAAAACACAGCATTTACATAATACATTATCTATGGATATGCTTAATGTACACCCTGTTTGATTAATAGGGATAGGAATTCAAATGTAGGAGGGGGGCTGGCAGCAAGCTGTAACTTACCTTTCCTGCAGCTCCTGTCAGCTCCCTTCTCCTCCAGTCCGGTTAGCTCCCCTGTCAGCTCCACTGTAAGTCTTGCGGTCTGACTGCCGCACGGAGCGTTGCCACAGTAACCCATGGCAATGCTCTGACCCCGTGGCTCTCGCAAGATTTACAGTGGAGCTGACAGGGGAGCTGACCGGACCAGAGGAGAGAGAAAGGAGCTGCAGGAAAGGTAAGTTACAGCTTGCTGCCAGCCCTTAACAGGACATTACATTACAAGCCCGGCAGTCCTGGTCTGTATTATGGCAATGTAAGTTGCCATAATACAGACATTGACTCGAGTATAAGTTAAAAAAAAGTGCCGAAAAACTCGACTTATACTCGAGTATATTCGGTAAATGATTGAAACATTTACAGAGAAATAAATGAAATACTCTATTAAAGTGCATATATATATATATATATATATATATATATATATATATATATATATATATATATATATATATATAAAAAGAATATCAACATCCCCTGCACTCACGCTTGAAGTATTCCAAATGCCGGGCGCACCACCAAAGCTCCAATAGGTATAACTTCCACAAGAAAAGGCTGCTCTCCGGACTTAAAATCAAAGATTTTATTGAAAATGTTTAAAAATGATGACCAACGTTTCGGTCCCCGATCGGGACCTTCCTCAGGGTCAGAGACAACAAGACAACCTGGGTCTCTGACCCTGAGGAAGGTCCCGATCGGGGACCGAAACGTTGGTCATCATTTTTAAACATTTTCAATAAAATCTTTGATTTTAAGTCCGGAGAGCAGCCTTTTCTTGTGGAAGTTATATATATATATATATATATATATATATATATATATATATATATATATATATATATATATATATATATATATTTATCTGATGTGCATTTTAATAAAGTATTTCATTTTTTTATTTTGTCATTGGACTGGGACATTACACTCCTGGGCAAATTCAGGGTATGTGCGGTTCCACTCTTTTGATTGTTATTAAGAGATATACAAAGGCAGGAAGGATATAATAGTGTAAATTAGACCAAAGGTAAAGTGTGTGGTCCATAGTATCAAAAGAGAGAGAAATAATAAAAATAAAAGGAATTTATTATTTTGTTTGACAGTTTCGCTCGAGTAATTTCATAAAAAACTCAATTAAATAGGGGCAATGTGTTAGTTTGAAACAAGATGGTGTGTCAGTCAATCAGACAATTTGATTCAAGGAGTAAGGAGATAGTTCAGTATACAAACGAGTCAGTTAACATAATTTTCGGTTTACAAATGAAAATCCATTGAAAATAATGCCTCGGTTTACAATTTTTTTTTGCAATACAAAGCAAGTTTCCCCAGAATGCATTGCACCTGGGAGGTTTATAGCACCGCCCCCTGCATGCTGGAGCCTGTGAGTAACATGTGGCATTGAGTGTGGAGTTTTTGGAGGTGCCATTCTGGAAATTGTTTTCAGTTGTTTTGGGACTTTTTGGTGCATTTCTCAAGCTGTGGAAAGGTAGGGAGCTGAGATTTGTCCCTTGGTTGCCTTTTATTGTGAGTTTTACATTGTGGGTTGGTTTCCATGCCAGCTCATTTTGAATTTTTTTCTGACCTCCAGAATGGATTAATTGGTTTTCAATGCATTCCCATGGGAAACCACGTTTCGGTTTACAAATTTTTCGCAATAAGAAACGTCCCGGAGAACGCATTAAATTCGAACACCAAGGTCCCACTGTATACAGGAACAGGATCTACTTCAAGACAGCTTTTTGTTTTTTAAATTTAAATATGAGTAAAATTTGAATTACTTTTTAACATATTAAAACACATTCACTAAACATTGATCTGAAATTTATTTTTAAACAAAGTTAAACTTGCTTCTCAATTCTATGATTGCAAATTTATTCTCAACTTACCCCAGCTCGCCATTCTGTTAGCAGACCAAGCAAACGTACAATTTTGTTTCTGTTGATGAATGTTAATATGTTTTTTTGTGATATATTGACTTCAATAATGCATTTTGCCATCTATAAAATGTATTATAATCATTATTATTATTTTGTTTCTTGTTGGGTTTTTTTCCTACCCGGTATGACATTTTAAAAATAAAATGTTAACCTGATGTTATTTTGTTGTAGTAACAAGCTGGTGAATAAAAGAATGCCTGTTAAACATTGTATACAGTGACAGTGCTGTCAGACCAGAGCATTTTATATTATTCATGGAAGTGACTGAGAAACATGTCATCCCATCACCTTGATGAACTGTTCTGTATTGAAAGATGCTACTTAGTGGAGTTTTTCCAGATATACTCTGTGTCCCCTGTCACCAACATTTCAAGTTAAGTTCAGTTTAAAAAAGATCTTTTTAAGGACAAAACAAACTCAAAATTTGGCTTTAACTATTCAAATGCTGTGACAATTCAAGATGTTATTTCCCTCTAAGTTGTATTAAAAGAATATTTAAGTTGTAATGTCAGAGCAAATTTGGGGATTTTTCATGAATACTGCCATCTAGAATAAGATTTGGAACTTTGATGAATTATTCTAATTATGGAAAAAAATAATTGTAAAACAATGACCATCTGTTTCTATTTCCCTAGTCAGATCATAGTACTGATATCCATAGCTGTGAGGTCTGTTCTCTACACCAGTGATTTTCAACAATTTGCTGTGGCACAACGGTATGTCTTAAGCCACCCCGAAATGTGCCACAACAGTAATTGGTTAAATGCAATCTTTAAAGGGACTTTACTTTGGGGAAACAACTTTATCGTAATGTTTTGGTGTATAAATTATGCCCCTGCAATCTTACTGCTCTATTCTTTGCGATCTAGGTGTTAAATCACTTAGTGTATGCAGTCCTACTCACACTTCCTGCATG
This sequence comes from Pelobates cultripes, assembly GCA_933207985.1. Classification (NCBI taxonomy): domain Eukaryota; kingdom Metazoa; phylum Chordata; class Amphibia; order Anura; family Pelobatidae; genus Pelobates; species Pelobates cultripes. The sequence goes on along the minus strand of OW240919.1, from coordinate 132,651,861 downwards.
TTATTCACACTACTGCTTTAGCTTTCCAAAACACTTACTGTAAATAGACATCTAATATTTCAACTTCTTTTATTTCACATTATGTTTACTTTAGTATTTCTTATCTTGCTCTGTTAATAGCTAAACCCTGCAGGAACCTTGTGAGTATGATTAAAGTTAAATTTTCAGAGCAGGATATAAAAAACATCTAATGCAAGTTAACATCTGATTGAATATGAACCCATTTATTTTCATTCAGACCATGTGAGTCACAGCCAGGGGAGTTACGGCTAGGACTGCATGGACAGAAATAAAAGAGATTTAACTTCAAAATGGCAGAGAATGGAGCAGTGAGACTGCAGGCATGATGTATACACTAAAACTGCTTTATTAAGCAATAATTGTTTTGATGACTATATTGTTTTAAAATGTGTTATGTTGTTTTTAGAATGAAGAATTGCAACTGGTATTCTGATCTGACAATTTATTTAAATAAATAAGTCATAGGTATCTCTCTAGTAGGACTTTAAGTAAATAATAGTAATTAAGTAAATATGACATGTATAAGTCAATGAAGAAAAGAAAAAAAATAGGTATGGCTTGGACATTTTCTTTCATTGAAGTATGTTTTTGCAACACTATGAAATACACAAACATTTGGTTGAGGCCAATGGATTTTTAGCAGAATAGATTTTTTTTCATACAGTAGCATCTAAATATAGTAAATAATATATTTGGTCACACATTTGCTTTAATGTTCACTTACTACAGTTAGTATTTATCCAGCATTTAGGTGATTTTTTTGGAACACAAACAAAGAAACAAACAAAAAAATAGTACCGTAACCACACACTACATTGAAATCCTAAACAGGTTTTAAATTGGCATTCTCTGCTTCAGCAGTCAACCTATCAAGATGTGTTAAAAGGATCAAGGCGCTCACAATTATTTATGGTTGACAGACAGTGTAGCAAAACAGGGAAGCTCTAGTTATGCAGGACAACATTTGTAATGGACTTAGGTCATAAAATAAACACTGTCTAAGACAGATTCTCATGAAAAGGTTCTTAAAACTCACATACTTCATACACTGTATACACACAAGTAATGGAGACATAAAAAGTCATTGAATAATGTATCGCTGCATCAATTTATATACCACAATAGGATACTGTGTTAGGTTTGTAGAGAAGAATTTCTGCCTTTATACATCTTGGTCAAAACGTATTGGTATTTGTTTAGAAACCCTCATCTGGTCTATGCTTACACATTTTACTTTATCTACCTTCTATTGGAAATCTGAAAGAATTTTTAGTGTAAGGATTGCAAACAGATAGACCCCGACCCCCTGTATCCCCCTGTCAGCTGCATTGAAACTACAATATTAGTCCTAGGTATTTTAGCAACTTAACTTGGTGCCTGAAAATTTGGTCTTTAATTAAATACAAATAGTAGTGTGCGATATGAGCCCCTTAAGGACCAAACTTCTGCAATAAAAGGGAATCATGACATGTCACACATGTCATGTGTCCTTAAGGGGTTAAACAGTTTTATTTTTCCAACCATGTACAGGTATGTCTGGTTCTTTGGGGGCTAAAAGACTTATTTGGAGGGTGCGCATTCCAGTTTTCCAACAGTTTTCCAGCCAAAGTAAACACCCTAGGGTATTTCAAATAGTGGTATTTTAACACTTTTCATGCACTAATTCTACCACCAATTTTGTCAAACTTTTGGGGAGTATTTTTTTTTCTCACATTTTACTTTAGGCATGGATTCTCAGTTCCTGTTATGTGTTACTGCCAAAGAACACCCCAATATGTGTTCAGCAACATCTCTTAAGTACAGTGATACCACATACAGGGACGTATTAGCCGCGAGGCAAACAAGGCATTTGCCTTGGGCGGCATTTTTCAGGGGGCGGCAAAAAACGCTGCCCCCAAATGCCCAGGGCAAATGCCTAGTTAGCCTTGCGGCTAACAGACATGCTGGGCTGGGCGGTGCTGGCTGCTGGGCGGGCGGCTGGTGAGGGAGCTCTTCCCCTGAGCGGTCTGCTGAGCTCCCTCGCGCGCCGCACAGTGAGGCTGGGAGACGGGTTGATGACGTCATATTCCGGCTCCCAGCCTCACTCTGCGGGGCGCGAGGGAGCTGAGCAGAGCGCTCAGAGGAAGAGCTCCCTCGCCAGTCGCCCACCCAGCAGCCAGCCCATCAGCCCGACCGGCAGCCAGCCCATCAGCCCGACTGGTAGTCACTGGACCACCAGGGAGAAAGAGGAACCGCCCCCCCAGCACTCCCAAAGGTAAGGAGGCTGGGGGGCGGGTTAAATAGTAAATAAAAAAAAGTGTTAATGTGAGTGATTGTGTGTGTTTGTCTGACTGTGTGTGTGTGTTTGTGTCTGACTGTGTGTGTGTTGTGTGTGTGTGTTTGTGTGTGTGTGTGTGTGTGTGTCTGACTGTGTTTGTTTGTGTGTGTGTGACTGTGTGTGTGTTTGTGTGTGACTGTGTGTGTGTTTGTGTCTGACTGTGTGTGTGTGTTTGTGACTGACTGTGTGTGTGTGTGTGTTTGTGTCTGACTGTGTTTGTGTCTGACTGTGTGTGTTTGTGTCTGACTGTGTGTGTGTGTGTCTGACTGTGTGTGTGTTTGTGTCTGACTGTGTGTGTTTGTGTCTGACTGTGTGTGTGTGTCTGACTGTGTGTCTGACTGTGTGTGTGTCTGACTGTGTGTGTCTGACTGTGTGTGTGTGTGTGTTGTGTGTGGGTGTGTGTGTGTGTGTCTGACTGTGTGTGTTTGTGTCTGACTGTGTGTGTGTGTCTGACTGTGTCTGACTGTGTGTGTGTGTGTGTGTTTGTGTCTGTGTGTGTGTGTGTGTCTGACTGTGTGTGTGTCTGACTGTGTGTGTGTCTGACTGTGTGTGTGTGTATTTAGAAGGTGGGGCGGGGGTGAAGGGTTGGGTGGGGGTAGCGTGGGGGACGGGGTGCCCTAGTTTTGTCCTGCCCAGGGCAGCACAAAACCAGGATACACCACTGACCACACATGCATAGGTTTGTTGGGTTGTTTGCGTGGTTGCAATGCCAATCTCTGACGTGTTTGTTAAATTTGACATATCTTCTTTGCCTATCTTCTTTTTGGAGGCCTTTTTATTTTCTTGCCATGAACATGCATATATTTGAAAAGTTGACACCCCAAGGTATTGTATATGGAGTGTTTTTAGTGTTTTGATTCCTTTGATGCAACTGTTTTAGCCAAAATTTCAAAAAAATTGAGAAAATGTGTGGTGGTAATTTTTCTATTTTCATTTTTACACACACGTTTATTAGTTATTGCCAAAAAACACCTCCAGGTTGAACTTGATCACAAAAATAGTCTGGCGCAGTAAAAATAAAAAAAACCCTCAGGAATCAAAAATGAACAGAAAATGTAAAAAAAATAAAAATAGAAACGGACCAGTGTGTGATATCGCTTGAAGCAGTCCCCAATGCAGAGTACAGGCTATCCAGGGCAATCAGGACAGTAAAAGACGGTGTCCTTTCTCTGCCCCCTCTTGAAACAGACTCTGCATCTTTTTTGAGGATTCTGCTTTGCCGCAGTAGGGGGATTTTAAAAACAAAGTGGGTAGCCCCAACTCTGCTCTCTCCCATCATTGCCCAGGGGCAGGTGCATCTAAGTACAAAATCCACAAAAAATCCACAAACTGTAAAAAAGTCAGTTTCATTCTGGGGTTTGCTTTTTTTAACAACAAAAAAGCTTGTGGGTTGCAATCTGCATTAAGTAAATAGCAACCTTTTTGTACCAGGCCCTTGTCTGCCGTATAATTAGGTAGGGCTGCAACAGCTGATCTGCCAGATCAACCCCACACATATGCCGATTATAGGCCTTGATGCACACTGGCTTCCTTGTTCTCTCAGCTCTGCCACGTACAGAGACCTCCACGGTCCTCTCAGTGTTGAAGGTGTTAAGAAGGTACACATCCTTCTTGTCTCTGTACTTAACTGCCAACAGCTCCTCTTGGCGCAGAGCTGAGGTCTCCCCCCTTTGTTGTCGTGGGAAACCTGCATGGTTCTTTTTTATTGTACTGCAAGCTACTGTATTAAAACAATACAATAGCTTGAACAAAGGGACACTTGTATAAAAATTATCTGTACCCTTTGTTCATCAGGGGGAATATCAGGCCCCAGACAATCTTGCCACTGGTTCCCATATGTTCTGGGCAACCTGGAGGGTCAACCTGGAAGGCCTTAGTATACCCAGTCTCACTCTCACAGAGTTTATACACCTTTACACCATATCTTGAGCACTTGGAAGGAATGTGTACTGATTGAATCCCAGCCTCCCCTTATATTTCATTGGGGATTCATCCACACATATATTCCTTCCAGGTGTATAAGTCTCTGCAAACCTGGCAGTGAAGTGGGTAATCAGGGGGTGGATTTTTTTTATACAGCCTGTCAAACTGGGGATGCTCCATAGGGGGCACAGGCGGTTGTCGCTGAAGTGCATAAAATGTAGAATCATTTCATATCTCTTCCTCGACACACACTGGGAGTAAATAGGGGTAGAGCAGATGGGGCTATTGCTCCAGTAGGAACAGATGGAGGGCTTCTTTATAATGCCCATCAGCATAGTCAATGACCAGAATTTTTTAAATTTTGACACATCGATGGGGGCCCACTGCTGTTTTGCTAAAAATGAGTCAGGCTTTGAAGCACAGAACTGATGGGCATATAAATTAGTTTGGGCAACAATGTTCCATAATACATAATCGCCAATAAATTGATGCCCACATTGATGCCAGGATTTGCGGTGAAGGGTGGGATGTCTGGCCTCTGGCGACGAGGTGCTACCTACGCTTCAGCAGCACTGCCAGTTTGAGCAGCACGTCTCCTTCTGGCAGGGGGACTAGCAGCCACAGATAACTCACTAGATACATCACTAGCAGCAAACACTGTATCTGGTGATTTATCTGAGCACCTGGCAGGATCAAAATCAGGGTTGGAGTCAGACATAGACGCGTCAGATTCTAACGCAAGGATGGCATACGCCTCCTCCGTGCTATACAACCTCTGTGACCTCTGTGACATGGTAACAATCACTTTATTTAGTGATCTGTCACAAAAAGAAATGACAAAACAAAAAAATAATCCCTAAAAAAATACACAGACAGCAACATAAGTGCTTCTGTGCAAGAGCCATGGCCATATTAAGAGCCCAGTGGGCCTGGTGCTGGCAGTTATGAGGGGCCTAAGTACAGAATCATATCGACTAAAAACACTAAAACAGTCATACCTCTCAAGCGTTATGTATCTGGTGGAGATGTTGCAGGATGGAAACTCATAGGATGCAGCTATAAGAAAACTCAGATTCTCTTAAAATATGCTTATCTCTCTCTAATTCAAGTAAATCCATATCCCATAGCAGCAGTGTCCAGTGAAGCAGGAAATCAATGGTCCGTGTAAAAGGGTGGGCCACTGACATGGATCATGTAACCAGAAGCAACAGCATCCTGAGCTTGGCATAAATGTGTCTAATGATGCGCTCGCTCCATGCTTTCTAAGGACTGTACCCTAGCACTCACATGTCCACTTGTCTTCTTACCTTCTTACTAGCAGGCAGAAGCTCCTGGTATACAGTCTGAGACAGAGAAAAGATGGCTGTAGTGAGTGTAGAAGAAAGGGAACATGCCACAATGTTAGAGAGACCAAAGTTAGCATTACCTTAACTAATTTAATTTCAGCTAGTCCACACAAGTTTTGTTTCCATATATCGCTCTTAAGTTTCCATAGATTTGCCACCTTACTTGGAAAAAATACAGGCCTTACTAATTTGCATAACTAATTATGTATGCATGACATCACATGATGTATATCACAAGGAGTGACATAAGAGAACAATCTGTAAAATCACCAAAAACCTACTTACAGTTTGATTCTGCTGTATAGATGGATTGTTCCCTGTGTCTCCCGGTCTGTGTCCCCTAGTCTCCCAGTGTCTCCATGTCACTAGGGTACACTGTGAGACATGGGGACACTGAGGCACTTGGGGACATTGGGAGACTTAGGGCTACTGGGGTACACTGAGACGATGTATCACAGTGTCCCTATGTATCACAGTGTCTCTGTGTCTCCATGTCGCCTAGTGTCCCCTAGTGTCTGTGCCCCCATGTGTCCCCTTGTCACTAGGGGACACAGAGACATGGGGACACTGGGAGACATGGGTACACAGACACTAGGGACACTGGGAGACATGGGGACACTGGAAGACATGGGGACACAGAGACATGGGGACACAGAGACATGGGGACACTGGGAGACATGGGGACACTGAGACACTAGGAACACATGGGGACACTGAGACACCAGGGACACTGGCTGGGAGACATGGGGACACTGAGACACTTGGGGACATTGTGTCCCTAGTCTTCCAGTGTCCCCATGTCTTCCAGTGTCCTCAAGTGTCTGTGTCCCCATGTGTTTCTGTGTACCCAAGTGTCCCTAAGTGTCTCAGCATCCCCAGAGGTCTCCATGTGCCCCCGTGTGTCTCAGTGTCATCGTGTCTCCCTGCTGCCTTTACCCCATCCCTCACTTCCCTGAGCTGTAGGCTGTCTCTGCAGGATGAGTGCTGCTCTCTGGACTCTGTGCTGTGTAGCTGCTCCCCTGCAGATCAGTGAGTAGAGAGATGCAGATATATCTGTTGTAACTTCCTATCCCTACCTCTTTCCACACACACTGACCCGGTGTTGGTATTGCTCAGTTTATACTGAGAAAAATACCGGCATTTGTATTGCTCATAATACTGCAATATCGGCACCAGCCAGACGGCAACCCTAAGTATAGTGTGTAAAACCAATAGGCCTATTCCATGGCCCTGGGCCTGGAGCTGCAGCTCCATCAGCCCCTATGTTAATCCAGCTAAAAAGAGCCTTTGGGTCTCACAAAAAAAATTAACTCCTAAAAAAATACACAGACAGCAAAAAAAATGCTGTTGTGCAAGAGCCAGTGATTTATAGTTAATGGCTCTGAAAAGAGCCTTTGGGTCTCACAATTTTACAAATCCCTACCTAAAACTACCTAAATCTCTCTACCCCAACACAGATCTCTCTTTCATTAAAACACAAGTGAAGAGAAGGGGGAGGTCCACACTGATCAGAGTTAATGTTAACTAATATTGACCTGACCAGACAAATGGGGATCATAGTAATAATACATATTATTATTGGGGCAAGCTCTGATTGGATGACCCTATCCTGACTCATTCCTTAAAATAAGTAGCCTCTACACACTCTTCTCGACCCTTTGAGGCACTCAGCACACAGACAGAGCATTGGAAGCCTGCCCAATGCTCTGCTACACTGCCGGGCGCCACGTGGGACAACCTGGGAGAGATCGCTCCTGGGGAGCGATCACTCGGTGGCCTGGCAATCAGGAGAGGTATTGCAGGATGCCTCGACATCGAGACATTGCTGCAATACCCATAGACAGGCTGGAATCGATCACAATCGCTTCCAGCGCTCATATTACATCCGCAGTCCTTAAGGACCGTTTTTTAAGGACCGTCAGCTGTCCTTAAGGGGTTAAGCATGCGTGGGATAGGCATAAGGCTATCCTAGACTTAAGAAAAGGCCCGGGACTAATTAAAGTATTTAGAAAATTGGGCACACTAAATGGGTCGAATGGTTCTTATCTGTTGTCACATTCTATGTTTTTATGTTTCTATCTCTTCCCCAGGTAAATGATGTACACACTCCCCATATGCATTAATGAACCTTGGACACCCATAACCCTGACTCCAATTTACTGGTTGTCGTTCATTGCACCACATTTGGTGAGTACAGACCATTTAATTCTGGGAACACTCCAGAAAACTTGCCGTTTTGGAGATGTTTTGACCCAGTCATATAGCCATCGCTATTTGTCCCTTTTCAAAAAGTCAGATCTTGTGGCTTCCAAAACATGAAATTCAAAAACTGACTGTTCGCTTGCTGCCTAATATATTCCACCCCTTGACAGGTGCTACTGTAAAAATATAATTAATGTTATCAAATTCACTTGTCAGTGGTTTTATTGTCATGGCTGACCAGTATATCTATTTATTTTATTCAAACATCATTGTCTGATAAATCAAAACAGTGCAGGATTTAGGCGCTGTGGAATACTGTCAAAAAGAGCTTACATACTACAATGCACAGTTGTACATTTACAGTTAAAGCGCACAGGGTATCAAGGTGCTTAAGCCTGAAAAAAAAATTACGTGTTAATCTACACGAGAAAAAAAATTGAATCCATAAAATTCAACCTCACACATCTTTTTATGAAAGCACACAGGGTATCAAGGTGGTCAAGCCTGAAAAAAAAATTACGTGTTAATCTACACGAGAAAAAAAATCTAATCCATAAAATTCAGCCTCACACATCTTTTTATGTTGTTCATCCAAAGAAAGGTGAAAAACTATTTTAATCGATTAACATTTATCTGCTGTGGTTTTGTCAGTACATTGTGATGGAAGCTCCTACTGATGAAGAGGAAAGGCCAGCCTCCTGCCCATGAACTATGGTCCTGTTCCATCCAAAGATCCACTAGAAAAGCTATTTTCCCTAGGAGAAGAGGACATGGAGATCCCTTGGATGCCTACTCTGGAATTGGGGACCTGGGACTCATCCGGCACATGGTGCACCAAACTGGGAGATACCCTGGAATGCTCTGGAACTGTTTACCAGATTAGGACTGTGGTATGATCAGGTGAATCTTGGTATTAATTGAGAGCTATCCATGGGGGCAGTACCAGCCTCCTAGAAGCCACATGAATCCTGTTTTATGAGAGCGGGACTAACCAGCCGCACAGCTGGAACTCTGACCTACATTGGAGAATGTCCTCAACTAGGTCAAACTTTAACATGCTATAATTCAGGCACAGATTCACCAATCATAGTGCTATTTGGTCAGCATGGGGGCTTGGTGAAGGATATATAATTTGGGGGTAATGTCCAGGAAAATGTTTTTCTAGGGGGGACATTTTGCACGTTTGCTATATGTTTGGAAAGGCACAGCAGGAAGTCTATCTGGTTTGCTGGGGATGTTGCAATCAAGACCCCAGACAGAGTGGCACCAGGTTGGCACTATTGTAAAGGCCATTGTCTTGTATGGAGGACCCCCTGGTGTGTGAATCCACATTCCTGTATATAAATAGCTTTGTGTTCAATAAAGCTATGTTCTACCCACCTACATTCAGTCTTGACTAATGTGTGGGAAAAACTCCACTTATTTACGATACAAAGGGTCTTCAGATCAATAACCACTGCAAAGAGCTATAACCACTGCAGAGAGCTATAAAGACAGCAGCCTGGTCCAGTGCGGAAGAGGTTCACAGAGACCCCAGTCAAGCTTCGGCAACTGGGTCTGAAGCACTCCAGGGTCTCTGATAGCAGCTAGGAACAAATTTGCCATTTACTTCTTACCTGGGGTCTGCCTGGCCCTGATCTCTGCCTCCACTACTAATGACTGAAGGTTGGAAGTTGCTTAGCAGGAACTTCCGCTAGCAATCCTGAGCTAAGTACTCAATTGACAGAGGGTGTCCACTGATAACGTATACACTTCTTTACAGTTTACATGTGTATTTTACTAACTGGATACATTTAAATTGGATTTAAGTAGATTTTTAGATTAATATACTTTTTAATATAATGACTCTTAAGAACAACCCACAGACTTGATGTATGTCAAAAGAGACTAACGACCTAACGATTTGGATCACTATAAAACGGACTGCAGTGGGAGGGATCACCTTATGCTTGACAAAGCCACTGGACGCAGGGCTAAACATGTTGCTTGTGAACCTGGAAACAGACTGTGAGGGAGAGTATCAGAGTGAGCTACAGCCATCAGTGGGAAATAAGAACTGCTTAATATCAGTGGATCCGAGGGGACCCCTGAGAGTACAGAGGACTGAGCTGCATATACCGAACTGTGTACTACAGAGTGAATTTTAAGTTTAAATACAGTTTTTGAAACAAGATTATTGGCTGGTGGTGAGTGATTTGGATCCCACACACTAGGGACCGATCCCCCCCAGAGCTTTATAGTTTGGTGGTACTATAACTATAACCTCTCCATGTTTGTGAGTTGGAATTATCAAAACTCCTTCATTATATTTTAGTGTATCACATTATTTCACTGTTCTTTGTACTTTTATCTTTTGCAGATTTATGAAAGAACAATAAATTTTGTTTGTGCAAGTATATCTATAGGTATTTGCTAATTACCACCTTGGGGATTGTGATACACGTGTGGATAACCAATTGTTTTTGTTTGTTTTTTTCATAAGCAGTAGATCACTTATACACATTGTTTCTATATTTATATTACATGTTATAGATTGTGATCCGTGTATATATTATTCAAATAGTTTGCGTACCAATTTATCAAGTTTTTAAATGGGAGGGGGGCGGTTGCCAAGGCACTCCTGCCACAATACCTACTATAGCACATTGTAGTGGTTATGGTATTAGAAGTGTTCCTTTAAGATATATATGTTATCTTATGCACACGTGTTTAGGTGTTAACATATAAATCAGTTGTCAAGTTGCACAGTATTTAAGATGCCTTATCTAATCAAACCTGGAATGGAAAAGTTTCTTTAAAGGTTAAATAAGAGAATATAAGCTTTCATACCTCATATCCACCATCTTTAAAAGTACCCATCCACTTTCAAGTGTGCAGATTCTTTTACAGTTTAAGTAAACCCTAGTCAACGTATCTCGTATCAAAGATGTAAAGTGAGGTTTAGTTGATTTAGAGATTTATCAAATCATATACTTTGCCAGTATCTTGCCAGCATTTCCTTTCATTAAGCGTTATAATGCATAAATATCCTAGTGAATTGTTTCAATAATGTAATTGTACTTTTATTACTGCATTGAGCAAGTAAATAACTTTTCTGCTGTGTCTACCTTTCTAGAGGACCTTTACAACATTATTTTAGGATAGTACTTATATTGAATTCTCCAAATGAATTTAAAGACTTCTACTGAAACTGAACTACAAAGGTTCAAATACAAATTCCCTGTACTTTCGCAAAGAAAAGAAATGTGATTTTCAAATAATACAGTTATATAGTTACTTCTTCTTAGTGCAATACAATGTAATCACGAGCAGATGATAAAGAGCACAATGCAAATCGCTTCTGCATGCTAGTTTAAAACAAATAAATATAGCTATGTGGCTAAAATGATTTTCCTTACACAGTCACAGCTAATTTGTAGATTAATTAAATCTGGTTCTGCCTTGATAGAATGCAAGTGCTATGGTGAATCTGAAAATCTCTCATTGTTTTGTTCCTGAACAATCTATATTCCATAGTAGTTTTATATTAGCTGTATTACGTTAAATTGTGAAGATGACTTATTTAAATTTTTCTTTTCTAAAAATGAAAACATTGAACAATTGTATTGCCTTCTAAGCTAATCTTTATTACAAGCAAATGGTTAACTGTAGACCATTGTAGGATTAACAAGAGTGAAATATGAATCCAACATGTTATTAATTTAGGGATTTCTGATCTCTGCTCAATCATAAATCATCATTTTATTTCACTGTAATCTGTCACTGGGAATCCATATTTCATGATTAAATGAGGATTAGGTTGCAGGTCATTTTGCAAGTTAAATTTCATTTTTTTTATTTCCACATAGCTATCCATAAAAAAAATACTATATGAATTGGTAACATAAACTGACATAAGTATTGGTGTTTGTAGAAAATTTGGCAACTCCACTGAACATTATAGCACTTAGGGTACCAGGAGTCACGCTATCCAACCCTGCACAGATATAGTGTTAGCTGACACTCTTCAGCTAATGAATTCTGCTCAAAGATGGGCAAATTTATATCACTAATACGAAGGTAGGAACTCCTGCTTTAATGATAACTAAAGTAGGGTCAAAACATCAGTGCCCTGTTTTTCAGGTGATTCTCAACCATTGAAAAACAGTTATTAATGTGGTGATCCTGGCACCACGACCATTACAGCTCTACATTGTATTTATAATACTTTAAGTGACCTGTTATACAAGCAAAGCAAAACAGTCCTTTATTACACCAATGTAAGTACAAGATTATACACATGAAAACTAGCTTTCAATTGCTAATCTTTACAGACCTAGCCCATTAAAGGAGTTATGACTAAAGTTTCTGACACTTGCCTAATCTGTTCTAAATTTTGTGAATATGTTGGTCATTAAAAACCATTCACTATGTTTTTTTTTTAAAATTCTTTATTTTTCACTCGATAGGTGTGACAAGTACGCAGAAGCCAACATGAATATCGCTATTGATAACATAATGCAATTTGAGTAGGCAATGCAAGTCTATCCTGTATCCCTGCACAATTTGTCTCCCACCGAGGGATTTTTATTTTTATTCAGGCATGTGGGCGGCATAAGGGGCCCCATCTTTTCTCATTTTCTCATAACTAACCCTGCTCATGGGCTTCCCAGTTCCTCCGACAGCTTGATCATGCCTGGTATAAAATACCTTTCCCTTAAAACCAAGGGAAAAGAAAAAATATATAACATGAAACAAAATAAGAAGTGAAAAAGAAAGTGTAAGGAGACCAAGTATATTTAATCCTTATTCGGTAGTTTCCTCCCGAACCGCCAGAGCCTCAGTGATTATAGCTCTCTGTTTGGTAGATGGGGTAGACAAATCCAAAAGTAATTCCCACAGCTCCACAAGATGATTCCCTTAGTGAAACACACGAATCCCCAAACATCAGCCGAAGTCAAGAAGAAGGGTACAAAATGAACTGTCCTTTAATGGGTGCACACAGCTTTTATGCAAGTCCCCATGCAAGGGGACAGCCCTCAGGGAGGGACAAACATTAACCAATCATATACAGTAAAACTTTAACACACACCTAAAATTCCCTCCCCTAGCCCAGGAGATAATTCAGTCTGATAAAATATTAACTTAATTATCTCCGGGCTCAAAAATATTTTTTTTTCCCAATAACTAGAACACCCCTTTATACTTATCCCCACAAATTATATGTCCCCTGATAGCCCTGATCTGGGTGACCAACATATCCAAATTTCACCCAGATCGGTTCAGGGTTTCGCAAAAACTATGGAAGTCTCTTGTGACCGGCTCACCCTGGGCTGTATGCCCAAAACAGTTCCATGAATTTAGTGGGTTTTTCTGGTCACTTTTGAAAAAGCAGAAAAACGAACAAAGTACCCTCTGGCTCCTAGCAGCGTTCGTGCCCCTCTGTCGAATACACGCTATTCTAGCTATTCGGTAAATAGAGTTCCAGCATTCGTCTGTTTGGGACCGGTGTTCGGGAAGTCGAGTGTCCATTTTCAGTTTCATGCACTCGACGACCTGGTCCTGCTGTCTTTCTTTGCATGAACAAAGATGGCCACGGTTTTCTCTGCCAAGTGGTGTTCGACTGACAAACGCTGGCCGCACATACAGAGGTAGCAATTTCACCCAAACTTTGATGTTTAATGAGCCAGAGGGGAGGTCTTTGTTCGGTAGTTACATCTACCAAATGCAATGGGCAGAAATAGAGTAAAAAAAGGGAATGCAATGAGTATATAACATAACCAAAAGGGGATTTCTTCACAGAAAGTGTAGGAAAAAGGAGTGAGAAAAGATATAGAGTCGAGAAAAGATGAGAGGGGAGAAGGGGGGGAGGGCTTCCCTTCTTACAGTATTATAGCTATATTTTCCATGTGGGGGCCTCCCTTAGCTATCCGAGTCCACTCTCTGATCTGAACCCTGTCAGTCTCCACTCGAGCCTACTGGGCTATTGTCCCATGGTTGGAAAGACACCGTCGTTCCCTTTACCCTAGCTGTCAAATCGTCCATAATTCTACATTCTCGTATCCTAGAGATCACCCCCGAGAACTCTGGACCCTCTGGTTTTAGCCACGCAGTCGCTATTGCTCTGCGCTTAGTTATTTTATGTATTAGTTTCTGCTCTCTCCTAGTCCACCCATCTACTGATCTGTTTAGCAAGTATATCCAGGGGTCCATCTTCAGGGGTCTGTCAAATGTTTGTTTCAGCAGATCCTCCACCGCCTTTCAAAAGCAGCGTATCTTCGAGCAATCCCACCACATGTGAATGTACGTGCCGCGGGTTCCACAGCCCCTCCAGCAGTCTTCCGTGTCCAGTTTGTGCATTTGTATAGCTTTACTGGTATAGTATACCACCTGAGCATGGTCTTCCATGTCTGTTCCTGGAGTGTGACACATATGGAAGCATTTTTATTTGCTTCCCATATCTCCTGCCACTCGATTCCTTCCAAGAACTCCCCTAGGTCCACCCCCCATTGCTTGGTGTATGTCAATCTCCCCCACTCTTAATTTTCTGCTCTAAGGTAGGCATATAGAAGTGTGATCAATCCCTTAGGTGCCACTTCATCCATGCATAATTTCTCGAAGAAAGTCAGCCTTCTCAGGGCTGCTGCTCTAATATGTGGTCTTCTAACAAAATCTCGTATCTGAATATATCAAAAAAAATCTGCTGGGGTTAAATGGTTGCCTTGTTGTTTTTCCCCAAACTGGATGATCTCTCCGTTTCGATATAACAGATGGATCCGCTGTAGTCCAGTTCTTTCTATGTTTCAAAAGGCCCTTGGAGCCATTCCGTGTTGGAACTCCCTGTTTCTAAGTAGTGGAGTAAGAGGGGAGGGGGTCGACATCAACCCGTACTTGGCATTATTCGTATCCCATATATGGAGCAAGTTGAGTATGGCCGGACAAGTCACTCTTATCATAGGTCTATGTTCCCTAGGAGCCCACATCGTGAATTGGGGGACATCCGAGCCCACCAGTATGGACTCAATCTCCACCCACCTCCTTTCTTCCAGCGGGAGTGCAACATGGCTACCTGCGTCAATTGAGCCGCAAGATAGTAAAAATATAAGCTAGGTAGGCCCAGCCCCCCTTTATCCTTGCATCTATAAAGGATTTGTCTGGAGATCCTGTGCCTCTTATTCTGCCAAATGAAATCCCCTATCGATTTTTGTAATGGTGACAGTTGGGTTTTTGCGACTCGGACGGGCAGTGCTTGGAATAGGAATAAGATGCACGGAATGATGTTCATTTTAACAGAGTTTATCCGTCCTATCCAAGAGATGGGTTTGTTCGTCCATTTTTCCAGGTCTCTTGTCAAAGCCCTTAGCATGGGAGTATAATTGGCAGAATATAGACATTCTGGGTCTGCCGTTAGGTGAATACGTAAGTATGTCAAGGAGTCTTTTTCCATCCGGATATTGTAAGTCTACTGTATTCTAACTGTTTCTGCATCCGTTAGGCGTACTGACATAGCACTGGATTTGTGGATATTCGCTTTATATCCTGACACCTCCCCGTATTCTGTTATCACATCCTGCAGTGCCGACATGGAAGCTGTCGGGTCTGTTATGGTCAGGAGGACTTCATCCGCATATACCGAGACCGTAAATTCTTTACCTCCCACTCTGACTCCTCTGATGTTCGGGTGTTTGCGTATCACTTGTAATAAGGGTTCCAGCGTCAACACGAAGAGAAGAGGGGAGAGTGGGTACCCCTGTCTGGTCCCGTTGTATAGCCTAAATGGTTTCAGCAGGGCTCCTGTTATCTGTACCTGTGCCCTCACCTTATGATACAACGCCCTTATGACAGTTATGTATTCCTCCGGGAAGTCCAGATGCTTCAACACTGAGAACAGAAATTGCCACCTAACCCTGTCGAAGGCCTTTTCTGCGTCGATGGACACAATCAGGGTGGGCGTCCCGGTGGCCTTTTGCTTCCAAATCAGGTCGACATTCCTCCTGGTATTCTCAAATAATTGCCTACCTTGGATAAAACCTACCTGGTCTGCGTGTATAAGTGAGTTCAGTAACGGGTTTAATCTATCCACTTGTATTCTCACTAGGATCTTCAAATCTTGGTTAATTAGCAAGATGGGCCTGTAATTTGCAGACTGGAGTGGGTCCTTTCCTGGCTTAGGCAGTAGCACGATCGTGGCAAGGGACATATCGGGTTTAGACTCCATCCCCGACTCAGGTTGTCAAAAAGCCACACCAGGTGAGGTGTAAGCTCTTCCCTAAAGGTCTTGTAGTACGTGCCATCGACTCCATCCAGTCCTGGTGCTTTGTTACCTTTCAGGCCCGATATGGCTCTATCCACTTCTTCTTCTATGATTTCTGCCGCCAGACCATTCACCACCTTCCTATTTAATTTTGTCATTCCTAAGGCATCTAGATATTTTAGTATATGTTCCTCTTCTTGCTCTTCTTGAGTATTCCCCTACGGTGTGTGATGGTATAGACGTTTATAATACTTCTGTCTGTCGGCTTTGATTTTGTCGTGCCATCTGGGTGTCTTTTGGCCGTGATATGAGACCAATCCTGTCTGGGTCAAAGCATCCTGGCCAGGAGAGTGTCTATCTTGTTTGCTTTTTCGAAAAATGCATGTTTTGACCATACCATGGACCTGGCTGTTTCGTCTAACATCACTGTATGGATGTTTCTTCTCCCTGCTTCTAACTGCCTGTAGATCTCCCCATTCGAGGTCATTTGGTGTTTCTGTTCAAGGGTTCTCAGTTGTCCCAATAGGGTCTCCTGCTTTTGATGTTTCATTTTCTTCCTTCTGGTGGCTAACTTGATCAGTGTTACCTCCGGGGTGTTGTTCATGTTGAAGTATTCTATTATCTCTTTCTGGATCTGTTCTACCGCCTCCAGGTCCCGCAACAAGGACGTATTCAATCTCCACGTCCATGGGGTTGCTACGCATAGGTTGCCTAGTGTGATGGAGTGTGGTACACGCCTGTAGCGTTTGCCAAGAAAAGGTCTATCCTTGAGTATGTTCCATGAGGAGCCGAATAATAAGTATAGTCCTTGTCTCCCAGATGGTGAGCCCTCCATACATCTATCATCCCTGTTTCGACAATAACTTAATTGAGCAACCGGTCCTGTCTGCCTATCCCCTGGGACTCCGTCTTTTGAGCTCCTGTCCGCAGCTGGGCACGGGGCCGCATTAAAATCACCCCCCCATTAAAGCCATGCCATGTGGAAGCGCAGAGATTTTGTCCCTCAGCGTGTGCCAGAAACTGGAGTCCGGCTGGTTCGGCGCGTAAAAATTTATCAGATGAATGGTGTGTGAATGTAAGGTGCCTGACACAATAACGCCCTCTGGGTCAGCCTCTTGGGATGTCAACCGGAAGGGACAGCTGTTACAGATAAGAATGGCCACCCCGTTATGTTTGCGGTGGCACCTAGCTTCATTTGATCCCATATAGGTGCGATCCCGTAATCTGAACTTGGTCTTTTTAGGTATATGAGTCTCTTGAATGTACGCAATATTCTCTTCAGTTCCCTGAACATGAGATGGTGCTTCTTAGGGCCGTTAAGGCCCTTAACGTTCAATGTAGTGATCTTGAAGGCCTTTTCTGCGTTGATTGTGTTTTTTTTTTAATCTCTACCTTATGACTTTGTCACCCTTGCTTTTCAGTCTTGCTGTAAGCTATAGTCTTCCACGACATTTTGTCTTGCCACCCAAACTGTAAACCTCTCGTACCTTGCTGTCAGGCCCGGTCATCCCCCAACCCCACCCCCGAGAAAAAAAACCCGCCGCTCCCTATAATAAGAGAAAGGAAATAAAGAAGAGAGAAAAGCAAGAATGTGTTAGAAAGGATCCTGGGCATCAGCCGATGCCCAGAAAATCTGGTCTTGCCCATCGCCAGATTCTTGTGGGGAGCACCTTCCCACATCTCCTCTAGAATCACACTGGGAGGAGCTGTGAATCCCAGAGCCCTGCCTTTTACAAGCCCACCCTTCTCATAATTGACCTCTAAGTGCACTTCAAAAAACCTTTTGGTATATCCCCACCCTGTCCCTCTCTACCAACCACCTCCTTCAGATACTCGAGTCGGTTTCTTTACCAGGTGACCTGTTTGTTACCCCCTCTACACATTCCATCACCCTAGCTTGGGGTAGTGGATTCATTTGTAGCCAGTACCTACAGTAAAACTCCTCCATCTTGGGGTGTCTGCATGGGTATAATGCCCCGGTACGAAGTCGTAGGCCTTCTCATAGTACATAGTAATCCTTTCCAAGAAACTATATTGTCCCCATTAAACAGTGTAACTCCATTATACAGTAAAATTATATACAACCATATTCTAGCCCAATACTTCAAATAGTCACGTGGCCCGTTTCCATTTTTAGGGCTGCTTTCCCCTACTCCTCTGTCGTAATGGCATCCAGGTTTGTGAGCTGTTTCATTTTTAGTCATTATTCTGCAGGAGGGAGGGGGCCCTATCCTTAAGCTCAATGTACAGTAAATACAAAACTATATGTGTGTTGGGGGCAGTGGTGTATCCTGGTTTTGTGCTGCCCTAGGCAGGACAAAACTCAGGCGCCCCCCCCACACGCGCGCGCGACCCCCACCCATCCCTTCCCCCCTGCGCGCGCGACCCCCACCCATCCCTTCCCACCGCCTTCTAAATACACACACTCACTGACAGATACGCGTACACTAGCTAACAGAAACACAAACTCACTGACACACACAGTCAAACACACACACTCACTAGCAGAGACACACTCACAGACACACACTCACAGACAGACACACACACACTAACAGACAGACACACACTAACAGACACACACACTCACTGACACTCACACACACTCACAAACACTCACACACACTCTAACACACACTCACTAACAGACACACACTCACTAACAGACACACACACTCACTAATAGACACACACACTAACACTCACTAACAGACACACACACTCACTAATACTAACAGACACACCACTCACTAACAGACACACACACACACACACTCACTAACAGACACACACACTCACACTCACTAAGCCACACCGCACTCACATTACACGTACTTTTCCCAAACCCCTCCTCCAGCCTCCCTTACCTTTGGGAGTGCTGGGGGAGGGGGTCTCTATCTCCCTGGTGGTCCAGTGGCTGCTGGGTAGCGGGCATTGGCGGGTGGGGCGGAGCACTTCCTGTGAGCTGACTGCTCAGCTCCCTCGGCCTTTAGAGTGAGGCTGGGAGCGGGTGATGGCGTCATATCCGGCTCCCAGCCTCACCTGCTGGCAGGGAGCTGCGAAACAGAAAAAGCCCCAGCACCCCCCGGCGCCCGCGCTCTAATTAGCCCGAGGCTAACAAGACATTTGCCTTGGGCATTTGGGGGGCGGCTTTTTTTGCCGCCCCCTGAAAAATGCCACCCAAGGCAAATGCCTTGTTTGTCTCACGGCTAAAACGCCCCTGGTTGGGGGTATCCCCTGCGTGCATAGTGGCCCTGCTGCCTTCCAATTACCGCAGGCCAGCCGCTAAGATAAGAATAACCCTCTTAGGTGGGGCGCCTCCGACGGGCCTCCAGTATTTTAATTCCCCTTATCTCTATCTGTGAGAAGTTACCTCTCCCTAGAGTGCCTCCCACCTCCCATTAGTTACCTCCATCCCTCCGTATCTATATGACCCATACAGCGACAGGACTGTTCGAGATAAACGTAACCAGGTTTGCTTAATAGTATGGGGAGCCTTTGCCCTGTTGTGTCTACCCACTCCCGTCCAGCGGTATCGCCTCTACCGTGGGGATCTCTTATTGAGCATTTATTTGTATATTTCAAGTATATTCTTTTTCCCCCGGCTTTGGGGGGGGAAGGCGGGGGTCTGGGGGGCTGGGGAAGGTAAATACTTGTTACCATTTCTGCTCCCAAGTGTACAATATTACATGGAAGGATAAAATGAGGGCTTCAGAATATCGGTTGGGGATTTCCCTTCCCGCGCTAACAGTGTGTCTTCCCCCCAACAGTGGCCATGCCACTTACTTATTAGGGAAAAAACAATCCCCCCTTTTGACTTACTATCTCATTCTGTGTCCAATATGTTGCACACAAGTCCGTGAAATAAGATACCCTTCTTTCAGTTGCAATCACATAGAGCAGGAGACCAATTGCAAAATTACAAACTTATAAACATAAACTTGTAGCAGTAAATATTGTAGCAGTTACATCCTAGTTAGGATCACATTTTACATCGGATCATCGTCCGTGGAAGGCCACCTCCCGCTTGGGGAAAAAGAGCAAAGAAATAAAAAAAAACCCGGACTCCCATCCCAAAACCCGCGAAGCTATAAGTCATCAACCTTGTGGTAGGCCCTTATCCCCGTCCCCTCCCGCATTTTGGAAGCTCCTTCACCCACCCCAGTTAAGGTCTAGGTACCACTTCTTTAGTACGGTAGTGCAGGAACCGAACTATTACATCTCTTGGGGCATTCCCCTCAGCTCTCTGTGCACGCATTGCCCTGTGCACCATTTCCATATTCCAGCGCTCCTCCGGGAGGTCCGGAAGGAGAGGCCTCAGGCAGGGGCGTTTTAGCCGCGAGGCAAACAAGGCATTTGCCTTGGGCGGCATTTTTCAGGGGGCGGCAAAAAAAGCCGCGCCCCAAATGCCCAAGGCAAATGTCTTGTTAGCCTCGCGGCTAACAGACATGCTGGGCGCCGGGCTGGCTCATTGAGGCTGGGAGCCTGGCTCTGCAGCGCGCGAGGGAGCTGAGCAGTCAGCTCACAGGAAGTGCTCCCTCGTCAGCCGCCCACCCGCCAATGCCGCCCACCCAGCAGCCACTGGACCACCAGGGAGATAGAGAACCCCTCCCCAGCACTCCCAAAGGTAAGGAGGCTGGAGGAGGGGGGGGTTTAAAAAGTACATGTGTTAATGCCTAGGACAGCACAAAACCAGGATACACCACTGGC
This sequence comes from Pelobates cultripes, assembly GCA_933207985.1. NCBI lineage: Eukaryota > Metazoa > Chordata > Amphibia > Anura > Pelobatidae > Pelobates > Pelobates cultripes. Next base: position 132,631,109 of record OW240919.1, on the reverse strand, counting down.
CTCAGGATGGAGAGTAAAATCTCCTGCAGGTTTTCCTCTCTGCCCTCCGGCAGGCCCCTTAAGCGGAAGTTATTCCTTCGCGACCGATTCACCATGTCTTCCTTTGCTAGGTCAGTTTCAACTGCATGTGCAGTGAGGCGGTTCACCCGGTCGACCAACGCATTATAGGCCTGCATGGTAGCATCCATTCGTTCCTCCAACCTCGTGGGCCATTCCCCCAGGGCTCCTATGTTGGCCTGCAGGACCGCCGTTGCTTTGGCAATTTCCTCGGCGAGGTAGGTCCGGACCTCAGCCAGCCTCGCCAATATTGTGTCCTGTTCAATGGAGGAGGCCTCTTTACTCCCACGAGGTGAGGCCTGTGAGGATCATCCGTCGCCATCTTAGCACTCCGGCCGGCCCTGAGGAGGTTTAGAACAGTACCCCCAGATTCCGACACCTTCTTCGCCTGCTTCTTCGGGAGTCTCTTCTCCATGGTAGGGGGCAAGGTGGGGAGAAAAAATGCAGTGTTTAGGTCGCTTTTGTGAGCTTTTGGGCGCGATCAGAGTGGAGCCCTAAAGAGACACATCCAGTCTTCTCGACGGTCAGGCCACACCCCCCCACCATTCACTATTTAGTGACTAAAAACTTTAAGATAAAATAAAGACTAAGCATACACATATGCGAGCATAAATCCATCAATCTCTTATCCACTCTCCTTTTTATCTCTTTCTGTTACCAATTTCTCCTGCCTTTTTCCCTTGATGTTCTTTCCTAGACTCAGATTCATCAATGAATCTTGCAGCATATGAAGTTTACATACTGAAGGACAAGACTTTCCATTATAAAGCAGAATTATGTTTCCAGGAAAATATGCTGCATCTAGCATCCCTTGTCTCTAGGACTAGATTTGGAAATATCTTGACATTTCACACATTTTTTTTATTGGTTTTATCTAACCAGGTAGGAACATTCTTAATAACCTATCAAGAATTATTCATACATGTCCTACCTTTGAATATAGTTCTCTGATATAACGATGTAACTATTCCACATCACTCGTATTACCTTTCACTAATTTATGATGAAAGCAAAGTACATTTATCCATTAGTTATAAAAATATTTTATTACATCTGCAATAGTCAGACTACATTAAATTGCATGGTTAGCAATTTCTGCTATATAGCAAAACGGTCCATGTTGTCTAAATGTACTTCTGCCATTATTATTCTCTTAAAATAAGCTTTTTCCATCAGTAGTACATAAGCACTTTTGTGGGTTCTAATTCCTATGATGGTCAACAGTTTTTTGTCTAGCTGGGAATTATGGGGACATTAGTAAAATGTGTACAAGTTCTCAAACATAGAGATTTTGTAATGTTGATCTATTGATACTGGTGTTGTTACTATAATTAATTTATATATAACTTCAATAATGTATTTATATAGCTCAAAAGATGACAAAACAAATAACACACGTAAGACAGTTACACTGGAGCTCACACAGAATAGCAAAACAAATCCCTCTGCAATTGTGACAAAATTTAGGTGAAAATAACACAGCCAGACACAGTAACAAAACATACAATGTTAAGGGATCATGCTCTTGTACATCTGCAAACGTGGTGTACATGATACAGTGTACAGCATCTGACAAAGGTTGCTACATTGGAGATATTGGCCTTAAACTGCACCTCAAATTGAACCTACACTGACACTCACAAGGAAAACAAATAATATAATCCTGTTGGATGCCATTTTACCCCTCTCCCCCTCTCAAACAACATCTGCTGTTTTAAGTACTAAACTCTGTTATATTGATCAGTGTTGCTTCAGACCTCAGGAAGAGAGCATAACTTGCAAAAGTAACCTTTAAATATTATGTTAGTTTAAGAATAAAAGTATCATTGCATACAGTAATAATCTGGTTATATGTCTGTCTGTCCGTCAATCTGTTCATTTGTCTATGTGTCTGTCTATCTGCTTCTAGTGGTCATCATGGTAATAGCTCCATTTTTAGCACTTTGCACCATTTTTCAGAACACAACACATTTGTACATTTTTTTGTTTACGTTCAAGTTCCTGTTTTTCATTACTCTATAAATGTCTTTAAACTTTCCACCTATTTTGAACATACAAACAATTTAACTTTCTTAAGCCTTTTCTTCTCTCTGTGGTTTAACATGAATTCCTATCTACTCCAATACATGGGCAATCAGATGCATTGTAATATCCCAAATATGTTTTAAATAGAAGGGCATTAGCACGGGTGCGCATTGCAATCACATCAGAAAATTAGGATTGGTGATTGCATTAGATATTCAGTTTCCTTCATGGAACAATTTGCAGGTCAACTAATTCATAAAATAACAAGTGTACATTGATTATAACATTAGGCAGACAATAAGATAGTTTTGCAGACATTTAAATTACTAAAATTTAAATTCACCCTGATAGCAATGGTACTGGTCAAATGGTATTAAATGTAAACAATATGGAAGATGTAATAAACGATTGCAAAGAAAAACATGTAACCAACATGATAAATGTTGTTATATACTTGAACCAAGGAGCCTTGTTTCAGAAAATTGCCTAATTAAGTATTATTTTACTTTAACCTAGGCCTAGCAGTCCTAGAAAACCTGCATGCCACAGTATTTGTACAATTGCAGTAGTCATAGAGGAGTTGCCTTGAGAACTAGTAACTGCAGCTACTTTTAAGCTATAGCATTTTCTCATTGTTGCACCTTCCTAGTAGGATAATGGTTATCCTTGCTTTATATGTATATATTATGCATCAAATATGTTTATTTATACCCCTCTTTTAATCTTTTCTTTATAAGTAGGTACATTGCCCTTAGTTTATACTGTATCTTTATTGACTGATAGCTTTTTCAAATATGGCAGCTTGTTACTGCATGGGGTCATGCGGACACGTTACTTCTGGATTTACAGTTACTGTTGCAAATACTGCCCACTATCCCTTATTACCAGTGGTTGGAACATTTCTAGTCTCTCTTCAGCACCATCCACACGGTCCAAGTTTCTGTACTCCATCACATCCCACAACAGCCAAAAAAAATTGAATGAGTTTGATTAGATTCCCACTCTTGAATAGGCTGTTAATGCTATTAAGCAGCTAAAAAGTAGCAAGGCAGCAGGAGTCAATGGAATTCTGCCTTAAGTCTAGACGTATGGGTGTCTAGCTTTACAAACTAAACTTCATGATTTATTTGTCTGCTTCTGGGAACAAGGAAATCTACCACAGGACTTCTGTGATGCTAGATTCATCACCCTGTACAAGAAGAAGAGATAAAAGTCTGACTGCTCCAACTATTGGGGGATAACACTGCTCTCCGTCACAGGAAAAATCCTTGCGAGGGTACTTTTGGACAGATTGGACCCACTATTGCAGAAGAACTATTTTCAGAGAGCCAATGTGGCTTCATAGCTAAAAGATGCACCCTCGATATGGTATTTCTTCTCAGACAGTTCCAAGAAAAATGTCGGGAACAGAACAAGGCATTATATGTGACATTCATAGACCCCACCAAAGCATCCCATACTGAGAGCAGAAAAGGTATGTGGCAAAATCTTGGAACACCTAGTATGTCCCCCTAAGTTCCTCAATATGATAATTCAGCTACTCGAAGATCAACTTAGCCAAGTCAGACAAAGCAACAACCTCTCAGAACCCTTCCTTCTAGGCAATGGTTTAAAACAAGGTTGTGTTCTTGCAAGAACTTTTCTCACAATCTTTTTCAGATTAATGCTTCAAAGGGCCACTGTAGGCCAAGATTTACAAAGAGATAGCAGACTGGCTAAATCAAACAAAGCTTTCGGCAGACAGTATTAGAGAGTCTAGAACAGCAAATATCTGAAGACAGGCACAAAGATGAGTGTTTACAAAGCTGTCATACAGATCACTTTCCTGTATGGCTGTGAGTCATGGGTTACCTATTGCCATTATCTGCAACTCCTTGAGCGCATTCCCCAACACTGCCTCTGCACAATCCTCATCATCCATTGGAATGGCTTCATCTCCAACATCAAAGTTCTCAAACAGAGACCACCAGCATCAAGGTGATGCTTTTAAGGTCACAGCTGTGCTGGGCAGGGCATGTCTCCAAGATAGAAGATTATCGCCTAACTTAGGTTGTGCTGTACCACTGGACACCGCAACAGAGGAGCACCAAATAAGAGGTACATAAAGGAGACCACAACAGAGGAGCATCAAATAAGAGGTACACAAAAGACACCACAACAGAGGAGCAAAAAAGGATAGGTACTCTGAAGAATTCCATTTACAACAGTCACATTGACCATGATCACTGGTCTGCTCTAACCTCTGATTGGGAGACTTGAAGACACATCATTCATAAGGTGTCAGGAAACTGACAGGGATCCAATACGCAGAGTGCGCACAGAAGGAGGTACGTATACCGGACCTTAGAATGGCCGGACTAACGTAAGGACAAAGCAAGAATAGTCAAAAGGTAAGCCGAGGTCAAGGGAGCCGGAGGACAGGTAAGCGAGATACAAGCCGAGTCAAAGGAGAGGAGAGGACAACAGGACAAAAGACAAGCAAGGGTCAAAACCGGAAACACTAGCTAAAGAACGCGCTGAGTGACTAGCAAGCTAGAACCACGACAGGGCAATGAGCAGTAGTAAAGGTTTCCTTTAAATACCCTGTTACCTAAATAGAGACCACGCCCCCAAAAGGTCCGGAATAGCGGTTCCCGGCACTTTATGCAAATGCCGACGTCATGACGTCGACGCTAGCCGTCGCGTCATAAAAGGGGGAGGAGCTAGCGCGGCCGGCGCGAAAACGGCCGGAATATGCCGAAATGCTAGGGGAAGGGAGCCCCTAAGCAGAGAGGATGTCCTCCCTGGATACATCACCAACAGGTACCCTGACAGTACCCCCCCTTCTAGAAACGCCCACCGGGCGGATGGGCCCTGTCGTAATGTCAGGAAACTGACAGGGATCCAATACGCAGAGTGCGCACAGAAGGAGGTACGTATACCGGACCTTAGAATGGCCGGACTAACGTAAGGACAAAGCAAGAATAGTCAAAAGGTAAGCCGAGGTCAAGGGAGCCGGAGGACAGGTAAGCGAGATACAAGCCGAGTCAAAGGAGAGGAGAGGACAACAGGACAAAAGACAAGCAAGGGTCAAAACCGGAAACACTAGAAAGAACGCGCTGAGTGACTAGCAAGCTAGAACCACGACAGGGCAATGAGCAGTAGTAAAGGTTTCCTTTAAATACCCTGTACCTAAATTGAGACCACGCCCCCAAAAGGTCCGGAATAGCGGTTCCCGGCACTTCACATAAATGCCGACGTCATGACGTCGACGCTAGCCGTCGCGTCATAAAAGGGGGAGGAGCTAGCGCGGCCGGCGCGAAAACGGCCGAAATATGCCGAAATGCTAGGGGAAGGGAGCCCCTAAGCAGAGAGGATGTCCTCCCTGGATACATCACCAACAGGTACCCTGACATAAGGATGTCTATTGCTTTGAGAAGGCACACAGGAAAGATATTGAGAATAAAAATAAACAGAGGATGGACCATTACATTGTGGCATCAAACTCAGATCAGATTTTCCTTGCACCTGCTATGGCTGGATCTGTCTGTCCCGCATTGGCCTCATCAGCCACCAGTGAGTCTGCAGCAGAGATGGACAACTCTTTTCCTAAATCTTCATTTATGAAGTCAAACCAATCAAACACTATGCCTTGGCAGACTGCCCTCATTGATAAGTTGTGTTCCCCTGACCACCCTACTATGGTACTCACTTTAAACATAGACTAGCTTACCAACATTCTCATCAATACATTGCTCAATATCCAATCTCTCACAATCCACTAAGGATATGTGGACTGTCCCTTCTCTCTCTTGAGTTACTTTTCTTAAAAATATTTTGGTAAAAAATACTTTGAGCAAGTGTCTCATTCAAACTCATTATGCACCCCTGTTTCCCTTATTGGGATATGTATATCTGCTAGTGCTGAAGTGATAAATGATGCATACATGGTTACTAATACTACACTATGCTATAATGCTATAAACTTTGTGCAACTTTTATGGTTATCATTATTGCTATTGTCATAACTTTTATCCTTTTCATCCATATTTAATTTTTGTTCTTATTGTTATGTTTAATATAAATTGATCTCTCATTGATGATCTCTTTCCATACATGAGATTGAATTCACATTGAAACACAGTTATAGTATAATTAATCTGTTTAAGGATCCTAAATGATTCTTTGTATTAATTGCAAACAACCGGCTGTAACATGATCCTTTTTGTAGCTCTGTACGGTGATATATATTATAATGTTCTTTGGTTTAATGCCTAAAGACCAATAACCATTAAAAAAAAAAAGAAATATATAATATATATGTGAATGTGTTCAATATGTACACATTCATAGTTTACTATTTTGCATCAACGCCCAAACAGGTACAGCCAGCCATCATATTCCATCATATTTTATACTTAATCCTACACTGCTGCAAATAACATTTTTTTAACCATTGTTTAGAGTGTGATCCAAAAGGACGGTCAGTGAGTTTCTGTGTTTCCATTTTGTTTCTGATACCTGCACTTTCATCTTGCTTTTAAATATTTCTTTAATCAAGTTTGTGGCGGGTCCGCTGCCTGTTTGTGCATTGCCTTGTTATAAGCTGTGTGTTTCCCTGTTATTTCGTATAAATGTGCATGCTCCCCATTCGGGAGGTTTTCCACAAAGGGAATTCATTTACCTCTCGAACGGGGACCTGTCAGGTCCCCTGCTACCAAGCCGCTCGCGGCGACCTTGCATCCCCAGTTGTGGCGAGTGGCCTCTTCTGGTTCTCATACGAAACGCGCGGCTACCTCCACCACCACGTAGCAAACAAACAGTATTTCTGATGCTGCACGCTCACGTGCTGAGCCATTTTACATACGCCCTGCTTGGTCACATGACCAGGCACACGGGGATGACGCTAAGCACCAGAGGGGAGGTAAGAAGCACACATGCATAGTAATTAACAAACAGTGGAAGTTAGCCAATGAGACACACCCTGTGTGTATATAAGCTCACTTCCCCTTCCCCTCAGTTCCCTGTAATGGTCTTTGGTTTACCATTGAGCATTGCACTTGTTATTTGGATTTCCCGGTTATTGATCTTTGGCTTTGTCTATCGTTCTTCTGTCTCTCTGTTTCCATTGACTTTGGCTCGTGCTATTGACTATCTATTTTGCATAACCCGACCCTTCTAAGGATCGGTATTGCAATTCTCTCTACGCTGTCTTGTCTGCGTTTTAGGGTTCCCTAGTGAATGTTACATTACAACAGGGCCAAATGGAACCAGCAGACATTTTGCAGCAGTTGGCTGCTCAGAACTGATTGAGAAGCAGGACTACCGCTTGGACCAGTTTGCCCACCCGCTGCAGACCATTCTGTAGCATACCACTAACCTCCAACCAGAGGCACAACAACCCACTAGATCCTACTCGTGTATCTGTACAGGTTGGTTCCACCCACTCTGTACACGACACCACCACAATGTTACAGTGGTGAGTACTTTGTCGCCGGTTCTTGAACCAGATCAATATACACCTGGTCATGAACCCACACTCCTTTCCCACTGACAGGTCTAATATAGCCTTTGTTATTAACCACCTCTCTGGTACTCTGACCTAGTCCAAGTCTTTGAGAAAAGAGAACCTGAGAAACTTCCTCCCCATCGCCCTTATGATTGTGCGATAGATCTGCTGCCAGGGACTATGCCACTTACGTTTTGAGTCTTTTACCTCTCTGAACATAAAAATAAGGTCATCAAGGAGTACCTGAAGAAAAGGTTCATTAGGAGATCATCCTCTCTGGTTTCTTCTTCGTATCGAAGAAAGAGGGTGATCTCAGACCCTGCATAGATTACAGGGACCTAAACAAGATCATGATACATAATGTGTATCCAATTCTGCTTATCACGGAACTATAAAGGTTTCCAAGTGGTTCACCAAACTGGATCTCAGGGGGCATATAACTTGATCAGAATAAGGGAACAAGACGAGTGGAAAACTACTTTCAACACTCGTAGCGGCCACTATGAGTATTTAGTAATGCCCTTCAGCCTCTGTAATGCCCTTGCTGTTTTCCAAGACTTCATCAATGATGTCCTCTGTGATCTCCTGCACATATGTGTTGCAGTATACCTGGATGACATATTGGTGTACTCTCCTGATTTATATACCCACCATAAACATGCAGATCAGTATTGAAGAAACTGCTAGAGAATGGTCTGTGTTGCAAACTCGAGAAGTGCCTTTTCGATCAGATCTCACTGCAGTTCTTGGGATACATCAAATCTGACAAGGGCTCAGTGGGGGCAGCCGGAGGGCCTGCAGCTGTAAGAGCATGAGGCATGTCTGGATAGAGAATTTTGAATTGTAAATCACAAGTGTTGGAAAGCTAAGTAGAAAGTATGCAGAAGATAAAACCTAAACTGATGCCAACCCATAGTTTAGTGCATATAAATGTAGGAAATAAAATAAAAACATAGAAACGTAGACTGTGAAGGCAGATAAGAACCATTTGGCCCATCTAGTCCAATTGTCTAAATACTTTCATTAGTCTTTGGCCTTATTTTATATATAGAGTAGCCTTATGCCTATCCCATGCATGCTTAACCCCTTAAGGACACATGACGGAAATATTCCATCATGATTCCCTTTTATTCCAGAAGTTGTGTCCTTAATGGGTTAAACTCCCTCACTTTGTTAACCTCCACCACTTCAGCTGAAAAATTATTGTACCCACTATCCTTTGCTTTGGTGTGCTTTGCTGATAATGTTTTAGTCAATATTATGATTTAAGGATAATGAGATGAGAAGACAATTGAAGATTATGCTAGCTTCAGTGTACTTATAATTTTAATAATGAGATGAGGGGAGCTGTTGCATCTCATTCTTCACTGAACTCCGCAGCAACAACCAAAACTTACATGGAAACAAAGAACCAAGCAAAACAAGCAGAGTATATAAGGGGAAGCAGCCATAAAGGACCCCTATAGGCACCCAGACTAGTGATGCACCGAACGGTTCGCCGGCGAACAGTTCCTGGCGAACATAGCGTGTTCGCGTCCGCCGCGGACGGCGAACACATGCGCGGTTCGATCCGCCCCTTATTCGTCATCATTGAGTAAACTTTGACCCTGTACCTCACAGTCAGCAGACACATTCCAGCCAATTAGCAGCACACCCTCCCTAGCAGACCCTCCCACCTACTGGACGGCATCCATTTTACATTCATTCTCAAGCTGCATGCTTAGTGAGAGGAGGGAAAGTGTAGCTGCTGTTGATTAGATAGGGAAATGCATAGCTAGGTTAGGGTATACAATGTCCACTACAGTCCTGAAGGACTCATCTGATCTCTGCTGTAAGGACAGCACCCCAAAAAGCCCTTTTTAGGGCTAGAACATCAGTCTGCTTTTTTTTTTTGTGTGTAATGTAATTGCAGTTAGTTGTCTGCCACTGCTGCCAGCTTCTGTGTCAGGCTCACAGTGGATACTGTGCCCAGTGCCACCACTCACTCACTGGTGTCACAATAGCTTGCATTTAAAAACAAAGAACTTTTTTCACTATTATAGATTGAATAGCAGTTAGTTGTCTGCCACTGCTGCCAGCTTCTGTGTCAGGCTCACAGTGGATACTGTGCCCATTTGTCCAGTCAGTGCCACCACTCATATCTGGTGTCACAATAGCTTGCATTTAAAAACAAAAAACTTTTTTCACTGTTATAGATTGAATAGCAGTCAGTGTCCTTAAAGCGGGTGTGTCAGCTCACAGTGGATACTGTGCCCAGTGCCACCACTCACTGGTGTCACAATAGCTTGCATTTAAAAACAAAAAACTTTTTCACTGTTATAGATTGAATAGCAGTCAGTGTCCTTAAAGTGGGTGTGTTAAGCTCACAGTGGATACGGTGCCCAGTGCCACCACTCACTGGTGTTACAATAGCTTGCATTTAAAAACAAAAAACTTTTTTCACTGTTATAGATTGAATAGCAGTTGTCTCAAAGCGGGTGTGTCAGCCCTACAGCGTGTACTCTGCCAACCTTTGCCAGTTCACAGTGCCACTCATATCTGGTGTCACAATAACTTGCATTTAAAAACAAAAAACTTTTTTCACTGTTATAGATTGAATAGCAGTTAGTTGTCTCAAAGCGGGTGTGTCAGGCTCACAGTGGATACTGTGCCCAGTGCAACCACTCACTCACTGGTGTCACAATAGCTTGCATTTAAAAACAAAAAACTTTTTTCACTGTTATAGATTGAATAGCAGTTAGTTGTCTGCCACTGCTGCCAGCTTCTGTGTCAGGCTCACAGTGGATACTGTGCCCATTTGCCCAGTGCCACGACTCATATCTGGTGTCACAATAGCTTAAGCTTGACATTTAAAAATAAAAATAAAAATTTCACTGGGTGTCAGGCCTCCTTCAGCGTGTGCTCTGCAGACCTCTGCCCGTGTACTTTGCCACTCATATCTGGTGTCTCTATAGCATGCTTTTACAAAGAAAAAAAGTTTTTCAGTGTAAGCTAATAGCAGTCAGTGTCCTTAAAGCGGGTGTCAGGCCTCCTTCAGCGTGTTCTCTGCAGACCTTTGCCCGTGTACTTTGCCACTCATATCTGGTGTCTCTATAGCGTGCTTTTACAAAGAGAAAAAGTTTTTCAGTGTAAGCTAATAGCAGTCAGTGTCTTTAAAGCGGGTGTCAGGCCTCCTTCAGCGTGTGCTCTGCAGACCTCTGCCCGTGTACTTTGCCACTCATATCTGGTGTCTCTATAGCGTGCTTTTACAAAGAAAAAAAGTTTTTCAGTGTAAGCTAGTAGCAGTCAGTGTCCTTAAAGTGCGTGTCAGGCCTCCTTCAGCGTGTTCTCTGCAGACCTTTGCCCATGTACTTTGCCACTCATATCTGGTGTCTCTATAGCGTGCTTTTACAAAGAAAAAAAGTTTTCAGTGTAAGCTAATAGCAGTCAGTGTCCTTAAAGCGGGTGTCAGGCCTCCTTCAGCGTGTGCTCTGCAGACCTCTGCCCGTGTACTTTGCCACTCATATCTGGTGTCTCTATAGCGTGCTTTTACAAAGAAAAAAAGTTTTTCAGTGTAAGCTAATAGCAGTCAGTGTCCTTAAAGCGGGTGTCAGGCCTCCTTCAGCTAGTGCTCTGCAGACCTCTGCCCGTGTACTTTGCCACTCATATCTGGTGTCTCTATAGCGTGCTTTTACAAAGAAAAAAAGTTTTTCAGTGTAAGCTAATAGCAGTCAGTGTCCTTAAAGCGGGTGTCAGGCCTCCTTCAGCGTGTTCTCTGCAGACCTTTGCCCGTGTACTTTGCCACTCATATCTGGTGTCTCTATAGCGTGCTTTTACAAAGAAAAAAAGTTTTTCAGTGTAAGCTAATAGCAGTCAGTGTCCTTAAAGCGGGTGTCAGGCCTCCTTCAGCTAGTGCTCTGCAGACCTCTGCCCGTGTACTTTGCCACTCATATCTGAAGGTGTCTCGCGTGCTTTACAAAGAAAAAGTTTTTCAGTGTAAGCTAATAGCAGTCAGTGTCGCTTAAAGCGGTGTCAGGCCTCCTTCAGCTAGTGCTCTGCAGACCTCTGCCCGTGTACTTTGCCGCATATCTGGTGTCTCTATAAGCGTGCTTTTACAAAAGAAAAAAAGTTTTTCAGTGTAAGCTAATAGCAGTCAGTGTCGCTTAAGCGGGTGTCAGGCCTTCAAAGCGTGTGCTCGCAGGCCTCTGCCAGTGTGCTTTGCCACTCTTATCTGGTGTCACAATAGCGTGCATTTTAAAACCAAAAAACTTTTTTCACTGTTATAGATTGAATAGCAGTTAGTTGTCTGCCAGCGGGTGTGTCAGGCTCACAGTGGATACTGTGCCCAGTGCCACCACTCACTCACTGGTGTCACAATAGCTAGCATTTAAAACCAAAACTTTTGGTCAGGCTCACAGTGGATACTGTGCCCATTTGCCAGTTCACAGTGCCACTCATATCTGGTCTCTGTGCTTGCATTTAAAACAAAAACTTTTTTCACTGTTATAGATTGAATAGCAGTTAGTTGTCTTCAAGCAAGTGTATCAGGCCTGCGCGTGTACTCTGCCAGTTTACAGTGCCACTCATATCTGGTGTCATAATAGCTTGCATTTTGAAACAAACACTTTTCACTGTTATAGATTGAATAGCAGTTAGTTGTCTTCAAGCAAGTATCAGGCCTACAGCGTGTACTCTGCCAGTTTACAGTGCCACTCATATCTGGTGTCATAATAGCTTGCATTTAAAACAAAAACTTTTTCACTGTTATAGATTGAATAGCAGTTAGTTGTCTGCCAGCGGGTGTGTCGAATCCGCACTGGATATTACTGTGCCCGAATTAACCCACCACTCACTCACTGGTACCCGGACGAAATTTATTTTCACAAAAGGCAATCCCCAACCTGTACTCGATTGTGCAAAAGGAAATAATGGCATGTCTGGCACAGTGTTGGGGCAAGGGTCCATCTGACCACTGATACCTGGTCTGCAAAGCATGGTCAGGGCAGGTATATCACCTACACTGCGCATTGGGCAAACCTGCTGGCGGCTGCCAAGCATGGAATGCGTGGCTCTGCAGAGGAGTTGGTGACACCGCCACGACTTGCAGGCAGGCCTGCTGCCACCTCCTCTAGTCCTCCTACTCCATCCTCTTCCATAACCTCCTCGGCTGAGTCCTCTTCTGCTGCTGCGTCTTGCTCCACATCAGCGGATAGGGGACGTAACAGGGATTAAACTGATAAGAATAGTACTACTTAACACACCACTCCTATCTGGTGGCACATTAGATTGCACGCGCAGTGCCCCAAATTTTTTGTGATCTGTGAGTAAGGTAAACGGTTGTCCATACAAGTAAGGTTGCAGCTTTTTGAGGGCCCACACCACCACCAGGCACTCCTTTTCAATGGCAGTGTATCTACTTCTGTTACAGACTGCCATTTGTAACTGTTTTTTTTTATTTGACAAATTGCCCTGCTTCCCTGTGTTATGGAGAAGCCTAATTGCCAGCCTTCTGCCCCATGACTATGGACCTAGTGGGTATGGCGATTTGACTGTATTTGTGGGATCTGAGCGCTGTTTGGATATATTGAGCACTCAGATCCAAGCCATCTGGGGATAGGTTGAATGTGGGGGTTCTGTTCAGTATGATAGGAGTTAGGTATTTATGTGTCTTTTTGTGTCTTTTGCTAACATGTGGTTAATGGAGTCTGCCTCTATCCCTGGATATAAGTGGATTATTTTCCCCATTGTCTCCTGGATAGAGGGCTCTGTAAAACCGGTTTGGGCCAGATAACCATGCTGCCAGCCAGGCCCCAAAAGATACTTTTGCTAACTTTTGAACCCCTTGTCTGATTTGTGCCATTTTTTTATATGTTGCTCCCCTGAATGGATTGATTCTAAATATGTAATTTGTATGAAGATTGGATTATGGTTTTCAAGTTACAGGGGATGGGTAAAAACTGTATTTTTACTGCCTGTGTTTAATTATGTTAACCCATTTTGTAACTTAATTAGATCACAGGCAGAGGGGAGGATTTTTGTGTGTAATTGCTGGGAGTGTTTCTGTAATGTACATTTATTATTGGTTGTTGTGTAAAACCCTGTGGGTGGTCCTATCTCAGGGAAACCTGCATAAAAGAAGGTTCTTTGTGTGCCAATAAACAGATCTTCTTGACCCTCAATACGTAGCCTTGTCTTGTTATTGGAGGGAACTGCTATATCACACTGGGGATTGCTATGCTCTGCATACTCCTCTGAGCTTGAATCACTTAGCTCTTCTAAGAGTTTGTTCCTGACACGTGTTTGGAGTCCTCAGGAAACGCTAGGAGCATCCATCAACGGAGGGTACTCGGTCGGAGTACAGGGAGCTCCATTACAACTTCCCTGGGCAAAAGTTTCCGGCTTAGATAAGCCCCGGGTTGCTCGCCGCCATCTGCTCCGACTTGGCTCAGTACTGCTCCCAATCCAAGCATAGAAGCGTCTGTATGGACGAGAAAGCGTTTAGTTGGATCAGGAGCAGAAAGTATAGGTGATTTAATGAGCGCCGTCTTGAGCTGTTGGAAGGCCTGTTCACACTCTGGGGCCCATACTACTATCTTGGGGAGGTTTTTACGCGTTCCTATATGGCACTTACTGGGCTTTAGGGTCAGTCCGGCCTCCCTAATCCGGTCTAGTACGGCTCCTATGTGGGTCAGGTGTTAGGGCCAGGAGCAGCTAAAAATGGCTATATCATCCAAGTAGGCGCAGGCATACTCCTGAAACCCATCCAGTAGCCGATCTACCATCCTCTGAAAGTTAGCCGGGGCATTCTTCATCCCGAATGGCATGGCCTTAAACTGATACAGGCCAAACGAGGTGACAAATGCCGACTTGTGGATGGCGTCCTCGGCTAATGGAATTTGCCAGTACCCCTTGCACAGATCTATTGTGGTGAGGTACTGGCCTCTGGCCATTTTGTCTAGGAGCTCGTCTATCCGGGGCATAGGGTAGGCGTCTGAGGTTGTTTTATCATTTAGCCTCTGGTAGTCTACACAGAAACGGGTCGTGCCGTCCCGTTTCGGTACTAGTACTACCAGGGAGGCCCAGGGGCTGTCAGAGTGTTCTATCACCCCTAACTGCATCATTTCCTCAATTTCTTTCTGAATATTTTCTTTAACTGCTTCGGGTATGCGATAGGCGGTTTGGCGAAGGGGGGTCTGGTCTAGGGTTTCAACTTTGTGAGTGGTTAGCGGACTGTACCCAGGTAGGTTGGAAAACGTGGCCCCCTTGTCCTGGATTAGTCTTTGGACCTGGGTTCGCTCCTGGGGGTCTAACCGTTCTCCTAACTGTACTTCTCCCAGGTCTCCGCTCTGGCCCTCTAGGTCTAGGAGATCTGGGAGTGGCAAATTATCATAATCTTCAGTGGCAGGTGCACAGATCGCGGTTACCTCTTCCGTGCGCTCGTGGTATGGCTTGAGCATGTTCACATGGAGCATGCGCTTGCCTCCCGTGCCTGTGACCGCACCGATCACAAAGGTGGTATCACAAACCTGCTCTACCACCTTGTATGGGCCCTGCCAGGAAGCCTGCAACTTGTCCTTGTGGACAGTGTCAATCCATATCTGCCAAGTGACCCTATGTAGGGGGAACAGTCTCTATTCTGCTCTGTGTCAGTGTGTATCATGGTCTCTGAGGGCAGGTGTCAATCCATATCTGCCAAGTGACACTATGTAGGGGGAACAGTCTCTATTCTGCTCTCTGTCAGTGTGTATCATGATCTCTGAGGACAGGTATCAATCCATATCTGCCAAGTGACCCTATGTAGGAGGAACAGTCCCTATTCTGCTCTGTGTCAGTGTGTATCAGGGACCCTTAGGACAGGTGTCAATGCATATCTGCCAAGTGTAGGGGGAACAGTCCCTATGTGAGGAGGAGGAACTGGAAATGAGTAGCTCGGCATCCAACCTTGTGCAAATGGGGTCTTTCATGCTGTCGTGCCTGTTGAGGAACCCTCGTATAAAAAGGCTGAAGGAGAACGACCTGTGCTGGGTGTCCACGCTACTAGACCCCGGTATAAGCAGACAGTGGCGGAAATGTGACCGAATTACAAGTCGGAAAGGATGCACCATTTGCAAAATAAATTAAAAAGTATGCTTTACACAGCGTATAAGGGTGATGTCACAGCACAACGGGAATCTAACAGGGGAAGAGGTGAAAGTCATCCTCCTCCTCCCACGACCACACCATATCTGCCAAGTGACCCTATGTAGGGGTAACAGTCCCTATTCTGCTCTGTGTCAGTGTGTATTAGGGGCTCTGAGGACAGGTGTCAATCCATATCTGCCAAGTGACCCTATGTAGGAGGAACAGTCCCTATTCTGCTCTGTGTCAGTGTGTATCAGGGATCCCTAGGACAGGTGTCAATCCATATCTGCCAAGTGACCTATGTAGGGGGAACAGTCTCTATTCTGCTCAGTGTCAGTGTGTATCATGGTCTCTGAGGACAGGTGTCAATCCATATCTACCAAGTGACCCTATGTAGGGGGAACAGTCTCTATTCTGCTCTGTGTCAGTGTTTATCAGGGATCCTTAGGATAGGTGTCAATCCATATCTGCCAAGTGGCCCTATGTAGGGGGAACAGTCCCTATTCTGCTCTGTGTCAGTGTGTATCAGGGGCTCTGAGGACAGGTGTCAATCCATATCTGCCAAGTGACCCTATGTAAGGGGAACAGTCTCTATTCTGCTCTCTGTCAGTGTGTATCATGGTCTCTGAGGACAGGTGTCAATCCATATCTGCCAAGTGACCCTATGTAGGGGAAACAGTCTCTATTCTACTCTGTGTCAGTGTGTATCATGATCTCTGAGGACAGGTGTCAATCCATATCTGCCAAGTGACCCTATGTAGGAGGAACAGTCCCTATTCTGCTCTGTGTCAGTGTGTATCAGGGACCCTTAGGACAGGTGTCAATCCATATCTGCCAAGTGTAGGGAGAACAGTCCCTATTCTGCTCTGTGTGAGGAGGAGGAATGGGAAATGAGTAGCTCGGCATCCAACCTTGTGCAAATGGGGTCTTTCATGCTGTCGTGCCTGTTGAGTGACCCTCGTATAAAAAGGCTGAAGGAGAACGACCTGTGCTGGGTGTCCACGCTACTAGACCCCCGGTATAAGCAGACAGTGGCGGAAATGTGACTGAATTACAAGTCGGAAAGGATGAAGCATTTGCAAAATAAATTAAAAAGTATGCTTTACACAGCGAATAAGGGTGATGTCACAGCACAACGGGAATCTAACAGGGGAAGAGGTGAAAGTCATCCTCCTCCTCCCACGACCACGCCATATCTGCCAAGTGACCCTATGTAGGGGTAACAGTCCCTATTCTGCTCTGTGTCAGTGTGTATCAGGGGCTTTGAGGACAGTGTCAATCCATATCTGCCAAGTGACCCTATGTAGGAGGAACAGTCCCTATTCTGCTCTGTGTCAGTGTGTATCAGGGATCCTTAGGACATGTGTCAATCCATATCTGCCAAGTGACCCTATGTAGGGGGAACAGTCTCTATTTTGCTCTGTGTCAGTGTGTATCATGGTCTCCGAGGACAGGTGTCAATCCATATCTGCCAAGTGACCCTATGTAGGAGGAACAGTCCCTATTCTGCTCTGTGTCAGTGTGTATCAGGGATCCTTGGGACAGGTGTCAATCCATATCTGCCAAGTGACCCTATGTAGGGGGAACAGTCTCCATTCTGCTCTGTGTCAGTGTGTATCATGGTCTCTGAGGACAGGTGTCAATCCATATCTGCCAAGTGACCCTATGTAGGAGAAACAGTCTCTATTCTGCTCTGTGTCGGTGTGTATCAGGGGCTCTGAGGACAGGTGTCAATCCATATCTGCCAAGTGACCCTATGTAGGGGGAACAGTCTCTATTCTGCTCTGTGTCAGTGTGTATCAGGGGCTTTGAGGACAGGTGTCAATCCATATCTGCCAAGTGACCCTATGTAGGGGGAACAGTCTCTATTCTGCTCTTTGTCAGTGTGTATCAGGGGCTTTGAGGACGGGGAACAGTCTCTATTCTGCTCTTTGTCAGTGTGTATCAGGGGCTTTGAGGACAGGTGTCAATCCATATCTGCCAAGTGACCCTATGTAGGGGGAACAGTCTCTATTCTGCTCTTTGTCAGTGTGTATCAGGGATCCTTTGGATAGGTGTCAATCCATATCTGCCAAGTGACCCTATGTAAGGGGACCAGTCCCTATTCTGCTCTGTGTCCGTGTGCATCAGGGGCTCTGAGGACAGGTGTCAATCCATATGTCAAGGTGTCAATATGTCATATGTCAGGTGTCAATCCATATTCATTGTGATTTAGGAATGTTAGGTGATTTCTGTCCTTTATGGATTAAAACCAGACTCTGCATCAACTGTGTAATTTTCCATGGGAGTTTTGCCATGGATCCCCATCCGGCATGCCACAGTCCAGGTGTTAGCCCCCTTGAAACAACTTTTTCATCACTATTGTGGCCAGAAAGAGTCCCTGTGTGTTTTAAAATTCGCCTGCCCATTGAAGTCTATGGCGGTTCGCCCGGTTCGCGAACATTTGCGGAAGTTCGCGTTCGTGAACCGAAAATTCCGTGTTCGCGACATCACTAACCCAGACCACTTCAGCTCAATGAAGTGGTCTGGGTGCCAGGTCCATCTAGTGTTAACCCTGCAGCTGTAAACATAGCAGTTTCATAGAAACTGCTATGTTTACAATAGGGTTAATCCAGCCTTTAGTGGCTGTCTCACTGACAGCCGCTAGAGGCGCTTCTACGCTTCTCACTGTGAAAATCACAGTGAGAAGACGCTAACATTCATAGGAAAGCATTGAGCATTGGACTGTTTGAATGAGCGCGCGGCTCTTCCCGCGCATATGCATTCAAAGCTGACATTGAGAGAGGGAGGCCGGCGCTGGAGAAAAGTAAGATTTTAACCCCTTCAGCCCCAATCAACCTGGCAGGATGGGGGCCATGAGGGTTAATCCAGCCTTTAGTGGCTGTCTCACTGACAGCCGCTAGAGGCGCTTCTACGCTTCTCACTGTGAAAATCACAGTGAGAAGACGCTAACATTCATAGGAAAGCATTGAGAATTGGACTGTTTGAATGAGCGCGCGGCTCTTCCCGCGCATATGCATTCAAAGCTGACATTGAGAGAGGGAGGCCGGCGCTGGAGAAAAGTAAGAGTTTAACCCCTTCAGCCCCAATCAACCTGGCAGGATGGGGCCATGAGGGTGGGGGGTACATAAATACCCTTTAGTTCCAGGAAAACTAGTTTGTTTTCCTGGCCCTATAGTGGTCCTTTAAGCAACTCCTCTTTCTGAATGTGAAACACATGATCATAATGTCCAACATAACAAATGTGCAAATGTCATCTCATAGTATGACAGGCAGCAAGCCCAAACTGTAAGGTTTATCCTCCAAAAAGGATTAAACTGAAACAACAAGAATTGTATACTATATGCAACTAGCCCTGAATTTCCAAATGCAATTGAAAGAATACATAAACTGAGCATGTAATAAACTGTGCAATGAAGTACAAGACAAAGAAACATGACACATGAATACACAACTAAGTAATAAACTAGCACCCTAATAAAATGATGCAAAAGATAAACTCGCAAATAGAAAGGATAAACTCGCAATCCCTTAATATCCATTGGAATGACTTGATTACCAACATCAAAGTTCTCAGGCAGAGACCTCCAGCATCAAGGCAATGCCTAAGGTGTGGTTCCCTTTTGAGGTGTAGAGGATAGGCATAATTTACGAGGGGCAGAGTCTGAGGATGAAGGAAACCCGGAAGTAACAAAGAGGAATCGGTTGCGAGTAAGACCTGACAGGGGCTCACCCAATAATAAGCACAAATAAACCACCAACTCAAGTTGGAAACATAAAACAGAGACTGCAAGAAGAGGCTTCAATAGGGGAATAGTACAACTGTTCAATCAGTAATACAGGGGCTAACCCAGGGCAGAAGTAGGCATCAGGTGCTCTAAATATGCTTATGGATAATGCAATGCTGGGTAAAGAGAGGGGTCATCTGAACATGCACTTTATGAAGTTTGTTTATATATTTTGTATTCAACATGTTTAGTGACATAGAGGATCATTTGTTGGTGACCAGCGGAATACATGTAGGTCATACAATATAGACTGTAGCATATTAATAGATATTATGCAGGCAATATAAACTTTCTAGAGGCTTTGCAACTAATTGTAGAATCAAAAACAGACCTCGGACGCAGCAGGGATGGTGATCTGAATCCATATGGCAAGATGCAAAATCCAAGATGGCCACATTGGTTGCAACAAACAATGGGAACAAGAAGCCAAAGCCAGAGGAGAGAGCCTCACACCACTGTAGACCTCAAGGGGGACAGGGAAGGCCACAATAACCTTCCCAGTAACAGGGGAGAAATCCTAAAAATTGAATAAAATGCTGACCAGCGATTCTAGAGATCACACTAATGGCAAAGCAGGGAATAAGGGAAGGGGAATAAAACCCAGCACAAAAAGGGAAGTTTACCAAATCGACCTCAGGAAGGAATAACCACCCCCAAAAACACATGTACAGAATAGGAGATTGAGGAAGAAAGCCGACAAGTAAGGATCATAAATAGTACTAATGAAAAAGTTCAAAAACCAGCAGTAATAATAAATTAACAGAGAAAGGAACAAAACTCTGACCTGTTCCCAGTTTAGAGCAGCAAAGATAGAGGAAGAGATTAAGGCTGCTTCACCTCATATATAGTCTTTCAATACTTGTTTTTGATTGGTTCATTGTTTCCATGTAGGTTTTCTTTGCTGCTTCAGAGTTCAGTAAAGATCAATAAATAATTAATCTCTAATTGGTACCTCTGATCTGACGCCCTTAATACCAATCATGGACTTTAGTCCTTTGTACCTAATTATTTATATATAGTATATATTTATATATATAATGTGTGTGTGTGTGTGCTTCATAAAGGAAGGAAAGCATCATAACATATAGTGAAAAAACCCTCTGTGACACATGAAGAGTAGCTTGTTATGATCCATTAATAATTACATAGTATCTTATAGATCACACGGTTATGCTTTAAATTGCTAAACTCATCATGTACACTAACTGACAGTAGATTGATGGTTCTCAATATTTAAGAGGTTTTCAATAATGTCAGTTCAATTCTCATTAATATATTGCAAAGTAAGCTGCAAAACTTCTTGTAGGTCAGACAATAATGCAACAACATATTGATCTTTGCAACTGCATATCAATCAGGTTGCAAGGTTTGTCATATATAAAGAGACATTTGTTGACTCTGGGGGTCTCTCTTGCTGATTTTAAATAGAAATAGTGATGGGCAAATTGTCAACATTGTAAAAAATAGAAAGATAAAACGAATACTCATATTTCTTTAAATCTCAGGGTCATGATAATTTCATAAATATGGAATAAATATAATATAAAATAAGATAGGCTAATAGTTTGTATTGACTTTTTGAATTAACACAAGCTACATGAATATGGTTTATATTTAATGTCAGGCTTTGAGGTTGTATTAATAAGAATAAAATCTAAACAAGTTTGAGAAATTAAGAAATTTTCATATTTTCTTAGTTCTGCATGGCATTTAAACTATGAATGTCATAGTACTGTTATTTGTATTCATCGATGTCTCAGGAGTAAAACAGTAGCCCCCATGTACAGGGTTTATGTGGTTTTGGAAACTTACAGGGTCAAATATAGTACTTTCCCCATTTTTCAGTTTTTACACATTGAAATTTGCTAGATAGGTGTTCACATATTTTTTTTTTTGCATTTTAAACACAAAAACTGCACTATCACTGATGATATCATAATCATTACAAGTTTTAAAATACTTATACATGTTCAGCGAAGTCTCACAAGTACAACAGTACTCCATATCTAAAGGCTTGATGCTGTTTTGGAAAGTTACTTGTTCAAATATAGGGCATACTAATTAAATTATCTGGACTTTCTGCCTGGGTCGTCAGGCAGGTCCCTCAATTATAATCACTTATTTGATTAAAAATAGATAAATATTCACGTAGACTACTTATATATATGTATATACACAAGTCAATAGAAAACGGGGCTGCACTCACAGTCTTCAAGCAAAGTTTTTTTGTTATTAAAGGTCCAGGGTGATCAATGTTTCAGTCCCCTGCCAGGACTTTCTTCAGGTTTAGGAGTGCAGCCTCATTTTCTATTAACTTGTATACACCAATTGATATCATCAAATTACATTGGTAGGAATTAATAGTTATTAGAGAAATGTTGATAAAGAATACTTTTCATTAAGCCCATATTTAAGAATTGGTAATGTGTGGCCTTTCTCCAAGAAGTGCTTGGCTATTGGAAGGTCAGATTTCTGGTCTCTATAAGCCACCCTGATGCTAGAGCTATGATTCCTGAGCATTCCTTTTGACTGAGTTATTTCTCAGTACCCTCAAAAATTGTGAGTATGGTAACAAAGATTTAAGGGCCTTTGGATGGAAGCTGTTGGCTTGTAGTAGGGTATTACGGTTGGAAGGTTTAGAGTACAGAGTATAGGCCAAATTACATCACATGTAACCAGTAGTACTGGTTCTGTGGATAGAGTTACTGTGGAGTTCTGTTCAATTAAACATGGAGTGTCTTTGATGCAGGTGGTTAGATGTTCAATCATATCCTTAAATAGGAACTCTAACCATTTAGCTAGCGAAAAGACCCCCCCTACCACAGATACTATGGGTAGTCCAGGTGGATTTTCCATCCTTTGTGGACTTTGGGAAGCATGTATATGTTCTTAGAGTTGTCTGTAGCAGAAATTGGTACAGGTCCATTGTTAGAAAATTACAATCCAAGCCCTTCTATAAGCAAGAACCTATTATCTGTTCAACATTTTCAGTTTTATCTTTGGGAAGTTTCATATAGGTGTTAGAATCAGAGAGGAGTTGTTGTATTTCCATGTGGTAGTTGCTGTAATCTTGTATCACTATGCCACCTCCTTTGTCCGCAGAACAGTTAGAGTGGTATTAATGGGTTACTTTCATGTAGTTTAAAGACTATTTATTTGCTGATTTCAAAAAGCTTTTAATAGCCAATTGATTTGACAGTGGGTCAAACTTGCTCTTTCTCTTGAATTGTCTGTTGATCTCCTCAGTTAGAGGCTTGTCTTTGAAGAGATCCCTGAGTCTTAGGTATCTACCAAATTTATACAATTCCACCTCCCAGTTCAAAGGGTTAGGTCGTGCTGTTTGTGATAAACCTTTGATCAAGCGATTCAGCTCATCTGGTGATAGCATTCTGAAGGATAGACTGAAGATAGGTATTGCTTCGTCAGATAGGGTGGTTGCCTCTTGCCCCAAAGCATTCTGAAGGATAGGCTGAAGATAGGTATTGCTTCCTCAGATAGGGTGGTTGCCTCTTTCCCCTTCGCCTGGTATGATGCCTTTGCTCTGGTGCCTTGTACGAATGCCCGGATAGTCTGAACTGGTCCCATTTAAAAAGGACGTTCATGATTTGATCCACAAGTGTAATAACGTGGAGTAGCAGACTCCTGGTTATTCTCAGACTCAGAATTTTATCAAACATTGGGAACTGTTTTGGTTTCAATGGGTCTACTTCGTATTGCAAATCTGGGTAAATCGGTTTTACCGCTTAGCCATTTATAAAAGTGTGTTCTTTGTAATTCGCTGCCACTTTCTCTTGTTTTTCCCTTTTGAATCTTAAGAGGTCTGTTTAATAGACCTGTATACTGTGCTGGTGCCACCTCTGGTGTGGCTAGAAGTAACATCTGCTGCATCTCCAGCTCCTTTTTGTTGTCCTTTGTTGTCCTTTTGTTGTCCCACAACAGCATTCACAAGCGCTGTCATAAGAACAAGCAGCAGTGCTGAACTTTCTCCATTTATAGACAATTTGTCTTACCGTGGACTGATGAACAGCAAGGCTTTTGGTGGTACTTTTATAACCCTTTCCAGCTTTATGCAAGTCAACAATTCTTAATCGTAGGTCTTCTGAGAGCTCTTTTGTGTGAGGCATCATTCACATCAGGCAATGCTTCTTGTGAAAAACAAACCCAGAACTGGTGTGTGTTTTTTATAGGGTAGGGCAGATGTAACCAACACCTCCAATCTCATCTCATTGATTGGACTCCAGTTGGCTGACATCTCACTCCAATTAGCTCTTGGAGATGTCATTAGTCTAGGGGTTCACATACTTTTTCCACCTGCACTGTGAATGTTTACATGGTGTGTTCAATTAAAAACATGGTAACATTTCATTATTTGTGTGTTATTAGTTTAAGCAGACTGTGATTGTCTATTGTTGTGACTTAGACGATGATCAGATCACATTTTATGACCAATTTGTGCAGAAATCCATATCATTCCAAAGGGTTCACATACTTTTTTCTTGCAACTGTATATATATATATATATATATATATACACAATTTGTCCTTGCACTCAGACCAACAAAGTATTTGTCATAGTCGGGTGCCCTAATCCTGGGCCAAGTATTAATATGTATCAAGGTAAAGGCTTGCACTGACAATCTTTTCAGGTTAAAACCTTTCAATCTTTATTGTAGAATTTTCATAAAATCGGATTGACATTTCAACCCTCGTACAGGACTTTCATCAAAGCCGGACTGGGAACAAAAAGCAGCCCTGGAAAAAAAATTCTATACCAGCCCCATAATGCGTTGCACCATCATAGTGTGCATATATGGAAGTTGAAAAAAAACTTTAAAACTGTAAACTATTACTCAAACATGAAAAAAAAAACACTTATAGAACTTCAGAATAAACAAAAGAGCAAATTTATTTCAAGCAGACACGCATCTGCATATAATCAAAATTTCAGTCCAACTACCATGACTTATTAAGAAACATTTGGTAATGGGACTGAAATGGTGAATGTAGAGATGCTGTTATGGACAAAATACTTGAATGGATAAAATGTCTATTTACTAATGTCTATTTATTCTGTGTTCATTGTGTAAAACTGGCTGCTAGAGTAAAAGCTTCCCTTCCCATCTCTGTGTGCTCAGTAACTATTTCCTTTGTAAATTCATCCCATCCTGCTACCCTCCCCCCTTCCCATTGAGCAAGCCTTGTGTAACAAATTCCTGTGTTAAAGGAACAGCTTCTTTAGGTTTTTCACTAATCAGAAACTTTGCCTCCGGTGTGAATTACTTCTAGGAAAAGCGTGCACGCAATTAATTAATCAATATAAAAAGGAGTAGACAAATAATCAAACGCTTGATTTGATCCAAAACAATGCATTGAATCATTGCGCCTACATACAGAGAGTGGAGACGCTCAACATAGGTCCTGCACAAAGCGCAGCACAGGACTTAGAAGCAGCTCTAGTAGTCATCTGAGTGAACGTCACTAGAGATTTTCCTAGGCAGCAATGTAAACACTGTTTTTCTCTAAAAAATTGAGTCTCTTTTGCCACCAAATCTTGCTGCAGGTTCTTTGCATTCCGTCAAGGGTTTTTCACAACCTGCTTTCTCAGAAATCTGGTTGCAGCCATTGATTGTGGTCTTTTTCAGCCCTGTCCCAGTAGTGTAACTATTGTTCCATCAACTATGAACTTGTAAACTATGCTTCCAACCGTGTCTATAGGAACATTTAATGTCATTACTATCTTTTTGTATTCTGATCCTTTGTTTGTGAAGGGTGATGATCTCTTAACTTTGTGGACCATTCTTTTGACTTTGTCATATTTCTAACATGCAGTCAAATGTGACACTAAACAAAGCCCTAGCCAGTTTAGGTATTTCAAGTGTTCCAGCTTAAGCACACCTGATGCAACTAACGAAGGTCTTGATAAGTTGATTCAGTTGTGCTTGAAACCACACCTGTTTTGCATATTCCTGCTATTGTCAGGGGGTTGAACAATTTTGAGACTGGAATCTTGGGAAACCACTTGAAGCGTTTATTGTGTTTAGTTATTTTAAGTGCTTTTGTTTGATTTGTTCATTGCAAACAGTTGAAAGTCTGTCAATTCTGATAATAAACCTGATTTTTTTTTTCAATTATTTTGATTACAACTGTATACTGATCAAAACAGTCAATACTTATCAACTTTATTCAGACCTTTTTTTAAATCACATTTCAGCTGTATTTAAATGGATTCTATAGGCCCCCAGACCACGTAATCTCATTGAAGTGGTCTGGGTACAGTGTCCCTGTCTCCTTAACCATGCAATGTAAACATTAGGCTCCTCTTCATCTACAAGACATTGCTGGAGGAGGATACGGATCCAGCACCAATGTTTTTAACCTTTTCAACATAGGGGTGTAGAGGGACACTATGAAGTTAGGAATAACATTTTGTATTCCGAATGATGTAGTGTTCCTTTAAGGCCAGTGGAAATTCTAGCAGCCAAACCTGATAAGTGGGTTAGCTGCTTGAAATAAAACCACTGATTAAGGTGCTTTCAATGTAAACTTTTCTTTAGTGACTATACTGTTAGTCATTAAACATTTTTTTAAACAGCCTATGGGGGTCAATATGATTCCATATTAATGTAAGGAAGCTTTAATAGATATATATGGCATGTCTTACTGTATAATTAATGTGGCTGCTCACTGTAATTATAAACGAGTGACTGGACAGCTATTGCTGCCCAGGAAGTGGCACGGGGGTCAGAAGGTGGAGGCTAATAAATTAGCTTCCAATAAGCATTTAACGGACGTAATTTGTGTGCTCACTGTGCCTAGAAAGGTATCAGCTACTCCCTAACTGACAAGGCCCAAAAGAAGGCTGAAACAATCGTCTGGTGTTACTGTTTATCTCGTGCAGAGGGAACTCACTGGTATTTTGAATCTGGACTGCCCATATGGGTGACCGGTCTGATATGATTCAGATATCTCTCTTTAATGGCACAAGTGAGCTAAAACTATTTTGACACCTGAGCAGGGATTTACCGATGGGCAAGCTATTGAGTCTGTCTAAGCTTTGGTCCATTCTCAGATTTCTAATATTCTTTCTTTTTGCTTCTGATCTGAGCTGCTAAACATGATCGCTCTAATTAATTGAGAATGTTTTAGAATTTATCAAGATGCAAGATTTTACGGTAGAAATGCAATTAATAAAATAATGAAAGAAACATTTTAATGCAATACATTTAAGATATGTCACATCCCGCATTTAATGCTAGAATTTTGTTTTTATTTTTTAATTTCAGATACATCGTTTACCTGGTTTTGTATCAGTACATTCCGTAAGTGTATATAATTTCAAATTTGCAAAACGCTGAACTGCATACTGAAGTCAGTATGAAAAATACTTAGAAAATAACAAATGTAATAACACACTATGTCTTTCTATTCAACTTTTAATATGCTACGGCATCATTAATATCCCCAATGACCTTCTTTTTTTGTAATATTATTAATATTATTATCATGCATTCTGTTGTTAAGATATTCTGGTAGAGATTAATTCAGCATTCATATTACTGATTTGATGAATAATTCAAGGGCACCTGATTTCATATAATATATATTTTATAATTGTATTTTTTTTTTTTTCATATGTCAAGGCCACAGGTTGAAAAATGTTTTGTCTGAAATAACAATATTTTGCATAGAAAAGGACAATGATCCTTTTTTTTTAATTCAAGTAGCATAGTAGAATATTCCTATTCAGGGTTTTATTCTTTGTGTCTTTCACTTAAAGAACCATGTAAACTTAAAAATCTTGCATTTAAATTGTGCTCCCATTTAACAATAAAAGACTTATACTGCAATTTTCAAATACAATAGATGAACCCAATAAATTCTTTATGAAATTCATTGCTCCATTTAAAATTGTAGCCTTTAAAGGAACACTCTAGGAACCATATTTACTACAGTGCAGTGTAGTAGTTAGGGTTCCAGGGGTGCCTAGGTGCCCCCTATTGTAAGTAGTAAACCAATTTTGAACAGTCTGCATACCTGTGGTCAGACTCCACTACTGAGGATGTAAAGCCTCTCTTCCCTTCCCTTAGCTTACCAGATATACGTCCTGTATTTAAGGGCTAGCTCACATAAGGAACCAGAAGCTCCCTGTCCTAATAGTGGAGGTGGGGAGTGGCACCCTTTAAGTAAGAAATCAAACTTCACTAAAACAGTTTAACTACTTTCAATGTGGTCCTTCAAGTATTCTTTTATACGCATGGAACATCCAACAGGCTTAGTGCAAAAATGATGAAATCCAGGCTCACACCTTAACATTCAGGTATCATTCAGCTAATCATCTTGTTAGCAGGGCCATATTTGTGTCCCCGAGTTATATGTTTGCATGTGACAACCCATGAAGTCATGCCTCATGTTAATAGAACTATGACCCACAGGAACCTGAAAGAGCCTGATCATATTGCAATGCTGAAACAGGTGTCTGATCACTATGTGTGATCAAACACAAAGAGAGTTGTTGCTGTGATAACCTGGCCACAGCCCAATTGCCTAGGGTTTATGTGATGTTTTAATATAATAGTATACACTGAGTTATGGCATTACCAAAGAGTCTCTGAAAATAGGGAATCCATGGGGTCTGAAAACACCCCATATGGGATATCAATGCATTTATTAAAAAAAAAACTAATTAAATAACTTGCAAAAAAAATTGTAAACACATATTATATATGAAATGTATTATACTTAAACTTTCAAGTTTTATGCTACTGGCCAGGCCTCAAATTTACTCACCATGGCAAATCTTCTTCTGCAACAAAACATTTAGAAATGGAAGCAATGGATAGCTGTCACCCCATATAGCTATTACCCCATCCTTCATATGTTTTGGGGATTTTATTGCACTATATCTAGTTCCTGGTTTTTTTTTTTGTTTTTTTTTTCAGATTTGAACTAAATATCCATTATATTCTAAGTAATATGATTGTATTTATTTGTATGTGTTTTTTTTCACCTTTGGGTGTTTTTGTGCTGACATCTTCTTTTGGTTTTTGTTTCTATTGTGTATATAGTCACATTGCCCCCAAGTAACTGACACAGCTTCTGATAATTTCTTGCATGTGGGTTCAGCTGAGAATTGCAAGATGCCTCACAAACTGTCTGTGAACTCCATATTTGTTGTCTCTACCTTTATGCTGATGACATAACAGCACAGGCAGTTGTGGGGTCATGGCACACTTACTATGGTTAAATTATATAAATATATATTTATCTGTCTTCAGTTTGGTGACTGCTATGAAAAGTACAATCCCCCCATACTAAATATTGAAAATGTTACAATAATTTAATTTCTACTACAACATTTCACACACCTATACCCAGTAGTATTTTGTAATAGGAGAACTTATGAGGATTGTTCTACTAGACTTGTAGATTTGCTTCCTTGCAAAGTGCCATCGCTGTAATTCGGGCCGATTGGTTGATGGTTTCAATTCCTGAACTTTGAGCCGAAATGTATCTGAGTAACTAACTAAACTGCGCAATGGAAGAGCATGGGTGTTTCAATTTGTGATTCTGAATTAGGCCTATGGCATGACTGATGACTAAGCGACAGTCACTAAACATTAATTTCTGTCAGAGATCAAGTGAGAAGTGGTGCATAGAGGATTTATTTTGTATTTGTGAAGGTGGCTCAGAAATGCAAAAAATTCCCCAGTGAACCCCTCCAAATTTAGAGGTAGAAATGCTCTTGCTTCCGCATTCATATCACTATTATTTGTTTTGAAGAGGATAAAAAGGCAAAAAAGTAATTTTGTACTTATGCATGCTCTTCTGATCACTGATCTTCTGACTATCCTTCAATTCAAAATTGCACGTGCTTGATGTGTATGATATGATTTTATACCAGTATACATTGTATACAATGCTGTATAAAATGTAAAAATCATTAAAAAAAAAAAAAAAACATGTATTCCTAACCCAAAGGCACAATGATGTAAAAGTCAAAAAGTGAGCTGACTGAGCTTTGAACCAATGAGGTATATCCATTGAAAGTATCACTGTCAGCATTATTTGTGATTTAACTTGCAAATGTTGCATGAGCTACATTGATCATCAACAATACAGTGGCTTCAGAGTACTCATCTAATGTCTGACGAGCTCATAAATTAATAAGGTTTCATGGGAATCACTATTTATCAAATTTTGGGGATAGTCATCTTTATGGATACTATTCAACAACTGTAGATCAGAGCTTATTTATTTATTTTTATCTACATGACTTTTTGTTGATCACCCTCAGGTAATTCTGTATCGTATGTATCCCTAACACGGGGCTTGTTTCCAAACTTGTCACAATACTTTACCTTCAAGTTACTGAACTCTAAAATGACTGTCGATATTGTTACAAGTACTGGCTATTTCCATGCTACAAAATTTATTATTTAAAGGGACAGTATAGACACCTGAACAACTTCAGCTTAATGAGGTTGTTCAGGTGAGAACTATGGCTCCCTGCAGCCTTTCTCATGTAAACACGGTATTTTCTGAGAAAATACAGTGTTTGCAACTGGCTTTCAATGTAGTCACTCAGAGGGAACCAGAGGGACTTCGGAGTTGATGGAGGCATAATATGCCTCCATCCACTCAGATCTGCTCTCAGCAGAGCACAGGGCAGCACTGTGCACAGCATCCTGTGATTCAGTATCTCCTCCCTCTGCATGCAGACACTGAACTTTCCTCATAGAGATTCATTGATTCAATTAATCTATATGTGGAGTTGCTGATTGGCCAGGGTTGTGTTTGAATCATGCTGGCTCTGCCTCTGATCTGCCTCTTTGTCAGTCTCAGCCAATCCTATGGGGAAGCACTGTGATTGGATCAGGCTACCACATGTCAGCAGACTGCTTGTTTTTCTCAGTCTAACAGCATGCAGATTTACAACTTCAGGCTTGAATACACTAAGATTTTTACTATATTTATGGAGGCATGAGGGGCCCTGGGGGGCTAGATGGTGGTGTTAAGACTATTGGGTCAGAAATACATGTTTATGTTCCTGACCCTATAGTGATCTTTTAATAGTAATCAAACAACTGCCTTAAGTTTTTAAGTTTTTATCTTCCTGATAAAGATTAATAGGAAACACTAAAAGCTATAAAAACACCTGTTTTTCATTCTAAGTTTTTAAAATTACCACCTGTCACTACTTAACTAAAATTACACCTATCTCTTCTAAATGTAACGAGGAAAAGACAAGTTAATGACTGTAAACTATAGCCTGTCTAAGCATCATGCATGTAGTTTTGGCTTTGGAAATCTTGCAAGTTAGGTGCAGAGAAACACTAAATACAACACAGTATAGAGTGCATGCTTTTTATAGAGTCCTGGTGAAGTTTCTATGTTCACCACATCTTTAAGGCATGTTGCTTATAATCATTGGTGTGTGCATGGTTTTTCACAACAGTACACTTTTTAAAGCATACTTCAAACCATGTAGTTCACAAACATTCAAAGAATCAAATTTAACCATCCGTGATTTAGACCATTTTCATAATTAACATGATCGGTAATATCTGATTATATCTAAGGGTTTATCTTATTTAAATCTTTCTAGATATTTAAGACTACTTTGTTCATCAAACATCTGTGCTTTGTTTATAAATATTACTTCCCCGTGAAGATAGATATACATAATTAGCCCTGTGTAAATACACGTCCTCTGCCTTTCTCCCTTTATCTTATCTTATTTTACCCTTTCACTGCTTAGGACTATTTTTTATTTATGTATTTTATTTTTTTTGCGTAATGTCTGGCTGTTGCCATGGTGTTTTGACCTTTCACACAATATTGTTACATATGATTATTTCTTCTATGGATGTTTTGGCTGCCACACTTCTAAAAAGCTTATCTTCATTTTCCAATATTTGCTCAATTAAGACTTGCAACTCATTATGGAGAATTAAGACTGTTCTGCATTCTGCTGGAGAAGAACAAGAAACAGGATTTGCATCTACAGATGTCTTGACTTGACAGTAATTCATTTGGATTTCTTGATTGCCATTTCTACCAAAGAAACACATTTTATACGTAGATGACCAACTTTTACAGCTTCTTCAATCAGCTATTGTTTTTTATTTTTCCAGCGTATTTGGCGTTTAAGTGATTTAATAGTTAATGTTTTACTGTTGTATATTTATGTTTGAAACAAAACAGTTTGTTGAGCTGTAAGAAAAAAGAGAGAACAAACACCCCTGGGGGTGGGGGGGGGAGCCTAGCTTAATGTGTGTCAGGGACAACCTAAAAGGGGTTAACCCTCACTTAACGTGTTGATTGCAAAAGAAAGGATTCCAGGGGGAAACAACACCCCTGGAGTCACAAGATAGGAAGTCCCTCAAAAGTCCACGTGTATGTAGTTAAAACATAACTTTTATTGACCACTATAAATAAAATTATAAATAATGGAAAAAACTAAAAATAGAGCTAAAAGGAATACAGATAGGAAATATAATGAAAAAAATGATAATGAAAAAAATCACCTATACATAGGAGAGTTACCCTAAAACTATAGTCACTAAAGGAACCAATACCATCATGGGAAATAACTCATATCCTATATACAAGTGCCGTAATGAGATATAGTAGGACAGGCTAAAGTGCATTGGGGGTACATAACCTATATGAATGACGCATGTATATAAAAATCTACAGCTACCCAAATGCCTCCACTAGGATCCTATATCCTTAGATTATCAGAGGTCGTTGTATCCTACTAAATGTGGTTTGAGTGAATTGCTAAAAGTCACCAAACGAAAGTAGCAACCGATAGATACAAATAGCAAAACATCTCATAATGAACAGGAGGCCCTTGTGTCCTTGTTACATATTGTAATAATATTGTTATAATCCTTCCACTTCTCTGAGTCACAGCAATAATACAATCATGGCTGTCTAAAGAGAAGGGTGCCTAATACTGCCTAAAGAGGAAATAAGAGTCTAAGGGGGTAACTGTAGGGGGGGGAGTACTGATTCTACAAAGAAGCCGTAATATCTCCTAACCCTGTATCTACTCCCTTCCTCCCTCCAAGATACCCATGAAGCCAACTGTTGAACACAACTAGATTACGGTAAAATAAATAAATTAAAGAAAACGCCTGTCTGTTATAGCGGCCTAACGCGCGTTTCGGCACTGCTAAAGCGCTTTTATCTGAGGCAAAACAGTGGGGCTTATCTGACAGAGTCGAATTTATGAGGACACTAGACCAATTGACAACAGGGGGTGTATTCGCGCTGTCCGTGCCAAAACCAGTATTCAAATTAGCCATGCCCCCATAATTGTGTGTCACCATATAATTGGTGACCATTAAGTGAGTGAATCCGTATAAGTGTTAACCCTATATGTGCTGTCAAAAAGGCGGCCAGATGGACATTCATTCTCTACTTTCTTATTGGTAATAGGTGTCACAAAGGGACATATAATACTGATAAAATCACATAATCATATAGTCCTATATTAATGAAAAATAAGACTAAAATGTTCATAAATGGTAACAATTCCATTTATTGATTATGGAATATGTAATTATATCCAGTACCTCTCTTTAATAGATTCCCCTGCACTAAGTGACCTTCTTCCATAGTATAAGATAATTGTCCATCCAAGCACACACCAATATTCACATGTATATAATTATGTCTAGTTACCTCAGGAACAGTATCTACAACTGTCCTGGGTCTGACTCATATCTGTAAGTCCAAATCCATATAGGACTATTAATCAAATAATTATTAAATAAATATTTACAAAAATTATATATACAAAAAGTATTCACAATGTAGACTGTATTAAATCAAATATAATACCAAAAAAGGTTAAAATGAATAGAGTACTCCTTGCTGGCCATTATTTAGAAATGAAGGGTGTAAAAGTAAACCCCTCATTTAAGCCGTTAGGAGCCAGGGTATTAAACCTATATATCCAAAAGCACTCCCTTTTGAGGAGGGTTTGATCTAAATCTCCCCCTCTTAAGCCCAACTTCACTTTTTCAATCCCTGCAAATCTAATTCCTCCAGGATCCCCATAATGGCATGTCCTAATATGTCTTGCCACTGGGGTGTCCCTGAGGTTTCTAACAGAATGTTCATGTTCCATAACTCTCTTCTTAAGGGGGCGTATAGTCCTTCCTACGTATCGAAGGCCACATCCACAAATTAAAAGGTATATGACCCCTTTTGTGTTAAAATTAAAAAATTGTTTGACCCTACACACGATCTTATCCCAGAATTGGTGAGTGTTTTGGATTCCTTGGTCATGTACCTACAGGCCACACATATACCTAAGTCCCCTGTACAGAGAGCCAACTTTGTGTTGCTTTCTTAGTTAAAAAATACCTAGCTATATTAAAAAATATAGCTAGGTACCAGAGCCTCCTTTAAATTTTTACCCCTTCGTGCTGTGAGATACATGTGGAGTCACCACTCCACTTAGTTGGGGATCCTGCGACAGGAGGGGCCAAAACCTACCCAAAATCTTTTTAGCTTGATCCCACCCTGAGTCAAAGTTTGCTATACATCTGTAAGTTCTTGTTTAGTGGGTATAATCTTGTCTTGGAGGAGTTCCGCCCTGTCACTTAGAAGTGCCCTCTGATATGCATGTTTCAGACAGCGGTTTGGATAACCTCTCTCTTTACATCTTATTCTAAGATGAATGAACTTCTCCAATGCCGAGAAATTCCTCCTCAAACGGAGGTATTGTCCGACTGAAATACCCCTCTTTAATGTGGTAGGATGGTGGCTTTCCCACCTCAGCATGGTGTTAGTTGAGGTAGGTTTCCTAAAGAGTATACTTTCAATACCTGATTAGTCAGACATTTTATCTGCCATTTAGGAGTTACATCACTTTGTTTATACAATCCTAGTCACACCTCCATGTGACTTACATAACCTTCCTAAACACTTCCTGCAAAGAGTCATCTAATATTTACCCTTCATTTACTGCAAATTATGTTTGTTAGAATTTCTTATCTCCTGCTCAGAAAATGATGTTACATAGTACACGTGTACTAAGATTGCAGGAGCATATTAATGTGTGTAAGCCTACCACTGCTATCATAGTTATAGTGGAATAAGCAAAAAACAAAAAAAGCTAAAACAAAAAAGTGTGTAACAGCATAGAGAAGTTAAGTATGATCTAAAAGCTGGTTCTTGCAAATTTAATTACAAGTAAATATAACTTCTTAAATACTGCCTTGCTTGTCACAGTTCGGTTTGGTTTGCTTTTTGTTCTAATACTTTCACGCAATAGTGGGCTGCTCTGTTTTTTATCTTAAGTTTTTTGTTTTTCTTTTGTTGTCTTCAACTTTCATCTAGGGTGGTCTTTACTTTAGTTCCTGTGGCTACTTTTGTTGACTAAGTTGTGTTTAGGTATGGGACACCAAATTATATAATGTTCTCAGACTTTCTCTCGCTTAAGCATTTTTTGTACATTGCCTGACTGTTTTCTGCATGAGTTATTTTTGTCTTTTTATATAAAATGTATAGTTGCTCTCACTTTGTCATGTATGATTTTTGTGTCTTATAATGTAATTGTAAAACCAAAAGAAAAGTCAACAACAAGCCACAATGTCCCATGTACACGACAAATACACTTAGATATTAACTACATTTTAGTAAATTCTACTTTGCTTAAAATTCCAAATGTACTTTATTATGCTGACTCAACTCCACTTAAATTGAGCTTTTAATTAAATGACTAGAAAAGCTTGTGTATTATTTCACTTATAGCGTCAAAAATCACAGAAAAAAAATTCCCCTGGTTCACATTACAGTGTCATACATCTCGACATCCTCTTTGATTTATGGTCTCTAAAGTATGTGAGCCTTGTGAGCTGATCTAGAAAGAGCTGCTGAATGGAAACACTAATTATATTTCCACTTCAATGTGTTTTTAGCTGAGCACACTATCATTTACTGTCATTATTTTAATGATATATTATGTTGATAATACAATCTGGGTTAATTCCCAAATGTGTTATTTAGCAACAACAACAAAAAATATTCTGGCATAAGTTTACATGATTTCTTATTAAACTCCAAACTAGAAACCAGAATGCATGCAAAATAAAATTTTAATTATGGAATAAAATAGAAAAATATGCAATCAGACATCACATGACACTATTCTCTGTGACTGTATTTAATCACCATAATCATATCAATGCAGACTAGTTAAAATGTTAGGCATTCACAGAATCCCTTGATAAAAATTTTACTTTTTCCTCTACTGTTAAAAAATACAAAAACAATGAGATTAAATGCATAGCATATGCCCATGGAGATTATTTTGGAGTTAGAATTTCATCTGTCTTTTTCTGATCTTAAATAAGATGAAATTGGAATTTTATTTTTTTTCTTCTCCCGCAGACATTAGTTTGTCACGTTGATGTGGATTAACCATTGAGGGAAACATGACAGATACCTAGGGCACTTAGAATGTGGAGGCTGTATGCAATATAGGTCAATGTCTACTCACATATACATCTTTGGAATTTGAGTAAGGTAAAACATTTTTTTTTAGCAATTTGTAGAGTGTTACATCCAAAATCCAATTGGGAACATTAAAGGGACACTATAGGCACCCAGACCACTTCAGCTCATTAAAGTGGTCTGGGTGCAGTGTCCGTTTTGCAATTAGTGCTGCAATGTAAAACATTGCACTTCCAAAGATACTGTAATGTTTACATTGCAGCACTAAATATGCCTCCAGTGGTGTCTACCAGATCAGCTAAGTAAATAAAGGATTGTGGATCAGCTAAGTAAATAAAGGGTTTTAACCCTTTATTCACTGGGGAGGGAGTCAGGCAGGAGGAGCAATACTGCCTGGAATACAGCTTTGTTTTCCTGGCACTATAGTATCCCTTTAATCTATTTACCTCTTTTGCTTTATGAATCACTTTTTTTATACTGCCCCTTAAAATCTATTTTCCTTTGTCACCTTTGTCACCTAGGGTTGAATGAACTAACCACGTGTATTGGTATACTTTTATATTAATGCCATGTATAGCCCTATTTCAGATTTTCAATTCATTTTAAGAATTCTCTTTGCATTGCTGCCTATATTTTGAGGTGCTATAAATCAGTAGTTCTGAATCCAGTCTTAAAGACACACCAATGGTCTATGACTAAAGTATTTTCTATGTGGATACTGTAAATACCAGGACCATTGATGATCTGTTAATCAGCTCCAAAGTTCTTCTTCATTTTCACACATTTCTATCCATTACTAAATTTGCAACTCGGCTGTCAACTTACTATATAGTGACATAAAGCCTTCGAAGTTTGAATTCCACAGTTAGATTGCTAGCTCTAGGAACAGGATTTCTGCCCAGGTTCCCTTCTAAAGTTTAAAATAATTTTATAAAGTGCTATAACACCTGGAATTTACTTAAATAAATGTTAATATTAGTTTGTTATAATGCTCCTATAAAATAAATAACCATAACAATGGACATAATAAAATGATCCTTAAGCTACAGTAGAGCATCTATGATGAAAAGCATTATCAGTGATTAAATTAGGCAAACCCTTCTAGCGCATGGTTAAACGATTAGAAGTTTCTCACCGGTGTTAAAATAATCATTTGCAATACAAAGAATTTCTGCTCACTAGTATAGTAAATCCTACTTAATAAATTGTTTTTTTAAAACCATTATTGGAATTCCTTGCACAGGCTGAAATAACTACCTCCTGCTTTTTTTGCTGCAAAATAGTCCTATGAAATATGCCTGAACAATTCTCTTAGCGTGATTGATGGAGAGAAGAGGTAATCACATTTGAAGTGCGCTGTGTATAATACCTTTCTAATGTTGTCTATCTTCCTTTGACATTCAGGAGTCATAAGTAATTGAAGGGAAAAAAAAAATGTCTCAGGATGGCCAGATGAATCTAGGATGACAGCCAGTTTACTGATACTGACCACGTTTACTGACAAGACAATATCAGTGTGGCACTTGACTAAAGATTCCATGTCATTTATACCTGATTTCACAAGATAGAGATACATGCTATCTTTTTGGTATTTGAGAGTACATATGCACACAGAAGCTGTCTTATTTCTGCTTTCACAAAGATTATGCTCTGTCCCTACTCTCAATTAACCTTCTGCTGGGTGTAGATAGGTGCAAATCTGTAACGCTTAATTGAACAATTTTTTTTTTTTTTTTTCAGTGGCCGACTTACTTAATCAATGCTGTTCAGAGCACAATCTTGGAACACAGATAAAGTACATTAATGTTCTTAAAAGACTCTGTTTTATTTTATTTCTATATTATGGCAGTTGTTTCTTTTAGGTGAATATATGTATATTTATAAAACCAGCATAGGGACAGTCACTTTGTTTTGTCCTATGCATTTAATAATGACACACGACAATTGAGGTATGGTTCAACAACATTTTCAGGGATAATATGAATAATAAAGAAAATATCCAAATTACATCCGCAAAGTTTTAACTGTTGCATGGGAAGAAACCGTTAGGACACAAAGCGTCTATATACAGCAAACAAATAAAACAACCATAGTTAGAGTAGTCAGGTTAAAAAAAAAAAAAAAACATAAAGGGAAATACAATACGTGAAGGTTACACCAAAGTGTATATCACATAAAATATACAACCTGGGTTGGATGTATAGGAAGATTAAAATATATTATAATTAGAAGGCTGCAATTGCAGGCATGTCCCCATTAAAAAAGGGTGGTAGCTGAAATATGCGGTGGTGATGGTCTTACCTAATATTCTTCTTGCTCACATACAGCAATACTGTTGAAGCAAAAGAGAAACATGACAGGTTGAGAGGCAGAGAGAGTTAGAGTAGTACTTTAAAAGAACAAGCAAAATGTATAGATTTTTTAGTGGACACAGTCCTAATTAATAAACATGTTTACAAGGAAATGCATACATGCTATTGGTGCAATATAGACCATTTGTTTATCCCTTTCTGTAATTAAAACCCTTGACTGTCTGATGTTTTTCTTTACTCTCCCTTTAATGGTTTATAAAAGATTATATCCAAGGAACAGCATTGACATGCACATACAGTAGACTTCTGTGTTACTAGTGGTGTGAGCAGCATATCTATATACACAATTTAAAACGTGATGGGGTTAATGCGAGAAAACAAGCCAAGAATAATGAAATAGAGAAGCTGCTGACACTTCCACTTTGCAGAAGAGAACCTAGTGCCCATGTTGTTCAATGTCAGGGCAAAATCAATAACCATGTCTAACAAATCTAGCATATAGCTGCTATCTATCACGGAGCTGTTGAGTTATAAAAAATGGTGATCTATGGAAGACGACATAAATTAATAATATATAGTGTTAGATTTTGTTTGAACGGGCTGTCGTTCCTAATGTTTACACAACACTGGATGTGGGCTTTGCCATTAAGAAAACCATAATAGCATACTCAGTATTTAAAAATTCCTAAAATAAACTATTGTGCCAGCATATTTTTTTTTTTCAATTTGACAATTTTTATTAAGGTTTTGGGGTACAGAAAGGAAAGAGGGTTTTCAGGGGGTGATTGTCAATCAAGTAATCGATGCATTTTTTGTCAAGAAAACATCACGTCAACATGGTAACATAAAAATAACATAAAGATAATGCAGATAATATAGAGATACACTCCCAGTATCTGGTTAGTTCTTCTGGGTCTGTTTTGGGTGTATCTACCATCTGTTCCGTTCTATCAAGAAACTAAACATTTTCTCTTCTTCAACCAGTCGTGGTTGAGGTTTAACATCCTGGGTTGACAATTGGGCAGGGTACAGAAAAGAAAAGAGGATGGGGGGTGGGTAGGAAAGGGACGCATATAGCAGTAGTCTCGTCAATGATTCTATCAATGCTTTGTTGGCTCGTGTGTTTCTGTTGGTACCTTCTTGGCTACGTACCTTAGTATCTTATGTTATCTTAGGGGAGGGGAGAGCTCCCCCCCGCTAATGGTCTTCCCTCGTTAGTAGCTTTACGTGTATAATTATCCCATATGGATTTGGCTTTGATGGTGTTGGGGTTAGGGGCTATGTAGGAGTGCGCCATTTGCTCATAGTCCCAGTTAAGGGTTACTTGTTCCCTTCAGGCTTTTGTGCTCGGGACTTTACCTGTTTTCCAGGCTCTCGCAAGCAACGTGTTTGCCGCTATTAAGATCTGGAAAGTAAGTTTGGTCAGTGGTTTAGGTATAACTCTCGGTAATATAAACAAAATACAGTGGTCGGGGATACAACGCTGCTCTGTTTGGGTAACATTTGATACCTCCTTTGTGACCGTTTTCCAGAAGTCCTGGAGGCTCGGACAAGACCACCAGACATGTAACATTGTACCCACTCCCTCCCCGCATCTCCAACATTTATTGGATACATTTGCATATATGCGGGCAAGTCTATCAGGTACGTAGTGTAACGGATCACCTGGCATCCTGACTGGGTACCTCCATTGAAGGATGCTCCTAACGCTTCCTGAGGACTCCAAGCACTGCAGCAGACACCACAACCATATGAATGCTGTAAGCAGCTGAACAGGAAAAGCATACAATCAGCTTACACTCCTGGCAATCGGCATACAATCCAATTCCCCCAATAACGAGACGACACTTCGTTTTGAGGTCAAGCAGAACTGACTGTACTGGCACATACAGCCTCTTTTATTCCCAATCCACAAACTTAGTACTGCCCACAGGGTTTTAAAGAACAACCAAAAACACACGTACATTACAGGAAACACTCCCAGCAATTATACACAAAATCCTCCCCTCTGCCTGTGATATAATTATGGTACACAATGGGTTAACATAATTATCACAAGCAGGAAAAATACAGTTTTTATACATGTGCTATAACTTTAAAAATATACGTCCACTCTTCATAAATATTACATATTCAGAATCCACATGCTTGAAATATACACATATTCAAAAATCAGGGCAATCAGTTCAGGGGTTAAAAAGTTAAGGGAAAGTCCTATTTGACCAAATGAAGCATGGTTTTTCTGCCCAAAACCAGTTCCACAGAGTCTTCTATCCTGGAGATAATTGGGAAGTAATCCAATTATCTCCAAGGACAGAGGCAAAACTCCATTAGCCACATGGTAGCAAAATACAATAAAATACATAAAAATATATAACTGTGCAGCTATTGCATAAAACGGGTACATACAACATATCCCTAGATAGCTTAGATCTGAGCGCAAATTATTACTGAATGGAGCTCAGATCACATACATACAGTTCAATTGCCATGGAGCCAAAGTCTTTCACATAGTCTTTCATTATACGAATGGGCTCCATGGCATAGCTCACATAGGGAAAGTACCGAATGACCCGGCTTTCGGGTATTTACAGTGGAAAATCCAGCATTTCAACATGGGGCCATAGTCACAGGGCAGGATGCTGGCAATCAGTCTTCTCCAATGTCCAGTGGCGAGGTCGGT
Source organism: Pelobates cultripes (assembly GCA_933207985.1). Classification (NCBI taxonomy): domain Eukaryota; kingdom Metazoa; phylum Chordata; class Amphibia; order Anura; family Pelobatidae; genus Pelobates; species Pelobates cultripes. The sequence goes on along the minus strand of OW240919.1, from coordinate 132,590,183 downwards.
TTTGCCACACGTAGTACCATCTGTACATAAGTTTTCTCATCACCTCAAAGTGCGTTGCGCATGTTGTGTTACCGCTATGTGCCATATGTGCTTTATCCCATTGGTCGTCCGGGATTGTATATCCCAGCTCCTTGTGCCATGCTTCCCTGTATGACCTGGTCTCTAGTGGGTGCGCATCTAGCAACGCTGTGTAAGTGGTAGAGCGTACTTTCCTCGGAGGGGTAAGGGCTATGCATAGCTTTTCGAATTGTGTCAGCTGTGTGGATCCAGTGTCAGCTTTACAGTTTTCTAATATGTACGACTTTAGTTGGAGGTATGGGAACGGTAGTTTACTCGGCAAGTTGAACCTGGTCTGCAGGTCCAGAAAGGGGATAATTTTGTTTCCACGGAGGAGCTGGTACAAGCATGTGCATCCCTGCTCGACCCATGATCTATAGTCTAAGGTTGGTACTTGGACGCCCACGCTCTGTAGCGGTGTGGCTAGGGATATTGGTCCGACCATGCACAGCGAGCCCCTCGCCGCGTCCCATACCTGAAAGATGAGATGTGTTGTGGAGAGGGTTGTGGCAGCCCAGCGTCTCTGTGCCCTTGGGACCCAGACAGAATGTTCAAGGCTCCTCTGTCCCGCCCAGTGTGCTTCTATGTCTGTCCATTGTGGTCTGTGTGTCTGGGTTTGCATTGGTACCATTGCGGCTATTATCGCCGCTTTGTAATAGGACTTTACGTCCCGGAGACCCAATCCTCCCTTTTGCTTGGGTTTGATTAGTATTGTGTTGGCTACTCTGGGTTTGCTCTTGTTCCAAACGAATCGGACCAGAGTTCTCTGTAGCTTAGTGAGGTATGTGTTTGGGAGGGGTATGGGTAGTGTTCGCAAAAGGTAATGGAACTTCGGGATCAATATCATTTTCACTGCTGTTATCCTTCCCATCCATGATAAGAAGCAGCCCTCCCATTTCTGCATAGTGGAGGTAAAACTCTGTATAAGTGGTTCATAGTTGTATTTATACAGCGAGGTCAGCTTTTTAGTTAATTTTATGCCTAGGAAGGTTAGGTAGTCTTCCCTCCAGTCAAAGGGGTATGTTTTTTGCATCCTCTCTAACTGTGTCGAGTCCCTCCCCAGGTACATGGTTTGGGTCTTGGTTACGTTCAACTTATAATATGAATGTCTCCCATATGTGGTGATCAGTGTTAGCAAGTGCGTGTGTGGGTCTGTCAGGGTAAGGAGTATGTCATCCGCAAAAAGGTTGGCCTTGTGTTGTTTGTGCCCTATCGTCACTCCGTGTATTCGGTCGTGTTGTCTAATTTGAAGCGCCAGCAGCTCTAGCGCCATGACATAGAGCAAAGGCGATAGTGGGCACCCCGATCTAGATCCATTCGTAATGGGGAAAGGGTCTGATAAGAAGCCAGCATTTAACACCTTCACTGAGGGTGCAGAGTACAGGGCCCTGACTGCCGACCTAAATCTCCCTGGGATGTTAAATTTGTTCAGGACCCCTTCCATGAAGCCCCAGTGCAAGCGGTCAAAGGCTTTTTCTGCACCAAGGGACATTATTAAGCCTTCCTTCTGCGAGGCATAGTACTTGGCAAATTTGTTGCTGATGTCTTTCGGAGTTATAATTTTTTTCCCCTCCTTGGATATTAGGTGGACGATTTTTTGGCTGGCTTGCTGGTTTCGTAGTCTATTTGCTAACATCTTGCCTGCTTTGTTGCCCTGGTCATAGTGTGATGCTTTAAGTTTATGTAATTTATATCCCATCTTTTCTAGGGCCTGTTGGTTAACTTGCCTAGTTATATGTTGAATTTTGGCCTGCAGGGTGGTGGATGGGGTCACTTGGTTCTGCCTGGTTAAGTTCTGGAGGTCTTTTTGCCAGCCCACTAATTGTGTTTGTGATCTTTTACGAAGGTATGAGTCCCTCCTTATCAGTAAGCCACGGATGACTGCTTTGTGTGTTTGGCAGATGTTCGCCTGGGTGGTCTCGTCAGGACTATTCTCCAAGAAGAACAGTCTCATCTGTGTGTCTGTCTTTTGTGAATGAGGTGTCTTTCAGGAGAAACTCATTCAATCTCCATGGGCTGCGGTGGGTAGGATCATAGGCATCCTTAAGTGTTAGAGTCACCGGGGTGTGATCGGGCCAGGATATCCCCCCAATTTCACATTGAGTCATTTGGTCTAACGCCTGACCCTTTAGAAGGAAGCCATCTAAACGCAAGTATGAATTATGCACTAAGGAGTGGAACGTAAAGGCTTTTTTGCTAGTGTGTAGTAGTCTCCACGCGTCATATAGATGGTATGCGTGAAGCAATTTATGTATTGCCTTGCATTGTCTTTTTAAGGGTCTAAGTCTGGGACTGTGTGCAGGGAGAGTAGTATCCATACATAGGTGTGGGCATCCCCGCGGCATGCGCTATGTGCCTCCCTCCGTTGGCCAGCAGGGAGGGAGGCAGGAGAGGACCTGTGAGGCTAGAGTTCACTCTCGCGAGATCTGAGCGCGTGAGAGGAACCCGGTGGAGCTGCTGGCGTTCCTCTCACGCGCTCAGATCTCGCGAGAGTGAACTCTAGCCTCACAGGGGGCTAGAGTTCACTCTCCATTGGAACACCAGGGAAGTCAGGAGCATGGTCCCCCCACCCTAAATAAGGTAAGAAGGGAGGGGGGATATTAACTAAACGGCCCCCACATATTACACACAAACATACAGAACACACACATACATCACCCTTACACACACAGCACAAACACACACACTAACAGCACCCTCACACTAACAACACCCTTACACACACAGCACCCTCACACATACACACACACAGCTCACACTTACAGCACCCTTACACACACAGCCCGCTTACACACACAGCACCCTTACACATACACACACTAACAGCACCCTTACACACAGCACCCTTACACACACAGCACACACTAACAACACCCTTACCCACACACACTAACAGCACCCTCACACTAACAACACCCTTACACACACAGCACCCTCACACATTCACACACACACACAGCACACACTAACAGAACCCTTACACACAGCACCCTCATACACAGATCACCCTTACACACACACAGCACACACTAACAGCACCCTTACACACACAGCACCCTTACACATACACACACTAACATCACCCTCACACACTAACAGCACCCTTACACACACAGCACCTTCACAAACACACAGCCCTCGCACACACACAGTGCCCGCACACACACACAGCACCCACACACACACACAGCGCCTTCACACACAGCACCTACACACAGCACCCTCACACACACAGCAGTGTGTGTGTGTGTGTGTGTGTGTGTATGTATATATGTACATATATATATACATATATATATATAAATATATATATATATACGTGGCGTGTGTGTTTCTGCTTTAGGGTGCACACCCTTATACAATAGGCTGCTCACGCCTATGTATCCATAGATGGGACTAAGACATGATTGAAGTCTCCGCATATTATCGTAATGCCCTGTTGTTTTTCTACTGTTGTGGTGAGGATTTTGTGAAGGAAGTTTCTTTGCTCAGATTTGGGTGCATAAATGTTGACGATAGTGTACAGTATTCCGTTAAACGTGCCTATGACCATTGCATATCTGCCCTCCCTATCTAGTGCATGTGAGTGGGGTGTGAACGCCACATGTCTGCTAATCAGTATAGACGTTCCTTTTGCCTTCGTTGGGGAGGAAGCATGAAATTGGTAGGGGTATTTTCTACTTCCTACTGAGTTTAGCTTGTATCTGGACTATTTATTGCTCTATCTCTTCCACCTGGGTCACCAGATCATTGTGTGCCGTGGCAAATTCGTCTAGTTTGCTTTCCATGTGGGATGTTCTGGACCCCAACTCCTGTATATTGTGCCTCAGGGTGTTGAACGAGGATTGCCAGCTTGAAATCAATTTGCTGGATAACACTTCTAGGGCTTGTGTCAGGTAGGTTTGAGTCACTGGTTCAGTCACCGATTCAGCGGCCAAGGAGTCATCCACGTCTAGCATATTGGTGCCCGTTTTCTGAGCCACCGTCACCATCTTGAATTTCAGCCTGCGAGGCCCGTGCTCCAGGGTTGTTTTTCTGGTCGAAGAAATTCAGCTTTTCAGCCCTCCCAGCTTGTTTTCTGCCTTTGTGGTGAGACATATTTGGTGTTTGTTGGTTGTATAGTGGTTCTGGATGCTACGATTGCAGCGGATGAGCTCATGTGCCAGAGCAAGGAACTATGCAGCCATCCTGCTCAGCAGTTAGCCATGCCCCACTGTGCCAGCATATTTAACCATTCATTACCAAAAACTTGTATACACATGACTACTTACGTTTTTCTTTTCTTACATTCCTTCATACTCCAAGAATGATTTTAACTTGGAAAGAAACATTTTTGTATTATGCAAGTTCTTGCATATATTTTCCATGCATCAATATTTGCATGACTCTATAAAATAATAGAAGGTGGAGGTCTTCCTGCTTGGGTTTCACTATACAGGAGCTGCACATGTCCACTTCCTATATAGGGATCAATGAGTAGGATCATATTCTTTTGAACCTATTTAATAAAACTATTTGTGTATGATTATTATTAAAGAGGTTCTATAGATTGAGATCCTAGTCATGGGTTCTTTATACAGGAAATAAACATAGCAAGTCTCATGGTTGGGTGATTTATATGAGAAGCAGAAATGTTGAAGCTGCAGTGGAAACATACTGGTATTTATCCTGGCTCTCAGTCATGTTTCAGTGGTGTAAAATGTTTATTATTGCTCCCTCATGCAACATGTGTATTGCAGCTCCTTACTCACCATCCCATAGAGAATCTATTAATTATGGCTCATCACTCATTCTCCCTGCGGCAATGTATATATTTTGCCTCATCACATATCCCCTCCCCCCTTGTGAAAAAGTATTTATCATAGCACCTCAACCTCCAGCACTATGGCAGTGCACTCACTATCCAAGCTCTATAGTCATACTCTTTGCTGCAGTGCCCTTTTAAAAGCTCCTCATTCACCCTTTTTCCTGTAACATGTTTATCTCAAGCAAGACAATAATAATGCAATTGCATTAGGTTTTTTTTTTTTTTAAAAGTTCTGCTTTCGAATGATGGGGATATTTTAATGGATCAGAGGCTAATGGAAAGTACTGATGGGTGTATTGAATTGGATAGAGATCTTGGAGAGCAGTGGTCCTTCTACTTGTGCTTGTATTTGAATACACAGGAATTACATACCTCCCAACTCTGGCATCCCACTTTGGTGGGAGGGGTGAAAAGAGGGTGGGTTATTAATTTGCATCAATGACTCCACCTACAGTGGCAGACCTATCTGAAAAGGGAGCGGGTCCACCTGTAGAAGTGAGGAGCCAGTCTGGTGTGAATGTACACAGGCTGCCTGCCAATCAAGCAGGCTGGCTCACTGAGGGCATGCTCTATAAGGAACACTGTTTCAGTGCTGACTGCAGGGACTGAGTACTTAGAACATATGGGAAGCACATCTAATGATGGACTCATACTATTCTTGTTTGGGATAGTTTCCTTGTGTCCCCAAAAGTAACAACAGAGCAGGAATATCGCTACTGTTCCTGCTTAATTGGAATGGGATTGGAGGCCTGTAATAACATATCAGAGATTGAACTGCAGGAAGAAATCCTTGTTGGAGTTTACTCTACAGGACGTGCAGGAATCGAGTCTGACAATTTGTATTAACTATACCAGAAAAGCAGATGTTTGATTTGGTGTTTGTATTCTTCAATATTGGATGAACATATCTGGCAAGGGTATAGAGACCAGGGTAGGTGGGACAGAGCTGGTGTGGTACTTGTATCATCACTGGTGACATTCCTGCCCATAGAGAAGAGTTTCTAATCGCAGAGCACATCTGCTCCACAATGACAGGATGGCCTGGGAAGATGATAAAGAAGTGTTGTGAAAATGCAGAAAACTATTGGAAGGTAAATATAATAATATATTTGAAATCCAGCGCACTCATTCACAAAGCAGGAATTTTAAATCTAAAAATTCTTAAATATTTTTTTTAAACACCTAAGCTAGGTAAAAATAATGGGGTTTTAGTTTATAGTATATTCCGGTCACAACACTGGGGAGTTGGCCTATATAAACAAACAATACTATCAGTCCAAATTTTTCAGTAAGCTTATACATTTATATTTGAACATAAATCTATCATGATTTTAGCATGTGTTGGCTCTGCGTTTAAAGCATTTCAAATCTCAGTACCCTATTTTGCAATATAAAAGCTAATTGTCAATAGTAGAGGTGACCAAGCAGTGAAACAATAGGTGTATACATCTCTACTACTGACTACTACTGTACTGCTGCGTATACAAGTTACTCAATCAACACACAGATCACAGGTGGTGATGATGGTAATGAGCATACAGTAAAGGCAGGTTGATGGGCAGCTCAGTAGAGCAGCCAACCCCAGTTGCCCATGACCAAAGCAATGCGGAAGACCATGTGTGGAGCATTTACTGGGAAAAGCATTGTGCAGCACAAGTGCAGAAGCACTGTGCACCCTGGAGGAAAAAAAAGGAATAAGGTCCAAAAGAAAATTGGGACTGTCCTAATAGACTCAGGACTATCACTAACTATGCTTACTATGTAACTCTTTTTCAGTTGTCCATGGCTCATGCGCAATGTATTTCCAACTAAAGAGAGGTTAATATAATACTGAAAAAAAAAACAACCAGAATTTGTTAAATCATCATAATCTTTACTATAAATTATTCACTGAACAGTCACTAAGCAGTAATTTCAAGGACATATATTGATTGTATTTAAATGTTATTCAGTAAACAACCATGAAAGCAGCTTTTCAAAGTTAAATTAGAATCACTGTGTACATTATTACAGTAAACATGAAAAGGCAACTGGAGAGTTTATTGTGTCATTTCTATCATCACATAGCACAACTTATTGTCATTAAAGTCAACAATGGCTTAGCATAATAATATCCACGTCTTAAAAAAAAAAAAATCTCATTCTTTACTCCCAGTTTTTCAGTATATTTAGTTGAAAGTAGAAAATATTCTACCAACTACGTTTTTAAGCCCTGTCATTTGTATCTGTATTTCTGTTCTACACTTTACAGAATATTAACTGATCGACATCAGCACAGTTTCCAGCAACTCAATAGCTTCTAAATTTGGTCTTACTCAATGGACTAATAATACATTTGACTTTTTTTTTTCCAGCTTGTCTAAGATAAGATAGTTTTCCCTCTGTCTGATTACTACATTTTAACTTTCTGTCAATGTGCTCTTCACCATCTCAAATTTAGCATAATTTTGGTCATCAGGAATCAAAGTATGCTAGATCACATCAAGTATACTCTTATCTCCAGTCATCACTTTCTACTGCCCCTCTCAAGGTACTTCATTGTACAATTCTGTCATATTTACTACATCAATTAAAGCTCTCTCTAAGCACCAGCCACCCTACAACTCTGGCATTGTAAGCTAACCTGCTGTCTACAATGATGTTTCTGTACAGCAGAATGCTGGTGGAGAAAGTCTTGCACCGCACTCGACTCCCTATACTACAAAGTCATGATACATTCCTAAACATCTGTCCTCTCCTTTACCAAGAAAAAGTAGTTTACTGCTCTCTTTTTCATATTTTTAACTTCATTTTCCACCCCACTGCAACACTTTCCCTTTCCTAATCAAACAGCTAGATAATCATCATTATTATCACATAAAATACATAAAAACAGCTGCAAAATATGCAACTGAATAAAGTTATGATGGTCATAAAGTTATGACTTTTCTATTGCCAACCTGTGGCTGATTTCCATCTAACCATGGGTCCATCAGCAACTTTCCATCTCTCACTTTCAATATGAGGTGGACTGGGTAGCCTTCTCCTACAGAGAAACTTGTGTCATCTGTAATGAGTTGCCCTAGAATTAACATTGCTCTTGTAATTATTTTAGTTGTCCCCAAAACCAATTAACAACACAGAAAGGAATTTAACTAAATGAATGTTACATATTTCACAGAATTTGTTCTGTAACCCAACTTCAGTCGGGTTAAAGAAAGCATATGTTGTGGACAGCTCTCTACAAAATATAGATGAGGAAAGGGAATTTGGTTATACATGCTTTTTTATATTTAAAGGGAAATCATGACTTCTTTAGAAATTATACAATTGAATACAAAATCACCTATAAATTGTGTTAACCTTTTATACATGTGATGCTCTGTTTTCGTTTAATGTATATTAAACCCATCACATCCCTATTAAACCCACACATAGCCTGGGCATTAATTGTAGGAAGAGTTACAGAAACATTGATTCTTTTCTCCATCTTCACATACTAAGTTCGATGACAGAAAATGGATGAATTTATAAATATGATTGACAGGTAGCCAAGATGAAGATGCTTAGATCCAGAATAGAGATGTATGGATTTCTGCATTTAATTTTATTTTTCAAGCTTCACAAACACATATTTGTTATATGTAGGGGATAATCGAATGCAATGTTAAGAATCCTGGGATATAACAGTTCCCCTTTAGAGACCTTTTGGTAAGCTGTATCTTATGTTTACTTGTGTAAAAGATAGTTTTGGATACTAACAACACAGAGAAACACTTAATTCTCACATTACTATTCTATGTTTGTAATTTCTTTTATCGAATGACCTGCTGCCCCTTTGCTGCTAATGGTTACAATAAATAAGAACACTTTATGCTTCTGGTCTCCAAGTTAAAATGGTAATATCTGGGGCCCAAGGTTGGACTAGTTAGCTATATTATGCATTTGAAATATTTTTTTTATAATGAAGACTGTATTAATTAACAATAATAAATTTTAAAAAAAACATAAATACATAAATAATAGTAACCTCAAATGCAATGTAATTAATATAGCTTTATTAACATTGAGTACTAGATATGCTATCTATATTATAGTCAGGATAATTTATAATGGTGTTGCTGTTTTTGCCTGTATTTCTTTTTTGGGAGTCATTTGTAATTTAAAATGTAAAATACATTTAAAAAAAACATTGACATTCACACTTGTCAACTCTATACAAATAATTATTGTCATTCTTTATTTATTATTATTATTATTTTTTGTTCTATGTTTAATATGGTATATACTTTCTTCAGCTATACTGGCTCTTTTCTCAGCTATTATTTTAGAATATTTTATACAGTAAGTATGCACAGATACTAAATGTGTCCAACTTCCATCAATTTTGAAGCTTTGCCAAGTTTAATCATTTTCTAACTGATAAGAGTTACAGCTCTCTGCATTCTCATTTTCCTACCACCACCAATCTCATTCAATAAGCACCCGTTCCAAATCCCACTGCATTTCAAAGACTTTCTTTATCCTTTGGGAATTATTTATCATTGCTAAAAGTGAATCATCATTATTATCACAATTTTTTTTTTATGTAAAAGCAGTACAAAACATATGACACGCCAATACAAATCAATGCATAGCAAGATGAGGATAGATGACACTAGGTAAATCTCTTTTATTACTATATAGATCCCCATGTAATTCTCACACATATGGATCATGTTATTAATGTTTGCTGCCTTATAAAGAGGATTTCTGTACGTAGATCATAACAGGATACATTTAACATACAGAAATGCTCCAGAATAGAATAATCAACCCTTTTACTATTAAGCTATTTTTTGTTATAAATATGATCGCAATCATTTATTTGAAACACTGGATGCATAGCTAGCATAGACACGTATAACAGAAATGTTGTTTGTAGATCGTTGAAACAAATTAAAATTATGTAAATTTGCACAACTTTATTTTTTAATATATTCATTCATATTCAACAGAATTACTTGGTGGTTACATTTTAGAGAGTTTATAGAATCTATTTAAAAACAAAAAAACAACAATATTTCAGTCTGAAATATTACCTCAATATCAAAAAATAAAATTTCTGTAGATAATACAATTTATATAAAGTCCTGTTTATGGATAATAGCATTAGCAACAATGTAGCTTTATATAAATGCCAAAAGAATATTACAAATACTTGGGTTTCTGTATATAAAGTTAAAAAACAGAAAAGAGCCCCTTTTCAGAGGTAATAAGTGATACTATAAGGTGCCTAAATACAGAGCAGCTCAACACATAAAGTGGAATACCTTTATTTCCACGATCAATTAACAATATTAGAAGATATGGTATAAAATATACGCCAACTAGTAGAGCGCTTATACAAATATAAAGTGATAAAAGGGGTCCACTCATCCTGTCAATTTAATATGGTCTCACACTTTAAAATATGCTTGAGAACATATATAAAAGGGAAAAAAACTAAGAGATATATAGTGTAGATGATCTTTAGCGGTGATGAGTGATATAGATAAATAACTAGAACCACTCACATGGTCTGGAGCCTATATGGTATTGGCTCTGTAAAATGAACCTTTATGCTCATTGGGCAGCAACACACCACCTCCTCTATGATGTATCTCCAAAAGAATATGGAAAAGAGGAGAAACAAACCGAATGGGTAGTACTGTGCAAACTGGCGGTAAATGTGCTGGTAGTAAATTATTATGCTCACCTTTTTGAGAGCATTAAACTCCTGGCTCTGAGGGTGTTCAGCAGTGTGCCAATATATAGCTCACAGATGAGTGAAACGCATATTGGCTGATTTGGACTTTTAACTATATTTTTTTTACTAAATTCTTGATTTTACTTATTACTTTCAATTTGACACCAATAAAATGTTCAGGAATTTCTGTTGGGAAGTGCCATTTCTTTATATTGGCACACTGCTGAACACCTTCAGAGCCAGGAATTTAAGGCTCTCAAAAAGGTGAACATAATAATTAAATGGCTATGTCACCAAAAATACAACAATGGAAAAGCATATTCTTTAATTGGTGATTCGGAATTAAGTTCCTGACACCCAAAAAAGGGGATGTAATAGAGAATAAGTTTTTTTTTTTTTTTTTTTGGGGGGAGGGCAAACAAGGAGCTTAGTTTACCATGATGGACACGAGGTCTGTCCAACTATGTTGGCTGTATCTTCTGTCTAATCAAGAGGTGGAAGAAATCTACTATATTTTCATGCATGGCACTTTAACTTCCGCTATGAAAGGTAGACAGAACAACAGACTGGAATTACATGGTTTTACCCTTGATTTGTCAGGCTGTGACTAGGAACCTGTGTCATTGGGTGTGAGATTGGTTGGGTTCTGTTGTGTCTAGACACTGCCAGTGCACTTACACCAACTTTGAGGTAAAGATATAGATGATGTGTTTAATCAAACCTAGTATGAGACAGGTTGGGTTACTGTTGTGGCAAGCTACTTGCAGTGCCACTTGCACCAAATTTGATTTACTGATTTACAGTGTACCTGTTTGTAGAAAGAAAATCCTTTTTTAGTGAGTTCAAAAAAAAAAAAAAAGTTACTCTTATTATTTGATTTCCAGTGTTCTTCAGTGCCACTACCTGTGCATTGCAAATTGCAATACAGATTGTGGCAGTTTACTTCACAAGTAAACACTGCACTGATTATGGTATGTCTTTTTTAACTCTTTTTTAGAAAGAAAATGTGTGTTGTTTCAGAGAGTGTTGAGTCTAGTGTATGCTGTGCAAGTGTGTGAGCATTGTACAGTGAACTGTATCCTGTGTGAAGTGTAGTGTTTATTAAACCAAGCACAATAACCTTACAGTAGCAGACAATCCACTAAGCATCAACGTATTTGTCAAGACAAACATATATTTCTACTTAATACAGTTATGTTAATTTATACAATACACATTCATATCCAATATATTTAATAATAAAAGCAAACCCACATCATCAATAGTATTTCCTTCTATTCCCAAAAGGAAATTAAGGAATGGTATCCACTATTAGCAGTAGTGTAATGGCGTCTCAGTGTCTTAACAAATTTTCTCTGGCCATGAAGACTTCTGACATCTTCGCTATCACCAGAAGCACCTCCACTATAAGTAGCCTCAGAATAGTAGGACTAGCATGTCTATTCTCTCTGATTCACCACCCGTGTTGCAAGTGCTTGCACTGGTAGGGCAGCTCCTTCTATCACAGCTAGTTTAAGTGTTATACCGTCTATTTTTTTTGGTCAAAGCAAGTGATCATTTAAATAAATTGCCTGGTTGCCATTCCCAATGTTACCCCCTAGATCTTTTACTCCTACCTCCCCTTTCCTCCTCCCCACCAAGAAGCAACAATGGGAGAGCACAGCAGATTCGAGTTCATCAGAGCTATCACAGACAAACTTTAGTGAAGAAGTACACTAGAGTGCCAAAGTAGTGTCTGAGCTGGGTGGAAATGACGAATCCAGTGATATTCCCCACCAGTCCAGATGTAGTTTCATTATCGTTGTCCCAGAAGGAGCCGGACTATGAGCCAGAGGAAGTTATTTTCTTCAGATAGTGTGCCGTGTTTTCCTGGTTCTTCTCCACTGTGACCAAGTTCATCTATATCTGCTATCAAATTACCGTATGCAATATTGACAGTTATCATGTGCTATAAGTAACTCACTCGCTGTCATTGATGTTACCATCAAATACCACCACCACAATTTCAAAACAGTTTATATTAGTATTATTCAACCAAATGCTTGTGTAGAGGCTAGTTTTACAGCTTTACATGCAACTGATGCAAATCCATCAACACCTTTATTTGTCACAAGGGGAATGCTTGAGCCTAATGTATTACACTAATTCAAAGCTTGGGTTCACTTTGAGTGCCTCCAAAAAGGGAGATTTGCAAATTGTGCAGCAAGGAAGTGAGTACTAGGAATGAGAGAAGAAGCAGAAAAAGATGTATAAAGATGTATAAACCTACATCTGCAAAGATACCACAAGTCTGCATTACTGAGAGAAGAAGCAGAAAAATAAAGTACTAATGCAGTCAACATGTCCAATAGTACTGTATCTGGTTCTGCGCAATCATCTATTACCATCCTTAGGCAGAGCATGGAGTATGTTGAGGATAGTGCCAGCTTGTTGGACTTATCATCCCAGGGATGTGTCCACCAGCCCACTCTAAAACATGTTGTTGTGTTTCATTCCAGGGGCATGTAAAAACAGCAGGCCAACAAAATCATTCACCTTGTTGCCCAGCTGATTGTTGTAGGGGGAGCTATTTTTCAATGATAGAAGAAGAGTCCTTTAAGCAGTTCATACTCAGCAATATCCTATTCCTTAACAACCTGCTTTCAGCATGACATCTATCACTATACCATCCCTGTATGGTAGTATTTAAGAAGCATTTGGCTCCTGGTAGCCTGCATGCCTTCCTCTCCTTGATGGCTCACTGGTGGCAGCTCACCGTTTGTGGAAATCATCTTAGTAGTGGAAAAGGTCCAGTAGAATGGAAGGCTAGAAGTGGTTCTGTAGGGCAATAGGGCTAGGAATATTTCCTGCACATGCTGAAATGATGGACAACAAGAAATTTCAGATAAAGAGTTGCAAAATAGGGATAGCATCTAATGTGCACATTGGTTTTGTGGTCAGAGATCTACTAACAATGCTTACTCTGTGGGATGTAAAAAGAGAGGCCCAACATTAATTTCCCATTATAGTTTTGTGTAGGCACATCATTTATTTATTTATAAAATATTTTACCAGGAAAGATACATTGAGATTTCTCTCGTTTTCAAGTAAGGAAGGTAAGTAAAGCTTTATAGGATACATTTAATTTTATATTTTGCACCTTTTTTTATTGTAGTATTATATCACAGAAACTTCTAATGCATTTATTTTTCATCCACAGTGGAAGAAACCTTATTTAGCTCTAAAGTGGCCCTTTTCCATATACATTTCTGTAAAGTATAAATTAATAAATAAAACATTAAATATGTGCAACCTGTAATCCCTAAACAACAATCTATATGGTTTTATCTATAAAAATGTTTGGGTTTTTTTGCCAAAAAAAGAGCTGAATAGTATAGATGTTATTTTATTTTAATATTTTCATATAATTTGTGTTGCATATGTATAAGCAATACTTAATGTATTGCTTATATAATTAGTTAAATGTGATTAATGTTATCCAGGGGTGTATCTTTAACAAGAGATATCAAATTCAAATTTCACAATATAAATTATATTACATTTTACACTTAGCAACAATCCCTCCTGTCTGCAATTTAATATTAATGACATGCTTGTGTTAAAGAAATGTTTTTTGTTTTTTTTTTACTCAAAGTAATTCTTATGCATTATTCCTCTCATAATCTATAATTCAAGGCATTATTTTAAGAAACTGCTTGTTACATTGTAATTGAGATAAAGTGGTATTCTGCAAATAAGTACATTAACTGGTATTTATCATGAAAAGGGACTATAGCAGCATTTTTTTTTTTTTTTTTTGCAATTATACAAAAGTCAAAGTCACTGTACGAGTAAGGGATTTAACTTTCTTATAACACTGTGCATATTTTCACAGATACGCTTTGTTCTACAATTCTACAAAAATAAGGCAGGATATTGAGAACAATGATTTTAGGTCAAAGAAAGCTAGAACAGCCTTTAAATGTATGCTATTTGAGTAAACTGTTATGTAGGACTCTGTTAGGCAAGCTTGATTTTTGGCCAAGCTTTAACTGTCGGAAAGATGACCTTACATTTGACTCGAGGTCATGGTATACAAAGGAGTTCAAGGTCGACTCAATGACTGCAAGGTTTCTAGGTCCTGTGGCTGCAAAACAAGCCCAAATCATCATGCCTCCAACACCATGCTTAACAGTTGGTGTGAGGTGTTCGTGCTGATTTGCTGTTTTTGCTTTAATGCCAAACGTGCCACTGTGCATTGTGGCCAAACATCCCACTTTGGTCTCGTCTGCTCAAAGGACATTTTTGTTTTAGAAGCAACTTTGCAAGCCTAAGCCGTGCTGCCGTGCTCTTTTTAGAGAGAAGAGGCTTTCTCCGGGCAACCCTTTCAAACAATGCTTACTTGTTCAGTCTTTTTCTAATTGTACTGCCATGAACTTTAACATTTAACATGCAAAGATAATTATTGCAGTTATTAATTAACCGCAATAATCACCTTTATGGGTTAACCCCACCTTTAGTGGCTGTCTACCAGACTTTTGGTCACGCTATGCATGAGGACATCCGGCATCACCCAAAACCCCACAGGGGAGCATTGTATTATACTTTCCTATAGGGGTAGTTCTAATGCGAGTGCAGCCATTGCCACGCATGTGCATTAGATCTCCCCAGCCAGCTGACATCTTCAAGGGAGGGGCGAAGGCAAAGTCAGAGCCAGCTCCAAGGTACATCAGTGCTGGACTAGGGCAAGTGACAGAAAAGGTTTTTAACAAGTGTTAGTGCCAGGAAAACAACTTTGATTCCTGGAACTATAGTTTCAATGTAGGTGTGTTTTATGTACTTTCACTGCATTGAACAACAAGCTGAAGACTTCTGTATTTATTGATGTAATTCAGAAAGAATTGTCTCTTACATATAATATGACATGTCTTCTGGATAAGGAGCAGACCCAAATAATGTTTGCCCTTTTATCACAGTATGGTTAGCCCACTTTCTTGGGAAACAATGTTGGGAAACATAATGCTTGCGAATGCACATTCTCAAACTGCCAGAAGAATTGCACAACTGTGTGATGTCAACATATTTGCCTAAAACCTTTAAAAGAAGTAATTACATAGCATATTTTTACATAAAGTTCATTTGTAGTAAATAGATTTTTTAACTGTACTAAATCTAAATTATATGTGCTAGTTATTAGAAGCTTTACATTTTAATCCACTGATATGTCTGCCAAAATGTGGGTAAAAATAAAAAATAAATGAAAACATTTTACTCAGTTATAAATGTTGGGTGTCAAAACAATTTACTTTTCAGAAAAAAAAACATTTTACATGTTTTTAGATACATTTTCATTGAGTGCAAAGATTATTCTCTGATTTCTCTAAAATATTAGCCAGTTGATATGTGTATTTTAAAGTTTAAAAGGAACTCCATTCAGTTGGTGTACATTAAAAATGACAGCCATTCAAAACAGCTGTGATTTGCCTTTGAAAGGTATTTGCTTGATAGTGAAATTTCATGGCTACAGATTTTTACTTCTTTTGAATACATTACCATTCATATAACTCTTTCCATTTTACTTTTAAGAGATGCATAAAAGTGACATTATTTCTAACACTAAACATTGGACCACAGGCATATGATCATGTGGTTTGCAGTTTCAATAAATATTTCTGAAAAAGCCTTATGAATTTTTACAAAAAAAGCATGACTTATTATTTTGCCATAGTGAATTTCATTCACATTCTATCTATTCTGTTTCTATGTCTGTCTGTTTATAGCTGGATTTTACTGTAAAATATTACATTTGCTAACAGAGATGTTTTAAAATGTATTTTTAATGCAATGCTATGCTCAGTGTGGTGAGTGAGTATTTAATGTGCTCTATATCATGACCATTTCAGGGTTTGTTATGACTGTATATATACACAGCTAGCAAGTTGTCACTCTTATTTTGACCCCTATCTTGCCAACCTGTTTTTTTTTTTTTCTTCTGTGGTGTTCCAGAAGCAATATGCAATACTTTACCAGGAGCGCATTACAAATATAGGCTTTAGTACTTAGGGCGTGCTATGCCATCCTACAAAATTACAAATGGTATGCCATGATATGAGTAATTTTCATTCCTGAGATGTGGTATAGTCTCAAAGGCAAAATGGGCCCAGCAAACCAATCTGGTTTCAATGTGTAAAAACTGAAATGGTACATGGGTGACATTATTGTACTCAAGGGCATATATAACATGATTCCATAACAGTTAGAATGCTATGCAGAACTTGGCAAAAAAAAACAGCATTTCTTGATTTCTCACACTTATTTAGATTGTATTCAAATTAAATTATGTTTCATATATAAATATTTGATGTGAACAAAATGTTACATAATAAGTGTAAAATAGGTAAATTAAGGTTGAAAAGGCACATAGCTCAAATTCTGGTTCAGAACTTTCTCCATACTTGAAGGGATCCTATAGTGCCAGGAAAACAAAGCAGTTTTCCTGGCACTATAACAAAGCAGTTTTCCTGGCACTTTAGGGTTAATAGGACCCCCTCTCTCACACCCCCCTCCGGCAGTGCTGAAGGGGTTAGAACCCCTTCAGCCACTTACCTGAATCCACCACCGGTGTCCTAAGGCGCTGGGTCAGACTCCGCCCACGCTCCTCCAATGGCCCCGCGTGCGCATTAGACCTCCCCATAGGAAAGCATTATTCAATAGTAGACAGCCGCTGGAGGCAGACTTAGTGCTGCAATGTAACTTACATTGCAGCACTAAGTGCAATAGGGACAGTGATAAAAATGCTCTTTCACACGTACATTTGCCACGGACTCCTGGAGGAGTGTGGAAGTGGGTCTCCTGCCCACCGACTATGGTCCAAGTCTGGGACACATTTGGGAATTACCCTGCCCAGCCACCATTACCAGCTTTCCGTGGGTGCCCGTGGTTCGGCACTTTCCCTTCATGCGAATAGAACTGAACACTGGCTCTCTGGGGGCCGTTTGCATGAACCAAGCCCACGAATAGTCCCAGTGGTACTTAGCTGTGACCACTATGGAGCTAAATTTGGCATGAGGACTTCGTTGGATCCCGGTCACCTCAGCGGAACTTGGCCGCAAATGTTATGGAACTGTTTTCGGCATGAGGTGACTGTGCAGTTCCCGGTCAACTTGGCTCGCGATTTTGAACCACTTTGAAATCCGACAGGAGAGAGCTTTTTGGAGGGAAGGTGCATGAGACTAAGGGGAACAAACGCTACCTAATAGCCAGGAGGAGCACCCTGTATTGTGGCAGAAGGAGCTCCCAAAAGTTGACAGGCAAAGCACCAAACACCCTGGAACTATTTTGGGTATAGGACCATGTGCCCGGTCAGAACTTTAACACGGTGGCGTTTCCCCTACACTGCATGGATCTGAGCACTATTTGGAGAACTTTGGGTTATTAAAGATGTATTATTTTGTGGTTATTTTATGTTTTATTATGTTTTGGGTACTTTTATGTTTTTATATTTTTTTTTGGCTCTCTGTTCCTTGGAGATAATTAGCTTACCGGTCTTTAACGCAATTATCTCCCAGGCCCAGAAATTCCTTGGAGGGGCTTGTGCTGAATACAATAAATACCTCCTGCTGTGGTCTGTGCAGAAAAGACTGAGTTTGGCCCATTAAAATAAGTTGTACTTCCAGAACTATGTGTCGTATTGTTACTGGGAGGGGAAGGGCTATAATCACTGCTCAGCACCTTGTTCCAGCTTGTGAAGGATTCGGCAGGGAAAGTCCTTGTAAGGACTAGAGCTCCCAGGATTGCAAGTCATACAGTCCCCTGGAGGGAATACAGCTAGTCTCCTATCCTTTTCCAGGATGTAGAGGCTCCTGGAGGACCCCAGTCCAGCCACGGTGACTCGGGCAGAAGCACTGAGGTTTTACCGTGTTCCAGCTACGAAGTGGTCATTGGCGGAGGTACCCAGCCAGGGTACAAGGAGTTCTGCTACAGGGCACAGCACCCAAACCACTTCAATGAGCTGAAGTTGTGTGGGTGCTTACAGTATCCCTTTAAGGGGTTAACAAAACCATTTATGAGCAAGAGCCCATGGCATGAACTATATCACTGGCATGTCCTCATATTGGTAGGTATAAGTTCACCATGCTCCTCATAAATAATAATAAATATGAATATTACTTTTACTGTGTGTAAATAGTATTTTACTGAGCTTTGTTACCCTGAATAGTAGTTATGTAAAAAATAATTTTACCACAGATGCATTATAGATAAGGCAGTGGAATTTCTACCAATTCTTTGTTGGCACTATACTTTGTGACCATTAATTAGAAACATCTATAAAAAAAGTGGATCTTACAGTGATTTCTATTTCAGTTTTGCCATACATATAGTAGATGCACACAGGATAACTTCCTCACAGCTGTATTTCTTGCAATCCAGATTTTTACATTAAGGTATGTAGATTGTGAAACAAAAGGTGTTAAATTTAGATTCAATTAAAATATGTAACAATGTTACTTAAAATAATAGAGAACTAATTTGTATTCCACTAATTAAAGAGGGCAAAGTCACCATATGATCAAGATCTTACAAAACCCTTACCTTTTTAATTACAAAATCAAAATAGGATGATGTAATTAAATTCACATCAAATTTAATGAATACACTATTACTCTTTTCTCATAATTCCTAAATCTAGCACCACAAAAACTGCTACAGGGTATGTCCACTAACCAAAAAAAAAAAAAAATAGGCTAAAATAGCCAAGCTCTGACTGTAGCTTACTTGGGGAATTTTACCAAATCAGAAAATTTTACTCTCAAGTTTGTAATTTGGATTTAATTTGCTAAAATTATGAGTCTAGTGAATAAAGGGACACTATAGTCACCAGAACAACTACAGCTTATTGAATTTGTTCTTGTGAGTAGCTTCTTGTGATAACTTCACTAGCCACTCCTCAGATGGCTGTTAGAGATCCTTCCTGGGTCATGGCTGCCTAAAATGCATCCACACATTCAGTATCTCCTCCCTCTGCATGCAGACACTGAACTTTCCTCATAAAGTTTAATTGATTCAATTCATCTCTATGAGGAGATGCTGATTGGCCAGTGTGTTTGAATTGTGCTAGCTGTGCCGCTGGTCTGCTCCTTGTCAGTCTCAGTCAATCCTATGGGGAAGCATTGTGATTGGATCAGGCTACCACTTCTGCTGATGTCAGTGGGCAGGTCTAAAGGAAACAGGTACAAAGTATGTTGCTTCAGACTTGAATACAAGTAAGATGTTACTATATTTAGGGAGGCATGAAGGTCTCAGGGTGGCTAGGTGATGGTTTTAACCCTATATGGTCAGGAATACATGTTTGTGTTCCTGACCATATAGTGCTCCTTTAAACCCTTAAAATGCGTTTCTTCAGAGAGACACAAACATATTGCAAGGGTAAACAGAGGTAGCACTAAAATGTTAAGGTTTAGGTAATTGGGGGATTAAAGTTATAATGTGTAAGTGAATGTTGTGAATTACAATAAGAGAATTAAACTCTGGTTATAGCATTATTAGATCAATGGCTGGATGAACTATTATGGCAAGTGTTATGGTGCAAATCAAGAAACCTGCAGGCATATTGTTATTACAGATGATAATAGATCAAATGCCTTAAAGAACTAGTGATAAGAAATTAAAGGATTACTCCAATCCTTTTTTAGCCTTCATTTTTTTTCTTTATAGTGCCATATTTAGCACTAGTCAATAGGTCCACCCACTTATGTCTTTTGAAAAGTAAAGTAAAACTTACCTAAAATCCAACGTCAGACAATTATCTTCCATGAATCTCCTGTCATCACACCGCGTCACTCACTTCCTCTCCGTGATCCAATCTAATGCTTCTCATTTCTTTGGACCTTATTACTGGTTAAGAGCGCACAAGCCCCCTCTGAGCCAGGGATTGGATGCAGGGAGGGGGTGAAGTTGAACAGAGGAGAGGAACAGAGAAGAGGAAGAAGGAATTAGAAAGAAATAAACAAAAATGGGCAAATCAAGGTAACACCTTCAATCCAAATGCTATAAGGACTAGATAAAATGTTAGTGATCTCATTGTTCAATTGCAAGATTAAATATTAGTTTTGTCAAAACAGCTCATCTTTGATTTACAAGTTTTCCTTCCGTGCATTTACATAGAATGGCTTGTTATAGGATATGTAAAACTCCAGGCTGCATCCAGGTTTATCTGTAACTTTATATGTGTATATATATATATATATATATATATATATATATATATATATATAATCATATCCCTTTATGAAAGAACTTAACGATTCATGAAATTGTGTTATGGACAATATTTTGAATAGGATAATGTCAGTTAAAGCAAACTGATCCGATTGGACTTTGTAACCTCTTTGTAATATCACATAAACAGAGAAATACAAATATTACAAAATTTGCTATTTTTACAAGTGCTGCTTTCAAATGCACTTTTCTGATGTCATTTTCTGCACAGTTTTATATAATACTCACTTTAGTTTGAAGCATGTAACGTGATATATTGCTTTCTAATTCAATCCCAAGATTTCAACTCTTCGAACCAGATCAAGTGTAAAGTGCATTTCCCTTGCAATGTTTCGATTTTTCATATTTGAAGAACGTTCTATCCCTATAACTTTATCTTCTGATTTAATTTCAGAAACTTCAGAAAGCATATCTGAAGATTCTATCAGAGAACAGTCAGGAACATCAAATTCTTAGCTCAGAGCACTACCATTTTTGCTGATAAATTTGAACATCTCTACCCAAAATATTTTTTTTTTTAAATCAGCCATAAAAATGGTAAAAAATAAAATGCTTGGAAATCACCTTGAAACTATTTAATATGTGGTGCATAGAGAGTCTTATAAAAAAATAAAAATAAATTGCCTTTATCTAATTTTCTGCATTCATTCATAAATATATTTTAGAATTTGCAGAACTTTTTAATTACTCTTGAGAACTTAAAATTAAACATTAGAATGTATTCTTCCCATAATGAAGTAATAATAGTAGCTAAACAAGATATAATACAGAGTGCAGTAAGAGCTGATTTGCATTGTTGTTTTATGAAAACATAATGAAATACAGATTTAGTTTACTAATTAAGCATTTAGGTATATCACAAAAATTGGTTTAAACAATTATAAATATTATTTTTATTATTAGCATTCATATAGCACAGTCTTAACCTTCAGCGCTTTGAATTTCTACAGTGGGGACATATACTAGCAAATAATTGATATATAAAGTAAATGTTCACATACGAGGTGAGGAAGCCCTACTCAAATGATAGAAATAAAATAAATAAAAAACTGTGTGTACTCACAAGGTGCTTATTTTGTATTGTAGAAGCAAGTGAATATATCAGCTGTAACACTTAGTGGGCACTCCTGACAAAACCAAAATAAAAAGTTACCAAAATACAAACTTCAATGTTTAGGTTACAAACCCCCACCTAATAAAGTATATAAAGTGCAGCACTTAGTATAAAATAACATGCAGATAGAATAGGCGCTTTATAAAATAACATGCAGATAAAATAGGGGCTGCTCAAATGAGCTTGTAATCCAGGAGAAAGTGGGGTAACAGAAAACAAGAGAAAGACAAATGTGTTGGAGGGAGAAGAGCTTGTGCCTAGTTCAGCTAGTAGAATTGTTGTGTGGAGGAATCGTGGATTGGAATATAAAAGAGTAAAGTAGACTGTGAGAACAAGAGCTCTATGTGAAGACGAGCAGAAGTAGCATTGAAATGTTATCTAGAAATATGACGTTTCTAAGTCCTAGATTTAATAGAATTCTTAAAGTAATGCAGGCTAAGATAATGGCCTTCAGAACATTTGATCATTAGCCTTGTTGTGATCATTGGAATGGGGAAGTAGACTAGTCCTGAACATATTGTTTTCATTTTAGTGTTGTCTCAATATGATAATGTAGGAAACCCTGTGCTGTAGTTTTAAAATGAGTGCCAATTCTGTACCTCATCCAAAGGGAGCAATCAATACAATTAACTGTAGCAGTAGAAACAAAAAAGACTATGCTAGTCATGATGAAAAGAAACTGCTTCCGGAATTATACCGGTGGATTGCAGGAAGGCAGATGTCGTTTCTATATTTAAAAAGGATTCAAAATCCTTGCTTGGATATTATAGACCTGTGAGCTTAACTTCTGTGACTGGGGAAGTATTTGAAGGGCTATAAAAGGATAATATTTAGAAATTAATTGGGAAATAATTTGTTATTAGCAATAATCAGCATGGTTTTATGAAACATAGATCATGTCAAATTAACCTAATTGCATTCTACGAAGAAGTAAGTAGAAGTATAGATCAGGGTGTTGCAGTGCATGTGATCTACTTGGATTTTGTTAAGGCATTTGATATGGTTCCTCACAATAGGTTAGTATTCAAACTAAAAGAAATTGGTCTAGATGAATATTCTTGTCTTTGGGTAGAACATTGGCTTAAGGATAGAGTACAATAAGTTGTCAATACTGATAATTTTCAAGCTGGACAAAAGTGGTAAGTGGTATCCCTCAGGGTTCTGTTTTGGGACCACTTCTATTTAACATATCTATAAATAATCGTGCAATAGGCATTGAAAGCCATTATTATTATTATTATTACTGGTATTTATAAAGCGCCAACAGATTCCGCAGCACTGTACAATTAGTGGAAAACATACAATATACACACACACATACAAAAGGTAGAGAGGGCCCTGCCCGTAAGCTGAAATCTAGCCATTTAAGCTCTTTTATACAAAGTGCATAGGTAGATAGCCCGTGAGCTTAAGAATCTAAAGGATACCATGGGGATTTGAGACAAGAGGTAGCAGGGGAAATTTGGGAGTGATGGCTAAATAAGGAAACAGAAAGTTGCAGATATTGGTAGAATATAAAGGCAATGAAGAGGTAAGTGAGTGATAATTTTAAACAGCTGGAGGAGCATGCTATAAATTTAGGGGGAACCTGGGTGGGTGGGTTGTGCCGAGTAGAATTGTAGAGGCTTGCAGCAGGGATGGTGTGGAAAATGGGCCTAGAGAGGGAGTAGAGATAAACAGTTATATCAAGGTATTTACTGCTAGGAGCATGGGGGGAGGAGTGGGAGGGGACAAGAAACAGTTGTGGTTTATAATTCAGAATTTTGCCAATCAAATCCTAACAGCCAGATTATTAATTAATACATTTAGCTGCAAGTACAAGATACTACAGTAATACACTATAGATAACAATGAAAACATTATTATAAAGAAGTAATCTAGTGGCAAAGGTGAAAGAAATCCGATGGAGCATCTTCTGAGTTCCAAATTTGTACCTTAAAGCTGTAGCGTTCAATTGCAGAGGCTTGCAGCAGGGATGGTGTGGAAAATGGGCCTTAAAGCTGTAGCCATGTTTTAGTGTTTGCAAATGACAGGAAACTTTGTAAAGTAATATAATGTGAGCAGGATATTGCTTTGCTGCAGAGTGATTTAGATAGATTGGGAGACTGGGCACTAAAATGGCAGATTAAATTTATGGTAGAGAAATGCAAAGTTATGTACTTAGGGGTCAAGAATGTACAAGCAACTTACACCCTATGGTAGTGAATTAGGGATAACAACACACAAGAAGGATTTGGGAATTGTTATAGACAACAAATTAGGCAGCAATATGCAATGTCAATCTGCAGTTGCTAAGGCCAGTAAAGTTTTGTCAAGTATAAATAGGGGCATAAATTATCGGGATGAAAATATAATTTTCCCTCTTTATAAATCAATTGAATATGCTGTGCAATTTTCAGCACCTCTAAAGAAGGATAATATGGCACTAGAGAAAGTGCAGAGATGAGCTACAAAATTGATCAAAGGAATGTAGCATTTTAGGTTAAAAAATGTAAATCTCTTTAGTTTGGAAAAACGGCGCCTGAGAGGGGATATGATAACATTATATAAATATATTTGGGGCCAATACAAATCATTATCTGGAAATCTATTTATGAACAGGGCTATACATAGGACACAAGGTCACACATTTAGGTTGGAAGAAAGGAGATTTAGTCTAAGGCAAAGAAAAGTTATTTTTTACAGTAAGAACTATAAGGACGTGGGATTCTCTGCCTACAGATGTTTAATCAGCGATTGGATAAATACTTGCAAAAACATATTATACAGGGATATAATTTCTAATTAGTGGGGTAATAGCTGCTTGATCCAAGGAGATATCTGACTGCCATTTTGGGGTCAAGAAGGATTTTTTTCTTAGTTTGTTGCAAAATTGGAAGTGCTTCAGACTGGGTTTTTTGCCTTCTTTTGGATCAACAGCAAAAACATATGTCAGGAAGGCTGAACTTGATGGACGCAAGTCTCTTTTTAGTTGTATAACTATGTAATGCATGAGTTATGTTGTGTAAGTCATTAGCAAGTAAAAATTTAGCCCCGGCAAGTAGAAATTCACCCCTGGAGGGTATACTATGGCATGTACTCACAAATAATTTTAAAGGCCTAGCTAGAACGTCACTACTGAGAAGCATGTGCAGTATGTGTAGAATGATAAAAATCCACTTTTTTAAGATCTATCTATCTATCTATCTATGTATCTATCTAAGATACAACATAAGTGGGAAAATCGGTCAGTTATTCATTGGTCAAAAAGTCCCTGTCCATCCTTATGGACCAGTGGCTGCTGGTGAAGTTATTATATGGTGGGGTCCTAGGCTTAACCCTTTGTCACGATCTCTTACCTCTTTCTAGCGTGCCCACATTGTGCGGCACCCGACATCGACTCCTCTCAAAGGCAGAACAGCATGTCCCACGCCAGACACTGGCGCATTTGCGCCAATGTCATTAAGTCGATGACACGGGACAACTTCATTTTTACCAGCCCAGAACGTTTTAGAGGCATAGCCCTAAATCAAGTATAGGCAACCTTCGGCACAGCAGATGTTTTGGACTACATCTCCCATGAGGCTTTGCCAGCATTATGACTGTAAGAGCATTGTGGGAGATGTAGTCCACAACATCTGGAGTGCCGAAGGTTGCCTACACCTGCCCTAAAGTAAAAAACGCTTTGTTTTTTGCTTTATTGTGGTTCTTAGTGTTCCCTATAGTGCTACTTATTTCTTCTCTGTGATTAATTGGCATATTTTGATTCGGTTTGGTTTTTGACTCTTCTGTTCTCTGGTTTCTTGACTTGGCTTGTATCTTGACTTCTCTCCTTTCTTGTATCCTGACCAGGCTAGTCCTGCATTGTTCTCCTGATTTCTGGTATCCTGACTTCTTGGCTAGTCCCTGACCACTCTTTTCTAATCTACATTAAACCCGACCATTCTAAGGTTCGGTAATATGTTATTGGGTTTTCTGTGAGTTTACATACTGCGTGTTGGGGTTTTTACGCAACAGTTATACTCCTGGAATTTAAACTTACCCATTTGCCCCTAACCTGTCAGATTTCCCCCACTGAATAACTACCTATGTTTTATACTATGCAATACTCTATTAAGGTTCTTACTTACAGTGTCACCTAGTGGCCATTTAAAAAAAAAAAAAATGATATGTTTTATTAAAAAAAAAAATGTAATGCGTTATGACCCTCATGCCTTACCAGTAACACTCAACACTTAGCAAGCTGAATAGCTCACTGAGTCTCATGGGGAAATATAGTCAGCAAGAACTGCAGTGTTAAAGTTAAGGCATTACCTATTCACTACTAAACAGTTTAGTTCAATTTCTATATGCAGAGTATCAAAGTTCTACCTGGCTGGAGGATAGTGCTTTCGGTTCATGCCTGGATTAGACTTAATAGGCAGGCCTGTATTTTTAGAGCAGCATGTTTGCTGCCTGCGAAGGAGACATTGAGAGCTGCAGGTGGCTGTCAGACAACCAATAAGGGTGATTCACACAACTTCTCGTATGATTTGATCAGATTTTTGGTCTAATTATAATAAAACTTGCCATACTTTTTTAACTCTCCCTGACAGCAATAAATGGACATAACAAGGGAGGTAGAAGTGCATTACTAATATGTAAAAGGGCACAAAAGGGCACAAACAACATGTTTGATCAAACAGACATATCTCCTAGTTGAACATGTAAACAAGAAAAAAAATAGAAAACATAAAAAAATATGGTAAAAGTATTTTTTTTATTGCAACAAAAACTGGTGGGGCACTGCCCTAGCTTCCGCTTCATAAAAATCTCTGCTGACATGGACCATAGTATAATAATAGTAATAAGTATTACTATCTAAATATATAATTTTTTTTCCCTCAAGTGCAAAAAATTTAAATCATGCCCTTGCTAGCTGGTCCTCAATGATATCCATACCTCCCTTAAGCATAAGGACTGCAGATGCTACAACCACCCTAAAATATATATATGTCAAGTACCTAGTGTTCTCTTAGAAAACGTGCAGGTACCTTTATTGTTATTATTTTTTCTCACAGGAGAAAGAAAACATTTAAAATCCTAAGAGCTTTATAAATCAGATATAAAGAATATATAAAGATACAGCCTACTTAATTTATAGAGTGGTTGCATGAGATGAATAAATGTTATAGGTGCTGTATTTGTTGTCAATGATGAAACATATTAGATGCTGTAAATGCAAAGACAATAGTTAAAAAGTAAAAAATAGACCTGATAACTAAATAGTACACACATAGCCTGCAGCTCATGTTGTTTAGTACTGTCCTTCATCATATATAGATGAACATATAAAAGGGAAGAATATATAATATATACAACAGTGCAATGTTCTGAGCAATCGTACACTATTAAAACTATTGATTATTGCCTGTAGGGCTTTATCACCTAAAGCTGAGGTTGTGTTCTTGTTTCATAATCCTCTGACGGTGTGTGCCTCCTTTGAAATATCAGGTGTTGTGTTCCATTAAATAATCTTCATCTCGTTCTTCTAAGTGATTTTCCTGCATTTATATGCCAAGGACATTCTAATTGCTTCTAAATGATGCTCATTACTAATGGTTTATGTTCTTATTGATATCCTCCCATTGCACATTGAGTGTGTTGGAAAATCAGTTTGCTTTGACTAAGAAACAAAGATGCATCTTCTGTTAGGAGTCATTTTGTAATTGAAATAAATAAATAAAAGCAAACATAAATGTAACTAAATTAAACCATGAGCGCATTGTATTACAAGCAATCCTGGAGAAAAAAAACTCTAAAAATGCAGCAATAACTATGGACATGCAAGCATTTTCTATGGAAATTGCTCCACTCATGTAAATTGCTCTCTATAAATATTATTTGTATTACTTATCCCTACTATAAATAATAGTAAATAGAATGTATATATATATGTTGTGACGGACCACCTGGCACTTCGACCGAGTACCTCTGTCAATCGCTGTTTCCTAGTACTTGCGAGTACCATCAGCACTGCACCGGAACACTATAACCACCATAAACCCCACGAACTGCCGCAACTTGGTTGGGGTCTCGCCATCCTCCATTCACCTTGGACCCAAGACCAGTATCCAACATCCAGTGGGTAGGCCTCTCTTAGTCCCGAGAGCCTAGCAGGAACAGCTCTTACAAGAGTTTATACTTAGGGCGTAGTTCTCCAATCCCCCAAACATGAGCCAAGACTTCATGAAGGTGCAAGGTGATCTGAGAGTTTAATGGTGCAGGTTGGATTTTTATACAACTTTTCAGGCCAGAGGAACACCCACTGGACCTGACGGGGCACAGGACACAAATTGTACAGACCAATAGAATCAATGTAACAAAGCCTCTGCCTGTGATACAATTAAGGTAGATAATGTATTTATGTAATTATCCCCAAGCATAAAAAAACACATATTTTACAAAGTCTCATAAGTACCCCAAAATACAACATATCCCCTGCTAGCCCTGATCTGGTTGAACAACATATCCAAAAATCACCCAGATCAGAGCAGGGGTTTAAAAGTTTCATGTACCGAACGGCGCTCTGTTCGTGCATATTTAGCCAAACATAGATGTAGGTGGAAGTCCCAGCGGTGTTCGTGCCATCGAGTGTTCGATTTCAGTTGCATGAATTTGACGGCAAAACACAACTGACCGCGTTCGATTAAACAAGATGGCCGCCACCATGTGTTCGACTATACAAACGACGACCACCCAGCCATTCGTCAATTAAGCTGCGGTTAACCACAGCTTTTGGGAGGTTAATAGGCTGCACACTCCACTTGCGGGTGGTCCGGCTGTTCGACAGTTTGTTCGGTAAACCAACACCATAAGCCTAATCCATTCGGTAAGCCCCATATACTGCACCATAGAAGGGAAAAAGGCACACACAGGGTTTTTAGCGCCAAAGTTCACCACAGGGCCCTAGTCACAGGGCAAGAGGCTGGCAAGCAGGCCTCTCCAAATCCCAGTGACAAAGGTGCTTTCATCACATAGGTATGTATGTATGTATATATATATATATAGAGAGAGAGAGAGAGAATGAATTTATCTGTATATACATACACACACACACAGATATTGTTTATCTAAGAAATGAGTAACCTGAAGACAGAAATAAAGCATTTCCAATTATTTTCTTGCTTTATCTATTGTCGTATTTTCTATGATCTTGTAGATAAACATGGTCTCATTTTCTGTTGTTTCTTACAATGTAATGAAGATCAGTGGTTCCAAAAATAACCATAAAATAGAGCAGTAACGACTAGAAATCATGTTTGTAATGCCCTAAATACAGTTTATTTGATATACTGAGTTAATGGAAGACAACATTTCTCCAAGCTAATGTGAATGTGCTGGGATAAAGTACTTCTAAATCAAAGCTTACTATTGTATTGCAAAACAAGATATTCCTGAAATCAGATGTGCTGGATCTGTATGAGAACAAATTTAACATTACACACATCCAGACTTTTAAAATAACAAATAACAAATAAAATAAATAACTGTGTTCAAAAGTATGAGCAACTACAATGAACAGAAAATACAAAAGAGTATCATAACACATATGGGTTGAATGGTATGACGCTGGCATTTTTATAATTTTCTTTACAAATCAATTTATTTGAGTAAGTTCAGAGGTCACTCAGTAGGCAAAATGCATTACGGGAAAGCAGAACAAAAATCTCAATGCATTACATATTCCAATCAAACATCTGTATGGTATGTGAAATCCATTAGAGAAGGAAGTTACTTAAAGGACCACTATAGTGCCAGGAAAACAAACTCGTTTTCCTGTCACTGTAGTGTTAATAGGTGCCCCCCACCCTCATGGCCCCCCTCCCACCGGGCTCTAGGGGGAGGAAGGGGTTAAAGTCTTACCTTTCTCCAGTGCTGGGCTCCCTCAGCACTGGGGACTCTCCTCCCTCTTCCGACGAATGCGCATGCGTGGCAAGAGCCGCCCGCACATTTAATCAGTCCATAGGTAAGCATTTCTCAATGAGACAGCCACTAGAGGCTGGATTAACCCTAGTGTAAACATAGCAGTTTCTCTGAAACTGATATATTTACAGCTGCAGGGTTAACCCTAGATTGACCTGGCACCCAGACCACTTCATTGAGCTGAAGTGGTCTGTGTGCCTTTCGTGGTCCTTCAATCATAAAATGGCAATTGTTTTTGTAACTGTAATGCAATCTCAACATATTTTGATGTTGTGTGGCAAAAATTAAACCTTTTAAAGGACCACTCTAGTCACCCAGACCACTTCAGCTTTATGAAGGGTCTGGGTGCCAGGTACCTCTAGGATTAACCCTTTTTTTTATAAACATAGCAGTTTCAGAGAAACTGCTATGTTTATACTGAGGGTTAATCCAGCCTCCAGAGTCTCTAGTGGCTGTCTAATTGACAGCCGCTAGAGGCGCTTGCGTGCTTCTCACTGTGAAAATCACAGTAAGAACACGCAAGCGTCCATAGGAAAGCATTGTAAATGCTTTCCTATGCGACCGGCTGAATGCGCCCGCGGCTCCTGCCGCGCATGCGCATTCAGCCGATGACGTCGCGAGCAAGGAGGAGAGGAGGAGTACAGCTCCCCGCCCGGCGCTGGAGAAAGGTAAGTGTTTAACCCCTTCCTCTCCCCAGAGCCAGGCGGGAGGGGGACCCTGAGGGTGGGGGCACCCTCAGGGCACTATAGTGCCAGGAAAACGAGTATGTTTTCCTGGCACTATAGTGGTCCTTTAACTTCTAGATCAAACTGCAACCTATAATAGGTGTGCTAATGATACAGAAGTTGAAGTGCTTTGCAAATTTAAGAAGTTATTAATTAAATTGGG